>CM070774.1:101512161-102712161 GCA_036346955.1 Dipus sagitta | reverse complement strand
GGTTGTGGGTTATGAGATGTAAGAGCAGTTGTCAGTTATTCGGTGGGGTGGGGCAATGCACCTGTATATTCACTTCTACCCTGTGGCTTTTAGAATCTTTTTGCCCCCTCTTCCACAAAATTAGCTGAGCCTTGGTGGGTGTGTTTTAATGTACTTTAATGTTGATCTCAGCATATTCTGGATTTCTGCTTTGGTATGTTTTGAGTATCCTTGGTGTCTATCACCATTATCCTTGTGCAGGTTGTCAGTATCATTGTGGAAGCTGCAGTGTTGTTCATCTCCCCAACTATTGTGTGGTTTTGCCTGGGCCCTAGCTGATGTGCAAGGGGTGGCTCATCTTATGATGAGGAGTCACCTATCTCTTGTCTTGTTGATAGATTTTGGTTGTCCTCAGTTTTTGCTGCCCTCTGAAAAAGAACAACTGATTTTCCAATGGAGAGTGACATCAGCATAGGTTAAAGGGGATAAACATTGTTAGAAAGATTTTGATGGGTGTATCTTCTCTTTTGGCCAAAGACTATTGGGAGTTTCATTTTGAAGTCCATGATCCTGATCTCCATAGGATTCTGACTTGGTTTCCAGTTCCACCTGTGGGTTCATTTTCACTGAGTATGTCTCTTAGCCAATCAGAGAGCCATTGGTTACCCACCTAGGCTGAGTGCCACTATTGTGCAGTTATGTACCTCTTGTCTGGCTGGTTGCTTTCGTATAGCAATGTCCCCTACTTGCTCACAGTGTTATTGGCCATTTTCCCCAGCAGTTCATATACAAGCACTATACAGGAACCACCTGGGAAGTGTCCTCCTTCCAGATTCCAGCCAGATCTCTCATTCTGTGTCGGCAGCATGTGGTGTCTTCAGCAATAGCGACTTACCTTTTATCTCAGGCAGGTAACTAGTATTTTGACAGAAGCCTGTCTTATTTTGGGGACCTTGTATGTATTTTCAGCAAACAGCTCAATATGGGTTGTAACCCATTTCTGGTACTGGGAGTTACAAGCCAGAGCTAGTTGTTTTAGGATAAGTCTTCATCCCACCTTCTCCAGGGCCCTTCTTACCAATTTTCCCCATACTCCTATTAAGAGTGATATCTTTTATTCTTGCTATCTAGAAGGAAGGTTTCTGTGGTACCAATTCCTTTTGGATTTAGTTTTGTGTATATCTCCCCATGTTCTCCCATTCCCCACAAACCCTTCCATCCCTATTATCTGTCCCTTGAACTGCCTGTCAGGTATATCTTCAACTCAAGCTGTTCCAGGTTAGGAACCACAGATGAGAGCAAACATGTTACATTTGTCTTTCTGTTTGTGCGTGAGTTCACTTAGTATGATCTGTTCCAAGTCTGTCCATTTTTAACACAAATTTCATTATTTCATTTTTCTTTACTGCTGAGAATTCCACTGTGTTTATGTACCACATCCTTATTATCCATTGGTCAGACAATGGGCATTTGGCTTGATTCCAATTCTTAGCTACTCTGAATAAAGGAGCTATAAATAAAGTTGAGCAAATATCTGTGCATCTAAGAGTCGAACCTTTAGGATAGATACCCAGTGGAAGAATAACTGAGTCAGTTGGTAGCTCTATTTTCATCTTTTTCAGGACTCACCATACTGATTTCTGTAGTGGTTTTACAATTTCCCATTTCGACCAGCAGTAAATGAGCATTCTTCTTTCCCCATATTCTCTCCAGCATTCAAAGTTGTTTATTTTTTTTTAAATGATTGTTATCCTGAGTGGAGTAAGGTGGAATCTTAGTTATTTAATTTGCATATTTCCCTGATGGTTAAGAAACCTTTTTTTTTTTCTTTTTTTTTTTTTTTTTTTTTGGTTTTTCGAGGTAGGGTCTCACTGTAGCCCAGGCTGACCTGTAATTCACTATGTAGTCTCAGGGTCGTCTCAAACTCATGATGATCCTCCTACCTCTGCCTCCCAAGTGCTGGGATTAAAGGCATGCACCACCATGCCCAGTTGAAACATTATTTTTTAAAGTGAGTATTGGCCATTTGTATTTCTTCCCTTTAGAGTTTTTTATTCAGTTCTCAGCCCCATTTTTAAAGTGGATTCTTTGATTTTTTTTATTGCTTAGTTTTTGAGTTCTTTGTAGATTATAATTATTAGGCTTCTGTCTGTGATATAGCTGGGGAAGATTTTCTCCCATTATGAGGGTAGTCTGTTGGCTCTGTTTATAGTGTTTGAACAAAAGCTTTGTTAGTTTTATCAGTTTCCACTGGTTGAGTGATTGTTTCATTTTCTAGGCTATTGGGCATTCTTCAGAAATTTTTTTCCCACTCCTATATTGTGTAGAGTTCCCCCTATTTTTTCTTCCATTCATGTTTAAGAGTTTCAGGTCTTATATTGAGGGTCTTTAATCCATTTCAAGTTGATTTTTGTGCATAGTTAGAGGAGTGGGTCTAGTTTCATTTTTCTTTTCTTTTTTTAAAAATTTTTTATGAGAAAGAAAAGCTGCAAGACAGACAGAGAGAGAGAGAGAAAGAGAGAGAGATTGTGAGAATTGGCATATCAGGGCCTCCAGCCACTGCAATTGAACTCTAGATGTGTGTGCCACTTTGGTTGCATGTGCGACCTTGTGTGTTTGCATCACCTTGTGCGTTTGGCTTATGTGGGACCTGGAATGTTGAACATAGGTCCTTGGGGTTCACAGGCAAGTCCTTAACCACTAAGCCATTGCTCCAGCCCTTCTTTTCTTTTAAAACAATATTTATTTATTTAATTTATGAAAGAGAGAGGCAGATAGAGAGAAAGAATGGGCGTGCCAGGACCTCTAGCCACTGCAAATGAACTCCAGACACATGCACTACTTTGTGCATCTGACTCACTTGAGTACTGGGGAATCAAACCTGGGTCTTTTTAGGCTTTACAGACAAGCACCTTAATTGCTAAGCCATTGCTCCAGCCCTGGTTTCATTTTTCTACATGTGTTTTTCTGATTTGACCAGCACCATTTGTTGAAGATGCTGTCTTTTCTACAGTGTAAATTATTGGCACATTTGTCAAATATCAAGTAGCTGTAGTTACGTGCACTAATGGTTGACTCTTCAATTCTGTTCCATTGATCTATATTTCTATTTTTATTGCTAGTACCATGCTGTTTTTATTACTATGGCTTTGTAGTATAGGTTTAAATGTAGTATGCAGATAGCTCCAAAGATTTTTTTTTTTTTAGACATGTAAAACAACTTCTTTTCTTTCTTTTTTTTTTTATTAATTAGTTTTGTACTGAGCGAATACAGTCAACTTGGTACCATTATTAGGCTCATCCATGACCTACCCCCTCCCCCTGGCCCCTCCTTGTTGAAGTATATGGGTCATCCATTCTGGAGTTAGCCCACAGTTGTGGGTAGGATAAATGTCTCTGCATATCATGACCCAACATGTGGCTCTGACATTCTTTCCGCCCCCCTCTTCCGCAAAATTTCCCTGAGCCATGTTGGGTTCACTTGTGGTCTGTTTCATTGATGAGGTGTTAAGGGCCTCTGGGTCTCTGGATCTCTGATTTGGTAGGAGTTGATTGTTCTCTGTGTTGATCTCCTTCACCCTTGTGCTGGTACTAGGTTCACCAAGAAAACAGCACCCTTGCTTGTTTCATCAATTATTCTTAGTTTCAGCCGGCGCCCTTTTGAGGTATGATAGGGTGGCTCTCTCCTTAGGATCTACATCTATCTGAAAAAGAGAAGCAGATTCTCCAACGGAGAGTAAGTTAGCACCAGACAAATGAGATAACCCTTACTTTTTAATAGAAAATTTAATAGGTGTAGGCCCTCTTGTAGCCCAGGATTGGTGGTAGCTTCATGACGGAGAGTGGGCTTATGTTTGGATATGGTTCTGACTTATTTCCCAGCTCCAGCTATGGGTCCCGTACCACTGAGAGGATCAGTTAGCCAAATCAAGAGCAGTTGGTTTCCCACTATGGCTGTGCCCCACTATTGCGCTTGTGTGAACATCACGACAGGTTATTTGCTGCTAAGTAGGTTAGACCATGAGTTGCTTGGACAGATATTCATTTTCCCCCAGTCGCCCATGTAGCAGTAGACACATTGACTGTCAGGCGTTTCTTTTGCTGTAGATACTTTTGGATATCTGAGGATGTTTGCTATTCCATATAAATTTTGAGATTTTTTTTATTTCTGTGAAGAATGATGCTAGGATTTTTACTGGTATTGGGTTGAATCTGTATATTTCTTTTGGTAGAATTGCCATTTTCGCAATATTAATTCTACCTATCTGGGAGCATGGGAGGTCTTTCCATCTTCTTGTGCCTTCCTCCGTTTCTTTCTTAAGTGTTTTTATGTTTTTATTATATAGGTCTTTTAACTTCCTTGGTTAGTGTATTTGGGGGTGTGTGTGTGTGTGTGTGTGTGTGTGTGTGTGTGTTTTGCTATTGAAAAGGGGATAGCCTTGATGATTTCCTTCCCTGTATATTTGTTTTTGGAATGCTACTTAATTTTTTTTTTTTTATTTTTGTATCCTGCTCCTTTGCTGAAGGAATTTGTCAACTTTAGAAGTTTTATGGAAGTGTCTTCCAAGTCACTTTTGTGTAGGAGCATTTCATATGCAAATTGGCTAGTTTGACTTCTTCCTTTCCAATTTGTATCCATATTCCTTTTATATCCTTCACCTGCTTTACTGCTTGAGCTAGAACTTCCAGCACTATGTTGAAGAGCAGTAGTGATAATGGTCACCCCTGTCTTGTTCTCAGTCTCAATGGAAACTCCTTGTATATCTTTCCCCATTAATTGTGATTTAGGCTTTATGCGTTCGCTTTATGCGTTCTCTCTCTCTCTCTCTCTCTCCATATATATATAATGTCTTTTATTATATTGAGATATAAACCCTTCATGCCTAGACTCTCCAGTATTTTGATCATGAAGTGATGTTGTCTTTGTTGAAGGCTTTCTGTGCATCTGTTGAAATGATCATGTGGTTCTTGTGTTTATGTGCTGTATTACATTTATCAATTTCCATATATTGAACCATCCCTGCATCTCTGGAATGAAGCCTGTTTGATCAAGGTAAACAATGCTTTTGATGTGTTGTTGAATTCAGTATGCTGGAATTTTACTCAGGATTTTTGCATCCATGTACATCAGGAATATAGGCCTATAGTTTTCTTTTGTCATTGTATCTCTGTCTGGGATTGGTATTAGGGAAATGCTAGCTTCATAGAAGGACTTGGGGAGCATTCCTGTTTTCCAGTTATGTCAAATGCTTGAGAAAAGTAGGGTGAGTTCTTCAATGAATGTTTGGTAGAATTTGGCTAAGACTCCATCATGTCCTAGAATTTTTCTTTTAAGGAGGTTTTAATTGCATTTTCAATCTCGTTGGATATAATGGATTTGTTTAGGAGATTTATCTGCTCTGGATGTAGTTTTGGTTTTCTCCATTTCTTCCAGGTTACCCAGTTTTGTGGAGTAGAGGTTTTAGAAATATGTCCTGATGA
Organism: Dipus sagitta; assembly: GCA_036346955.1. Taxonomy (NCBI): domain Eukaryota; kingdom Metazoa; phylum Chordata; class Mammalia; order Rodentia; family Dipodidae; genus Dipus; species Dipus sagitta. The sequence continues at coordinate 102,706,701 of CM070774.1, read as the reverse complement.
TTCTTCCAATTTCATTGATGTCTATAATGACCTCTTCCTTTTCATTTCTAATTTTGTTAATTTGAGACTTCTCTTTTTTTTGTTTGTTTGATCAACTGGCTATGGGTTTATCAATGTTGCTTATTTTTTCATATAACCAGCTCTTTGTTTTGTCAAGTTTTAAAATTATTTTCTTAGTTACTAGTTCATTACTTTCTGTTTTGATTTTGTTTCTTTCTGTCTGGAGCTCTTAGGGTTGGATTTTCTTGTTTTTCTTATATTTTTACGTGGATGGTTATTAATTTGAGATGTCTGTTTAAAGGCATTTAGTGTTTCAAACTTTTCCCTGAGGACTGCCTTCATTGTGTCCCATCAATTTTGGTATGTTGTTTTTCCATTATCATTCAGTTCTAGAATTTTCAAAATTTCCATTTTGATTTCTTCCACAACCATTGTTTAATATTGTGTTGTTCAGTCTCTAGGATCTGATATCTCTCCTGTTGTTTCTTTTGTTGTTAATTTCTAACTTTAAAGCATTGTGTTCTGATATAATGAAGTTATGCTTAATTTCCTGAATTTATGGAGGCATGTTTTATGACCCAATGTATGATGTATTCTGAAGAAGGTTCTGTGGGATGCTGAGAGAATGTATTCTGGGGAATTGGGGTGGAATGTTCTGTAGATGTCTGTTAGGTCTAATTGATCTATGGTGTTGTTAAGCTCTCTTATTTTCTTATTGACTTGCTTCTTGGATGATCTGTCTATTGATAGTGGGCTTTTGAGGTCCCCATACTATGATGGTAATGGGATTTATTTCTGATTTGTTTTCTAGTAGGTTTTCCTTTATAAAACATGATATACCTGTGTTTGTTGTATATAGATTTATGCTTATGATGTATTTTTTTGGATTGTTTCCTTGATGAGTAAAATGTGTCATTTCTCCTTTTTGATTACTTTTCCATTTGCTTGGAAAATAATTTTCCATCATTTCAGCTTGAGGAGGTGCCTATCCTTCATGGTGAAGTGGGTTTCTTTGAGACAGCAGGTTAGAAGGATCCCCATTTCTCATCTATCCTATTAACTTGTGTATTGATGGATGAGTTAAGATCAGTAATATTTAAAATTATTACACTGGGGTTCTATTCAATTCCTGCAGTGCTGTAGGTTTTATGGGGTTTAGTGCTTTCTTGGGCTTTGCACATTTTTGTGCCTGCTCTATTTGTGGTTATCTTGTTCATCCTCTTGTAGGCTCTTGAGGTTGGTTGTCCAATTCTTTTGTGTGGAGTATTCCCTGATGTATTCTCTGTAGGTTTAGCTTTGTGTTCATGTAATTATTGAGCTGGCTTTTATCATTGAAAGTTTTCCTTTCTCCTTCTATTATGACAGATACTTTGGCTGGGTACAGTAGTTTGGGTTGGAAGCCATAGCTTTTTAGACTTTGAAGTACTGCATTCCAAGCTCTTCTGGCTTTCAGAGTTTTCATTGAAAATTATAAGGTAATTCTAATGGGATTGTCTTTTAATGTAATGTGTTATTTCTCTCTTGTAGCCTTTAGCACTATATTTGTTTAAAAAATTATATTTAGAAAAGTACTAATATGCCGGGCGTGGTGGCTCACGCCTTTAATCCCAGCACTGGGGAGGCAAAGGTAGGAGGATCGCCTAGAGTTCAAGACCACCCTGAGACTATATAGTGAATTCCAGGTCAGCCTGGGCCAGAGTGAGACTCTACCTCAAAAAAAAAAAAAAAAAAAAAGAAAAGAAAAGTACTAATACTGCCTCTGCCTGTTAATTTATGCTTCAAACTTGTCTTACTTTGAGGGGGTTTAGACTTGTTCCTATAATTTTTATCTTTAAATAGTTTATTGTCATGAATTCTTGAAATTTATCCTTGGAGAAAATTTGACCATTTATTCCAATACAATTTTATTGAAATGTTTAAAGTGGTTAGTATATGTCAATTTTAAGTTAACATTAAATATATTTTAATGTGTTAATGTTGACAGAGAAGTATGCACGACAACTTTCTTAACTGCTTAATTAGTAAATGTGTAAAAATTAGCAGAATTGCCAAATAATTGTGTACAATGGCATTGCATTATAATGATGAAATATGTGTTATAATGAAATAATGGCCTCAGAGGCATATTTTCATTTGGATAAATGAACTATATAATTAAATTTTTAGAAATAAAATTATTTGCTTGTTGGAGCACATATATAGGTATCTTGGAAAGTTTTTGTTGTTTTTGAAACAGGGTCTCATGTATTTCAGGGGGCCCTATAACTCACTATGTAGCTGAGAATGAGCTTGAACTTTCGCTCCTCTTTCCTTTACCTCCTGAGTGCTGGGATTGCAGGCATGTGCCCCATGCTTGATTTTATGTGGTGCTTGGGATCAAACTTAAGGTTCTTGAATTCTGGGCAAGCAGTCTAGCAACTTAAGTACACCCCAATCCCACTAGAGGTCTCTTGCAATACTTTCTATTAAATGATTTAAAGAGAAAAACAAGGCTTTTTTGTGTAATAGACAGGTGTGCTAAATAATATTCTAAATAGAGGTTTACTATTTAAATGTTTAGTACCCTTAATGTAGAATCTTCCAAAATTTTATTAGCTTTCTTAAATTTGAACATGCTATTTTCTTTAAATATCATCTTAGAATTCAATGGACCTTAAAGTTTTTTAGTCCAACTAGAAAACAGAAACAAACAAAAAAACAATACCAGTCCGTCTTTATTATACATAAACCTTTTTAGAAAATAATCCCTTTTATAGAACTGAAATAATGCTTATTAATAAATATTTTCTTAAGGCATGTACTGGAACCTAGACAATCAAGAAATTCAGAATTAAGGCTGAAATTAACTTTAAGATTATTAGAATATATGTATTTGAAGTTTGCTTGGTATCTATATGCTAAATTACACATGGCTAGTAACCCATAAAATTCATTATTAATATTTATTTTTAAGTTGGTATTGATCAGATTTATTTTTAGATCCTGAAATATGCTTATTTTTACCAACTTTGATACTTACATCCTGGGCAACATATTTAGCATAGGTGAGCACAACGGCCTTTAAACATTTTTCATGCCCTCCATCCTTTCTTCCTCTCCTCTCATGGATGCCCTTCCTTCTACAGCATCTCCAGCACTGCTTGCAGAAGAGGAGGGAACTTTGCTCTGCACCCTTAAAGAACTGCCTCCTCCCCTCCACTGCAAGTGGTGCTGTAGACAGGTAAGGCAGGTGGGTGCCTCCCTTATGCAAGACATAGCTTGGTCTTGCAGCCCATATAGTTGCTGAAGTGGGGAGAGGTAGATGAAGAAACTAACGGCTCAGCTTCCGTTCTCTAAAGTGATACAGGAAGCAGGAATTAAGGAATAAGTAGGAGAAATAGAATACTGATGGAGTAACTTATCTTTTGCCATTCAATAGATGTCAAATAATGTGGTAGGCAGTTTGTAGATCCATACCACTCCCTGATGTATAGGAAACTATGTATGCTCAGAAAGATTATATAAGCAGCCTTTCATGAAGCTAAACCCATGAAAATAGCTTTTCTGTTTTGAAATACTTATGTTACTGAGTGGAAGTTGGAAATATCCTTTTCCAACTCATTGACTACCTTGTTTATATCACCAGCATTTTAAAAAAATGACATCTCTTTGAAAGGTGAAAACCTCTTACCTATTTACTGTAGAAGACTGTAAATTGACCTCTTAAAGGTTCCCGTCTTGAAGTGTGGCGTAAGTAGTTAACTAGAGTGACTATAGTAACGTGCAGAAATGCCTAGCTTTTAGAATGATTTTGTAAAGTTCAGACTTTTAAGAAGTCAGAACCAGTTATCAACTTAGTTCCATAGCAGAAGAGACCCAGATTTGTAAGTCACACATAGTTGATTGTCCTTCAAATATTCATCTTTACTCTAAATGATATTCTTAGGGTTGAGTCAAAAGCATGTTTTAAAAAAAAACTGTTAAATGAGTTAAATCAGGAAAGAATCTCAGCCTTCTTCCTGAATTTTTCTCTCTAGGTTTCATAAGTATATCACTGTCTGTTTTAAATATGTAATTGAGATAAATAAATTTTTTATCATTTTAAAATTAGATATAAAATGATCTCCAGAAATCAATATAGATCGTTTTTTATTTCTTTATTATTAGAGGTAGAGAGAGATGGGGAGAGAGAATGGGTGTGCCAGGGCCTAGCCATTGCAAACAAACTCCAGTCACATGTGCCACCTTGTGTATCTGGCTTATGTGGTACCTGGAGAATTGAACCTGGGTCCTTAAGCTTCACAGGCATACACCTTAACCACTAACTCATCTCTCCAGCCCCAGATCAAGTATTAATTAGGCTATTATTTTCTGCTTTACAAATCATCATTTGAGTACTGATGAGTGTGATATGTTAATTATATATCTTAGTTCTTATGTATGGTTGCTATGAAAGTTCGAGATAGGAATGTCAGTAATACAGATCAATCTGAATTATAATTAGTTATTCAGAATGCAACTGTATTGTCTTCAATTAGGTTGGAACAATTTATAGATTTTAAGAAATTTTTTCCTAAACTAAATGTCATCATATTTCTATAACTCCAACGCATACTTTATGCATATAATTGAATACCTTGTTCTAAAGAGCTTATGTGGTAAGCTCTGAGCACTAAAATACATCAGAACTTTCAGTTTATATACCAATGGCTTACAATATGTGGTATAGTAGAGCAACCATGTGAAGATTAGTTGAACTTCGCTTTATGTTTTGAAGTTACTAAAATATTAGAGACAATTTGCATGATTAAAAACAGATAAGGTTTTTTTCTATCTTGTTTCTTTTTTTTCTGTTTCATTTTTATTGACAGCCTCCAAACACAGTATACCCTAATTAGAAACGCCCTCTATTACTTTCCTTTGTCTCACCTCTCCCATTCCCCCCAGAGTGGACCCCCTTAAGAATAACATTTTTTGGTGGATTTATATATCTACATAGGATCTTGGCTCCCATGTTTGAAAAATATAAGATTGTTATAAAAATACTTTTGATCATTATTTATTATAAGGTAATATTACTAATTTTAAATAATACTAAAATATTATTTAGTGCAAAGTAATTAGGAATCTCATGCTTTATGAATAGTTTTTTGCCATATAAATTAGCATTACAATTTAAGGTACTTTATTTGCATTGTCCTGATACCATTTTGAAATGTCTACAAAATAAAGGTAAGGGATCAAATGATTTCTTTGACATACACAGTTCCAAAAGGCTAATATGTGGAGAATGGGCATAGTTAATAAAAAATGTCTAAAGGTTTCTAACTTTTTTGTAAAAGTGTTCATTATTTAACATGAGGTACATATTTGTACTTCTTAGTGAGTCAGGTTTCAAAACATTTTGCCATACATCTTTATTACAGATTATGTGTTAGCATATTAGTAATTTTGGTCTATTTATCTATTACTTATTTTCATTTTCCAGTACCTCTTTATGCTGTAAAATATGATTGCAGTTATCTATTGGTTCATAATGAGCAACCCCAAAATTTAGTACTCAAAAACATTAAATAGATTTAAAGTGTTAATTTTAAAATGTTCATTTGTTCTTAACTATTTGCTTTTGCTACTGAGGAGGTATTCTGTAATTTGTTAATTGTAATATAGAACTTTCCAACATGATATATTAGAGTAGCTTTTCATAAAAGTGGTGTACAAGACTTAGGTTTTAAGATTTTATGCATCGTATAATTGTCTTTAATGGAAGGTAGTTTATGCCGTATTACATGAGGAGATACATAAAAGCAATATCATAGTATTCTCTGCTTCTCCTTACGGATTACTTCATAGGTTAAAAATACCTTTAAATTTAACTGAGTGACATTTGTATTGAGCTTTTTGAACTTCTATAAAATGTTCCATAAATGCGAACCTTAACAATTATAGTTGCTCTGTGGAAATTCTGAAACTTAAATATTTAGTTCAATTTTACTAAATATTTAAATCTACTAGAATTGAAACTTTTAAGAATAATATTTGTAAAGTTCCAAATTTACATATGATAGATTATAGTCTTATACCTTTTAATATTGTAAAAGTCATTACATGTGTAATAAAAATAGTGATAAGGTTCTGGAGAGATAGCTTAGCGGTTAAGCACTTGCCTGTGAAGCCTAAGGATCCCGGTTTGAGGCTCGATCCCCCAGGACCCACATTAGCCAGAGGCACAAGGGGCGCATGCGTCCCCACTCTCTCTATGTGGCTCTTTCTATGCCTGTTGCTCTGAAATAAATAAAAATAAACAAAAAATTAAAAAAATTTCTAAAAAAAATTTGATAAATCTGAAGTCTAAGTGAAACACCAAAATCTTCTTCCTCGTCCTCACATAAATGATATCTCCTTGAAGTTGACATTTTATTGTGTCTTTTCTATTGGTAAGTTGTTTTATAGTTAAAATAATAACCTTACCAATCAATTGATAAGCTATTTATTTTCATAAAATGTCCATACTGAAAAAACCTAGTTTGTTTCTAATTATTCATGTTACTTCTTCCCTTCAAATTATATTGTTAAATTCATTTTATTAGCATTAGTATTTTTGATCAAGATACATTGAATTATCCAAGAGTTTAAAGTTGAAAATTTAAGTTTAGACATAGTAGGTACCTATGATAGTACTGTGTGAAATATTTTTTTTCTTTGCTGTCTTTTCTTTATTAGGTGAGTGTGGTCCAAGATTCAATAAATATATCAGGACATACTAATACTAATACTTTGAAGGTTCCTGAATGTCGACTAGCGGAAGACTTAGGTAATCTCTGGGAAAACACCAGATTTACAGACTGCAGTTTTTTTGTGAGAGGACAAGAATTCAAAGCTCATAAGTCTGTGCTTGCAGGTACTTTCTTTTGTTGAATAATACAGTATATTTGTAAAATAAATTCATGCATTAAATAATAAGGCTTAATTTTGTTCCAGCCCGATCCCCAGTATTTAATGCAATGTTTGAACATGAAATGGAAGAAAGCAAAAAGGTAACTGTGGCTTAAAGGCTTAATATTTAATTCATACATACATATGTAAAATAGTGGAATAGAAACAGTAAAAGTAATAGTTCATGTTTGTGTTCTTAAATTGTGACAAATATGGAAGTTTGTAGAAATAGTAGAAAACCAGGGGAAATGTGTTTTTAATAGAACAATAGATATAGCTGAGTGTGGGTGTTCAGTGAATATTCTAGTAGCTGTTTTGCTGCTCATCTTATAAGTAAATAATGGGTAATTATTGTCCTGAATGGTGTTGCTCAGTAATGGAGCACTTGCTCTGGGTTTGCTCCCCAGCGCACACCCCCCCAAACAGTACTGTTCTATCGTAGCTTGTAGCTAATTGAGAGATTTAAAATATGTTGATTTCTAGCAACAAAATTCATGCCTGCAAATTTTACTGTTCATCACCAAATATAATATTTATGGGATATAACAAAATGTATATAGATTCATTATGTCCTTTTTGTACACTGTTATAAGGATTTTGTGTATTTAGGTTTCCCTATTGGTTTTCTTGCCATATTTAAATATAGTTATGTTAGAGATCCAATATTGATTCTTTGATGGTGGCATAACTTAGGCGCCTTAAGATTACCACTGGACAAGTCCATAGTATGTTTATGTTGCACAGCTTTGTTATTCCTGCAGAGCTATAGGCTCCAAGAAAATATCTGCTTTCATTCCTCTAATGGTAGGACTCAAGAGGTGCTATGATCAACCATGTGATCATTTCCAGGTTGGGAATTATTGATGATGTCAGATGACATTGATAGTGAAGAGTCCAAAAGTTTGTTATTAGCTTCCTTGATCTTAGGAGGAAAATGGAATTCAGAGGGATACAAATATAAAAACAACTTGAATGCATCTCAGGTAGTAAGCATATACCAGTAAATATTATATGCCATTTTTTTTTAACAAAGCAAGAATTCTCAGCTAGCTAGCTCTCTATCACAAATACCTACAGGTCCTACTTAATGTCAGCAATAGAACTTTTGGTTACTAGGTTTTATGTATTATATTATAATGGAAAAATTCAACCATGAAAAAGTTAATAGCCCTTGTTGCAGTAACCATCTCATTGCTGGTGCAAAGCACCCAACCAAATGCAGCTTGTGAGGGGAAAGGGTTTATTTTGGCTTACAGACTCAAGGGGAAGCTCCATGATGGCAGGGGAAAATGATGGCATGAGCAAAGGGTGGACATCTTCTGGCCAACATCAGGCAAAGAGCAGCGGTAGGAGAGTGTGCCAAGTAATACTAGCAAAGGGAAATTCACTATAACATCCATAAGCCTGCCCCCAACAACACACATCCTCTTGCTAAGCTGTAATTCCCAAATTGCCATCAGCTGGGGTTCTAGCATTCAGAACACATGAGTTTATGAGGAACACTTAACTCATACCACCATAGCCACCATCTAAACTGGAGAAAAGAAATTAAACCCAGATATATTTTATTTGCCCTACAGATTTTTTTTTTAATTACTGAGAAATTTGTCAGGTCACCATGTGGTAGTACTTACTTTGGTCTGAGCTTAAGGGTACTTGCTTTCTAGCTGGTCATGTTTCTTACTGTTAAATAGCATAGGCCTTTTCTCTTAGACTTGCTAATTTTAGATTGCCTTAGTAACTTTCTGAGGATTTGCTTATGTCAGTTTTGAGCTAGAGAATAAAAATGTATCTATCTATCTATCTATCTATCTATCTATCTACACACACACACACACATACACACACACACATACATACAGATATATATGTTTAGTAAAATACTTCAGATTTGTGATTTTTTAAATTACTGTCAAAGATTTGCATATGTATACATATTCTTTAATATTTTTGTGTTTTGTTTTTATTACCAGAATCTAGTGGAAATAAATGATTTAGACCCTGAGGTTTTTAAAGAAATGATGAGATTCATTTACACAGGAAAAGCACCAAATCTAGATAAAATGGCTGACAACTTGTTGGCAGCTGCAGACAAAGTAAGTAATTGGGTTTTAGGGAGCTGAAAAACATCTTGCTTCATGTATGTAGAAAACCATCACATAGTGAAAACTATAAACAACTTTTGAAGTGAATACTTAGTTTATACAATTTGTAGATGGTGCTTGAGGATTTTATGACATAGCCTACAGTAGAAGAAAAGTGGAAAGGACATTGTTTAAAAAATATAAAAGTATCTTTAGTAAGGAAGAAGAATATGTGTGCGTGTGCGTGTGTGTGTAGAAGATTAAACTCTACAGGATTAAACTCTCATCTCAATAATGTTAAGGATATATTTCTACTTTTATAAGAACACAATTGCACATAAAATGCATTAGTTTGCAAACAGTCTTAAGACATATTGCATAGCCTTTGTACTTACACACACACACACACACACACACACATATATATATATATATATATACACTTATACATATGTATATGTGAATGACTTGTATATAGACTATATGAAGTATTCTCAAAATTCAAACAAAATACTTAAATATGCATTCTTTATGTAAAATGTAACACATTAAAGATGCCCAAGATTATATTATATTACATTACATTGCATTTGGAAATGTAAATTAAAACCATTGTGATGTACATACCTACCAGAGTGACTAATATTACAAGGACCATGATATGTGTTATCAAGGATGTAAAAAATTAAAATTCAGACTCTATTGATTGGAGTATGAAATGATACAGCCATGTTGCAAAATTAGCAGTTTCTTAATAAGTTAAATATAAACTTACCATGGGCTATTGAGTATATTTTCATGATTTTATTATGATCCCTCCCAATCCCAAGTAAACATATTTTCGCATAAGACTTTGCTGTGAATATTTATAGCAACTTTGTAATAGATAAGAACTGAAAACAACCCAAATGTTCAACAGGTGACTAAATGTATACTCAAGTGTATTGGTATACTACTCACCAGTAGGGAATAAGTTATTGATACATAGGCAATAACATGCATGAATCTGAAAAAAATTCATACTTAGTGGGAATGTCAGGCAAAGATGAGTACATATTTTATGCTTGCCTTTATAGAAAACTTCACAGAATGCAACTTAGGCTATCCTAATAGCACATTAGAATGGAAGTATTTCCTGGAGTAGGATGGCACGGAAGGACTATAAAGGGGTGGTAGGAAGAAACTTTTAGGGATGATGGGTATATTCACTGTCTTGGTTGGGTGATGGCTTATGGCTAGAAAATTATCAATGCATGTGTTGTTTACATGTCAGCTTTACCTCAGTGAAGCTGCCATAGAATTTTTATTATATGAAATATAGATTGACTAAAATAATATGATTTTAGTGATCATGTCTATGATTTGTTTAGTTTTCCATTAATTCTTTTTTGTTTGTTTGTTTTTGATTTTTCGAGGTAGGGTCTCACTCTAGCTCAGGCTGACCTGGAATTCACTATGTAGTCTCAGGATGGCCTTGAACTCACGGTGATCTTCCTATCTCTACCTCCCAAGTGCTGGGATTAAAGGCGTGCGCCACAACACCCGGCTTCATTAAGTTTTTAATATTAAATATTGTCAAAGTAGAGTGTAGTGAGTGGTACATGCTAGGTGTGAAATAGTAGAAAAGAAAAAAAAATGTAGACAGCCAGCAACTTTGAGTAAGAAAGACGTAGGGATCATGCATCCCCATGCCTTTTATAGTTAGGTTCATCTGGACTATTTTGTTAGGGAGCTAAATGTGAACTAGCCAAGGAAACTGCAGCCGTAGCTTGGCAGCTGTGTCTCCTCATATGATCATGGTTAAAATGTGTGGTTTAACATCCTTGAAGCTGTCATTGGGTTCTTCCCACCAAAACAGAAATTTAAGCACTTGAACACCTTTCCTAAGACTGTGTATGCCCACCTTGGGATGCTTAATTTATGCAATCAGTTGTACTTATATGCCCACCAATGAATATCATACAAGCAGAAAAGTAAAAATTACAGGGCCTTCTTGACTCTAGAGCAAGCAGAGTGGAATGAAATGAAGGCACAACTCAAGGGAAGAAATTTAACAGGTAAAAGGACTGTAAAACCCCTAAACATCCACAGTGCATAACCTCAGGGATTGCTGTTAGTCTCCCTATCCCTCTCCTTTAGGGAACAGACTCCTACAGTCTCTCCTTGGAATATTTTAGTAAATAAACCTCTGCATAAATTTTCTGCTAACCACTGGATTCTTTGCTTTGAGAAGACAAAAAGTTCTTACTAGGACTCTTGAGCAATGGATTGTTCTTTAGTATAAATCTTATTTTAAAATACACTATATTTTGTACTTAAAGTAAATTAAAATTCCCTAAAGCAAGTTAGTCTTTCTCCTAAATGCATTTACCCATATTTCTAAGTTAAAACAGTACTTTAATTACTTAAAATAACCTTAGTTTCAAATTAATTTGTTTTAACTCTATCTTCTGAGTTATAAATGTTATGTACTTACATAATTGGAGTAAATGTTTAACAGTTATATTTTTGTTTTGAGTAGTATGCACTGGAACGGCTGAAGGTCATGTGCGAAGAAGCTTTGTGTAATAACCTCTCAGTAGAAAATGTTGCTGATACCCTTGTCCTTGCAGATTTGCACAGTGCAGAACAATTGAAAGCACAAGCCATAGACTTTATTAATAGGTAAGCTATGCTTGTAGCTCATTGGACATGGGATCTGCAGCATATTTTTACCAGACTTTTTAAAAAACTGTACTTAAATTTTCAATGCAGGTGCAGTGTACTTCGACAGCTTGGGTGCAAAGATGGGAAAAACTGGAACAGCAAGTAAGATGACGTCACTTTCTGACATGCATATGTAAAATTAATTGTTAATCTACTCCTTTGTTCATCTAAAGTAAGATTGAATTCAGATGTTTGCTATATGAAGCAAACAGGTAGATATTTTTAAAAATAATAATTTTACTGCTTTTTCTGGGTTCGTGAGGGCTGTGCTGCCTTGCTTGTAGATCAGCTTCTCTTACAAATTGAGGTGGATGATCTTAAATACATATGTACATGGTATATAGTGAGTCTATGTATATGTGCTGCTGAAGATCCAGCCTCTGCCTCTTTAGAAAACATCCCTGCAACTGTAGAAATATTCATCTCATCCACTGTGGACTGTACCCTCCAGATTTGCTTTAAAAGTTTCTCCCTGTTTGTTGTTGTTGTTTGTTTGTTTGTTTGTTCTTGGTGATACTGGGAAATGAACCCAGGGCCTTTCATATACTCCTCAAGGACTCTACATCTGAGGTACCTACGTCCCCATTCCTTTTAAAGACTTTATTGTAAGACAAGATCTGGTTTAATTTTCCATGAAAGCCTTGAACTTGAAAAGTTGAAACTGCCTCAATCTCTCATGTGGCTCAACTGCACTATAGACATGTGATATTTTTGGGTGAGGGTGGCCGATGAAACAAAGTCTGTACTTTATCATCAAACTCAGAATCCTCCTTGCTCCACCTCCTGAATGATGGGATTACAGTTGTGTGCCATCATCACTATGCCTGGCCTTAAAAGCCTTCATTTTTGAATGCCAACTCACTACTTCCTACATTAGGTTAGCCAAGTACCTTGTATCATATATTGGGTTAAGTTGCCTAATACTGCAAAAATGGTAGCAGTTTGGGTTTTCCTTCTCCCTAGTAAATTTATACAGTTGAATGGTTGCTATATCCTTCTGAGCCTACTTGTGATCAAATAGCTGACAAGAAGCAACTTAAGGGAGAAAGGGCTTATGCTGACTTACAGTTCATGGGGATACAGTCCATCATGGAGGGAAAGCATGGAGGTCAGAGCATGAAGTAACTAGTCACATTCAGTCTGTAATCAAAAAGTAGAAAACAGTAAGCCGGGCATGGTGGCACACGCCTTTAATCCCAGCACTCAGGAGGCAGAGGTAGCAGGATTGGCATGAGTTCAAGGCCACCCTGAGACTCCATAGTGAATTCCAGATCAGCCTGGGCTAGAGTGAGACCCTACCTTGAAAAACCAAAAAAAAAAAAAAAAAAGTAGAAAACAGTGAATACTGGAACTCAGCTTCCTTTCTACTTTAAAAAAGTATACATACATACACACACACATATATACACATACATATTTTAATATTTTCATTTATTTATTGAGAGAGAGAGAAAGATAAAGTATATGGGAGCACCAGGGCCTCCAGCTGCTGTACACTAACTCCAGATGCATGCATTACTTTGTGCATCTGGCTTTACGTGAGTGCTGGGGAATAGAACTCAGGCTGTCAGGATTTGTAAGTGTCTTTTACCACTGAGGCATCTCTCCAGCTCCCCGGCTTTCTACTTTTTATTTGATCCAGGACCCCAGCCCATGGCATGGTGCTGCCCAAAGGTAGAATGGGTCTTTCCCACCTTAACTAGTTTATACAGAAACTTTTTCTTGCAGACATGGCCAGAGATTATTTATCTGCCTAGGTGATTCTATATCCTGTCACTTTGACAGTTGAGATTAACTATCACAGATACAAACCATAGAGATTATTATTTTCTTTTTTTCCTTCTCTGATTTTAGAGTATCCTGTGTAAGTTTTTTAAACTAAAAAAGGGAATTGTTGATAAGTAGAAGATTTGGTATCTTCTTTTAAGTTTACCTATAATCTCTTCCAGTTCTTATTTGTTTTCAAATTATAAAAGTTGGGATACCTAGCAAAACACTATCTCTAAATCAATAAAATTGTTGACAAAATAAAATTAAATACAGCCATGAAAACAATTTTCCACTTAATAATTTCCTGTTGCAATTATCTTGTTTTGGCACATGTGAGGTTGGTTTCATTTTAGCTCATGAAGATAAAATATACTGACTACTTTTCAATCCTTGGTTGTCCTGTATACTAGTTAGTTTATGTACTACAGTATCATCATGATATAATGTACAACATACTATTTTAACAGCAAATGGCAATTGCATGATCATTTTACTTAGCCATTTTCAAGCTTTACCTTTACTCTGCTAAGAAAATACACTGTGCAATTTTGTTCTTGTTATTCTTGTTTTCAAGGCAGGGTCTCACTGTAGCCCAGGATGACCTTGAACTCATTCCGTAGGTCCAGGCTGGCCTCAAATTCACAGTGATCCTCCTACCTCTGCCTCCCACGTGCTGGGATTAAAGTCATGTGCCACCACACCTGGCTCATTGTGCAATGTTTTACTCTTCAGAATATTAGCTTATTTAGCCTTGAAGAAGTGTTATATGTTTAAACCTTCAATAGGTATTTATTAAATCAATAAATAAAAAGGTCTGATATATTAATAAGTAGCTGTATGATTCTAAACAGCCAGCTGAAAATGGCAACCTTATGATTTTCATGTTTAATTAAATTTTTTTGGTGGATATCATTTATTATTTACTTCACTAGACCTAACATTTACTCCTATGTACTGCATATTAAATCAACATTTCAGGAAATGTTTGGATTTATGAAATTTATCTAAAGGAAATAGATGCATGATTATATCCTTTTTTTAAGTACAGTCAGTAATATGATAGAAAAGGATATGCACAGGCATTCAGATTAGCCTAGGAATTTAGAAATGACCTCCCAGATGTGACCAAGCTGTATCTTAAAACCTGAATAAGTTAACTAAGCAGGAAGTAGCAGACATTACAGATGGAAAGGATTACATGGAACAACGTTTGAAGAGGCATTTGATTTTCATTTGATAGGCTCTTTTACTACTCAGTAAGTTTACAAGGCACTGTTGCTTAGTACAAAGACTATAATAGTTTTAAATGTAACAGATGTTTTCCCTGCCTTCAAGTAGTTTATGGTGTAGTAGCAGATTATTTAAACAAGTAATGCAGTAAAATAGAATGATAAAAAATGCATGCCATACTTATAGCACATTATAGCAAAACAACCTCATCTCATTAGGCAGAGAGTGATTCTACAGGGAATTATCAGAATCTGATATATTGGTAGTAGCGACTCTGGAGGAGAAGAATTGGGGAGGGCTTATCCGCAAATGGAGAATAAAGATGTACAGAGTTTTAGTTTTAAGGGATTGTATAGTTTGTGTGTATGTATGTTTGTGTGGTGAGTGTAGAAGGAGAAAAGTAAAAACAAGCAGAGACCAGTTTCAGCAAAATCTTGTATCATTAGAAATTTTTAGACATTATTTGAAAACAGTGAGTGAGTCTCCAGCAAATGTTGCCACACATAGAGTGAGGCATATAAAGGTTAGCATTTTTAGCAGCCTTTCTGAATGCAGGTTGAAGAAAACATTATGGAGAAGTTGTAGTGGTGATGGCAGTTAAGGTTTAAGGTTAAATTCAGGTTGAAAAGTCACTGTACTAGTTTAGGAAAGAGAATAAGGACAAAACTAGATTTCACTGATGATAATAAAATAAGAGAAATGAAAATCTTGGGCTGGAGAGATGGCTTAGCTGTTAAGCGCTTGCCTGTGAAGCCTAAGGACTCCGGTTTGAGGCTCGGTTCTCCAGGACCCACATTATCCAGATGCACAAGGGGGCGCATGTGTCTGGAGTTCATTTGCAGTGGCTGGAAGCCCTGGTGCGCCCATTCTCTCTCTCTCTCTCTCTCTCTATCTATCTGCCTCTTTCTCTCTCTGTTAGTCTCAAATAAATAAATAAAAATGAACAAAAATACATTACATGTGTGTATAAATATTGTCAATAAAATTGTAGTTTAAGAAAAAGAAAGTCTTTAAGAAAGATTTCAATGAGGCATCTTTTAATATTTTGATATTGTCTAGATGAAGGAAGATAGAAGGGAAGTTAGAGAAGGGAAGGGAATGGTAACTACATTGATTGCTTTAGCAATCACTCTTGCTTGCTCTCTGAGAGCATTCTATACATGCAGGATGCAATAAGTAAAATAAAAATAAAAAAATTCAGGACATAGGAGTAAGAATGGAATACCATAGAGTGTAAGTCATGAAAGTGCAATTAAGAAGCCATGTTTCTCTTTTTTAAAACTGAGGTATAGTAAAAGAGGATAGTGGGATAGAGCATGACATTGTCATTTGTAGCTGAGACAGCATTTTCATAGCTGAATTGAGAGAAACAAGGCAGAAAACTAAAAGACTAGTAAATCATTATAATAATAAAAACTGTGAGATGATAAAAAGGACCCTTAGCTAGGGAGTCTTGGTATCTTTGGGAATTAAAACAGTCCTTTGGTAATTAATTTGAGGGTAGGCTTTAGGATGGCACCCCTGTTTTGAACTTGGGCCGTTGCATGCTAGCAAAAGTTTAACTGAAATGAAGGGTAAAGAAGTTCGTGTTTGAGAAAGATGATAAGTTCTTATATGGCAATCCTGAATTTGGGAGACTTGAAGCACATTCAGAGCAAAAGAGAAAGTCAGTGACAATGAATCTTGTGGAAAGGACCAGAGCTTTAGTAAATCAGTAGTTATGCATTGATTTTGATTATTGAAATTTTGACAAATGGATAGGGTAGAATAAATCATGCATATTGAAGGGGACCAGCAGAAAGCCTGCCTGTGTGGTGCAAGTGTACATTGAGAAAAGGACTCTTCAAATAGTTGGTATAGAAATGGTTAACAACGCAAATAGAACTCTGGAGAAAAGTACACATTCATCAGCAATCATACTTTCAGAAAAAATTACCTTTCACTTCTAAAAGAAAATACTAGTAAGGTAAAGACAATATTTAACAAATTCAGATTAATTCATGGAGAGTTCATGTTATACAAGCATTTCAAAATGAACCCAGTTTGCAAACAAATAACAACAAAAAAAGCTAACTAATTAATGATGCCAGGTATACTGTAGGGCTGGAGAGATGGCTCCATGGTTAATGCTCTTGTTTGCAAAGACTGGATTTGATTCCCCAATACTCATGAAAAGCCAGATGTGGAAAGTGGTACATACATCTGTTGTTCATTTGCAGTGGCAGGAGACTCTGGTGCACCCATATATATTCTCTCCTCTCTCTGTTTCCTCTCTCTCTCCCCTTCTCTCAAATAAATAAAAACACTTTTATTTTAAAAAAGAAAAGTATCCTGTAGTAAACATCACTTAATTTTCTTTTTCAGCCAAGCAGCTGACATAATGGAAACATCGGGGTGGAAATCCATGGTTCAGTCTCACCCTCACTTAGTAGCAGAAGCCTTCCGAGCACTAGCATCTGCACAGTGTCCACAGTTTGGCATTCCACGCAAGCGACTAAAGCAGTCCTGACTCTTTCTTGGATGGTAGAAAAACGGATTTGCTCTCCTGCTCCAGGTCCAAATGGATTCAGATATGCAGACCATATATGCAGCACTTGTTTCTGCTTTCTTGTCTACAGAACAGAAGCGGAAGGCAGACTGCATGCATTTCAGGTGGATAAGTTATGATTTGTACTTCAGCTTTAAATGGACTGATCCATTCACTTCAAGGCCTTAAATTATCTTCAGTGACTTCTATGGTTCATATAATAGTTTAATTTTTTTTATTGTGCCTTGTCATTTTGACCAAGGCTATGCAGGATTGCACTAGCTCCGTAATGCAGTAATATTGATAACTGAAGATACTAAGTTTCAAAAGGTTCTTCCATTATTTTGAGAAAAAGAAAAATAAATTTTATAGAGTTTGTCCTCTGCTATATCAAAGTTTAAAACTAGTTCTCCTTTAAGGCACTTGTTTTGGAGATTACTGGGAATGTCTCCAGTCTAAGTTGTATACATACAGAAGGACCTGCTTACCTTCAAAGGTAACTTATGGCAATACACTGCTCCAGATTAATTTATTTTTCATTTAGGGGGCAGATATGCAATGAGTTGGCCCAAACTTTTAGTTAAAAATTGTGATGTTTGCCTGTTACTAACTGTTCAAGAAACTGGGTGTGTTCACATTTACAATGATTGAGAAATGAATGCAGTTAAAGTTTCAGTAATAGGAAGAAAACATGTTTTTTGCTAAAGTAATTTTTTAATTTATAGTGACCTACATTTTTATGAAGAATTCAGTACAAGTTAAAAAGTAAGAATGACCAAATATAAATTTAACCAGTGGGCCAATTAAGAAAGGTATATATGCACTTTTGATGTGTAACTTTTGTATGCTGAATGGTACATATATTTTTTCTCCCTTTGAGGAGATTAATAAGGTAAAATAATTATGTTTTAACTTTTGAAAGAATTTTTTAAGACAGATGAAGGCAACCAGATGTTTGTGATAATAGATAAGAAAAATATTATTGATTAGAGATAAATTGACTTAAGTTTCAGATAGTAGTGAATTTACTCCCGTTTTATCAACCTTTGGAAAAGACATCTGAACAGTAAGTGAATCAGGACAGTCTACTCTCCTTCACACAATGAGTGTATATTATTTGCCTGTGGTAGATACATAGTAAAGGAGAGAACACTTAAAATATATCAGGCGACACTATGAACCCCCCCCCCCTTTTCTCCTTTGTTTTTTAGTTACTGTACTTACATTGTGGATGATGGAAATTCTGCATAATGTGAACAGGACAAACTATTTATATTTTTTTTCATGAGCCAGTTCTTTTGAATTAATTTTAGCTTTAAACATTTAGCAGTGTCTGACATTTTGAGTTCTGTTCTGGTCACTGTCCTGGAGAAGCAGGAGTGGTTGGAGGCAGATCATTACACCTGGTACTGTGCATTGGTAGTATGCATCTTAGGCAAGGTTTGTATTTAACCACAAGGGAAAAGGTGTTTCACTGGAAAAAAAAATAAATGCCTATATCTATATACCTTTATTATCTAGATTAAAATTTTTATAATTTGTTTTTAAATTCAGAAAGAACATAGGTTCAGATATCTTAGTTTGATTTTTGTTGTAAAGACTTAAATTTAAAATTGTGAGAATTACTTAGAATTGAAAGATTCTTACCTGAACTTCCATTGTATGTAAGAGAATCTTGGCAGGTAGAAATTTACTTCCTTAAGTCCATCATGGGGCTTGTTATAATTTAAATTGTACAATTTAAAAATACATACACATATTTTTTTAATTTAAGGTTTTCTTTAGTCTTCTTAGAAAACAGAAATGGAATTATGTTGTCACATATCATAAAGATAACAGTGTCTCTATATGCCACACATTGTGAGCTAATTCACTGCTTTAGTCTACATTTCTTACCACAGTAAATTCAGTAATAATATCATATAGTGAGCATTTCAGCTTTCCCTTACTCAAGTGTTTATTGAAAAGCTTAAGGACTTTATTATAAAGATTATCTTTTTTAGTTAGGTAGCACATTTTGTACCAAAAATGTCAAACACTGTGCTGTATGAATATCTGTTTGTAAAAATGTCCACTTTTCAGATAATATAATACCTACCATTATACTAACAGAATCATGGTAATTGATTTATTTTTTTATTTATTATGTATATTTTTGGTAGGATGGGTTCTTGAGGCAATGATAAAAGGTTGTTATGAGAATACTTTAATATAAAGTCTTTCTCCATTCTCTTATTTTTAAACTACGCATTCTTTGTTCAAAATACGCACAGTTTCTGTTGTGATCAATTTTGTCTTTAAAACTATGAGCTTGCCCCTGGTTCCCTTCAATCACGTAAGAAAGGGTTTTCTATGGAAAGTTGTGAGAGAAAAATAACCATTGGAAACTATTCTTTAGACTAAGATTTAGAAACACTGTATTTGTGCCTTTTTCATTTTTTTACTTGTAGTGTGTTTTGGTATTTGGAGCACAAATATGAAGGTGCCATAATCTGGCTTGCCAATTTACCTCCTTGATTACTCATGTGTCCCTGTCTTCAAGTAGCTCTTGGAGACCTTTGCATGAATTACATGGTCATTTGTGTGATGTGTATAAGTATGTGTGTGTATCTGTATTTACTTGGGCTTGTGTGTGATATGTTCAAAAGAATGAATTTCTGAAAGTAAGACTCAGATATTGAGTAATTAAAATATCTCATCTAAGTGCTTAATTGGGTGGGGCAGTAACAGTTGATTGACAGTGCATGATTAAATATGAAAACAGTGCCTTTTAGAGCAGCAATTATAATTATTTTAAAATATGAAAAATATCTCAAAAGTTGTCATGAATCTTATTAATTTATTTTAATGCTATATCTAATTAAGAGCTTAAATTGTTAAAATAAATAATTGGCCAGGCATGGTGGCTCATGCCTTTAATCCCAGCACTTGGGAGGCAGAGGTAGGTGGATCACCATGCGTTCAAGGCCACCTTGACACTACAGAGTGAATTCCAGGTCAGCCTGGGCTAGAGTGAGACCTTACCTCGAAAAACCAATAATAATAATAATAATAATAGTGTAAGGAAGCAACTTTATGAAATTGTGGGTAAGAGCTAGGAATGAACCTCAGTGGTAGCTCAGTACTTACCAGCATTTGTGAAGCCCTGGTTTGGATCCCAGGACCACTAAAATAAACAAAAATTATCTATCATAGATACTGTCCATTGTAACTAAAAAAGACTTTGGTTAGTTTTGTGAAAATCCAACTAGAAAAGTTTTTCTCATATCCACATTTCCTCAAAGGTTTGAACCAATCTTATTTAGACATGCATGCTCTTGGATGGATAAAATAAAAATATTCATTGTATTCTTGAAAGAGGTGGATGACTTGGTGTATGGGTTTGTTTTAGTGTTCTCAGCTTCTAATGACAGCACTTTCAGCACATGAGTATTTTACAAAATTTTTATATAGATTATGAGCTCTACTTTGTTTAAGTGTTCATGGAATGATATAAATTTTAGTCCAGTTGAACATAAATTGAGTGCCTACCATATGCAAGACTTCTTCACTAGGAATGAAATCACACCGTGTCTTCTGTTTGTAGTATGTGGACTTTATGTTTGAAAAGGAATACTTATATTTAAATTTTTTCTGTTATTGGAATTTATCATTATATACTTTAATCCAGTTAATTTCACATTGTTTTTAAAAATGAATAATTAAGTCCCACTTTGGAAATAACATTCTACTAAATTTATTTAAAAATTAATTCTAGGGGAAGTTGATGTTCCAGATTCAAATGTATAAACACTTACTGAACTTTTTAGCCTCATTTTTAATCAGTTGATGTTCATGATGAGATACATACTTTTTGTATCTTGTTGCTGAAAATATATTTTGCATTTCAGCACGTTGAGTTAAAATAAAATTGTTAATTATTCAATATTAATTGATGTATTTTGTGTTTATTTGAGTCTTTAAAAAGTCTTCTGTTATCTAGATTGGTGTTTCATATGACAACAAATCATGCATGATATCTTCTACATAGGAAAGCTTGTAGTTTTTGGAACCTACTAAAGACTAATTGGTACATACAAACACAATTATTTTAACAACACATACCATCAATGTTGAATGGCATGTTCTGTTATTTTTTTATTTTGTTTTGTTATGGTTTGTTTTTTCGTGGTGGCATCTCACTCTAGCCCAGGCTGACCTAGAATTCACTATGTAGTTTCAGGGTTAATAGTGATCCTCCTACCTCTGCCTCCCAAGGACTGGGATTAAAAGTTGTGCACCACCATGTCTGGTGGCATATTCTGATTAAAATGCCTTGTATAAAGCTGGGCATGGTGGCACACGCCTTTAATCCCAGCACTCAGGAGGCAGAGGTACGAGAATCCCCACAAGTTCAAGGCCACCCTGAGATTACATAGTGAATTCCAGGTCAGCCTGGGCTAAAGCAAGAACCTACCTTGAAAAACCTATATGTATGTATGTATGTATGTATGTATGTATGTATGAGTGTGTGTGTGTATAGATATAGATATAGATATATATATATATAATAAAAAATAAAGTGCCTTGTACATTATGTAACACCTAAAGATCGCCTTATCTCTGGCACATCTGTCCTTTCTTAATTTTGATTATCTCAGACAACTGAGCACACATGGGGCAGGATATTTCTAAACAAGTTTAGCAACTTTTAACACCACACTTAACAATTGTTGCCATGGGGTCACTTACTAAAATTCTCCCACACACCCAACACATATGTATATATGTATGCATGCACTAAGTTCTCATAAAGGTTGTAAAACTTAAAATATTTCCTATGCAAGTATAGTAAAATAAGACAGAGGTTGTATTCCTGACTTGACAAATGAACCCTATATAACCCTTTTACTGCTACTCTGTAGCAGGTCTACTCAGTACTTTGCTTCCTAATATTGGGATGTGTTTCCTCCATCTACAACTTGAGAATCATTTATTCCTAGGAGGCTAAGGATAATATTTGCTTTGATCACTGGTTTAAAATAAAAGATATTAATAGAAGTCATTTCCAGTGTTGTTCCATTTCTTTTTCTTTGTGTAGGGAAGGATTGCAGACATCTGCAATGGGTGTTGACAAGAATATATGTGAGGGTCCTGCAGTGTTTCCATTACATCTGTACCTCTGTCCTGTCCACCTTCCATTTAGCTTCTTTTTGTCAAGGGTTCAGATGAACCCCTGTGCTAGTTTGTGACCTAACACTGAACAGTTATTTTTATTCCCTAATCTTAGCTTTTTTTCCTCAATTTCAAACCATGCCTTAATAGATATGACAAAAGAGAAACATTGTGTGATATACCAACAGTAATAATAGTACAAAAATATAAATCATTGCCTTAAGAGTTTGAAAGACTGACTGACCTAAGTGGAAGGTTTTTAAAGTGCTAAAAACATGTGAGGCTCATGAAAACTGAACATGCAAAGATGAATAATAAAACTGAGAGGCAACTGAAAAGGTAATGAAATTATATTTATTAAATATGAGAAATAGCAGAAATGATAAGACAGACATAGAAAATAGCAGAAGACAAGGTTGAAATTGGCTTTCAGATTACAAGGACAAAAACAGAAAACAGATGATTTAGTTTAGTTTTTAGTCAGCAATAAGTGGAATGCCTACTTCTGTGCTGAACTCTACGGTAATAAATAAAGTAGAAATTACTTGAATCTTCATGAAGTCTATTTTTTTGATAATTTCTATGATAGTAATACAGCAAGGATTTTTATTGGGGAGGATGGAAAACATATAGCCTGAGAATGTGATGTCTGAATTGGGAATTTAGTAGTTTAATGGAAATGCCATCTAACCCATTACATGTAGTCCAGGGGTTGATCAAAGCCAATACAAATGGCGATTCCCTAAATCAGTAGAGCAGGACAATGTTCTTTAATTATAAAAGTTATACTCTATTGTGGCACATTGTAATTGGATATATGTGGAAATAACACAGAAAGAAAGGAAACATTAATATACCAATGATTATTCAAGTATGTGGACTGAGGCACTATCAGCTCAGAGAGGAAAGGAATAAAGCCTACACACTGATTAATCAGAAAATGTTTCCCTAGGCTGGAAAAGGTTTCATGATAAGAAATTTTAAGTCACATGCTATTTTTTAGTCAAATAGGAAGCCAAAATATAGTTTCTTCCTCTTCTTCTTCTCTTTCTCCTTCTTCCTTCCTCCCTTCTTCCTCCTTCCTCTTCTTTCTTCTTCTTCAAGGAACTGAAAGGATTCTGGAATGATGAAACAAATAGAAATGAAGTATGGAGATGGATGCTGCAGATGTAGAATATAGAATATTTGATGAAGTCTTGCAATGAGAAAACCAAAGCAGAAGAGGTGGTCTAAGTTGAGTTTATTTTACCTTATTTTGGAGGGAGGGGAGAGGAGTAGGGAAATAATGCCCATATATAACAATGATGAGAGTCAGAGACCAGAGTAGAGATGGAAGTATTGAGGTCCTGATCTAAGAGAAGAATGGAGTCAGGTTCTAGCCTGGAGGGGAAATCTAACTTCCTCTAGTTTACAAATACACAATAAAAAACAAGAGGAAGCTAAGAGGAAGGGAAGGTTACAGTGTAGAACAATAAAAGTAGGGAATTCTTCCTCCATTGGGGATATGAAAAACACTTCCTTACTAATTTTTAAATTGAATTATAATTGCTGAAGGAATTTAAAAAATATATATTTAAGAAGTTTTAAACTCCACTAATACAGTCTAAAATATACCATGTAGTCTCAAAAGTACAAAGTGATGGTATGTATGTGTAGCAGTATGAGAAAAAGAATTGAATGCTAAAAAAGAAGGCAAAGATAAGTATTAATAGAATTAGTCTAACAAGTTTAAGAGGTTAAATGCACCTACTGAGTAAGAAAAACCTGCAGTGATCTAATTTATTTGTGCTAACTGGATATATAACAGGGATCGATAAGGATAAAGTTTCATAAATACAAATGAAATAAGCTAGGTGAGTGGTGAAGAAGGTATGGAATACATCTCAATAATAGTCTAAACCTTGGTAGCTAGATTTAGGAGAGAGTGATTCTAAGGAAACTCTAGATTAAGACAAAAAGGTGATTCCAATAAACACATTCTTGTGCATGCATACCTGTGTGTGTCCATGCCCACATGGATGAGTAATTTTTCTCTTTTGAGGTATCAGGGTTGCTATGCTGCTCAGACTGACTTCAAACTCTTGCTCTTAAAGGGATTCCTTCTGCCTCAGCGTCCCAAATGACTACAACGCAAATGCCATCACACTTGGCTGAATAATTTTTGTTAACTTTTATTCATCCATCCATTTATTCACTTGTTTGAGAGAAGGGAGAGTGTGTTTGGACATGCCATGGCCTCTTGCCACTGCACACAGACCCCAGATGCATGGGACACTTTGTGCATCTGGCTTTACATGGGAAATGTGTAATCGAACCCATGCTGGGAGGCTTTGCACTCAAGTCCCTTTAACTGCGGAGCCATCTCCCCAGCCCTATCACTTTGTTTTAGACTCGATTTTCTATTTACCCCAGGCTGTGCTGCCTCAGGTGCTTGAGTGATCATTTAATGGAAGTATGCCTCCAAATGAGAGAACTTTAGATACTTAAGTAGGTGCTAAATAAGTAAGACTAGGTTAGTCAAGCTCTTTCAATCTCTCAGTTGCCCAAATTCTGTAAAAGAAAAAATCTGAATAATTATCATTTATAACCTCCACAAAAGGCTTAGGAGATGGATGGTTTTATGTGGGAATTATTTCAAACACTGTATTTGCCAATTTATACTTTACTGTCATGCTAATTGTGACTACGGAGATTGCTGTGGGGATGTCTTACTTTAAATGACATTTTCTATGAATGGAATAACAGATAAGTGCAGGTGTTTTGTTTTGAGAACTAATAATATAACGGGGTGCTATGGGTCCAAGAAAGTCCTTGAACACCAACCTGTAGGTTCGTTTCTAATTTTCATCAAAGAACTGAATGAAAAACAAACTGAGAAGGATAATTAATATATTTATTGAGGAAGTACAGACCCAAGGAAAGGCACCCATGTGGATAGAGATTCCACATGGAGGGCCTGGGGAAAGAAAAACACAGAAAGAAAAAGTTTAAGGAGCTCCTGCCATGTGAGGAGTTGGAGGGGTAAAGAAGCCCATGTGGACAGTAAGGGCTAGAGGGTTCTTCTAGCTGGGTCTGGCCCTAAGCCTGAGCCGAACCAGCTCAGGCCCAGCTGAGAGAAAAAAGACTCACCCACAGTTGGAAGTTTCCAAGTGGTCAGAGAGCCTGCCCTCTCCTTGCAAAGGTGTTTATAATAACTAATTGTGGGCTGTTTTCTGGCTCAGGTGAACCAGAGGGACAACTGGTTGGCTGTCTCAGAAAGAAGTTAGCCCTAACACCAAGTTCCTAGGGCTGAAATTGACCAACCACAATGTTTAAATCCTATGAAAGTCCTCCATCCCAGGAGAGGACCTGGTTGTTTGTGGAAAATTAGGTCTAGGGATCTAGGCAATAGATGCGAAGTCAGATTGTCTTTGATTTCCAGCAAGTGCAGAATTTCCTGCCTTTTTACCTTCAGTGGTCCAGTCACCCTACCTGTACCCCCTCTCTCAGTAACACTTCAAGCATAAAAGACCAGCACATCAGCCTTAATCTGATCCATTCATTTTAGGATCTAAGGTCTTAGGTTAAACAGAGCAGTATTTCCAGATAGTTAGAGGACAATTGAGCCTTGATTTGGTACATGGTGCTGAGAACAGTGGTACCAAAAACATATATATATATATATATATATACACATATATATATATGTATATATATATATGTATATATACATATATATATGCATATATACATATATATACATATGTGTATATATATGTGTGTGTGTATATATATATATATGTACATATATATATATACATACATACATACATCTTACAAGCACCTAAAGCCATGATTTTTCTCTTAATCACCAATTTAATCGACTCCTACAATACCTTATTTGTTGTGTGTTCATTGCTACAAGTTCAGAATACTTTCTGATATCCTTCTGGTTTAATCTCTATGGATTTACTTTCCATGTTTGTGAGGGTTGTTGTAGATATCACATTTTTACTGATTTTTTTTTCACATCATGTTCTTTTTTATTTATTTTTTAAAAATTTATTTATTTTTTTATTTTTTTTGTATTCAGCAAATACAGTCAGCTTGGTACCATTATTAGGCTCATCCATGACCTACCCCCTCCCCCTGGCCCCTCCTTGTTAAGGTATATGGGTCATGCATTGTGGAGTTAGCCCACAATTATGGGTAAGATAAATGTCTCTACATATCATGACCCAACATGTGGCTCTGACATTCTTTCCGCCCCCTCTTCCGCAAAATTTCCCTGAGCCATGTTGAGTTCATTTTTGGTCTGCTTCAGTGATGAGGTGTTGGGGGCCTCTGGGTCTCTGGATCTCTGATTTGGTAGGAGTTGATTTTTCTCTGTGTTGATCTCCTCCCCCGATGGTTCAGCCATTTGGTCTGCCCTTTAGGAAGTAGAATTTTATGGTACTTATTGCCATTTCGGTCTAGATTTGTGTTTACCACCCCTTCATTGCCCTCCCCTCCCTCCCCACCCATCCTAGTGTCTAGTCCACGAGATGCTTGCTGGGTATGTAAGGTATCTTGGGTAGATTCAGGTTAGGTGCTATAGATGAGTGAGACTATTGTGGCGATTTTTTTTTTTCTGTTTTCAGTGATTTTGAAAATATTTATTTATTTATTTATTTATTTATTTATTTGATAGAGAGAATGGACACGCCAGGGTCTCCTGCCACTGCAAATGAAATCCAGATGCATGTTCAACCTTGTGCATCTGGCTTACATGGGTATTAGGGAATCAAACTTGGGTCCTTAGGCTTCATAGGCAAGCACCATAACCAGTAAGCCATCTTTCCAGCCCATCATTTGGCGGGGGTCCGTGGTAGGGTCTGACTCTAGCCCAGGCTGACCTGGAATCTGTATTTTCAGGATAGCCTTGAACTTACAGTGATCCTCTTATCTCTGCCTCCCTGTCTACTTTCCACCTATGAACAATGTGAAAATCTCCAACTTTATATTTTGTCTGTTGATGCCTTTAGTGCTGTTGAGTTTTTAGGGCTTTTTTTTTGTTTGTTTGTTTGTTTGTTTGAAATTCTGTATGTATGTGAGGGTTATAGCTCCCAGGTAAGTTGATTCTTCTTATTCATCACATATCCTTTTCTATAGTGTTACTCTTCATTTTAGGTCACTTAGAGTGATTACATATAGTTACATCAGTTTTCTTAACTGTTAAGTGATCTCTCCAGCACTAACATCAATTTAGTTTTATTATTTTTGAGATATATCTCCTCACCCCTATTTATTTTCATTCTGCCTATCTCTTTTGTATTCAAAATGTTTCTCTTAAATAGCATAATGTCAGATTTCACTTCTTACCCAGTGTGAAAATCCCTCATTTTATTTGGAATGTTTAATACATTTCTATAAATGGGATTAATGCTATTTGGATTTAATGCTTTTCCTCTTTTTTTTTTTTTCACCAGAAAGGTTTTTAGTTATATTCACTTTAGATATTGACTGAGATAAGATGCTCAGTAGCTCAGCAGTTGCGTCCACCAACAGGCTAACTTTGAAATCCCATTGAATTCATTTATTATATATTTCTGTATTAACAGGTAAAAACCATGCATTGTATCAAGTATTTTAAAAGATAAAACTGCATTGCAAGATGAAAATCTATACTATTTTATTGCTAAGTCAGAGTAAAAATACCTGAAGGACTTTTTCAGAAATTTTCATTAGGGCATCACACTTTTTTTCAGAACAAGTAAAACTTCAACAGAAATTCTGCAAGTCATTCTGTGTCCAATAATTTTTAGCAATGTTCTTTCTGTTTAGGTGAAATATTTCATTTGTAAAAACTATCTCCAGTTACAAAAACAGACGATTCGTTGAATTTAACCTGCTTTAATAAATATATAAACAATTCTTAAGCCAAGCAATATTGTAAGAAAAGCATACATTTTCAAACAATTTGGTCTTTGGTCTTTATATATACTCACTCATCTCCTCTTAGGAAAACTAACTGGAAGTTGGTCACATTAACCACTTTAAATAAAGGCCAAAGCTAAGTACCTTTTGATAAGAGGACACTGTATACAATAACTACCAAGTACTAAGGTTATTAAGTAGAGAGGATTATTGCTTTATACAAAATACTGAATTTTTTTAATTATTATTTTTCAGTCCCCTTGGGCACCCAAAACAGGAAAGAATTTCTCAGACTTAAAACCTAGAGTCCAATTCATATGTGGTTCATTGAAGCCACTGAGTCCCATCCACCACCACCTCATTATTCATTTTCTCCCAGAGTGTTTCCATTATCGTACCATATTATTAAAAACCATAATAAGACATATGAAAATGTACTTTCTTGAATAATGGCACATCCAGAAGCCATAGATTGTTACTAGAAAATTTTCAGTGCCAGGGATGGGATACCTTCCAGTAAGTTGTTGGCCAGGGAGATCCCTGTTGCCTCCAAAACATTCTAGGCTATTGCTAAGGCCCTTGGTTTCCCATGAAAAAGAGATGGTAAGACCCTACTGCTGAAAACTTCACATGTCTGAGTGGCAAAGTCACTGAGCAGAAAACCTCCCTGTGGCCAGGTATGGTGGTTTGATTCAGGTGGCCCCCATAAACTTAGGTGTTCTGGATACTAGTTTCCCCAGCTGGTGGCAATTGGAAATTAAAGCCTCCTGGAGGCAGTGTATTGTTGGGGGCAGGCTTATGGGTATTATAGCCAGTTTCCCCATGCCAGTATTTGGCACACTCCCCTGTTCCTGTTGTCCACCTTATGTTGGCCAGGGGGTGATGCCCACCCTCTGCTCATGCTATCATTTTCCCTGCCATCATAGAGCTTCCCCCTTGAAGCTGTTAGCCAAAATAAACCTCTTTTTCCCCACAAGCTGCTCTTGGTCAGGTGATTCCTACCAGCAATTCAAACCTGACTACAACAGTGAAGTGGTACCAAGGAGTGGGATTGCTGCTAGACACCCGATTGTGTGGCTTTGGTCTTTTGGAGCTGATTTTCAAGAGGAATGTGGGAGGATTTGAAACCTTGCCCTAAAAGATGCCTTGCAGTTATGTAAGTACAGCTTGATTGACTATTCTGGTCAGAGCTGCAAGACCTGAATGCAGTAAGAACTATGGATTGTGAGGTTTGGCTTATGAGGGTAAGAAAGCTTTGCTTGAACAGGGCTAGCAGTTTGTGTGAAAAGCTTGCAGTTATGCCCGGGTCCTGAGAAGTTGTGCAGGGTTGGTTTGTGTAGAAATGAACTGGTATGAACAGAGGGATATAGCATAGAAAAAAAATCTTTGAGTGAACGGTTGCCCATTCAGCTGCAATTGAGAGATTCCAGATTTTGAGATTGGGCCAGTTGACCTGTACTGGGGCAACACGAAGAATGTAGACTATTTTGAAGGGCCTGAGTGCTCAAGGAGTGTCCTGTTCTTCAAAGTCTGCTTTATTCCTCCCTGGATTAACAAATTGGCACCCTACCTGGTATTGTGGAGTTTAAGAAATGCAGGAAAAAGCGGGTCATTGAGTTTGCAACATGGTCTTGTGTTTTGGAAATGGCCATGGGCAGTGTGAAGCAGGTGTGATGGATGCCTGCATGGAGACCCCATGGGGTCA
Organism: Dipus sagitta; assembly: GCA_036346955.1. Classification (NCBI taxonomy): domain Eukaryota; kingdom Metazoa; phylum Chordata; class Mammalia; order Rodentia; family Dipodidae; genus Dipus; species Dipus sagitta. The sequence goes on along the minus strand of CM070774.1, from coordinate 102,676,715 downwards.
TGAGAATGAACCGTGGATTGCAGTGGAGACCCAGTGGAGATGCCGGGACCACGAGATGACTGCTAAGGAAAGCTGCCAGCCCCGATGAAGTTTTCCAGGACTGTGAGTAGCATAGCTGAAGGGGTGGAATTGGAATTCCAGAGATTTGTTGCTGGTTAGAATTATCATACTTGGAGATTTGTCATTGACTAGAGTCGTTGGACTTTGAGTTTGATGTTTGCCCTGTTTAAATATTATGTTGGTTGAATAATGCTTTGCTATGCCCAATGCCATCTTTTGCAGTGTGAATGTTTATTCTGTTCTGTTCTGGATTTTTTGAGGTTATATTTTTGCCACTGTGGCTCAGTTAAAAGACCTTGGATTATGGGGATGTATGAACATGATTGGAATTGATAAAAACTATGGGGACTTTTAAAGCTGGATGAATGTATTACATTTTACATCATGTATGGATATCAGTTTATGAGGGCCAGGGGCAGAATGTGGTGGTGGTTTGATTCAGGTGTCCCCCATAAACTTAGGTGTTCTGGATGCTAGGTTCCCCAGCTGATGGCAATTGGAAATTAAAGCCTCCTGGAGGCAGTGTGTTGTTGGGGGTGGGCTTATGGATGTTATAGCCCATTTCCCCATGCCAGTGTTTGGCATACTCTCGTTGCTATGGTCCACCTTATGTTGGCCAGGGGGTGATGTCCACCCTCTTCTCATGCCATCATTTTCCCTGCCATCATAGAGCTTCCCTCTCAAGGCTGTTAGCCAAAATAAACCTCTTTTTCCCCACAACCTGCTCTTGGTCAGGTGATTTCTACCAATGATTCTAAGCTGACTGCAACACCCAGCCAATTGAAAGCTGGAGAAAGCTGCACTGTATGCAGCCTTGTGGGTGACAGAAGTCAACAGCGGTGAAAACAGTGGACACTGGAAGCCTCAAGTTTGGCCAGACAGGCCAAATGACTGCATGAGTACAATAGTGGCATGTCTGCTCTGGAGGAAACCAACTGCTCTCTAATTGGACTGAAGGCCTGCTCTATGGGAGGGAATATATGCCTAGTACTGAAAACCTAGTCAAAAGCCTATGGCAGGGGAGGTCACGAGCCTTAGGAGTATAAAGCTTGCTTTTGTCTGGATCAATGTATATATTACTCTCTCCAAATTGTCCTGAAAGCACTACGCTTAGTATTCATATTCCTATATTAATGCTAATCTCACTTCTGGTTAGAGAAGCTTCTCTTTTCAGATGGCACTGACCACTGGGATGACCCAAAAGGCAACATAGTGCTGAGAAGAAGGGACTGAGGAGTGTCCAGCACTGAAACATCTCACACTCTACAAGGCTAAGGGTCCATTGCAGAAGAGGTGGCGGAAAGAATGTAAGAGCCATAGGAAGGGTACCACTCCTTACATAACAACTGTCCGAGTAGAAATTGGCCTTGATATCCAAGACCTTGCAGTGCCTAGCAATACCCACACAAGACCCTCATAATAGGAGAAAAAGATGATGACATCAAATTAAAAAAGAGACTAATGGAGGGAGTGAGGGGGTATGACAGAGAGCAGAGTTATGAAAGGGAAAGAAGGGGAGGGGAGAGAAATAACATGGTTTGTTGTCTATAAGTATAGTAGTCAGTAAAAAGTGTTTGTGTGTGTGTGTGTGTGTGTGTGTGTGTGTGTGTGTATGTAGCAAAATAAATCACCAAAAAATTAAGAAAACAAAACAAAAATTTTTAATACCTGTAATTTGCTCAAGGCATAATTTGAGTAATTTCAAGTGATGTATATCTTTTGGTTTAAAAAAAAAAGTTTCATGCTCACAGTTCTTCCTAAAGTAATTATATTCAATAACCCAACATCATGCCTTAGGAGTCACAAAATAATTCTAACATATGACAAATAGTTAAGCAAGTGTGAAATGCTAAAAGATGTGAACAATGTTGTATGTGTCAAGTGTTCTAAGAGTTCTACAAAAATCAGGTATGACTTTGTTTTCAGTTAATATAACCAGCCCATAGTACAGCATGCTAAATCATAAAGTACAAATCCAAGAAGGGTAATAACTTTTACTAAGTTACAAAACATTGGCAAATCCATACATTCCTCATTAATACAATAAAATAAAATTTTATTAGAATCATAGTAGTGCTAATTTTCACTTCAAAAAATATTTAGATGTGAAATAACACTGGTTCTCAGTACATCAAGCCATTTTATACAAATTAATTACATTTAAAACTATACAGTTTGTCCTTTGAAAATGAGTTGTGAATTCTCTCATGCACACAGTTTACTGTACCAAGACCTTGTGGTCTCTGGAGCATTTTGGTGTTGGGCCATAGCCCATGGAGTTCTCATGACTGAAGAGCTTTTAAGGGTCTACCTTAAGGAAGAGATGAATCAGCAGTTAAAGGCACTCGAAAAGCCTGGTGGCCCAGTTTCAAATCCCCAGGAGACTCATAAAGCCAGATGCACAAAATGACACATGCATCTGGAGTTTGTTGGCAGTGGCAGGAGGCCCTGGCAAGGCAATTCCCTTCCTCCCTCTCCCCCGCTTACAAGTAAATCATTTAAAAAATATTCTTATTTATTTATTTATTTGCAAGCAGAGAGAGGTAAAAGAGGACAGACAGAAATAATGGGAGTGCCAGGGCCTCCAACAGCTGCACACGAACTACAGATTCATGTGCCACAGTGCATCTGGCTTTAACATCGGTACTGGGCACTCTGACACCTTAACTGCTGAACCATTTCTTCAGTCCCATTGTTTTTTAAGTCTGCCTTACCTCAGTGTTACCTGTTGTCATTATACCACAAGTTCCTGCACAATTTTGAGCCCATCAGCACTCTTACCTAGAGTACAGAGAAGAATAAAAAGAATGAGATATCTAAACAGAAGCAGGACTACTAGGAAGGAGATGAGTAGCCAGTGGAACGAGTGGGGGAGTGGGGACAAAAAAGGGTAAGGGATAGGACTATGATGAAAATACAGTACGTTGATTTATTTAAAGTTCTCAAAAAAGAAAACTAAAATGATTCTTCCTTGGAGCCTCAATATTCCTTGTCTTCTAAGTACCTTTACAAAAATTTAATTGTTTACATAAGCAACAACATGATACAAATGACAGTCACTTTAAGATACACTAACCTTTGGTGATCCCTTTAATTTAGAAGCCTTTTGTTTTGACCAAAAGTCACATAGCCATATTTCTGTGATGGTGGTGATTGGGATGGGGTGGGGTTGCGGGTCAGCTACCTAAGATGGTATTTTTTTTTAATAAGTACACTGGCAGCCTGGAGAGCCTGTGCAATTGATCTGATGGATGCCAGCTTTCAGTTTAGTTCTCTGCCAGTGCTGCAGCCACACTGAGCATCCATGTGGCTTCCTATTGCAGAAGCTTTGGCTCTTCAGTCCGCATTTGGTTTATGTATTATTGCATAACCTATTCCATTGCTTCCTGGACAGCATTAGCATTTGAAGATAAGGTGCTGCTGAGGCTGACTCCCTTCACTGTGACTGTGGCTTCTCTGCCTCAGTCAGAACAAGATTTTCCAGATCCTGAGGATGTGGTGTGTGTGTAAATTTCTCATCCACTGAAACCAGTAAAAGACTTCACAGGGGAAAACAGTCCTGACTGTGCTGAGAAGTCTGGCCTCTGCAGCTTCCCAGGGCAGTGCATATGTCATCAATGTCAGCCACACCAGGGTCATGGGGTTTGGTTATTTATACATGGTAGCTGTTGTAACAATGGTCTGCCTGGTGTCCAGTAGCATTAGAGGCAAAGAAGCACCAATTTTTCACTCTTGTTATGAAGCATCTAACCCATTCTTTTTCATTCCTCTATTCCTCCTTTTCTGTCTTAATAGTCAGTGAATCACATTTTTCTTTTTCATAGGCATTTTGTAGTTGAACTTACATATTAATTTTTTTAAATTATTTGAGAGAGAGACAGAGAGAGATCCAGATAGAATGGGCATGCCAGAACCTCTTGCCACTGCAAACAAACTGCAGATGTATGCACCACCTTATGTATCTGGCTTACGTGAATACTGGGGAATTGAACCTGGGTCCTTATGCTTTGCAAGCAAGCACCTTGACTGCTAAGCCATCTCTCCAGCCCTTTGAAAGTTTTGTTATAATTCCTGTGGTATGCTTTTTAAGTGATTGATTCAAACACTATAATATGAATTTATTACACTATCTTCAGTTGATATACTTTACATACATCAGTGAAATTCCATTGTATTTTTTAAAAATATTTTTTGGGTGTACCAGGGCCTTTAGCCACTGAAAATGAACTCCAGCTGCAGGCAACACCTTGTGCATCTGATTTTATATGGGCACTGGGAAGCTGAACCCAGGTCCTTAGGTTTTGCAGGCAAATGCCTTAACCACTTAGCTATCTCTTCATCCCTCCATTATATATTTTGTCCATTTGTTTTTAGTTTAAGCATTTATCTGTTAACCTCTTTCAAAGTTCAAAAATTCTTAAGTAGAATGCTGTTAACTACTAGTTCCAGCTAGAGATTTTACCTCCAGAATTTCTACTGGATTCATTTTCTCAGTGTTTCTGCCTCCACTGAATGTTCTTATTCTTTCTATGCATATTATTCATTTCTCCATCATATTCTGAAACATTTTTGTTACAATTTCAGGTCTGTCCAGTAATCTCAACTTCTAAGTCATTACTGAATTTGCTTCTATTGATTGTTTCCTGGGCATGCTTCATATTTTCTTAAGTTTCCTTATAATGTTTGAATTTGTGCCATGTATGAATTTCTTCCCTTCTATTTTTAAGGCAATAAAGTTGGGATAAAGATATGGAAAACATATTAACTATAATACATTATGTAATTATTAATGTTTTTTTTTGTTTGTTTGTTTGTTTTCTGAGGTAGGGTCTCACTGTAGCTCAGGCTGACCTGGAATTCACTATATAGTCTCAGGGTGGTCTCAAACTCTCAGTGATCCTCTTACCTCTGCCTCCCAAGTGCTGGGATTAAAGGCATGTGCCATCATGCCCGGCTATTAATGTGTTTTAATTTGTAACTGCTATCGTGTTTGTTCATTTATATTAATTCCTCTTGTTTTTTATTCTCACTCCTTTTGTGTTTTTTAAATGTTTTGAATGTTTACTATACTTTTTTTTGAGGCAAGTCCAACAGACTGGCCTTGTTTTTGTGTGTGTGTCAGAGAGAATTGGTACACCAGGGCTTGTAGCCACTGCCATTGAACTCTGGATGCGTGCAACATTATGTGCTTGTGTAACTGTGTGTCTGGCTCATGTGGGACCTGGATTGTAGAACATGACTCCTTAGGCTTCACAGGCAAGTGCCTTAAGTGCTAAGCCATCTCTTCAGCCATACTTTTTTTTTCTTTTTAGCTATACTTTTTGCATTTTTGATCATTGTTCTTAACACCTAAATATATGTCCTTAAAAAATTGCCAGACTTCCTGGTAAGATGGCAGCATAGGAGCCATGACAAAACAGCCTAGGGAGGGATTTAAGCAAAACCAAAGCAAAATACACTCTTCTTCTGAAAAGTGAAGGAGTATAGGTTATTCTTAGACATAGCAGAAAAGCAGGAGACACCAAGATACACCCGAAAGGAGGAGAACGGCCAGTCCCACTGAGGCACTTATGGCCCACCAATCCCTGTGATCTGCACACCCGCCAAGTGCCGCCTGCCCACCAGGCATGCAAGTGGCAACAGTAGAGACAAAACAAGGGGATTTTATAACCTCATCAGCCTCCTTGCAAATCAAGAAATCTGAAGGAAAGACAGCTGAGATCAACTAATAAGCTACTGAAAGGGATACATGTGGGACTGCGTGAGCAGCTCCAGGCTTTCTACACTCTCCCCTCCCCCAACCATCAGAACCGCAAACCTCCCGCATTCAGCCCCTGGTGGCAGTGCATCCAGCTCAGCTGACCAGTACTCCAGCTCCACAACACAACATGGAGGGATTGAGATGGGCACTCAGTATTGGTGAGATTGGAAGCCACCCCAAAAGATAATGAACCCAACTGACCAAAAAAAATTTAATCAATTAAAAAAAAGGTACATAGGCCTACATTGGAATTGCTGATCTCTCTGTCCATGTCAGGACAGGTATGGGTTACATATTCTTGTTTGGATTGACCATTTTCAAATAAGCTGCATTTTGGGGTTAAATATTGTTGCCCTTGATATTCTTTGATACTTTCAGATTTATAGGGCTTTTGCCTTTTGCTTCTGTTATTATTAGGGGCAGGGTCTGATTCAGATCCAGGCTGACCTGCAACCCAATTCAGAACTGAATTCTCTACCTCCCAGATGACAGGATTAAGGGCATAGAACAACACACACCCTTAGAGATTTTGGCTTTATAAGACTATCTGTTTGTTTTAGTTCCCACAATTGCATACTCTGTGCTGGTTTTTATTGAATGTCTATATTGCTCAGTTGAAGTTTAGAATTTGCCAGTAAATTGTTCCACCCAGTCCACTAGAATACTTGCTTAGCAAGCAAACTCAACATCTAGAATTACTTCTCTGGCTGGATTGGGGTACAAGAGCTACACCTGGCATCTTAAACTCATATCTGGAAAGTATATAAAGTTGGATCGCCACATCTAAGGACAATGCAGATAAGTAGAAAACCCAAGTATCAAGTCAATTCAGTATGCAAAAGTAGCTAAATTATAATATAAGAAATACAAAGAATCAAGACAATACAATCCCACCAAAAATTATAAATCCATCAGAAATGATCACCAATGAGACTCTTTTAAATGAAATGCCTGACAAAGATTTAAAAAAAATTGTATCTATACTCAAAGAAATCAAAGAAGAAAGGAATTGAAGAAGGAAAAAAAAAATAACTCCTGAAAGAGAACACAGGAAGCCAGCTTAATGAAATAAGGAGCTCATTATAAGACATGAGTAAGGAAATAGAAATACTGAAGAAAAATCAGGGTGAAATTCTAGCTCTGAAGAACACAGTCAGTCAAATAAAAAATCTCTGTAGAAAGTCTCACCAGTAGAATGGATAAAGGAGAGAACAGAATATCTAAACTAGAAGACCAGGTGGCAGATCTAATACAGTCCAACAAAGACAAAGACAAGCTAATAGGAAAGTATGAATGGGAATTTCAAGATGTCTGGGACACTATGAAAAGATCAAACATCAGATTTTAGGGTTATAGTAGAAGGAGAAGAATTTCAACTGAGAGGCTTAGTAGGTGATTTCAACAAAATCATAGAAGAAAATTTCCCCCATATTGGGAAAGAAATGCCAATGCAGATAAAAGAAGGTTTCTAGAGCACCAAACAGACAAAACCTGGAAAGAACCTCTCCTCACCATATTAAAATTAAACTACTGAACATGCAAACCAAAGCAAATACGTTGAAAGCAGTTAGAGAGTAAAAGCAAGTCACCTACAAAGACAAGTCAATCAGAATAACAGCAGATTACTCAACACAAACTTTAAAAGCCAGAAGGGCTTGGAATGATGTATTCCAAGTTCTGAAAGATAACAATTATAAACCAAGATTATCCTGAAAAGTTATCCAAATTGATGGAGAAATAAGGACATTCCACAACAAAAATAGGTTAAAGGAATTTATGACAACCAGCTCTACAGAAAATATTTAATGGAGCCCTTCATGCTGGAGAGAAAGCAAAATACACATAGGAGGAAATAGGAAAAAAAATAAACCATACTCAAATGATAGTTAAAACAAATGAGTAAATGGAAAACAGGAAGCACTGCAAAATAAGAAGAATGGTGAGAATAAACACATGCCTTTCAATAAAATATCTTAATATCAATGGCCTCAATGCCCCAACCAAAAGACACAGGCTTGACGACTGGATTTAAAGGCCGGATCCTGCCATTTGTTGCCTTCAGGAGACTCATCTCTCAATAAAAGATAGACATTGACTTAGGGTGAAAGGATGGAAAATGGTATTTCAAGCAAATGGCCTTAGAAAACAAGCAGGGTTACTATACTAATATCTGACAGGATAAACTTCAGACCAACCTTAGTGAGGAAAGATTTTTAAAAAAAGGTCATTTTATACTGATTAAAGAAACACTCCAAAAGGAAGACATTACAATCCTAAACATATATGGATTTAACAATGGGACTCCCAATTTCATCAAACAAACACTATTATACTTAAGGTCACAGATAACACCAAACACAATTATAGTGAGTGACTTCAATACCCCACTCTCATCAATTGACAGGTCATCCTGGCAACAAACAAACAGACACATCTGGATTAAATGATGTCATGGAACAAATGGATCTAACATATCAATATAACATTTCCTCCATATGCTGCGGAATGTAGATTTTTCTCAGCATCACATGGAACAGTCTCTAAAATAGACCATATATTAGGACACAAAGCAAATCTCAGCAAATACACAAAAATTGAAATAACCCTTGTACTCTATCTGACCACAATGGGATTAAACTGCAAATCAGCAATAATAAAAACTACAGAGCATACAGAAACTTATGGCAACTAAACAATACACTATTGAATGATGAATAGCTCATTGAAGAAATCAAAAAGGAAATCAATAAATTCATAGGATCAAACCATGATGAGAATACTACATACCAAAACCTTTGGGACACAATGAATGAAGCCCTAAGAGGGAATTTGTTACCTCTAAGTGCCTATACTAAGAAATTAGAGAGTTCACATATAAACAATTTAATGCTTCACCTTAAGGCCTTGGTAAAGGAAGAACAAGGCAATTCAAAAGTCAGTAGATGGGAAGAAATGATAAAGATTAGGGCCGAAATTAATGAAATAGAAACCAAAAAGAAGAAGAAGAATCAACAAAACAAACAGTTGGTTCTTTGAAAGGATAAATAAGATTGATAAACCTTTAGCAAATCTGACTAGAATAAAGAGAAGACACTCAAACTAATAAAGTTAGAGATGAAAAATACACCATTACAACAGATACCAAAGTGGTTAAGCGCTTGCCTGTGAAGCCTAAGGACCCCAGTTTGAGGCTCATTTCCCCAGGACCCACATTAGTCAGATGCACAAGGAGGTGCACACGTCTGGAGTTTGTTTGCAGTGGCTAGAGGCCCTGGTGCGCCCATTCTCTCTCTCTCTGTCTGTCACTCTCAAATAAATAAGTTAAAAAAAATAAGAAATTCAGAAAATCATTAGGACATATTTTATATATGCCTCTAAGTTTGAAAACCTGAAAGAAATGGGTGATTTCCTTGATTCATATGACCTACCTAAATTAAATCAAGATGAGATAAATCATTTAAATAGATCTATAATAAGTAGAGGAGGCAAGCAGTTACAAAAAGTCTCCCAACTAAAAAAAGTCCGGGTCCAGATGGATTCACTGGTGAATTTTACCAGAACTTCATGGAAAAACTAACACTATTGCTTCTCAAACTTTTCCATAAAATTGAGAAGGAAGGAATACTACCCAACTCCTTATATGAAGCCAGCATCACTGTGATACCAAAACCAGACAAACACAGAGCAAAAAAAGAAAATTACAGACCAATCTCCCTCATGAACATAGATGGAAAAATTTGGACAAAATATTGGCAAACAGAATACAAGAATATATCAGAAAGATTATTCACCCCAACCAAGTTGGCTTTATCCTAGGGATGGAGGGATGGTTCAACACATGGAAATTAATAAATGTAATACATCATATAATTGGTCTGAAGGACTAAAATCACATGATCATTTCAATAAATGCAGAAAATCATTTGACAAAATACAACATCCCTTCATCGTAAAAGTATTACAGAAAGTTGGAATAGAAGGAACATATCTCAACATAATAAAAGCTACTTATGGCAAACTTACAGCCAACATAACAGTAAGTGGGGAAAAACTCAAAGCTTTTTCACTAAATTCAGGAATAAGACAAGGGTGCCTACTGTTCCCACTTTTATTTAATATAAAACTGGAAGTATTAGCTATAATAAAAAGGGAAGAGACACTCATAACATTGTACGAATTGGAAAGAAAGAGATCAAATTATCATTATTTGCAGATAATATGATTCTATACATAAAGGACCCTAAAGACTCTACCAGCAAACTGTTAGCACTGACAAACACTTTTATCAACATAGCAGGATACAAAATAAACACACAGAAATCAGTAGCTTTCCTATATACTAACAACAAACATGCAAAGGAATATATTCCATTCACAATTGCCTCAGGAAAAAAAAAAATAAAGTACCTTGTAATAAACTTAACCAAGGATGCGACAATGACAACTTTAAAACACTTAAGGGGGAAATGGAAAGAGGCTCCATGTTCTTGGATTGGAAGTATCAATATGAAAATTTCAATCTTACCAAAAGCAATCTACACATTTAATGCAATCACCATTAAAATTCCAATGGCATTCTTCACAGAAATACAAAAAAAAAAAAAAAAAAAAAACCCAAAATTCATTTGGAAGCACACAAAAAAAAACTCAAATAGCCAAAACAAGTTTGAACAAAAACAAATAAGGCTTGTGGTATCACCATACCCAATATTAAGGTATATTACAAAGCCATAGTAACAAAAAACAGTATGGTATTGGCAGAAAGACAGACATGTAGACCAACAGAACAGAATAGGGGACCCATATGTCAATCCAGGCAACTAAAGCCATCTTATTTTTGACAAAAATGCAAAAAAATATTCATTGAAGTAAAAGATAGCCTCTACAACAAGGGGTGTTGGGGAAACTGTATATGTAGAAGGATGAGAATAGATCCTTGTATTTCTCCATGCATAAGAGTCAATTTTAAGTGGACAAGGGACCTTAATGTTAGACCTGAAACTCTGAAATTGCTAGAGGAAAAGGTAGGGGAAACCCTTCAACATATTGGCATAGGCAATGATTTTCTGAATGTAACCCCAATTGCTCAGCAAATAAAACCACTAATCAACCACCGGGATCTCATGAAATTACAAAGCTTTTGTACAGTAAAGGACATTGTGAATAGAGCAAAGAGACAGCCTACAGAATGGGAGAAAATCTTTGCCAGCTACACATTTAACAAAAGATTAATATCCAGAATGTACAAAGAACTCAAAACACAGAACAATAAGAAATCAAACAACCCAATTAAAAAATGGGCTATAGAACTAAGTAGAGAGTTCACATCAGAAGAAATACAGATGGCATATAAACATCTATAAAATGGTTCTATGTCCTTAGCCATCAGGGAAATGCAAATTAAAACTACTATGAGATTCCATCTCATTCCTGTCAGAATGGCTACCATGAAGAAAAAAAATGACAATAAATGTTGACAAGGATGAAGAAAAAAAGGGAACCCTTCTACATTGCTGGTGGGAATGTAATCTTGTACAGCCATTGTGGAAATCAGTGTGGAGGTTCTTGAGACAGCTATAAATAGATTTACCATATGATCCAGCAATGGCAGCCCTAGGCATATCCTAATGACTCTTCTCATTACCTTAGAGGTACTTGCATAACCTTGTTTATTGCTGCTATATTCACAATAGCTAGGAAATAAAACCAGTCTAGATGGCCCACCACAGATGAACGGGTAATAAAGATGTGGTACATTTACACAATGGAGTTCTATTTAGCGGTAAAGAAAAATGAGATTATAAAATTTGCAGGGAAATGAATGGATCTGGAAAGGATTATACTAAGTGAGAAAACCCTGGTCCAGAAAAACCAAACGTCATATGTTCCCTCTCATTTGTGGATCCTAGCTACAAATGTATAGACTTGTGTGTGATCTGGAACCAAAAATCGTTAGCAGAGGCCAATAAGCTAGAAAAAGGCTGTAAGGCAGGGAGGAGAGGGAAGGACTTAAGGGGTTGGTATTGTATATATGCAAATAGAAGAACAGATTACAGGGAGGGGAAAGGCCTATGCAAGGCCAGGGGAAGTGATTGTGTAAAAGTAGCGGGGGAGGGTCACTCAAAACCCAAGATATTCTGAGTAAGACATATAAAATCCTACTTTTTCAGATAATGTCACATCCAGAAGCCATAGAGTGTTACTATAAAATTTTCAGTGCCAGGAATGGGATACCTTCCAGTGCTTTGTTGGCCAGGGAGGTCCCTGTTGCCTCCAAAAATTCACAGGCTATTGCCAAGGCCCTTGGTTTCCCATGAGAAACAGATGGTAAGACCCCTATTGCTAAAGATTTCATATGCCTGAGTGGCAAAGTCACTGAGAAATCAAGCTGGTGCTGAGCAGAAAATCCTCTCCCTCTAGGCCAGCCAACTGAAAGCTGGAAAAAGCTGCACTCTATGCAGCCCTATGGGAGACAGAAGTCATCAGTGGTGAAAACAGTGAGCACTGGAAGCCTCAAGTACAGTCAGATAGGCCAAATGAGCGAAAGGGTGCAATAGTGGCATGTCTGCTCTGGTGGAAACCAACTGCTATCTAATTGGATTGAAGGCCCACTCTATGGGTGGGAATACATGCCTGGTATTGAAAACCTAATCAAAAACCTATTGCAGGGGAGGTCATGAGCCTTAGGATATAAAGCTTCCCTTGTCAGGATAAATGTATGTGTTATCCTCACCAAACTGCTCTGAAAGTACTACACATAGTGTTCACATTCATATATTAATGCTACTCTCCCTTCTGGTTAGAGAAGCTTCTCTTTTCAGATGGTGATGGCCACTGAGATGACCCAAAAGGCAACATAGTGCTGAGAAGAAGGGACAGAGGAGTGTCCAGCACTGAAAAACCTCTATCACACCCTCCAAGGTTCAGAGTCCATTGTGAAAAGGGTGGCAGAAAGAATGTAAGAACCAAAGGAAGGGTACCACTCCTTACAATGCAACTTTCTAGACAGAAATTGGCCTTGATATCCACGATCATGCAGTGCCTAGCAATACTTGCACAAGACCCTTACAATAGGAGAAAAAGATGATGACATCAAATTAAAAGTGAGAGCAATGGAGAGAGGGAGGGGATATAATGGACAGCAGAGTTGTGCAGGGGAAAGTGGGGGAGGGGAGGGAAATATCATGGTTTATTGTATGTAAGTATAGAAGTTATCAATAATAAATGAAAATTTAAAAATAAAAAACTCCCTCTTGGGACTGAGATGACTCATCAGTTAATGTCACTTGCTTTGCAAAGCCTGCCAGCCTGGCTTCTATTCCACAGTACCCACCTAAAGTTAGATGCAGAAAGTGGCCCATGCATCTAGATTTCATTTGCAGTGGCAAGAAGCCCTTGTGCACCTATTGTCTCTCTCTTAAATAAACTAAAAAATATATTTTAAAAAGCCCACTCATGCATAATACTGCACAACAGTGTATAAGCTACTAAAAATATACCATGGCTTAATTTATGATCTCTCGTATCTTTTTTGTTCAATTTTTTTTACAGGTTCCATTTTACATAATTATAGAATAATGTCAAGAGAAAAATACACTTGGTACAAGTATGTATACATTTTTATGACATTTTTGTCTCATTCATAGATTCAGTTAATCTAGGTACCACTAAAATCAAGATAAACTTATCTATAAAGATACATACTATCTTGTCTTTCTCTCTGTTCTGTAGTTTTTTGTTTTTTGTTTTTATTATTCTGGGGATTAAATATAGGGCTTTATGGATACTAAATATATTTCCTTCTACTCAGATATACTTGTAGCTCTTAGTAATTTTTAAATGAAAATGTTTTTGAAGAAAAGCCTTCCAATTACAGCAATAATACATCCTATTTTTATACAAGTTATTTTGAGATACTTTGGATTAGTTTATAAAAATTTTTATTAAATATTTTGATTCTTTAAATCCCTGTTTTACATTTTGCATAATCCTTGCTACTCCTAGACACATACACACACTCAGTTTTCATACTCATTCATATGTTTTGAGTCTTAGGTCAGCCCCCTATTATCTCAATCTTCACAAATGCACATATGTAAGTATATATGTGATAGAATTTTGAGTATGCAGACCATGACATTTACAAAGTTAGCTAAGTAATTAGAGCAACTTTGACATAATAGAGTTCACTTAACAACTATTACTAGTTGTTTTAAATATATATATTTTACTTTTGTTGTCAGTGAATACAGTCAGGTTGGCACCATTGTTAGCGGCCTCCCTGTCCTACCCTCTCCACAGGGACCCTCCTATCTTTATGCCACTGATTTCATATGTTCTATTTCTATGTATATTATAAGCCCTACAATGATATGGCATAGTTACTATTTTAAATATCATTTCAATTAAGAGAAGAAAAGTGAAATAAAATAGTTTTATTTACTATCTCATTGTTCTTTACTTACTTATGTAAATCATAAGCTTCCATTCAATGTTATGCAGATATTTAGAGAGCTCTGGCAGAGAGTTTTTGAATGTATTAATGATTGATAACTGGAAATCTTAGCAAATATGTAAACAACAACAACAAATAAAATCATTTGCTAACACCAGGCAACCAAAAAGTTGAACAGAGCGAAAATGCAATCAGAACATATTATGTAGCTCAGCTAGGAACAGTTTTTCTACATTAGCATAGTAATGTAAACACTGAATATTGCCATAATCAAAAACTGGTTCCACATTCTTAACCTTTCTTTGTGGGAAATGAGTAGATACCAGGCACTAAACAACTAAAAAGAAAGAAAGGGGGCTGGGGAGATTGCTCAGTGGTTAAGGTGCTAGTTGTAGCTCAGCTGGGAGCAGTGTTTCTATATTAGCATAGTAATATAAACACTGACTATTGCTATAATCAAAAATTGATTTCACATTCTTAACCTTTCTTTGTGGGAAATGAGTAGATACCAGGCACTAAACAACTAAAAAGAAAGAAAGGGGGCTGGGGAGATTGCTCAGTGGTTAAGGTGCTGGTCTGCAAAGTGTAGCGACCTGGGTTTGATTCCCTAGTACCTACATAAAGCCAGATGCAGAAGGTGGTGCATGCATCTTGTGTTCCTTTGCAGTGGCTGGAGGCCCTGGCATGCCCATTATCTCAGTCTATCTCTCTTCTATCTCTCTCTGCTTACAAATATATAAAATATTTTTTAAAAAAGAAGTAAACAAAATCCATAAAATAGCCATGCCAGAAATTTGGAGTTTGAAAAAAACTTGAGAGTTGACAGGATTTACATCTAGGAATCTGGACATGGTAATATTGGGGCCACTCTATCAAAATAAATTTAGTTCTACTGTTCACCATTTGATTTTATGTACATATACCACTTTAATAAGTGTTACAGTCAGGTTCAAATTGCTGACAGAAATCAGCCAAAGGAGAGCAGCTTATGAGAAAAACAAAAAAGGTTATTTTGACCTACAGACTCCAGGGGAAGCTCCGTGATGGCAAGGAAAAACGATGTCATGAGCACAGAGTGAACATCACTTCCTGGCCAACATCAGGTGGACAACTGGAACAGGAGAGTGTGCTAAACATTGATGGCAAGGGGAGACTGGCTATAAAACCCATAAAGCCCACCCCACAATGCACCTAAGTTTATGAGGGACACCTGAGTGAAACTACCACATTCTGCCCTAAGCTCACATAAACTCACATCAGTCAACCATGATGTAAAATGCAATGCATTCAGTCCAACTTTAAAATCCCATAGTTTTTGTCAATTCTAATGATGCTTAAACATTCCCATAATCTAAGGTCTTTTAGCTGAGCCATAATAGCAAAAAAAAAAAAAAAAAAAAAAAAAAATGCCCCCGAAACTCATAATGGCACAGAATAAACACTGCAAAATGTGGCATTGGGTATAGCAAAGAAATATTCAACCAATACAAGATTTAAATAGGGCAAATATCAAACTCTGAAGCTCCAAGTCTAACAACTCTGGCCAGTAACAAATCTCCAAGTCTGACAATTCCAACCAGCAACAAGTCTCTGGAGTTCCAATTCTGCCCCTCCAGCTAGGCTACTAGTAGTCCTGGAAAACTTCATATGGGGCTGGCAGTTCTCCTTAAGCAGCCGTCTCATGGTCCCGGCATCACCACTGCAACCTACAGTTCATCCTCATGGCTCTGTCAGATCTCCATGCATGCATCCAGCATATCTGCTTCACATTGCCGATGGCCATTTCCAAAACACAAGACCATATTGCAAGTTCAATGACCGTCTCTCTTTCCTGCATTTCTTATACTCCACAATACCAGGTAAGGTGCCAATTTGTTAATCCAAGAGGGAATAAAGGAGACTTTGAAGAACAGGACACTCCTTTAGCATTCAGGTCCCTTCAGCACAGACTACATTCTCCCTGTTACCCTAATGTAGGTCAGCGGACCGAATCTCAAAGGTTGTAATCGCTCAGATAATTACAGCTGAATGGACAGAAGTTTCAGGCCAGAGATTTCATTTCTGTGACATATCCCTCAACTCACATCAGTCAATTTCTATGCAAAGCAACCCTGCACAGGTTCACAGGACATGGGCATAAGAACAAGCCTCTCACACAAACTGCTTTAGCCCAGTCCAGGCAAAGTTCTTTCTCACCCTCCCAAGCCATACCTCACAGTCTATAATTCTTAATGCATTTAGGTCTTTCAATTCTGACCAGAATAGTACATGAAGCTGTACTTACAGCACTACAAGCTGTCTCTTAGGCCAAGGTTTCAAATCCTTCCACATTCCTCTTGAAAATTAGCTCCAAAAGGGCAAAGCCACACAGGTGTCTAATAGCAACCCCACCTCTGTTACCAACTTTACTTTTGCAGTCAGGTTTGCACTGGTGGCAGAAATCACCCAACCGAGAGCAGCTCTGTGGGAGAAAATGTTTATTTTGCCTTACAGATTCAAGGGGAAGCTCCATGATGGCAGGGGAAAATGATGACATGAGCAGAGGATAGACATCACTTCCTGGCCAACATCAAGTGGACAACAGGAACAGGAGAGTGTGCCAAACACTGGCAAGGGGGGACTGGCTATAAAACCTATAAAGCCACCCCCCAAAATACACCTAAGTTTACGGGGGACACCTGAATCAAACTACCACAATAAGTAAATAAACAAAACTTGAGACTGCTCTGTGAGAGGAAAATCAAAATATACCAAACCTAGGCTAATGGATTATTTGAGTTCTCAATAAGCACATTAATCTAGTATCAGTATAGTAACTTATTGCCTCAAATATAAGAGGGATAGTTACTTGGGTTTATTTTATTATATATGTGTATTATATATATATAATTGTGAGTTTTCATACATATATATTAAACATATTTAGCATATTATCCATACCTCCTTACCCTTCTGTTTCTCAACCCACCCCCTCACATTACTGCCCTTTCCCCCCCCCGACAGATTTGCTTCTACTTTCATATCATGTATGAATACATGATTTTATGTATCTGCTAAAATCTAGGAACCACATATTTGAGAAAAACATATTTGTCTTTCTGAGATTGGCTTACTTCACAATGTGATTATCTCCACTTACATTTATTTTCCTGTAAATGACATGACTTTATTCTTCTTTAGGACTACAACTATTCTATTGTGCATATATACCATTTTTTTCACTAATTCTGGTGTTAATTAGGATGATTTCATAATTCATTGTGATTGAGTGCTGCAATAAATATTGATGTGTATTTCTGTGATATGTTGTTACCCAGAAGTGATGAAGCTGGATAATATGGAAGATGAGCATATGTGTGCACACATTTGTGTAGTGTATGCACATACATATACGGATAAGCATGCCTTGTGTACACACGTGTGGAGGCCAGAGTAGAATATTGGTGTCTTCTGTCATGTTCCATGTTCTTTCCTTTAGACAGAATTTATCACTTTACATAGATGTTGCAGTTAGGTTTGCATTGCTGGCAGAAAACACCTTACCAAAAGCAGCTTGTAAGAGAGTGTGCCCATTAGTGGCAAGAGGAAGGTGGATATAATACTCTTAAGCTCACCCCAGTAATACACTGCCTCCAGGAGGCTTTAATTTCTAAATTGCCATCAGTTGGGGACCTAGCATTCAGAACACCTTAGTTTATGTGGGATACCTGAATCAAACCACCTGGCCCCCCAAAACTGATAACCATCTGTGATGTAAAATATAATCCACTCAGTGCAACTTTAGAAGTGCTCATAGTTTTTAAATAGTCCCAATGATATTCAAGCATTCCCATTATTCCCATAGTCCATAATCTTTTAACTGAGCCATAATACCTAATAAACAATAACAACAAAAATAGTGGCACAGAATAAACATTCATACTGCAATAGATGGCATTTAGCATAGCAAAGAAATATACAACCGATACAAGATTTAAACAGGGCAAATATCAAACTCTGTAGATCTAAGTCCAACAACTCTAGTAAGTGACAAATCTTCAAGTCTGATAATTCTAACCAATGACAAGTTTCTGGAGTTCCAATTATACCCCTCCAGCTAGACTACTCACAGAGCACGGAAACTTCCTCTGGTGTCGGCAGCTTTCCTTGGCAGCCATCCCATAGCCCTGCCATCTCCACTGGGTCTCCACTGCAACCTTAGGTTCATCTTCATGGCTCCATCAGGTCTCTGTGCAGGTAATCTAACAAGCCAGCTTCACATTGCCCATGGCTGTTTCCAAAATACAAGCCAATGTTGCAAATTCATTGACCCTCTCTTTCCTGCATTTGTTATACTCCATAGTACCAGGTGGGGTGCCACTTTATTAATCCAGGGAGGAATAAAGCCGACTTTGAAGAACAGTTCACTCCTTCAGCATTCTTGCCCCTTCAAGAGTCAGCATTCTTCCTGTTGTCCCAATGCAGGTCAGCTGGCCCAATCGCAATGGTTGTAATCTGTCATACAATTGTAGCTGAATATGCAGCAATTTTGGCTCAAATGTTTCTTTTTTTTTTTTTTTCTGTGCCATATCCCTCTGCTCACAACCGTCCATTTCTATGCAATGCAGCCATGCACAAGTTCTCAGGACACAGGCATAACAGCAAGCCTGTCATACAAACTGCTTCTAGCCCAGTCAAGGCAAAGCTCTTTCTTATCTTTATAAGCCAAACCTCACAGTCTACAATTATTATCATATTTAGGTCTTTAAACTCTTACCAGAGTGGTCCATCAAGCTGCATTTACAGCACTGCAAAGCATCTCTTAGGCCAGGGTTTCAAATTCATCTAAATCCTCCTGCAAAGCAGTTCCAAAAGGCCAAAGCCACAAAGTTAGGTTTCTCACAGCAACAATCCCATTCCTCTGGTACCAACTTTACAGTTGCTGTTAGGTTCACATTACTGGCAGAAGACACCTGACCAAGAGCAGCTTGTGGGAAAAAGTGTTTCTTTTGTCTTACACACTCAAGGAGCAGCTTCATGCTAATAGGGAAAATGATGGCATGAGCAGAGGATGGACTTTACCTCCAGTCCAGCATCAGATGGACAACAGCAACAGGAGAGTGTGCCAAACACTGGGAAGAGGAAGCTGGTTATAACATCCATAAGCCTGCCACCAACACTACATGACCTCCAGGGGGCTTTAATTCCCAAATTGCCATCAGCTGGGCACCTAGCATTTAGAACATCTAAGTTTATGGGAGATACCTGAATCAAACCACCACAATAGAGCTGCTGTTTTTTGGTTACACCAGCTGAAGGGTGGCCCCAGTTATTCCCTTTTCTTCATGCCCATCCCCAACCCAGGACTAAGTTTACAGGTATGCATGGAGACGCCTGGAAATTTTTTCCCATTAGTACTAGGGACTGAACTCAGGTCCTCAACCTTGTACAGCAAGTGCTCTTATCTGCTGAGCCATCTTCCCAAATCCTAGAGGTTCCAGTCATAGTTTTTTAAGAAACCTCCCTAGTGATCTCCATAGTGGACTAGTTTATATTCCATCATCATTGTCTAAGAGTTACCCTTTCCCCACAACATTATCAACATTTTTTTTTTTTTTTTTTTGGTTTTTCGAGGTAGGGTCTCACTCTAGCTCAGGCTGACCTGGAATTCATTCTGTAGTCTCAGGGTGGCCTCAAACTCTCGGCGATCCTCCTACCTCTGCCTCCCGAGTGCTGGGATTAAAGGCATGCGCCACCACGCCCGGCTTCATAAACATTTTTTTTTAAGTGTGTGTTTGTTCCTTGGATGAATGTGGGTGTGACACATGCCACAGCACATGTATGGAGTATAGAGGACCCTGAAATGTCACCTTCTCTCTTGTTTGATGTAGAGTTTCCCTTGTTTGCCACTGTTTATGCCACACTTGCTGGCTCATGAGCTCTGGGATTCTCCTGTATCTGCCAGCTTGCCTTGCCATAGCAGCCCTGAGATTGCAGACACACTGTGTTCAGCTCTTATAGGTTGTTGAATCCAATCTCGGGTCTTCAAGATTATTCAACAAGCACTTAACTATTGCAACATCTCCCAAATCCTTTATTTGTTTTCTTAATGACTGTCACTATTCTGACTAGGGTAAGAAGGAATTTCAATGTAATTTGGCTTGTATTTCTCTATAAGTACATCAGTTAAGTTTTTCATTGTTGTGAATAGAAGCAACTTAAGGAAGGAAGGGTTTGTTTATTTTGGTTTTCAATCCAAAAACCCAGTCAATTATGGAAATGAAATCACAGCAGCAGGAACCTGAAGCAGCTAGTCAAATTGTGCCCATAGTTTGGAAGAAGATCACAGTGAATGGTGCTTCTCAGCTTGCTTTCTCCTTTTAATTCAGTCCCGAACACCAGCACACGGAATGGTGCCACTCACAATAAGTGTGGCTCCTCCCACCTCAAGCTAATCTAGAAAATCCCTCAGAGACATTCCCAGAAATTTGTTTCCAGGATGATTCTAAATCCTTTCAAGTTGACAATCAGAGAATCACCATCACGAATCTACCTCTTATCAACTTTGTATTCAAACGTCACACGTTTGTAAGCGATAACCTTCTACCCTGCTGTAACTGAGGTTTTGTGCAACTGCTGTGAGTTCATGAGTGTAAGCGTTATATCATGCCCAGAAGCCAGAATTCCTCAGCACTCCCTCCATTCTCAAGCTCTTACATTCTTTGTGCCTCTCTTCTGTGCTCTATCCTGGCCTTATTAGAGGGTCATACAAATGTCCTATTTGGGACTAAGGATTGAACAGTCATGTTCTCAGCACTTTGACCAATTATGCATCTCTGCAGTAGTCACTGCTCACTGCAAAAAAGAATCTTCTCTGAACAATGCTGAGAATAGTACTAATCTCTAGGCATAAACATAAATATTTATAAGGCAGTTTGATGTACAAAAAATGTCCATTTAGCCAAACAACAATCATAGCTTTCTCCTAGGACTTATGATCTCCCCAGTCATAGGCTGTTGACCAGGTTTATAGTGCTAGGTATAAATTCCCTCCCATATAGAGGACCTCAAATCCAATAAAAAATGGTTTATTATTCTCCATAACAGTCTTGGACTAAATGGACTAACTAAATGGACTAAAATAGAGGTAGGCATGACTCAATCTCTTTGGAACTTTGTCATGGGCTCATAGCTGGAGGTCAAACAGCCACAATGCCTACAACAGGAAGAGACCGAGGCATGTAGGCAACCTTTTCTGCCTGGCTGAAGAGTGGTTAGCAGGATAATGCTGGTGGTGTCATCCTTCACAGACTACAACCTACCAGCGGCTCTTTTCCCACTCATCTCAGGGACATGCCTGAGCTTGCTGTCAGCCTTAGATACCTATCCCTGTCTCCTCACTCTCTTCCTTTATACCTATCAGCACTCAAGGTCCCTCTAATCCCACTCAAGTTGGCTATATAGTATGCTAGGGCCACACTTTGGTAAGAGTGTTAATGGCTTTTCTCCACCAGCAGCCTGAGTAGCACCTTCCACCACTATTAAAGCTAGTCAGCAGAGAGAAAGCTCTCAGTTCTGTTTCAGCTTGATTTCTTAGTGTACTGCAACCAGGGTATGTTATGTCTTCAACAACAGGATCTTACTAACCAGTTTTTGTGGGCAACCAAGAGCAGTGGGAATACCCTTCATTGTTTGGAAGCTAAAAAGACTTCCCTGACCAACAATTAATACTGAGATTTTTGTTTAATACCCCCATGGGTTCTAAGAGCAGTATTATCCACACAGCCAGGGTACCTTTGTCCAAACTCTTTTTAAAAAAATAGTTTACAGGGCTGAGCAGAAAGGTCAGTGGTTAAAGTACTTCCCTGCAAAGCCTAACGACCTGGGTTTGATTCCCCAGTACCCACATAAAGCCAGATTCACGATTGGAACATGCATCTGGAGTTTGTTTGCACCTTAAGCTAGAGGCCCTGCAACTCTCTCTCTCCATATATATATATATATACCTTACAAAGAAGTTGGTTTCCATATGGCTTTTCTTAGTTTTGGCTAAACCTTTTCACCACCCTCATCCTTGATTAAACCCTTTCACATAAATATACCCCTCTCTACACTCATATTGCATGTGCTCTGTTAGCTTCAACCTTAATCCCCCACCCTCCATGGCCTTTACTAACTTTCTGGCCTGTACAGATACTAACATAAACAAACAAATCTAAATGTCAAAGCTTGAATCTTTATGAGAGGGTGTCAACCTTAAACTTAGGTGTTCGGAATGCTACGTTCCCAGCTATTGCACTCAGGTTTGCATTGCTGGTAAAAATCAACAACCAAGAGAAAGTTCTGGGGAAAAAAAAAAAGAGGTTTATTTTGGCTTAAAGGCTTGAGGGGAAGCTCAATGATGGCAGGGAAAATGATAGCATGAGTACAGGGTGGATATCATGCCCCGGCCCACCTAAAGTAAACAACAGGAACAGGACAGTGTGGCAAACACTAACAAGGGGGAGCTGGCTATAATACCCACAAGCCCATCCCCAACAATACGCTGCCTCTAGGAGGCATTAATTCCCAAATCTCCATCAGCTGGGAACCTAGCATTAAGAACACCTAAATGGGGGACAACTGAATCAAACACGCCACCCCTGGTCCCCATAAACTGAGAAACAGACAGAATACAAAATGCAATGCAACTTTAAAATTCCCCATAGTTTACATCAATACGCATGATGTTCATATAGCTCCCTAGTCCAAGATCTTTTAACTGAGCCATAATACCAAAAAATAATCTCAAAAAAAAAAATAGTGGCCCAGAATAAACATTCACACTGCAAAAGATGGTATTGGGCATAGCAAAGAAATACTCAAACAATACATGATTTAAACAGGACAAACATCAAACTCTGTAGCTCCAAGTCTAACAACTCTAGCCAGTGACAAGTCTCCAAGTCCGGTAATTCCAACCAGCAACAAGTCTCTGGAGTTTCAATTCTGCCCCATCCCTCCAGCTAGGCTACTTACAGTCCTGGAAAACTTCATCTGGGGCTGGCAGCTCTTCTTAGCAGCCATTTCATGGTCCTGACATCTCCCCTGGGTCTCCACTGCAATCCACAGTTCATCCTCATGGCTCCATCGGGTCTCCATGCAGGCATTCAGCAAACCTGCTTCACACTGTCCATAGCCATTTCCAAAACACAAGACCATGTTGCAAACTCAATGACCCTCTCTTTCCTGCATTTCTTAAACTCCACGATACCAGGTAGGGTGCCAATTTGTTAATCCAGGGGGGAATAAAGCAGACTTTGAAGAACAGGACACTCCTTGAGCACTCAGGCCACTCCAATGGAGTCTACATTCTTCCTGTTGCCCCAGTGCAGATCAGCTGGCCCATTCTCAAAGGTTGTTATCTCTCAATTGTAGCTGAATGGGCAACAGTTCACCCAAAGATTTTTTTTTTTTTTCTGTGCCATATCCCTCTGCTCACACAAGTTCATTTCTGTGCAAAGAAACCCTGTACAACTTCTCAGGACCTAGGCATAATAGCAAGCTTTTCACACAAACTGCTAGCCCAGTCCAAGCAAAGCTCTTTCTCACCCTCATAAGCCTAACCTCACAGTCCACAGTTCTTACTGCATTCAGGTCTTTCAACCCTGACCAGAATAGCACATCAAGCTGTACTTACAACACTACAAGGCATCTCTTAGGTCAAGGTTTCAAATCCTTTCACATTCCTCTTGAAAGTCAGTTCCAAAAGACCAAAGCCACACAATCAGGTGTCTAACAGCAATCCCACTCCTTGGTACCATTTCACTGTTGCCGTCAGGTTTGCATTTCTTGCAGAAATCACCCAACCAAGAGCCAAAAAAAAAAAAAAAAAAAAAGTGGGAAAATGAGGTTTATTTTGGCTTACAGGCTCAAGGAGGTGCTCCACTATGGCAGGCAAAAGCAATGACTTGAAATGCAGGGCATGGTGGCTCATGCCTTTAATCCCAGCACTTGGGCAGCAGAGGTAGGTGGATCACCATGAGTTCAAGACCACCCTGAAATTACATAGTGAATTCCAGGTCAGCCTGGGCTAGAGCAAAACCCTACCTCAAAACAAACAAACAAACAAACAAAACAAAACAGAAGCCCAAACAAAAACAAACAAACAAACAAAAATGATGGCATGAGCAGAGGGTGGACATCACCCCCTGGCCAAAATAAGGTGGAAAACAGGAACAGAAGAGTGTGCCAAATACTAACAAGGGGGAGCTGGCTATAATACCCATAAGCTCGCCCCCAACAATACACTGTCTGCAAGAGGTGTTAATTCCCAAATATCCCTCAGCTGGGAACCCATCATTCAGAACACTTTAAAGTTTATGGGGGCACCTGGATCAAACCACCACACCAGCTGATGGAGATTTGGGAATTAACACCTCCTGGAGGCAGTGTGTTGTTGGGGGCAGGCTAATAGGTGTTTTAGCCAGTTTCCCCATACCAATGTTTGGCACACTATCCTGTTGCTGTTGTCCACCTGATGTTGGCTAGGTGGTGATATCCACCCTCTGCTCATGTTGTCGTTTTCCCCTGCCATCATGGAGCTTCCCCTTGAGTATTTAAACCAAAATAAACTTTTTTTCCCCACAAGCTGTTCTTGGTCTGGTGATTTCTGTCAGCAATGTGAACCTGACTGCAACAGAAAGAGTATGTGCCACCTGCTTTTCTAAGCCTGGGTACTTCACTTGTTATATTATGGCTTTAATTGTCAACTTCATTGTATTGAAATTCATGTAAATTAATAAAGCACATTTTGTTCTGTGAGGGTGTTTCTAGAAAAGACTAAGGGAGAAAGATCTCTCCTGATTACAGATGGTACCTGTCAATAGGCTGAGGTCTGTATGGATCAACAGGGCAAGAAGGAAGATCCCCTCCTTTCCTTTCTGTTCTCCATAATGTGAACCATTGTGCTCAGGTACATCCTTTAGCTGTCATGATGTCCTGCCTCACTGCAAGGTCATAGCCAATAGTGATTTGAAACTACAAGCAAAACACACTTTTTGCCTTTAAGCTATTTTCTCAAGCACTTTATCACAGTACTGGAAAGTCTGACACTATCAAAACAATAACATCACCAAAAACCACTGGTACAAAATGTAATAAAAAAAAAAGTAAAGACAGCTACTGTACTACCAATAGCCAGACTTTTTTAAAGGGACAAAAATAGTAGCAAGTAAACTATAATCATTTCTTGCCCTTTTGGATAAGATAAAGTGAGAATAAACTATTAGGTTGAAAATAATAACATAATGAAATAAAAAAGAGTATGGCTAAAGGAAAAAAAAAGAAGCAAAGTTACTGAAAATAAAAAAAAAGGAAAAGAATGTATTAATGTGCTAGTTAGCTTTCTTAAATGTACATGCTCATACTTTTGCTCATGGCTGGTAAAAGGGTAATAAATATATTTTTAACTTTTTAAAAATTTTATTTGTTTGATACAGAAAGAGAGGCAGATAGAGAGAGAATGGGTGCATTATGGCCTTCAGCTGCTGCAAATGAACTCCAGGCACATGTACCACCTTGTGCATTTGGCTTATATGGGTCCTGGGGAATTGAACATGGGTCCTTTGGCTTTGCAGGTAAGTGCTTTAACCATTAAGCCTTCTCTCCACCCCAGTAACAAATATTTTTGAAGTGTAAACAAAATACCAAAAGAATTAACAAAATATGTTATCACTAGAAAGTTGGCATGAGCCAATTAAACAGCATTTCCAATTGACCAATTCATCCTAATACAAAAAAATCACACATGAGTTAAACATTCAAAGTGCAAAACAGAGTTGGGATGCTATTGCATGCCTAGAGTCCAAGTACTTCAGACGCTGAGATGAGAAGATCCAAGGTCAAGGCTGTTGGGGATACTCAACAACGTTGTTTCAAAAAAGAAAGCAAAAATAAAACAAACAAACAACAACAACAAAAAATGAGGCAGGACATGATGGCACTCTCACATGGAGGTAGATGTAGGAGGATCACTGTGGGTTCTAGGAGAGTCTGTGACTACAGAGAAAGTTCCAGGTTAGCCTGGTTATGAGTGAGACCCTACCTTAGAAAGAAGAAAGAATAAAAGAGAGAAAGGAATGAAGGAATTGGGTTTATATGTAACAGAGTATTACAAATTTGAAGCTATGGTTCAAATGTCACATTGAAATTTTTAAAGGACTTCCACTTGTGAGTTTTAGGATAGTGTGAAAGAACAATATCCACAAGCACCTGAAAATTTGTTAAAATCATCCTCCCTTTTTCAATTACACATCTTCTATATTATGTAACATCCCATTTCCTTCTTAAGCTTCAACCATATAATGCATTCCTAATTCACCTGTCTTCCGGTGCGATGAATTAAACCAATGCTACAGTACGTGCAAAACAGCATACCTCTTCTTATGAGCTATTCTTTGTTTTGAAAAGTAGAATTTGCTTGTTCACAAATGCATTACTTATTGTGCAGTGGTCTTTAAAACTTAAATTAGTAAATGTGTGTACTTAATTTTGTTCTTAGTTTTTAATAAAATGAATATAAATAAATATAACCCACATTTAAAAATCAAAAAAGAATGTGAAAAATTGCTACAGAAAAAAAAAAGATTTTTAAAAATCCATAAAGAAAAATAAGTAAATAGAAGTAGATGATATTTAAAAAAAATAAAGAAAATAGAGGAAAGACAAACAGGAAAAACTTTCTGGGTCCCCTAGTTTTGGAATCCTCCAGATCCTGGGCATAGTAATGAGTTGCAGCTGAGATGATGACAGGCTGAGGGCCAGGCAGGTCAAGAGTATGATCTCAGCATCACGACTGCTTTTGTTTGCAAATTTCTCTTCTGTGTTTCTGGGAGCTGCTGATGGCTTCCTTGAGCTTGGTGGCCCGTGGAACCAGCTTGTTCTCATTCCAGAGGTTCCTTCTCCATGTCGCACATTAAGACACAGCAAACAACCAAACTGAACATATACCCAAGTGTGTGGAGAGTAGAAGAAACAGAACCCTGAGTTCTGTACTGGAGGAGAAGGACCAAGGGACTGGAGCACTCAGCATTTTGTACTAATCTGGAGAGAGGATGCTACAAGCCCAGCAATCCATCAGACCTGGGTTGAGCACATTTTCCTGGCCATGAGTAAACAATATGCAGCTTTGGATCCTGAGTAATCCACCAGCCTCAAATAGGAGCTCTCAGCCTCCAAAGTAATCCATAGACAGTGGTCTCACCATTCTCCACAAAAAGCAGGGCCACAACCCACTATGCCTTTCATAGACCATCAACTCCTTAGCCAGTCCCTGTCAGACAACCTTTCCTTACCCCACCACTCACATGGCTGGTTCTCATGATATTTCCCACACAGACACTGGCAGGGTGTCACAAGTCTCCTTGCCTTGTTCTTGGTC
The DNA here is from genome assembly GCA_036346955.1 of Dipus sagitta. Classification (NCBI taxonomy): domain Eukaryota; kingdom Metazoa; phylum Chordata; class Mammalia; order Rodentia; family Dipodidae; genus Dipus; species Dipus sagitta. The sequence continues at coordinate 102,649,040 of CM070774.1, read as the reverse complement.
CTAGTTGTCAGTTCCTCAAAGTAGCTCATTCTCCAACAAGATGATGTCTGGCTATAGTACTCCAAAAATGAGGACCTATGCAATAACTTGCTGCGAAGGCCAAAACTGCCAGGCAGGAAGAGTGACTGTAACATTGGATATCTGCACTTGACTTAAGTCTGGTGCATTCTTCTTTGCCTTTCTTATTGCTGTGACAAAATACCTGACAGCACCACTGAAGGAAGGAGACCTTTATTATGGCACACAATTCAGAGCGAATGGTCCCTCACTGTAGGGAAGGAAAGGCAGCCAACAGGAAATGTGAACTTGTGAGGTAGCTTGATTACACCTTGGCAGACATGGCATATCCAGCTAAGGCCAGAAGAGAAACGAGGCTATGATCTCTCAGACGCCTGCTCCCAGTGATCCACTTCTACCAGCCATGTCTCCCACCCCAAAGGTTACACAGCCTCATAAGACTAGTGATCAAACAAGTGCCTGTGGGGGACATTTGACATTCATAGAACCTTGGGTTTCTCCTGAGGCTAGGGCTACCATCCTGTTATTACCATATCTCCTCTACTATCCATGCTTTGTGGCTGCAGATTTGGGTTCCATACATCTGGCTAGTCAGGGTTGCCACTACAGAACTCTTCCAACTTTTCTATGTCACCTTTCTGTTTCTCCATTGTTTAAAGTATTTAATTAATGTTTTCACTTCAGAGAGAAAGAGGCAGAAAGAGAGAGAGAGATAGAGAGGGAGGAGAGACCCTTTTGCCACTACAAAGGAACTCAAGACACATGCACCATTTTGTGCGTCTGGTTTTACGTGGGTACTGGGAAATGGAATCTAGCTGTCAGGCTTTGCAGGTAATCTCCTTTGACTGCTGAGCCATCTCTCCAGCCCCTGTTTCTCCATTTTGATTTGCTTTCGTGATTCCCAGAGATGTTTCTCTTTTTCACTTTGGATATCTCCTCTTGTTAACTATGACTGTCTTCATTTTCAAATTTGCATGAGGGAAATCTAATATGCCATTTTATCATCAAGAACTGTTCATTATCTTAAGAGTGATTTTTTTGATGAACTGAAGTGTGAGGGCTAGGTTAGATTTTTTCAGAGGTAGCCAGACAGGGACCTTCCTACTTACGATGTCACACCCACACCCGGCCTATCTGATTAACGTGATGGAGGTGTGCTGATGTCTTCTGTCCTGAACTCCAAGTTGAACTCATGGAGAAACTGATTTTTTTTGTTGTTGTTGTTCATTTGTTTGTTTTCTCCTCTGGCTCTTGAGCTGAACACACCTGCTTCTGTTTTCACTGGTAAGATTATCCCTCTCCCACCAGACAGCCTGGCCCCCAGGGTAGGAAGAGACATAAGCCCCTTCTCATATTTTTTGTGTCCAGGGTCCATGGTTATTCTTACAAATGGTCTCCTGGACCACATGGTGTATTTTCTCCTTGGCCACCTTCCCTTCCTTGGCCCTTGTCTCAATCCTAGAACCCTTCCCTTTTCTTCCCCCTTGCATCCTTGTTATGTTTGAATAAACTGTGGTGGTTTATGGAGCTGGAGATATGGCTTATAGGCTAAGGTGCTTGCCTGCAAAGCCTAAGGACCCACATCCTATTCCCCAGGACCCACTTAAGCCAGATGCACACTGTGCCTATTCTTTCTCTCTGTCATCTGCCTCTTTCTCTCTCTCAAATAAATAAATAAAATATCTTTAAAATGTGGTGGTTTAAAAATCATTCTCTTGGGGCTGGAGAGATGGATTAGCGGTTAAGCACTTGCCTGTGAAGCCTAAGGACTTCCGGTTTGAGTCTCGATTCCCCAGGACCCAGGTTAGCCAGATGCACAAGGGGGCGCACACATCTGGAGTTCGTTTCAGTGGCTGGAAGCCCTGGAGCGCCCATTCTCTCTCTATCTATCTGCCTCTTTCTCTCTCTATCTGTCACTCTCAAATAAATTAACAAAAATGAACCAAAAATATTTTAAAAAATCATTCTCTTGGACTGAAGGGGTGGCTTAATGGTTAAAGCACTTGCCTGCATATCGTAACAACCAGGTTCTGTTCCCCAGTAGACAGAAAAAGCCAGATACACAGTGGTGCATGCGTCTGGAGTTCATTTGCAGTGGCAAGGGCCCTGGCATGCCTATTCTCTCTCTCTCTCTCTCTTTCTCTCTCCTTACAAGTAAATAAATAAAAATATTTTAAAAAATCATCTCCTTAAGTCTCAATTGCCAATTTTTTGGTTAATTAACAGACACAAACTCAAAGGTTGGGGTTACAGAATTTTTCCTAATCACCCCAGCATCCCATTTTTAGATAAATATAGTTCCCTGTATCAGAAATGTCACATTATTTTGCGTGTGTGTGTGTGTAGAGTATATTCAGTGTGTGTGTAGTGTATGCACATGTGTGTGCAGATGCACATGCCCTGTACACACTGTAAAGAAGCCAGAGGAGAAATCCTCTTTTCCCTCATCCACCTGTTTCTTTGAGAAGAGTCTCTTCTGTAACTCAAAGCTACATTTTTTCTTTTTTGATCAGAAAGCCACAGTTATTCTCCTGTCTCTGTCCTAGGCAGGACTGATGTTACAGATGTGCATGGACATGCCCAGCTGTTGATATGATTATGTAGAGGAATTAAAAAACCCTGGCAGTCTCAGGCCTTTTAAAACCCTCAGGTTTGAGCAATTAGTGCTTGCAACCACTGAACCACCATCCCAGCCCCAAAGTTTTAGTTATTGATATACTTTTCTTTCTTTAAAATGATGACTTTATTTCTTTCTTTCTTCCTTGCTTGCTTGCTTGCTTGCTTGCTTTCTTTCTTCTCTCTCTCTCTCTCTCAAATAAATAAAAATTATATTTTTAAATGTGCGGGTGAGATTGCTTAGTGGTTAAGACACTTGCTTGCAAAGCCAAAGGACCTAGGTTCAATTCCCTAGTACCCAGGTAAGCCAGATGCATAAGGTGATGCGTATGTCTGGAGGCCCTGGTGTGCCCGTTCTCTCACTTTCATAAATAAATAAAAATACTTTAAAATGATGAGTGCTTTTTCTGACCAACTTGAGGTAAATTTTGCCTAGGCTATGTTCATGGATACATTTCCCCTCTTTTTTTCTAAAACAGTCCTCATTTCTACCTCATATATCTGTATTAATTTATTTTGAATTGATTATTTGTGAATGGCACAGGGTAAAATTCAAGGTATTTTTTTCTTTCTAAATTTTAAATGTATGTGATGACATTCTAGTGCCTCTTTACTAAGAACACTTTTCTTTACCCCATTGAATTGCTTGATAATCTTTTCCTTCTCAATTTTATTTATTTATTTATTTTTATTACAGACATACTTAGTATGGATACATCATGTGTTGGCACCATCCTTTCCCTTGTCCCTGCCCTCATCCTCCTGGGGGCCTTGATAATCTTTTTAAATTTCTTTTTATTTGAGAGAAGGAGGGGGAGAGGAAGAAATGGACGTGCCAGGGCCTCCAGCCTCTGCAAACTTCAGACATATACGCCACCTTGTGCAACTGGCTTACATGGGTCCTGGGGAATCAAACCTGAGTCCTTTGTTTTCACAGGTAAATACCTTAACTACTAAACCATCTGTCTAGCCCATGATAATCATTTATTGTTGCCCTGTCAGTGTGAAATGCACACACCATAAACAAAATTAGAGAATTGATATGCTTAAGTATATTAATTTTTTTAAATAATGAATTTTTGGTTTTGTTCACTTTTCTTAATCTTTTTTGTTTGTTTGTTTGTTTATTTATTTATTTGAGAGTGACAGAGAGAAGGAGGCAGAGAGAGAGAGAGAGAGAGTATGGGCGCGCCAGAGCTTCCAGCCTCTGTAAACGAACTCCAGATTCGTGCGCCCCCTTGTGCATCTGGCTAACGTGGGTCCTGGGGAATTGAACCTCGAACCGGGGTCCTTAGGCTTCACAGGCAAGCGCTTAACCACTAAGCCATCTCTCCAGCCCCACTTTTCTTATTTTTAAAAATTTGTTTCATTTATCTTTACCAATGTGGTGGTTTGATTCAGGTGTCCCCCATAAACTTAGGTGTTTGGATGCTAGGTTCCCCAGCTTATGGCAATTGGAAATTAAAGCCTCCTAGAGGCAGTGTATTGTTGGCGGCGGGCTTATGGGTGTTTTAGCCAGTTTCTACATGCCAGTGTTTGGCACACTCTCCTGTTCCTGTTGTCCACCTTATATTGGCCAGGGGGTGATGTCCACCCTCTGCTCATGCCATCGTTTTCCCCTGCCACTGTGGAGCTTCCCCTCAAGCCTATAAGCTGAAATAAACCTCTTTTGTCCCACAAGCTTCTCTTGGTTGGGTGATTTCTACCAGAAATGCAAACCTGACTTCAATAGTAAAGTGGTACCAAGGAGTGGGATTGCTTCTAGACACCTGACTGTGTGGCTTTGGCTTTTTGGAGCTGATTTTCATGAAGAATGTGGAAGAATTTGAAATCTTGGCCTAAGAGACACCTTGCAGTGCTATAAGTACAGCTTGATGGACTATTCTGGTCCAAGTTGAAAGACCTGAATGCAGTAAGAACTATGAACTGTGAGATTTAATTTATAAGGGTGAGAAAGAGCTTTGTTTGGATTGGGCTAGCAGTTTGTCTGAGAAGCTTGCTGTGATGTCTATGTCCTGAGAAGCTGTGCAGGGTTGTGTTGAGCAGAAATGAACTGGTGTGAGCAGAGGGATATGGCACAAAAAAAAATGTTTGGGTGAACAGCTGCCCATTCATCTACAATGGAGGGATTACAACCTTTGAGATTGGGACAGCTGACCTGCACTGGGGCAACAGGAAGAATGTAGACTCTTTTGAAGGGGTCTGAGTGCTTAAGGAGTGCCCTGTTCTTCAAAGTCTGCTTTATTCCCCCCTGGATTAACAAATTGGCACCCTACCTGGTATTGTGGAGTTTAAGAAATGCAGGAGAGGGTCATTGAGTTTGCAACATGGTCTTGTGTTTTGGAAGTGGCCATGGGCAGTGTGAAGTAGGTTTGCTGGATGCCTGCATGGAGACCCAGTGGAGCTATGAGGATGAACTGTGGATTGCAGTGGAGACCCAGTGGAACTGCCATGACCACCAGATGGCTGCTAAGGAAAGCTGCTGGCCCAATCAAAATTTCAGGACTGTGAGTAGCCTAGCTGGAGGAGTGGAATTGGAACCCCAGAGACTTGTTGCTGGTTAGAGTTATTGAATTGGGAGATTTGTCACTAACTAGAGTTGTTGGGCTTGGAGCTACAGAGTTTGGTATTTGCCCTGTTTATAATTTTACTTTATTTTTTATTTATGTATTTGAGAGAGAGAGAGAGAGAGAGAGAGAGAGAGAGAGAGAGAGAGAGAATGGGTGCACCAGGGCCTCCAGCCACAGCAAATGAACTCCAGACACGTGTGCCCCTTTTGCATCTGGCTAACGTGGGATATGGGGAATTGAACCTGGGTCCTTTGGTTTTGCAGGCAAATACCTTAACTGCTAAGTCATCTCTCCAGCCCTATTTGTCCTGTTTAAATCATGTATTTCTTGAATATTTCTTTGCTATGCAAAATGCCATTTTTGAAATGTGAATGTTTATTCTGTGCCATTATGGGCTTTGGTATTACAGCCCAGTTAAAAGATCTTAGGCTATAGGGATGTTTGAACATCTTTGGGATTGATTAAAAACTATGGGGACTTTTAAAATTGGATGAATGCACTGCATTTTACATCATGTATGGTTATCAGTTTATGGGGGCCAGGGGCAGAATGTGATGGTTTGATTCAGGTGTCCCCCATAAACTTAGGTGTTCTGGATGCTAGGTTCCCCAGCTGATGGCAATTGGAAATTGAAGCCTCCTGGAGGTAGTGTATTGTTGTGGGCGGGCTTATGGGTGTTATAGCCAGTTTCCCCATGCCAGTGTTTGGCACACTCTCCTGTTCCTGTTGTCCACCTTATGTTGGCCAGTGGGTGATGTCCACCCTCTGCTCATGCCATTGTTTTCCCCTGCCATCGTGGAGCTTCCCTTTGAGCCTGTAAGCCAAAGTAAACCTCTTTTTCCCACAAGCTTCTCTTGGTTGGGTGATTTCTACCAGCAATGTGAACCTGACTGCAACAACCAACTTCTTTCTTCTCCTCCTTACTTTATTGTTGTTTTTCCCTTTTTTGTGTGTATTCTTTTTACCTTTCTTATTAAAGTAGATTTTTTTTAAGTTACTATATAAAATAATGGGTTTTATTATGGCATTCCCATACATACTTTGTTCCTATGAGTTTTCCTCCCCAGTCATCTCTCTCCCCCATCTCCTTACCCTCTTCTTACGGGCACCATGCCTCGCATCCAATATCTTCCTTTGTTTTCATATCATATGTATTCTATTATATTCTTTTCCCTCTCTTTCTCACTTAAGACCACTTCTTCCCTTCTTATGGACATTTTCTATTTTCATGACCTATACCCACTCCTCACACACCCTTCATTAAAATCTAGGATTGGTCTATGAGAGAAAATATGTGGTATTTGTCTTCTGAGTCTGCATCATTTTGTTAATATAATCATTTACATTCATCTTTCTGTAAATATCATTTTGTTGTCTTTTATGATGAATAAGTTATTTGAATACATGCACCCCATTTTCTTTTCCTTTCTTATGCGTCTGTGTGTGTGTGTGTGTGTGTGTATTTGTGTATGTTTGCAGATGCCCCTTGCACACACATGCAGAGGCCAGAGGAGGACATTGGATGTCCTCTGTCATTCATCTGCCTCGTTTCTTTGAGGCAGGATCCCCCACTGAACTAGCGCTTGCTGTTTTTGGTTAGTCTGGTTGAACAGTGAGCTCAAGTGATTTCTCCTGCTTCTGTTTCACCTCAGCACTGGGGTTGTAGGTGCTGTATCTGACATTTTATGTGGGTGTTGAGGATCAAGCTCCAGTCTTTGTGCCAGTACAGCAAGTGCTCTTACACACTGAGCCATCTCTCTAGCCCTTCCAATTTCTTTATCCATTCATCTGTTAATAAACATCTAGTTGCATGTCTTAACTAATGTGAATAGTTCACTAAATATGAATGTACCAAAATCTATTTGGTAGGTCTTAGAGTTCTCTTAGGTCAGTACTCAAGAGAGATATAACTGAGTCATATGACAGTTCTACTGTTAGGCTTTTGGAAAACATCCATACTGATTTCCATAATGGTTATGCTATTTTACATTCTCATTAGAAGTGAATAAGGGTTTCTCTTTCTCAACATCCTCACCAATATTTGTTTTCTTGCTGATAGCTGTTGTGACATTGTTGTCCTTGAAGCTTTTTAAATTTTGCACTTTCCTGATGGCTAAGGACATACAACACTTTTACAAATATTTACTGGTCATTCTTCCTTTTTCACACTCTTTCTATTTGTTTACTAACCCACTTGTTAATTAGAAGCTTTTTGGTGTTTCAGTTTTGTAATTCTGTATATATTCTGTATCTATTGATTCCCTATCTGATGTAGTATTGGCAAAGATTATTTTTCCCATTCGATGTGCGGCGTCATCACTGCGGTGATTGTTTCCATTTCTGCATAGAAGTCTTCCAATGTAATTCTTTAATTTGTATTTTTATGTAACCATATAGTCTTGGAGATATTTCCTGTGTAATTGGAGTTCTTTTCATAAAGTTCTTTCCTATGTGTATTATCTACAAACTCTTCTCTAATGTTTTCATTGAGCAGTTTCAAAGTCTTGGGTTTTATATTGAGGCCTTTTATTCATTTTGAATCAATTTTGTACTAAGATAATGGATTTCACTTTGTTTCCTTTTCAGTTTCCCCAGCAATATTTATTGAAAAAGCTATCTTTTCTCCCATGTTTTTGACAGTGTTGTCAAAAATGAGGTGGCTATGGGTATGTATGTTTACTTCTGGCTCCTCTATTCTGATCTATTGAGTCCAAATGTCTATTTTAGTGCCAATACCATTCTATCTTTTCCATTATGGCTCTACAGCATAAACTGGAATCAAGTATTCTGACACTGTCAGCGCTGTTTTTCTACCTAAAATTTGTTTGGCCAGTGTCTTTTGTCTTTTCCATATGAAGGTTTATTATGGGTTTCTTTCAAGTATTTTTATGTTGTTTGTATTTATGTTTATGTTGCACTTAATATGTTCAGGAATTCTATTCCTAGTTTCTTCAGGACTTTAACATAAGAGAATTTTGAACTATGTTAAATGCCTTTTATCTGTGTTTTTGAGATGATTATTTTATGTTCAATTATATTAGTATGCTGTATTAGATTTATTGATTTGTATATGTTGAACAAGCACTGCATTCCTGGAATAAAAGCAACTTAATCATGTATCATCTTCTTAATGTGCTCTTGAATTCATGCTGTAAGTATTTTGTTGGGGATTTTTACATCTCTATTTAAAAGGAAAATTGTTCTATAGTTTTTTATTGTTTACTTATCCAGTTTTTAAAAAATATATTTTATTATTTATTTATTTATTTGAAAAAGAGAGAAAGAGACAGATAGAAAGAATGGGTGTGCCAGGGCCTCCCGTTACTGTAGATGAACTCCAGATGCATGCACCACCTTGTGCATCTGGCATATGTGGGCTCTGGGGAATCAAACCTACATCCTTTGGCTTTGCAGGCAAGTGCCTTAAACACTAAGCCATCTCTCCAGCCTCCTTATCCAGTTTTTGTAACAGGACAATATTGGATTCAAGGAATGAGGTTGGTAGCATTCCTTCCTTTTCTACTGTTCTTTGAAACTTGATACATATTCATGACTAGAAAGGATTTCATGAGGAATGTGTGTGTTTGTGTGTGTGTGTGTGTCTGTGTTTATGTAGATGATATTGGTGGTTTGAGAAAGGAATAAGTGGTGTGTGGCTAAGAAGTACTTTCTCTGGCCTTTTAAAATATCTTTCTATGAAAACTTACCTAGAATTAATTCTTGCCTCAAAATGCCTCTGTCTTAAGATTTTAGCCCATATTGGTTTATACCATTATTCAGAAAGATGATCTACTTTGCCTGCTGACAATTTTCCTCTTGGGAACAGGAACCATGTCCTAATCACATGCATAAGTTTAACTAGTCCTCTACTTTAGCTCTTGGGAGAGGTTATCGTTAAACCTTCAGATCACAGAAGATGCAGTCCAAGGCCAGCAAGCAGCCATGCAGCTTTCCTTTTCTGAAAAAGGGTGTGTCCTGTTTACTGTAGCATTTTGCTCCAAAACCAGCTTAGTATTAAATACTTCAAATAACACTGACTGGATTGTTAGAATAAGTTGCTGTTGGCTGACAACTTATATGGGATTTCCCTGCTCTTGAGCTCCAACCTGACCAGAGTGTGTCTCCAATAGCTGGGTGCCATTTATGAGCCAAGCCTTCCTGGAGAAAGCCCCCAAAAGGGGCTCCAGATACTTTGTTCTATATTGCTGCTTGGTTTCCCTTAACTCTAGGCTTTTTGGCTAAACAAAACAGGAATTTCAGGTCTATGTATTTGGTCTCTTCCCATTAAGCTCTTATTTGTATGAGATGTCCATAGAAAATTTGAAAAGACTGTGGTGAGGGAGAGGAGACAGAAGGAAAGGGAATGAAAATTCCTGAATGGGTCTATAGAGAAAACCAGATTGATGGCTCTGCAGACTGTGTATCTTTTTACTTACCTTACTAGATGACTTTAATTTGGAACTTAGGAGGAATAATTGAACCATAGAGCAACTTTATATTTAGCATCCAGGTGGCAAGTGAAATATATACTCTGAGAAGCCCTCAGTCTTAAGAGCCAGATGATCAACCCACAAGGCAAATTTTAGTTATGAATGAAGTAGCCATGTATGACTAAAGCTGTGTGCAAACAGCAGAACACACCAATCTGTGGCTTAGTCAGTGTTGTTTTTAGTGACTAAGATGTCTGATTATGCCATTAATAAACATCACATTCCTGGGTAAATGGCTTAAACTTTGCAGTATTTTGTTTCCTATTCTACTAGAGGTAAGCTTGAGCAAGGCTCTTTTATTAATTTTCTCTATTTCCCTCTTTCTTTTTGTCAACTGAACGTCAAGTATAGTTCAGGGCCGTGCACAAACTATGGTGAGTATAACACAAGAGTCTGCTCCAACCTGGGAAGAGTCTAGTATCTAACTGTATCAGGTTCTTTTTATATATAAAATTACATAACTTCATAGAGAAAATGGCATTTCTGAAGTTACTTTGAAAATAAAAAGCATTATACCAATGTAAGTTCTATCATCACCATCCTTAATCTTGAAAGAACCCAAGTTCAAATTGAGTTTGCTTTGATTCACAGTTTTGTTCTTAAGAAGGACAATGCTTTAGTGTGATGTGAAATATTTGTTCACAGAGATGTGCAGTTTTGCTCATGGAAAAATTATCTATTTCTCATTTATCTACCAATAGAGAGGTGCCTTAAACAAATTTGTATGAACTTTGGGCACCATCTGACTCAAATTTGAAGGATTTAGTAATGGTGTTTCAAATGCATGATTTTCCATGACAGAAAGATTCATGTATGGGCTGGAGAGATGGCTTAGCTGTTAAGGTGCTTGCCTTCAAAGCCAAAGGACCGAAGTTTGATTCCCCAGGACCCATGTAAGCCAGATACACAAGGTGGGATTGGGTGTGGTGGCACACACCTTTAATCCTAGGACTCAGGAGGGTGCAGTAGGAAGATCTCTTGGAGTTCAAGGCCAGCCTGAGACTACATAGTAAATTCTAGTCTAGTCTGGGCTAAAGTAAAACCCTGACTTGAAACCCCCTCCAGAAAAAAAAAGAAAAATTCATGTATGCTCTTGGTGTATGAATTAATAATGTTGGGAGGCAATTTGCCAATTTCTATCAAAATGTTAAAAAGGGAATATGTTTTGTGACCTAGCAATTAAAATCCTATTCATCAATCTTTCATCATCAACATAAGAAGGATACATGTACAAGACTGTTTATTGCAGCATTTTATAATAGTAGAAAGTATAAATAGCCTAACTTACAGCTAGTAGAATAGTTAAAATACTGTGCTATTGAAAATACTATTAGATCTAGTAATATAGATGTAAATATATATTAAACCATAAAAATCAGAAAAATACATGGTTCTTAATTTATGTAAAGGAAATTATGCATATGCCTATGCTTATGATGTTATATCCAATATCTGGTATGAGAAAAGATCTTTGTGGAAGCTTAAGAAAAAAGACCTTCCGTTTTTTTTTAATATTTTATTTTTATTTATTTGACAGGGAAAGAGGGAGGGAGAGTGAGAGAGAGAGAGAATGGGCATGCTAGGGCCTCCAACCACTGCAGACGAACTCCAGACGCATGTGCCCCCTTGCGCACCTGGTTAACGTGGGTCTTGGGGAATTGAACCTGGGTCCTTTGGCTTTGCAGGCAAATGCCTTAACTGCTAGGCAATCCCTCCAGCCCCCTTTTGTTTTAAAATAGTCTTTAAACCTTGAATGCCTTTTTAAAATTGCTTGCATAAGTATTTATATTTTAAAAATGAAAGCTTAGAGAATACAATAATGAGAGATGTTGCCTTGCTTTGGTAAATTAAATGCCGTCCAATATGGTGGTTAAAAACATGAATTTTGAGGACTGAGGAGATGGTTCAGCAGTTAAAGGTACTGGCTTGCAAAGACTACTGGCCCAGGTTCAATTCCCCAACACCCACATAAAATCAGATGCCAAAATGTGGCACATGCATCTGGCATTCATTGGAGGTGGAAGAGAGCCGTGTGTGTGTGTGTGTGTGTGTGTGTGTGTGTGTGTGTGAATAGAATATAAATTATGTGGAAAACTTGATGACAACCATATAACAATACAAATTTTGAAGTTAAGGCAAGAATATTCTATAATACAAATGCCTAGTAGTTTATGAATTGCATATGTCTTTAACTTTATTGTTTATTCTAGCATCCATGGCCCTTCAACAGAACACACAGGAAGATAATCTTTGATGAATTAACCATAGCTTCTCAATTTCTTTTAAAGTTTCATAGCAATGAAAGGAGATTTGTCAAAATAGAAGGACATATTTTACTTCACTACAGTATGAATTTAAGTTTTAAATGATTACAAATCTGCATCGTGGTCTCTATATGGATGCTTATCATGAACCGTGCAAAGATTAGGAGTAGGCTAGTAGATGGTGATTACATCATTGAGTCCTATACACAAATGTAATAAACAAATGATCTTAATGGTTATATGTCCTACCCAAGGTGAAGTATGACATTTCAGAGTGAGCGGAGGAGCCACACTACAATGCTAGTTTTTCTGAAAAAGCATCAGGGTGTTTCAAGCCCATGGGCCTGACTCAACATTTAATAGGAAAATACCCTCTAACCTATATTCACTTACATGTTTCTTTTCATGTGCTAATTTTGCACATTAAATTGTATTCCCTAAACAGATGTACTGAAATCCTAACACCTAGTACCTCTACCTATGATCTTATTTGGAAATAGGGTCTTTGCTACTAAATCAAGTCAAGATGAAATTGAGTTCAAAATCTAATGATTGACTTTCTATCGAGATGGGTATCAAAACACAGAAGGAAGGCCATATGAAGGCAGAGGTGGAGGTTGAAATTATGCTGCCCAAGTGAAGTAACATCAGGAATCACCGGAAGATACAACAAAGAATATTTCTTTACAGGCTTCAGAGGGAGCATGGATCCTATGACACATTGAGTTCCAGTTTCTAGCATTCAGAATACTCATGTTAATTTTAATACTATTTTAAGCCATCCAGTTTGCAGCGCCAAGTGATAGCAGCCCTGGAAAACCAATATAGCAAATACCAAGGTGTTTTTGAGAGCCTTTCTAACAGAACTATCCTCTCAAGTGTATTCACTTAGATGGGTCCTAGTTACCCTCTCTTGTCCTTCATTGCTTCCTGGAAAACTGTTAGCACCTGGGACTGGCTTTGTTTGCTGTTTGTTTTGAGGTAACATCACTGAAGCTTGCAGAATCAGCTAGTCTAGCTAGCCAGCAAGTTCCCAGGGGTTCCTTCTGGCTCTGCTTCCCTAGCATGGGGATTACAGGTGTGCGCTGACATGCCCAGCTTTTATGTGAGTGTTTGGGATCTGAACACAGGTCTTCACACCTTCATAGAAAGCACTTTACCAACTAAGCCATCTCCTCAGCAAGGACCTGTCTGGCTTTATGTTGTCAGAGACAGTGGGGTACAAGCTTTGGCAAGCAGCTCTTGCTGCTTCTATCTTTGTATCATTCTTTTTTCCCCTTGTAGTTGGGAGGCATCGTATATGTCTTATAGCATTAGAACCTCCAGTTATGTTGCTGGTTTTTACTTCTCTAACTAATGAGACCGGTTGGCCATTACTGAGCCCTGGTTCCTTCCACTCCACCCTTTTGTGGAACAGCAACCTTGGGCTGCAGCTGCTTATCATCTGGGAAGGGCAACTACCTTAACACTTGTTGGTCTGTCAAAGACTGATTGAAGACGTTAGCATTTAGCTCACTGGATGTTTCCTGCAGAAGCTGTGACTCACTTCTCTAGAAGCTTCTCCTATGGGTGTTTATATCAGAAACAGCATTTTCAAAAGGACCTTGATGTCAGCAGCTGCTTGTATGGGTACCACTAGGTGTAATCATCTCCTTTGCTCTCAGATTAAGAGTTGATTAGGCCAATTGTATCTAGATAATTTTCCCGTGTGAACAATTGCAGTTGTGGGGCACAGTTTTTTGAAAAATTTAATGTTAAACTATGAGAAAATGATACCACTGTTTCTTTTTTTCTCAAGATAGGAATATGTAGATTTGGATGCACCTTCTGAATTATATTGTATCTTTCACTGAGTTGCAATGGCAAGCCGAATGCAGCACTGTGCAGAAAAGATGGATTTAAATCTGAAGGAAAGAAGTTCACCCTCATAACAAATTGGCATTCTTTCTTCCATAGCTTGAATATGCAAATGATCCTCTAGCAGGAATTATCATTAGTCATTCTTTCACAAAGAAGTAATTGATGAATATTGTGATATATGACAGACAGCTTTAAGGTTCATCAAGTCTCAATTCTTTGGACCTCTCACCTTGCCAGAAAGCAGATGTTAGATTTTGTGGCCCTGCTGGTGTGAAATATTACACTCATTCTCTTGGTGCACAGTTGAGCCACCTCCTATAATTTGCTTTGAAATGAATAAGATCTGGTATGATACACCTTCTATTTAATAGGCTGCATTGTAAATGAGATAAAAAGGAATGTCTGAAGCTATTGTCCTTGAAAATTAAAATGGGCAAACATTACTATACAGAGCTAATAAACTTATTAGATATATTGTTGAGACTGATTGTCAAATTCAGGTGTGGCAAAGTTTCATTGTTAGTTAATGTATGAAAGAGCTTGTCATTCGTATAGTAGCAATTATAGAGATTCTAGGGAGAATTCCAATAAGATCCCTGATTCAAATTTAGATGCAAATGGAAGGAGAGAATCATTTAGCGTAACTTTTATTGTCAATTAACCTTTGGGATAAAGTGGATATCTTAGAGTTGGGAAATCTGTATCTTTTAAAGTTTTATTATTTATTGTTATTGCTACAGTGTGTTTGGACTTCCATAACAAAAATACCATGTAGTGGATAGCTGTAGCAGACAGCCTCAGGTTGCTTAGATGAACCTCCAGACTAGATACAGTTGATGGGAGGAAGAAGGTATTTTTTTGAAGCTTACAGATCTAGGGGAAGTTTCATGATGGCACAGGAAGAAGCTGGCCTGCTTTCACAAATCCACACAGAGAGAAAAACCACCACCAAAAAGCAAGCAAGCCCACTTCAGGAACTCCAAGCAAAACTCCAGCTATTTTCATATCTTTAGAATAGAATTCCAAATCCACCCCCACACCTTAGGGCTGGACACAAGACCTAGCCATAGTGACACCTCTTCCAGCCAAGTGGCTACAGATCTAAATTACACATTTTAATAAACTTCTATACCTACTGGAGGGCATCCATTCAAGCTACCAGAATAGTTTAGAATAAAGTGCTCATTTTTCACAGTTCTATAAACTAGGAAGTTCAATTCTAAGGGACTAGCATATTCTGTGCCTTGTGAGGGCTGTTTCTTTGTTTCTGGTTGCTGTTGTCTCACAGTGAGAAATTCCCTGGAGCCTCTTCAATATGAGGTCACTAATGTCAATTATGAGGGTTATACCCTCATGATCTAATCATCTTTCAAAGGCCTCACTTCTAAATGTCTTCACACTTGTGATTAGCTTTCAAATGAGTTTTTGGAAAACACAACCTTCAGTTTATAGTAATTACTAATACCAAAAACAGTTATAATTTACCGAATAGATACTGTGGGGCAGCCATTACATTTGGTGCTCTCCATTTAATTATCTGTGGTTCAGGGAGATGAGTCATGCTGTTAATCCCATTTTCAAGGAAGTAATGAAAGTTTTAAACATTAACTTGCTCAAAGTCAAATACCTAGAGCAGAGTGAGAATTCTAACTAAACTCATATAACTGTGAAGTTTGTACTTTTAGTCATCAGATAAAATATCCTACACTTAAGAGAAGCATTCTGTGCTTGGAACTTTCATTTACAAAGCTAGTGGAGTCACTGGATTTCTTTGGATAAGTCAGTTAGATTTAGGATAGACATATCCTCTAGAAAGAAGCATAACACTCTTTTCTGGTGGCTGTTTTCTCTGAGCAACTAGAAACTTACTACTTGCCAAAGCATTGTTTTAAGGAAACAAAAGACATTGAATGTATCAATGTATGTAATTAATATCTAAAGCTTGCTTCTACAAGGCACTATATATTCACAACCCCCTTCTGGCCATTTCCTGACCTTCACATAATTGATTTTCTAGCCTCCTTTGAATTGGATGTGATCTACTTCATGGAAAATAAGTGGAAATCTGTTAGTATATGTTTTTGGAATAATTTTGCTTTCCTAGTAAAATGAGAAGAAGAAAGAGACTGTTAGCAGAAAGTGGTTGGTTACTTCCATAGCAGTCATGCCACTATTGCACCAGTGGGTCCGTACTGTCTGGCAGGGTGGTTGAGAAACTCCTAGGTACACAGCTAGGTAGCAATCTTGGTAACTTATCTCCATCAGCAGCTTGCATAGCACCTTCTTCTAGAGCTATGAAAGCCAGCCAGTAGGGAGGAGCTTCTACCTCAATTTTAGCTTGACTTTTCTGTCTTGTAATTGAAGCATGTGGAATCTTCAGTAATATTGATTTGCCATCTAGTTTTGGTGGGCAACCAAGGGCAGTGGCAACCTATATTGTTTTAAGGGCCTTCTTTTCTTCTTTTTTTCCTTCCTTCTATCCATTTTTCTACCTTCCTGTCTTTCTTCCTTCCCTCCCTCCTTTTCTTTTCCTTATGTTTTACTGTTATGCAATTCCCCAGGAAGAAAATATGAGGCAGAGGGAATTTAATGAATAGATTATAGGAGTTCTGGGCCTGTGAAAGACTACTGCTAAAGCTATGGCCAGTAGAGGGATAAGAAGGAGAAAGGACAATTCCAGAGCCCAGGAGCTGGGACTACCTGCTTGGAGCTGGCATCTTTAGTAAAAAGTTAGAGTAAAACTAGGGATGTCCAGTAAAGTAGTGATGGGGTTGGAGTATTGTATGCATTTTCTCTCATGTTCCAAGTTCCTGCTAGTGCCTTCTGTTTACTGAATATGCCAGAAGGGCCAAAGGTCAGAGAAAGCCACGTAGGGAAAAATAGGACATAACTTTGGTGCATGATTGGTACATACCTTTGTTCATGTGATTGTGTGTCATTTTCTCCTTTGTTAGACATGAGCAAAAATTACATGCTTATTGACCATTGAGGCCTCAGAGTTTTCCTAAGCATTAATGCTTGTTTGTCACATTTGGTGAGTGTAACAGTGAATATGAGACATTAAAGAATGTCTAAAAGAGAGGAAAATATCCTTTACAAGTTTTCCAAGTGTCATCTCAAGAATGGGCATACTTTTCTTCTTCACCTCTATTTTTTCCCCTAATTCACTTTCTTTCCCAGAGATTTTAAACTTGGGCTTGCCACACACATTTTTGACACTGGAAAACATAAAAAAAAAAACCAAAAAAAAAAAAAAAACAAAAACAGACTGTGATGTTAATTGAGTATGTCCTCAAAGAGATAGACTGGTGCCCCTACCCTCTCCCCACCACCATCCCCAGTTTTCCTCTGTTCTGTTATGGCAGCAGGACCCTGGGGCCAGTCCTGTGTAATTTGTGGAAAATGTTCCTGTCGTAGCTGGCTCTGTTGGAAACTGTGCTGATGTAAAATTCTTATTCTTTTAGGTAAATGTTAAATAATGGCTACTAGTCCTTTTCCTGAATTTGAATGAAATGTAAAATAAAATGCTTATGTTTATAACCATGTCACAAAACAATTGAATTAGGTTATATGAAATTCCACTGTTTGTCTTATTTCTAGAACTTGTCATTACAACCTTTAAAATACTTGGGGAGAACATTGATATTGTGAGTAAATAGCCTTTTAGAAATTACAACTTTTCTTAGCCAGGGAGGCCTGTGATGCCTTAAAACACTACAGGCCATTGCCAAGGCTCTTGATTACTTCTCAGATCAAGATCGTAAGATTTTTTTGTTTTGTTTATGTTTATGTCTTGCTTTTTTTGTTCACACTTTAAACATTATTTATTTGTTTTTATTGACAATTCCATGATTGTAAACAATATCCCATAGTAATTCCCTCCCTCCCCTACTTTCCCCTTGGAAATTCCATTCTCCATCATATCCCCTCTCCCTCCCAATCTCTCTTTTATTTTGATGTCATGATCTTTTCCTTCTATTATGATGGTCTTGTGTAGGTAGTGTCAACCACTGTGAGCTCATGGATATTCAGGCCATTTTGTGTCTGGAGGAGCACATTGTAAGGACTCCTACCCTTCCTTTGGCTCTTACATTCTTTCTGTCATCTCTTCTGTAATGGACCCTGAGCCTTGGAAAGTGTGGTAGAGATATTTCAATGCTGAGCACTCTGTCACTTCTTGTCAGCACCATGGTGCCTTCTAAATCATCCCAAGGTCATTGCCATCTGAAAAGAGAAGGTTGTCTAACCAAAAGTGAGAGTGGCATTAATATATGTGTATTAACATTAAGAGACATGCTTACTGGGAAGTTTGGTGAGCATAGTATATACATTTAGCCAGACAGCAGCAAATGTTACCTCCCTGGGGCTCATTACTATCCCTGTTGTAAGTTTTCACTATCAGGGATGTATTCCCTCCCATGGAAGCAGCCTCCAGTCTAATTAGAGGGCAGTTGGTTTCCACCATAACAGATGGCCACTATTTCACCTATTGGATCATTTGGCCTGGCTGGCCAAATTTAAGGCTTGCAGTGACAATTGTTGAATATCTTCACTGGTGATTTCTCTCTCTCCCATTGAACTGCATACAGCGTGGCTTTTTCCCAGCTTTCTGTCAGCTGGTCTACATGGAGGAGGTTTTCAGCTCAGCTGCAGAAAGATTTCTCAGTGGCCTTGCAGCCCAAGTATGTGAAGTCTTCAGAAATAGGATCTTACCATCTGTTCCTGGTGGGAAACCAAGGGCTTCAGCAATGGCCTGTAATGTTTGGGGGGCATCAGGGACCTCCCTGGCCAAAAGGTATCCCATCCCTGGCACTGAAAATTTTCTAGTAACAATCTATGGCTCCTGTGTGTTCCATTGTCCAAAAAAGTAGGTTTCCATATGACTTATCCATACCCTCTTAGATTTTTATTAGCCCTCCCCTACCTTTCCTTTACTCAGTCTTTCCCCCTGACCTCACCTAGCCCTTTCACCCCCATTAATCTGTTCTTCTACTTACTTATATGCATTACCATCCTATTAAGTCCCCCTTTTTCTATTCCCTTTATATATCCTTTCTAGCTTACCGGCCTCTGCTACTGAGTTTTATTGCTTCTCACATAGAAGTCCAATAAGAAATCCATTTTTCATGGCCTAATCGCCTACAGACACTTGTATATCAAACTATTTCTGGCATACCTTTTTCCCAATGTATTATAAAACTGAGCATATTTGAGAAGAACTGAAAGAACAATTATTTCTGGGGGAAGTGATAGATCTTCAAGTTTAGCCCAGGCAGGAAAGTCCCTTTAACTGATGAGAAATGATGGGAGTCTGGAGCAAAAAGATTTGAAAATAAGAAAAGAATGAAGCTAACATCAAGAAGGCTACTTGTTGACACAGGTTACAAGTTCTGTCTCTTACATGCACCACCTCATTTATGCTAGATGGAAATGAAAAGGGGTTGAGAGCATTGTTACCACAGACAGCAATTAAACCCCATTGCTGAAAATGCCATTTTCACAAACTTTTCCCAGAGTTCCTGAGATATGTGAAGATATGATGCCAGCTAAATGTTTCTGAAATTTTAGTACAGGCCAGAAGATTAAGTGGAAAAATGTCTGTAAAGCCTTCACACATTTACCTATGTTCATTTTCATAAATATAGAATTGTTCCAAAAACAGTTTCTACATTCTACCTTTATATGCATTTTAATATGCGTTAGCATTGTTATATTTTAAAATTTGTAGGTTATGTCATTGAATATATGTATGTACACACACACACACACACACACACACATAATCTCCCCTGATTTTAGCAGCCACTCTTAACAAAACAATAAACAGTGCAAAATGCAAAGAAAAATGATATATGTATTCATATCTCATAAATAATCATTTCTACAGCATTAAACTGCTTAGTATTTATTTTTGAAAGCTCACAGTTTATAGCTTGCAGCCATAGGACATCACGTGATCACGTTGGAACTGAGAGGGAATCCAGTTTCCCTCTGGCCAGAACTCATTGTGCTTCATAGTGCTATAAGAGCAGCTGGAGAATAACAGTTTCCAACACACTGATTAAGCAGGAGATTCTGTCAGATACAAAATCAACCAGCTGAGCAAGAAGTATACACTTGTGCAATAGTGACACACAGCCGATGTAGGTAACCAACTGCTCACAGATTGGACATGAGACCCACTCAGTTGGCCTGAACCCATATCTGGTCCTGAGAACCAAGCCAGATACCCTAGAATAGGAAACCAATAGGCTTCAGAGAGAACCTCCACTGCTCTCTAACTAATAAGAACAGATATAGACATCAATATATCTGTCTAATGTCTAGGCTTATCCCCTTTTATTCAAACTATTCTAACTTTTGATTGGATCCCCAGAGGGGGAAAGAGTGTCTAGCACAGAGTTGAGACTTAACAGTATGTTTCCAAGTGAGTCAATGAATGACAATAGAGAGTGCTCCTGTCTGCAAACATTTTGGGGGAAATAAGTCTGAGTGGGAAATAGCTCATGGAGCAGTATCAGAATCTTAAGATTCTGGGGGCATATCTGTTAGGGACAGTAGAAGAATTGCTCTTAAAAATTGGGGTGGGTGGCCAGGCGTGGTGGCACATACCTTTAATCCCAGCACAT
Organism: Dipus sagitta; assembly: GCA_036346955.1. Lineage (NCBI taxonomy): Eukaryota > Metazoa > Chordata > Mammalia > Rodentia > Dipodidae > Dipus > Dipus sagitta. Next base: position 102,628,593 of record CM070774.1, on the reverse strand, counting down.
GGGAGGCAGAGGTAGGAGGATTGCCATGAGTTCGAGGCCACCCTGAGACGACATAGTGAATTCCAGGTCAGCCTGAACTAGAGTGAGACCCTACCTCAAAAAAACAAACAAAAAAAAAATTGGGGTGTTCTTGGTTGAAGAATCTATTTTATTTTGCAGATGGCAAAAAATACTAGGGAGAGCAAAGATCCATCAATACAATAAGAAAACACAGCTAACTGCTCAACAAGACATATGCCACTGCTACCACATTTATCAGGGTCCAGAAGAAACTGCAAATAAAGCAGCCATAGGAGTATTGCTCTGAATTCTAGCCCAACAACCACCTCCAGGGAAGTAGCAAAAAACACAGTGGTGAACTGAAGTACAATCATAGCAGAAATACAGAGGCTATACAGATCCCAACACTAAAAACATACAGCTAACACACTAACACACACACACATAGGCTCAGGAATTGATAAAGTGGGGGGCAGGAAGATTATAAGAGCCACAGGGTGGGTAGAAACAGATTGAGGAACAGCTCCCCATCAGAGACTGATGGAAGCTCCAATTACCCCACAATGAACACCATGGAGCTTACTAATGAGTGTCCTTAGGGAAATATTGATAGGGGTGAGGGGATTTAAGACTGCAATCTATGACATACATACACACACACACACACACATATATATATATGCATATATATAATTGGATAAATATATATAACTGAGTAGATATATAATTGGAGCGTGGTTGGTGCAGTGGTTAGAAGTGAAGAGTGCGTGGGTGTGTGTTTGTGTGTATACATATATAAACTGTATAAGAAACAAAATTGGGGTGTATAAAAGAAAATGTTACCCTCATGGTTGTTTTTTCTGCCCAGTGCCAGAAGACTAACCCTGACTAAGTGGATAACCCTAAATAAAACCTTAGAGCCACCTCCTGAGCACTGACCTCTCCTGACTGAGGGTGCAATAACTTGTGGATATAGAGAATTAAGCAGGGATAACACATTCTTAATGGTAGCAGAAAAAGTTCCTGAATATATATGAAGAGTGGAAGATAAGAATAAACACAAATAGACTACAATCTGGCAAGAGAAAATAATCTCTAACTTAAATAGTGAGTATACTCTGAGATAATACCTCTTAAGCACCATTTAAAATCCTGGCAGCTACATCTTCCATCATAACTTTTGAAACTTGTCTGACTTCACAAAGGTGCAAAGTACCAGTGCTCAGCACCAACTGAGGCTTTCTTGTTCATGAGTTGGAACATGATTGGACAACTCAGATAGATGATACCTGGTGGTGTGGGGAACTAATATAAACCAGAGACACAAAACTTTAACCAATACAAAATAGAAACAGAAAAGTATACTTTCTTCTTCTAGACAGTGGATCAAACTGAGGTCCCATCATTTACTAACCCTCTTAGAAAAGTGACCTTGAGCTCCAGCAAGGGGAACCCAGCTTAGCGCGTGTGCTATTTTTGCCTCTTTCCCTCTCCACTATTATTGCTTTCTTAAGATTGAATTCTGTAATAAATATTAGCATATACCTTTAGCCTCAGGCTTGAACGTCCATGAACCCACTACAAACATTTTTTCTCCAAATTATAATAAATTTCAAAATATCTTAAATGTTTATTTTGTACATTTAAAAATTATTTTATCTATATTATGACAGGACATATTCTTATATCCCCTTATCCCAACTCCTGTTATCCCTGTGGGCCCCCCTCAGTGGGTTTATGGTATTCACTGTGGGGTCATGGAGGCCTCAGAGAGTCCCTGTGGGATAGCAGGGGTGGAAGCAGAGGACCATGCCTCAGGGTAGTCCTACCCATTCTGTGGCTCTTACAATCTTTCCATTCCCTTTTCCACAATGCTTCCTGAGCCATGTTGACCTGTTGGCAGTCTGATTCAGTGTTGAGTTATTTTGTAGCCTCTGGATTTCTGCTTTGATGGGTCTTGATTGAACACTGTGGCTGTCACCACCACCCTGGAGCTAGTTATCAGGCTACTAGAAGAATAGTATTCATGTTGCTGCTTCCTCTGCAATCTGTCCTGGGCCCTGGCAGATGTGGTAGAGGTGGCGAGTCTTATGGAGGGAAGTCATCTATCTACTTCTCTTATCTATGAATCATGTCTCTCCTCCATTTTCTTTGCCATCTGTAAAATAAAACCGATTCTCTAACCAAGAGTGACAGTAGCTTGGGATAAATGGGGCTTGGGTTAAAGGGAGTATGCAAGAGAGATTTTATTTGAGAGATTTTTGGTGCATAAGCCCACTCTTCTTTTCCAAAGAGAACTGAGTGCTTCACTATGATGTCTGAATTTCCTGACCATGGGATTTTTGACCTTGTTTCCAGTACCAGATATGAGTTCTCTCCCGCTGAGCATGTCTCATGTCCAATCAGAGAACAGTTGGTTACCCTCAGTGACTGTGTGCCACTATTGCACAAGTGTGTACTCCTTGTCCAGCTGGTTGATTTCATAGTCTGCAGCGGCCCCTGCTTATTCATGCTGTTGGTGACCATTGACCTGCAGTGGCTGTCATAGGACTCTCTGGTACTATGTGGGCTATCCAGGAGGAAACTAGTTTCCCTTTGGGTTCCAGCATAGTATACCAATATCCTGTCACCCACAACCTGGAGTGTCTTCAGCAATAGTATCTTATGTTTTAGCTCTGGTAGGTAATCAAGTGTTTTGGCAGTGGCCTACATTGCTTTGGGGACCTCATGGTTCTCCCTGGATGACAGCTCACTGTGCGGGATAAACCATTTCTCAGCCTGAGATTTATCAGCCAGTTTATGTCTCTAAGGTTAAGCTTTATCTACCTCTTTCCCACACTATCCCACCTCTGCCTTTATTGGGAGTTATATCATGCAGTACATTAGTTATAATTGGCATTTTTATGGAATTGATTAATGTTGTCTTAAGTTTTATGTAATTCCCTCCCTACCTTCTCTGTCTCCTACCCCTCTAAATCCCTCCCACCATCAATATTCTATTCCTTCCCTAACTTGTCAGGTAACTACTCCTCTCCTGACTTCTTATTTCTTCTTTATACTGGTTTCATTCTAGTTTTATACCCATATTCCTGGTGTTTACTACCATTTGCATTCATCTTCCAATTGATGCCAGTTAGGAACTGCATTTGAGAGATAACACTTGGTGACTGTCTTTCTGTGTGTGTGACCTCAATTAGAATGAATTTTTTAAAATAACTCCATTTGTTTTCCTGAAAAGTTCATTATTTCAGTTTTCCCTACCACTGAGTAGAATTCCATTATGTATATATGCCACATCTTCATTATCTATTTATTAGTGGATGCATGTCTGGGCTGATTAAAGTTTCTAGCTATTGTACATAGAGCAGCAACAAACATGATTGAGCATGTATCTCTGCAGTAAAGAGTGGAATCTTTAGGGTATGTGCTCATGAGTGGTATTATTGAATCAAATGATAGATCTAGTTTTATGTTCTTTTTTTTGGTGGGGGGATTTCTATACTGATTTCCATAGTGGTTTTACCAGTTTGCATTCCCATAAGCAGTGGTTAAGGGTTCCTCTTTCTCCACAGCCTCACCAGAAGTTATCATTTGACTTGTTTAACGTGTAGTTCAGGCTAGCCTTGAACTCTTGATCCTCCTCCCTCCATGTCTTCACCAATTTCCTACTGGTATCCACCACTACAACTGGCTTGTCACTTCAATTGTTGATGAATGCCATCCTGACTGGAGGGAGATGAAATCTCAGAATTTTTTTGATTTGCATTCTGATGACTAAAATACTGAACATCTTCTTAAGTATATAAAGGTCATCTTCCTTTAAGAATTCTCTGTTCAAATCCCTACCCCACTTTTTTTTAATATATGTATATATGTGTGTGTGTGTGTGTGTGTGTGTGTACTTATTGACAACTTCTATACTTACAGACAACAAACCATGGCATTTCCCTTCCCTCCCCCACTTTATCCTTCATAACTTTGCTCTCTGTCATATGCCCTTCCTCTCTCCATTAGTCTCTATTTTAATTTGATGTCATCATGTTTTCTCCTTTTATGAGGGTCTTGTGTGGGTATTGCTAGGCATTATGAGGTCTTGGATATCGAGTCCAAATTCTGTCCAGACAGTTGCATGTAAGGAGTGGTAACCTTCCTTTGGCACTTACATTCTTTCCACCACCTCTTCCATAATGGACCCTGAGCCTTGGTGGGTGTGAGATGTTTCAGTGTTGGACTCTCCTCCATCCATTCTTCACACCCCTATGTTGCCTTTTGTGTCATCCCAGTGGTCATTGCCATCTTTAAAGAGACGCTTCTCTAGAAACCAGAAGTGAGAGTAGCATTAACATATGAGTATGAATAATAAGTGTAGTGCTTTCAGGGCAATTTGGTGAGAGTAATACATGCATTTATCCAGACAAAAGCAGGCTTTATACCCATAAGGCTCATGACCTCCCCTGCCATAGTCTTTTGATTAGGTTTTCAGTACCAGGCATGCATTTCCTCCCATAGAGCGGGCCCTCAGTCCAATTAGAGAGCAGTTAGTTTCCCCCAGAGCAGACATGCCACTATTGCACTCATTCAGTCATTTGGCCTGTCTGGCAAAACTTGAGTCTTCCAGTGTCCAATGTCTTCACCACTGATGACTTCTGTCTCCCATAAGACTGCATACAGTACAGATTTGTCTAGCTTTCAGTTGGCTGGTCTACAGGGAGAAGGTTTTCTGCTCAGCACCAACTTGATTTCTCAGTGACTTTGCCTCTCAGGCATGTGAAGTCTTCAGCAATAGGGTCTTACCATCTCTTTCTAATGGGGAACCAAGGGGCTTGGCAATAGCCTATAATGTTTTGGAGGCAACAGGGACCTCCCCAGCCAATGATTCACTGGAAGGTATCCCATCCCAGGCACTGAAAATTTTCTAGTAACAATCTATGGCTTCTGGATGTGCCATTATCTAAGAAAGTAGATTTATTTTCATATGTCTTATTCAGAATAACTTGAATTTTGATTGACCCTCTCCCCCGCCCTTCTTTTATACAATCTCTTCCCCTGACCTTGCTTAGGCTCTTCCCCTCCCTGTAATCTGTTCTTCTACTTACATATATACAATACCATCCTCTTAAAACCTTCCCTCTCCTGCCTCCCTTATAGCCTTTTTCTAGCTTATAGACCTCTGCTACTGATTTTTGGTTCTAGATCACACACAAGTTTATACACTTGTAGCTAGGATCCACATATAAGAGAGAACATGTGATGTTTGGCTTTCTGGGCCTGGGTTACCTCACTTAGTGTAATCCTTTCTAGATCCATCCATTTCCCTGCAAATTTCACTTTTCTTTACCGCTGAATAGAATTCCATTGTGTAGATGTACCACATCTTTATTATCCATTCATCTGTGAAGGGACATCTAGGCTGGTTCCATTTCCTAGCTATTGTGAATAGAGCAGCAATAAACAGGGTTGTGCAAGTATCTCTAAGGTAGTGAGAAGAGTCATTAGGATGTATGCCTAAAAGTGCTATAGCTGGATCATATGGCAAATCTATTTTTAGCTGTCTCAAGAACTTCCACAGTGATTTCCACAATGGCTATGCCAAATTACATTCCCAGCAACAAAGCAGAAGGGTTCCCCTTTTACCACATCCTCGCCAACATTTATTGTCATTTGTTTTCCTGATGGTAGCCATTCTAATGGGATAGAGATGGAATCTCAAGGTAGTTTTAATTTTCATTTCCCTGATGACTAAGGATGTAGAACACTTTTTTTTTGATGTTTATATGCCATCTGTATTTCTTCTTTTTTGATTGGGTTGTTTGATTTCTTATTGTTCTGTTTTTTGAGTTCTTTGTATATTCTGGATATTAATCTTCTGTCATATGTGTAACTTGCAAAGATTTTCTCCCATTCTGTAGGTTGTCTCTTTGCTTTATTCACAGCGTCCTTTGCTATACAAAAGCTGTGTAATTTCATGAGATCCCAGTGGTTGATTAGTGGTTTTATTTGCTCAGCAATTGGGGTTATATTTAGAAAGTCATTACTTATGCCAATATATTGAAGGGTTTCCCCTACCCTTACCTCCAGCAATTTCACAGTTTCAGGTCTCATATTTAGGTCCCTGAGTCACTTGGATTTGATTCTTGTGCATGGAGAAAGGCAAAGATCTAGTTTCATCTTTCTATGTATAGATATCCAGTTTTCCCAGCACCACTTATTGAAGAGGTTGTCTTTTCTTCAATGAACATTTGTGGCATTTTTGTGAAAAATCAGATGGCTTTTATTATGTTGATATATGTTCCTTCTATTCCCAGTTTCTGTGATACTTTTATCAAGAAGGGATGTTGGATTTTGTTGAATGCCTTTTCTGCATCTATTGAGATGATCGTGTGATTTTTGTCCTTCAGACTATTTATATGACACATTACATTTATTGATTTGCATGTGTTAATCCAGCCCTGCATCCCTGGGAGAAAGCCAGCTAGGTCGGGGTGAATAATCTTTTTGATATATTCTTATATTCTGTTTGCCAATATTTTGTTCAGAAGTTTTGCATCAATGTTCATGAGGGAGATTGGTCTGTAACTTTCTTTTTTTGTTCTGTCTTTGCCTGGTTTTGGTATGAGGGTGATGCTGGTATCATAGGAATTCAGTAGAATTCCTTCCTTTTCTATTTTATGGAAAAGTTTGAGAAGCATTGGTGTTAGTTCTTCCATGAAGACTGGAAAATTCACCAGTGAATCCATCTGGGCCTGAGCTTTTGTAGTTGGGACACTTTTTATAACTGCTTGAATCTCTCTACTTGTTATAGGTCTATTTATATGATTTATCTCATCTTGATTTAATCTTTGTAGGTCATATGAATCAAGGAAATTATCCATTTCTTTCAGGTTTTCAAACTTAGATGCATATGTATTCTTAAAGTATGTCTTTATAATTATATGAATTTCTTTGGTATCTATTATAATGGTGCCTTTTTCATCTTTAATTTTATTAATTTTTGTCTCTTATCTCTTTTTTCTGGTCAAATTAGCTAAGGGTTTATCAATCTTCTTTATCCTTACAAAGAACCAACTCTTTGTTTCATTGATTCTTTGGATTGTTTTTTGGTTTCCATTTCATTAATTTCTGCCCTAATCTTTATGATTTCTTCTCATCTACTGCCTTTTGGTTTGCTTTGTTCTTATTTTTCTAAGTCCTTAAGGTGGATCATTAAACTGTTTATTTGTGAACTCTCTAATTTCTTAATATAGGCACTTAGAGCTATAAATTTCCCTCTTAGGACTGCCTTCATTGTGTACCAAAGGCTTCGGTATGTTGTATTAGCACATCATCATTTGATTCTATGAATTTATTGATTTTCTTTTGATTTCTTCACTGACCCTATGATCATTCAATAGTGTACTGTTTAGTCTCCATGAATTTCTGTATGCTCTGTAGCTTTTTTTGTTTCTGATTTGTAGTTTAATCCCATTATGGTCAGATAGAGTACAAGGGATTATTTCAGTTTTCCTATATTTGTGGAGATTTGCTTTGTGTCCTAATATATGGTCTGTTTTAGAGGATGTTCCCTGTGCTGCTGAGAAAAATGTATATTCTGCAGCATTTGGATAGAATATTCTGTAGATATCTGTTAGGTCCATTTGTTCCATGACATCATTTAATTCAGATACCTCTCTGTTTAATTTTTATGGAATGACCTGTCAATTGATGAAAGTGGGTTATTGAAGTCTCCCACTACAATTGTGTTTGATGTTATCTGTGACCTTAAGTCTAATAGTGTTTGTTTGATGAAACTGGGAGTCCCCATATTTGGTCCATATATGTTTAGGATTGTAATGTCCTCCTGCTGGACAGTTCCTTTAATCAGTATAAAATAACCTTCTTTATCTTTCCTAACTAATGTTGGTTTGAAGTCTACCCTGTCAGATATTAGGATAGCAACCCCTGCTTGTTTCCTAGGCACATTTGCTTGAAATACCATTTTCCATCCTTTTACACTAAGGCAGTGTGTATCTTTTATTGAGAAATGAATTTCCTGGTGGTAACAAATGGCAGGATCCTGCCTTTTAATCCAGTCTGCAAGCTTGTGTCTTTTGGATGGTGCATTGAGCTCATTGATATTAAGAGTTATTATTGAAAGGTATGCATTTATTCTTGCCATTCTTATTTTGTAGTGTTCCCTGTTTTCCTTTTACTCGTTTGTTTTAACTGTTATTTGAGTGTGGTTTATTTTTTCCTATTTCCTCTTGTGCATTAAGAATTCCTTCAAGTATTTTCTGTAGAGCTGGTTTAGTTGTCATGAATTCCTCTAGCCTGTTTTTATTATGGAATATCCTTATTTCTTCATCAATTTGTATAGATAGCTTTTCAGGATAAAGTAATCTTTGTTGACAGTTGTTATCTTTCAGAACTTGGAATACATCATCCCAAGCCCTTTTGGCTTTAAAGTTTGTGTTGAGTAATCTGCAGTTATTCTGATGGGTTTGTCTTTGTAGATGACTTGCTTCTTCCCTCTAACTGCTTTCAATTTATTTTCTTTGGTTTGTGTGTTTAGTAGTTTAATTATAACATGGTGAGGAGAGGTTCTTTCTAGATTTTGTCTGTTTGGTGTTCTAAAAGCTTCTTTTATATGCATTGGCATTTCTTTCCCAATTTGAGAAAATTTTTCTTCTATGATTTTGTTGAAAACACCTACTAAGCCTCTGGATTGAAATTCTTCTCCTTCTGTTATACTCTGAATTCTTTGTTTGATCTCTTCATAGTGTCCCGGATGTCTTGAAATTCCCTTTCATACCTTGCTATTAGGTTGTATTTCTCTTTTTTGGACTGTATTAGATCTGCCACCTGGTCTTCTAGTTTAGATATTCTGTTCTCTCCTTCATCCATTATACTGGTGAGACTTTCCACAGAGTTTTTATTTTATGGGCTGCATTTTCAGAGCCAGGATTTCAGCCTGGTTTTTCTTCAGTATTTTTGTTTCCTTACTCATGTCTTTTAATGACCTCTTTATTTCATTAAGCTGGTTTCCTGTGTTCTCTTCCAGAAGTTTGTTTTCTTCTTTAATTCCTTTGTTTTCTTCTTCAATTCCCTTCATTTCTTCTCTGATTTCTTTGAACATAGATACCATCATTTTCCTGAAATCTTTGTCAGGCATTTCATCTAAAACAGTCTCATTGGTGATCATTTGTAATGCATTTATAGTTTTTGGTGGGACTGTATTGTCTTGATTCTTTGAGTTTTCCTTATTATATTGTAGTGACTTTTGCATCCTGAATTCATTTGATGCTTGGGTTTTCTACTTATCTACAGTGTTTCCCATATATACTGTCAGGATATGAGTTCAAGGTTCCAGGTGTACCTCTTGTACCCTAATCAAGCCACACAAGTAATCCTATGTTTTTTTGCTAAGCAAGTATTCTAGTGCACTGGGTGGAATAATTGACTGGCAAATTCTAAACTTCAACCTAGTAACATACACAATCAATATAAACCAGCACAAAGTATGCACTTGTGGGGATTAAAACAACAGATAGTCATATAAAGCCAAAATCCCTAAAGCTGTGTGTTGTTCTACAACCTTAATCTATTCATCTGGGAGGTAAAGATTTCTGTTCTGAATTGGGTTCCAGGTCAACCTGGATATGGATCAGACCCTGCCCCCAATAATGACAGAAGCAAAAAACAAATGCTCTCTATATATGAAAGCACCAAAGGCAACAATAGTCAACCCCCAATTACAGGTTATTTGTAAATGGTAAAGCCAGCCAAGAATATATACCCCATAGCCTGTCCTGGAAATTTTGTTTTTGTTTTTGTTTTTTGTTGTTGTTTGTTTGTTTGTTTTGTTTTGTTTTTTGTCAGTCAGCTTAGTTACTTTTGGGGTGGCTTCCAATCTCACCAATGCTGAATGTGTGCCTCGATCCCTTTGTGGTTGTTGTGCTGTTCAGCTGTACCTCTGATCAGCTCTGCTGGCTGTGCTGCCACTGGAGGCCCCCTGATGGTGGGGGATGGGAGAGTTTAGACTTCTGGAATTGCTCCCACTTTCAGTAGTTGTTTAGTTGATCTCAGCTGTCTTTCCTTCAGATTTTTTAACTTTGCAAGAAGGCTGATGGAGTTGAAAAATCTGTTGCTTGGTCTCTGCTGCTGCCACCCCCTGGCATGCCTGGTGTGACTGTGCTGGGTGGGCGTGTGTGTCCCAGGCAGTGATAGTCTCAGTGGGACTCTGGCCATTTTCCTCCTTTCTGGTGGTTCTTGGGCTCTCCAGCTTCTCTGCTGTGTCTAAGAATAACCTACACTCCTTCATTTTTCAGAAGGAGAGTTTATTTTGCTGGGGGTTTGCTTAAATCCCTCCCTAGGCTAGTTTGGCGTGGCTCCATAGCCACCATCTTACCCAGAAGTTTCCCCACTGCACTTTTTAAAAATAATTTTTTGTTTATTTTCATTTATTTATTTGAGAGTGACAGACACAGAGAGAAAGAGACAGATAGAATGGCACTCCAGGGCCTCCAGCCACTGCAAATGAACTCCAGATGTGTGCACCCCCTTGTGCATCTTGCTAATGTGGGTCCTGGGGAATCAAATCTGGGTCCTTTGGTTTTACAGGCAAATGACTTAACCACTAAGCCATTCCTCCAGCCCCCTACCCCGCTTTTTGATTGGGTTGTTTGATTTCTTATAGCTTAGTTTTTTGAGATATTTGTAGATTCTAGATATTAGATCTCTGTTGGAGCTGGTGAAGATTTTCTCCCATTCTGTGGGATTCTTGACTCTGTTGATGGCTTCTCTGTACAGTAGCTTTTTAGTTTCATGAGGTCCCAGTGGTTGAGTGTTTATGTAATTTTCTGTGATACTGAGGTTTTATTCAAGAAGTTTCTTCCCATGCATATATCATAAAATGCTCTCTCTATTTTTATTTCAATTGTTTTAGAGTTTAAGGTATTATATTGAAGTCCTTAATCAATTTAGAGTTGACTTTTTGTTGAGAGAAGTGTGTCTAAGTTCATTCTTCTACATGTGATTATCCAATTTCTCTAGCAACATTTGTTGATGCTGTCTTTTCTCCAGTGTGTATTTTCCATGCCTTTGTCAAAAATGAGGCAGTTATAGTTGCTTATATTTAGAGATGGGTCTTGTATTCCATTCTATTGATATGTGTACCTGTTTTTGTGCCAGTATCACGCTATTTTACTTACTGTGGTTTTGTAGTATATCTTGAAATCAGGTATGGCAATACCTTCTGACATATTTCTCATGTTTAGGATATTTATGGCTATCCTAGGCCTTCTGTTCTTCCATAAGAATTTTGAGACTATTTTTTTCTCTCTCTGGGATGGTCATTGCTAGAATTTTTATTGGAATGACATTGAATCTATATAATGTTTTTGGTAGGATGACCATTTTCACAGTATTAATTCTTCTAACCTATGCACTTGGGAGATCTTTCCATCTCCTTATATCCTCCTCAGTTTATTTCCTCAGTGCTTTTATGTTTTCATTGTATAGGTCTTTCGCCTCCTTGGTTAGTGATATTCTAAGGGATTTAATTTTTTGTGGCTATTGAAAACAGGGCTTCTTTTTTTTAATCTCTTTCTACATTTGTTTGTCTTTGTTGTATAGGAAGGCTTCTATTTTTTGTGTGTTGATTTTATATCCTAAAAGAATTGCAGAAGCTTTTTGATGGAGTCTTTAGGGTCACTTACATATGAAATCATGTTGTCTTCAAATATGGCTAGTTTGAGTTCTTCCTTACCAATTTTTATCCTTTTTATTTGTTTCTCTTATCTTATTTCTTGATCTAAAACTTCAAGTATTTTGTTGAAAAGCAATGGTGAGAGTGGTCATCCCTATCTCTTTCCAGACCTTAATGGGAATGCTTCAAGTTATTTTTCCCCCATTTAGTGTGATCTAGGCCTTAAGTGAATTATAAATAGAAAAAAAGATGGGACACTTCAAAAATTTGCATGTCATTCTTGTGCAGCAGCCATGTTAATCTGTGTATCATTTCAGTTTTAGTATATATGGTTCTGAAGGGAGCACTTCTGAAGAGAGCACTATTTTATACATTTTAGTGTTTATAATAAATAATATAAAGAAAGGTCAAGCGCTTTCAAGACACTGTGGAGATTTGGTTGAACTAAAGTCCAAATTTATGCCACGAGAAGTGCTCTCATGGAATATAAATATTGAAAGAAAAATAAAAAAGTACCACCATACTTCATCAGTAAACTCTTTACAATGTCTGTGCTCTTGTTTATCATTATATCTTATACCTTAGTAATTGTTATAGTTACCTTCTCCTTACTTGAATAAACATTAGAGTAAGAGCAGCTAATGAGAGGAAAGTTTTTATTTTGGCTTACAGTCTTGAGGAAATATTCCTGATGGCAGGGAAAAGCATGGCAAGATCAGTGGCTGGACATCTATTCTTTGGCACAGCAGGTGGGAAACAGAAGCAGGAGAGGAAGCTGGACTCTGCAAAAGGGGATCTGGCTATGTCTTAATTCCACCTCTAATAACATACATCTTCTAGGAAGGCTCCACATTTCAAATGGCCACGAATTGAGGAACAAGTATTCAAAACATGAGTTTATAGGGAATATTTGATTCAAACCACCATGGTAATCTTAGTACTTTTCTACAGAAGGGAAAATCTAGAAATAAGAGCTTTACTGATATGTTCATATTCAAACAATTAGAAGAAACCAGTATGTAATGTAATGTCCAAGTTTTCTTATCCTCAACCAAAGTTTCTTATGTTCTATCTCTACTCTCTTCTCAAGACCTGGCTCTATTCCAAAAGCACATAGATGACATTAGTATTTCAAGGTAAAAAGTAAGTATATTGACTAAAAGGGCCAAAGAATCTCAAGAATTTTTTATTTATTTTATTTTTATTTGGGAGTGGGAGAGAGAGAGTGAGAAAGGGGCAGATAGAGAGAAACAAAATGGTGCACCAGGGCCTTTAGCCACTGCAAATGAACTTCAGACACACCTTGTATATCTGGCTTACATGGATTCTGGGGAATGAAACCTAGGTCTTCAGGCTTTGCAGGTAAGTGCCTTAACTGCTAAGCATAATAAATGATGTTTTCTGTTTGCTTCCATTGTGGATGTGTTTTCCAATGATACCATGTTAATAGATAGGCTTGAAATTTATAGATGTATCAAAACAGTTCAGGTACATTATGCTGAATTGTTGAATGTGAAGCATGAAAACCAACGTGGAGAGAGACAGGAATAAAAGAATGTTGACTTAAGATAAAAAGAAGAAAGAAGAATTAGTAAAGAAATCATGAATTACTTCAAGATGATAAATTATAAACCTATAACTTTTTGTTACTGAAAATATTCAAAAGATGATCTTTTCAGGTGCATTCTTTCTGTGAATATTTTGCTGTAATTCACTCTTAAAAGGAGAGTGATTTAAGCCTCATTGTTGGTGAGTAGGTGAGCTGGCTTTGAGTATCATAGAAGTGGGTGAGCTGGTTGGAGCAAGTCTTACAGGATTGAGTATCTGAACCTTGAATTCTTTTGTAACCTAAGATAGAACAGATACATTGGAGTCATAAATGAGGTTTGTTTATTGATTTTCTGTTGTGAAATAGAAAAGTTGCAGGGGCCTTCACTGGGCAAGATTAGACAGAAATTCTCTCTGAAAATCTCTGGGGTAGTGCTGCCTCTAGCCCACACTACTGTAACTGTCACATGAGTGAGGAAGAGGCACAAGGTTGAGACTGAAGCTCAGTCAGTTGTAGAGCATGTGCCTACCATGCACAAGGCCCTAGGTTCAATCTCCTAACACTGCAGACAAATAAACAAACAAACAACACAATCCTCTCCAAGGGGCCTCCATTGCTGCTATCCTCCTAAAATGGCTACATACTTTGATAATCTTACATTCCTGTTTTTTTTGGTTTTTCGACAGCGATCCTCCTACCTCTGCCTCCTGAGTGCTGGGATTAATGGCGTGCACCACCACACCTGGTTTAATCTTATATTTCTTGGTCAAAGACCACTGCTGAAGTCTCACTAACCTTTGGAGAATGAACAGTTTTCTTGGTTGATCTCCCAATACAAATGAGATACGTAAATACATGGGTTCTACATAGGTTTCACCACATGCTTTGGAATAACAGAGGTACAACAAAATTTCTATTTTATAATGGCTACTAGAAAGAGTAAACTTATAAAGGTTCACTTTAATAGCAGGGTGTTTGAAAGGGTTATTGTCACCTATATATTGATATGTAGCCATGTGTCAGGTACCATTCAAAATCTCTAAAACATACATGTAAAAAGTCTACTTTCCTTGAAACTTAGGCCAAATCATCCTCTTTCCTGCTTTAAAATTACAATCTAAGGGAGACAGATAGGAGTCCCTCATTCTGTCTAGGCCAAGGCATTAGTAGTTGCATAAATAAAATAAAATAAATAAATAAGGATGCTTCTCCATTGGCTGATCAATTCCTCTTGCGATAAGTAATGTACATCCTATCCTTAGGACACAATCGACCTTTTGAGGACTTTCTCAGTCTCATTTATTTGAGTGTACCATGGAACATGGGAAATACAATATTTGTGCCCAAGTAGCAGGTGTTGAACATAGTTCCATCATCTCCACCTTCTTTCCTCCAGCATAAAGGCAGAGAGCCATTCATTGGTCATCTTCTGAGCTAAGCTAATATGAGTGATCATTACTTATGAATAACTCCTAAAACAGCTTTCAAGTATTGGACAATGTAAACCTATTTTAAGATAAAGAGTTTATTTACTTCATGGATAAGGGTGTTCAATCCATTAATATATTGCTATGTAATTTACTTAAATTTTAGTCTTAAATAATTATATTCTGTACAATCAAGGTTTTCCTAAGGGAAAATTTGAATATTTACTATATATTTGTCATGGTGAAAAGGGTCCTTTCCAAAAATAAAGAGAAAATAGACCACAAGAAAAACTGGCTTTTTGTGCCAGATATTCAGAAACTCCAAAGCTGCAAAAAGATATTTCCAATTACGAAAAAAAAAAAAAAAACACTCCAAACTGAACAACAACAACAAAAAAACATTTCCATCTAGTAGTAACTAATATCCAAATAAAGATACTGGAGAACACCCTCAAAGGTGCTCATGCCAAGGTGGCATGAAAGCATTGCTCCCTTTTTGTCTTGTCAGACCCTTCCTCTAGCTCTGCATTTAATCATTATTTTTGGTATTCATACTGAGTTTTATTTCACATTGGAATGTATTTACTTCCTTATAGAAGGGCCAATATTCCACACACGGAGAATTTCTGTCTACTTTTGGCACTAAGTACAGATTATATGTCAATTCTGTCCCCCTACTTATACTTGCTGCTCTTAAATACACATGTAATTATGAAAAATAAACTACGTTAACATTCCTCTAATATATACTTTGCAAAATGTCTACTTGATCCATCTATTACCAAATGACTTTTGATAAGAGGGTCATTTCCAAATTGAGCATCATCAGAATCACCGTCCAAACAATCCTCCAAATGACTCCCTGAGTTATATGCATTTTCCTCTGGCTGCAGCATTTTCCAGTTAACTAACTGATCATTTTAAGCTGACACATGTCCAGTTCCAAGCCAGCAAAATAAGGCCTATCCTTTGCAGAGCCAGGGACATGGCACATAGACACACACCTGAGATACAAGATTTACTACTTCATATCAGTGAGAAAGATACATATCTATGATTTTCTCCTGCCATCATGGATCTTTCCTTTGAGTCTGTAAGCCAAAATAAACCCATTTTCTTTTCCCACAAGCTGATCTTGGTCAGGTGTTTTCTGTCAGCAATGTGAACCTGACTGCAACATTAAAGTTGGTACCAGAACTGGTGTCATTACTGCCAAAAAACTGTGTGGCTTTTGGCCTTTTGCAGCTGATTTTCAAGAGGAATGTGGAAGGATTTGAAACCTTGGCATAAGAGATGCCTTGCAATGCTGTAAGTACAGCTTGATTGACTAGTCTGGTCAGAGTTGAAAGACTTGAATGCAACTAGAATGATGGACTGTGAAGTTTGACTTATAAGGGTAAGAAAGAGCTTTGCCTGGACTGGGCTAGAAACAGTTTGAGTGAGAGGCTTGCTGTCATGTCTGTGTTCTGAGAACTTGTGCAGGGTTGCATTGCATAAAAATGGACTGAAGTGAGCACAGGGATATGGCACAGATTAAAAAAAAAAAAAGAAATCTTTGGTACAAAACTGCTTTCCATTCAGCTGCAACTGTTTGAGAGATCACAACCATTGAAACTGGGCCAGCTGGTCTGCATTGGGTCAACAGGCAGAATACAGATTCTTTACAAGGGGCCTAGAGGAGGGTCCCATTCTTCAAAATCTGATTTATTCCCCCCTGGATTAACAAGTTGGCGGCCCACCTAATGTTATGAAGTATAACAAATGTAGGAAAGAGAAGGTCATTGGATTTGTAATATAGTTTTGTGTTTTGGAATTGGCCATGGTCAATGTGAAGGAGGCCTCTTGGATTACCTGTGTGAAGACCTTATGTAGCTTTGAGGATGAATGGTTGGTTGCAGTGCAGACCCAAGGGAGATGCCAGGATGGGATGACTGCCAAGGAGAGCTGCTGGCACTAGGTGAGGTTTTCTGGGACTGTGAGTAGTCTAGCTGGAGGGGTGGAATTAGAACTCCAGAGACATCATATATGGTTATCAGTTTATGGAGGTCAATGGTAGAATGTGGTGGTTTGATTCAGTTGTCCCTTATAAACTTAGGTGTTCTGAATATTAGGTCCCTGGTTGATGGCAATTTGAAATTAAAGCCTCCTGGAAGCCTTGCATTGTTGGATGTAGGCTTATGTGTGTTATAGCCAGCTTCCTTTTGCCAGTGTTTGGCATACACTTCTGTTGCTGTTGTCCATTTGATGTTGGCCAGGAGGCGATATCCATCCCCTGCTCATGTCATTGTTTTCCACTGCCATCATGGGCCATCCCTTTGAGTCTGTAAGCCAAAATAAACCCCTTTTTGTCCACAAGCTGCTCTTGGTTGGGTGTTTTCTGCCAGCATTGTGAACCTGACTGCAACATCGTCTTTCTTCCTAACTCATCTTTTTTCCACCACTCATAGCTATAGATATTCAAATCCATGCATTTCTCCCTGCTAATGGTCATTTGATCCTTCACTTTCACCTCCAAGTTCCTCAGTATACCTGCAATGAAGAGTTTAGCTAAGTAATGACTTATCACAAATATTCATTATGCAGAGCTTGGGAATCACATTGCCTGGGTTCTGATCTAGTCTCCCACATTCTGTCTAGTTTTGGCTAAATTACTTTTTTATTTCTAGCCTTCATTTTACCAATATGTAAACTGGAAGTAATATTACTACAAGAATCAAATGGAATAGTATATGTAATCTATTTATAATAATGTGTATCTGATAATAAGTATTAGCCTAAAAACCCCATGAAGCTTAAGATCTTGTCCATATTATTGATCACTCCACATTGGTACCTTTCAAATTTATTCTCTACAAGGGTTCCAAAGTATGTTAAATTGAAGTCTTATTCAAAAATGTTTCCATCATCTCTTTGAGGAATTATTTTTCCTTGTTTCATGGTACCATATTTAGTTGCATGAGATGCTATGGTCCAAGAAATGGGAACTAGGATGTCCTGAGACATATCCAAACAGAAATTCAAGGGCCTATATGAGGTCTTCTAACTTTTCTTTTCCTTTTGTCATGAGACTAGCAATGGTCCATGTAGATGTTACTCCCTGGAATTAACTCATTTGGAGTTAAGTCATGGTCTACTAGTATCAGATACATAGAACAAGTGAGAAATAAACCTTCATTGTTGTAAGTCATCAAGATTCTGGGTTTGTTTCTTATCTTTTCTTATCCTTGCTGAGGATTCAGAAACACATATATGAACACATTACTTTCTAATAGCTAGAAAATAAGAGTACAATGTCCTTAGTGTAACATACAAAGTCCCTCTTAATTTGTCCACAAATATTAATCTACCTTACCTGCTAAGTCTGTTCTGAAACATTGTGTCATATACACATACTTTCCATCATCTCAACCTTCACCTGAAAACCTGTTTCCACTTCTGTCTTAGAACATTCCTTGTTGATACTTCCACTTCAGAAAAATATAAATATCTTTGACTTCATTGGTTTTTGTGACAAGATGTTATTGTCAACTTGATCAGATTAGGAATCAAGTGAAGGACACACTTTTTGTGCAAATCTTTGAGGTCATTTCCAGGAAAGATTAGCTGATGGAAGTCCTCAGTCCAGAGTGGTCAACTCTTCTGGTGATAGATGTTCCAGGTAAAAGCATTGCCTTTTGTCTGGCTGCCCTTGTTATTTGCTGGTGAGTACATTTGCCCTGTTGTTGCCATCCTTGGTAGACACTGGAACCCAGCTTGTTTGGTATTCCAATGTAGACTGCAGACCAGTGGCTTTCCACGTGTCCTCCAGGCCTTCAGCACATGAGGTTATTCAGCCTCACGTACTGAGCAGCTACTGTTTTTTTTTTGTTTTCTTTCTTTTTACTCTCCAACATACAGATAGACATGGTAGACCTGCCCAGTCCATACTGTGTAAGACAAGCTAATAATCTGTGTGATGATACATATTCATGATATAACAGATGAAACTGGCATGGTTAGGTACAGGTCTGAGGCCCAGTGACACACACTGAAGTTTCCAGGTTCTTGTATCTCTTAACAATGAATGGCACTGCAGACAAATAGTAAGGTAATAGAAATAAAGACAGCTTATTAAGAAAGACAATGGTATTCTTGAGAATTGGAGTGGGCTGGTGGGCTTGAAAAGACATACGCTCAAAAAGTGCTGGGCCACAAGCCTCAGGGCCTATTATTGATAATTTACATGAAACCAGTCTCTCATGTTTTTATACTGTGGGCTTTCCCCTTCACCCCAGCACATGCTGTCTTGTTACAAGTAATCAACATTGGGAAGGTTTTCAGTATTTTAGTTTTACTACCACTTCGTTTTATATGTTCATCTTGATATAACCCTCTCCAAATCCCTATTCTCCTGGCACAATTCTATCATTTCCATTTTTGTTGAGAACCCTAACAAATACAGTTTAAGCATTAAATACTTGACGGTATCATGTTAAACTCAAGTTTTTTTTTTTTAAATAGATACATGTGTTCAGCAAAATCCAAACGTCACCTAGCCTGCCTGCTGCAAATTTGTTTGCGAAATGTTTTGGTAAAATTATTTAAGCTATGCAATATAAAAAGGCATCTGTTTTGTTTGAGTCTAGTTTGTTGCCTCCAAAATATTGAAATTTAATCTTAATCTTGCCATGTTAAGGAGTGGGATTAGAAATGGGGACCATCTGGCTATGACAACTGTTGCTTCATTGATCACGAGGCTGATCTGGCTGACTAGGTGGGTGTCCCCTTTATCCCTCACTGCTCCATGTGCATCCCTCCCAAAGCTGTATGCTCAAAGAGGACCCTTTCCCCAAATAGAGGAGCTGTCAAATTTTTGTCAAAGATATTTGCGTAGCTGCTCTCCTCTGCTAGAACTTCCAAATAAGCTCTCAAGAAATAGATCATCAGGAATCTGTAAGATCCATGAATGGGTGAATCTTTTCATGCAGTTAATATTAGTTAAATATTAGATTAATGAGTTATCTTGAGTGGCTCTTCTGTAATCCAAGAAGGAGATTGGAATAAATGCTGAGTAGATCATTCCAGACCCTCTGACATCATAGTTTTTAACTTTTATAATGTTTCATTTTCAGTAAAGTGCTTTCATTTCCTTTTCTCATGAAAGATATCTTTGAGAATTGCAGAGTATCCTCATTTCCATCTCTAAGATCAGACATTTGAAACCTAGGGAGCTCATGTAATGAAGACCAGAATTCAGCATTCCTACACCTACACCTTAGTATAGTGCCCATTCTATTCCATCCCATTCTAGAACCTAAGGTTTTTGAGGATTTTTTTCTTACAAATATATATTATTTTGATCATATAGACCTCTCATTTCTCTTACTCCAATGCTTTCACTGAACCCCATCTTTCCAGTGGATGCCTCCTCACCCCTCATAAGCATTAACTGTCAATAGTTTCTCAGAAAAAGGTTGGGCCCTATGGGCTTCTCCCTCACCCATGAGAGAATGTTGAGTGGTCTTATCTGGTGCAAGTCTTGTGCAGGTAGTCACAGCTGCTTGAGTTCATGAGTAAAGTGGCCATGACAACAGAAGGAACCTCATTTCCTTTCTCAATGTAGGATATTACTCTAGAGATGACCTGAAACTCTTTCTGTTGTCTCAGGCTGGCCTCAAACTCAACAGCAATCCTCCTACCACTACCTCCCTAGTGCTGGGATTAAAGCATGTGCCACTGTGCCTGGAAGGAACCTAAGTTTTACTAAGCTTTTGCCTTTGTGTGTTTCACAACTAAGTGATGATTGGTAGTGCTTTCTGCAGCATATAGTACAATTACCAGTCATATAGAAAGCTCCCCAGAGAAAAAGCCTATTCTTCACTTGTGGGAAATAATTAATCTGTCAATCCTCTGATTCCTATTAGAGATTCCTATTAGAGAGATATTTGTTATCTTAAATGAAGTGAAGTGGACACTATCAGAAAAGTAGAACTTCTACTTGTAAAGTTTATGGGAAAAGAATCAAAATATTTACTACATTTTATTCTCACTGGAAAATTGTTCCAGAAAAGATAAGTCTTCATGGAGCACTTATAGCTTGAGTAAATTTCATTTGCTGTTAAAATCTAAATGGAAAAGAGAAATCTCGGCTTATTGTGAAATAATGTAAAGCTACACACACACACACACACACACACACACACACACACACAAGGATACCCATGTAAAAATATTATCACAATAGGTTTTTTTGGCCATTTCTAAAAATGACTTATTTATAGATCAAAGAAGAACTGAATTTTGTATTAGTTATGTATATAGTGTGTATATAGGCATGATGGTACCATCATTAGCCTTCTTTTTTTTTTTTTTTTTTTTTTTTTTTGGTTTTTCGAGGTAGGGTCTCACTCTAGTTCAGGCTGACCTGGAATTCACTATGTCGTCTCAGGGTGGCCTCGAACTCATGGCAATCCTCTTACCTCTGCCTCCCAAGTGCTGGGATTAAAGGCGTGCGCCACCACGCCCGGCTCCATCATTAGCCTTCTCCCTGTCATCCCGCCCATGGATTGTGGGTGTTGCATTGTGGGGGTGGCCTTCAGATATGGGGGGAGGCAATGTCTCTGTGCATAATGACCCAACTTATGGTTCTAACAGTCTTTCCACCCCTCTTCCTCGAATTTCCCTGAGCCATGTTGGGTTCATTTTAGGTCTATTTCAGTGACAGGAGGTCTTGGGAGTCTCTGTGTCTCTGGATATCTGATTTGGTAGGAGTTGAGTGTTCTCTGTGTCTGTCTCCTTCACCCTTGTGCTGATACCAGGCTCACCAGGAGAACATCACTTGCTCATTACCCCACTAACTGTATGGCTTCAGCTGGTATCTTGGTGGGGTGCAATGGGCTGATTCTGTCCTCAGTTTCTGTGTCCATCTAAAGAAGAGAAGCAAATTCTCCAAAGGAGAGTGAGGTCAGTGCAAGATACATGAATACCCATTATTATTTTAGACAGAATTTAATAGGTGGAGGCCCTCTTGTATCCCACTATTGGTGGGAGCTTGATATTGGAGAGTGGGCTCTTTTTTGGATATGGTTCTGACTTGTTTCCTTGTTCCAGGTACAGGTTCCATTCTGCTGAGTGGATCAGTTAGCCAAATCAAGAGCAGTTGGTAACCTACCATGGCTGTGTTCCACTATTGCACTTGTGTGAGCATCATGTCAGATTGATTGCTGTTGAGTAGCTTAGACCATGAGTTGCTTAGACAGATGTTTGTCATTGTCCCCCAGTTGCTCATGTAACACATTCTGACACTAGACAAGCTGTGTGGGGATTGACTCTCTTCCAATTTCCAGCCAGGTCACTCCATGTTCCATTCCAATATCATAATGGTGTCTTTGGCAGTAGAGTCTTACCATTAAGCTTTTGTGGGTCATCAAGTACTCAGACAGAATTCTGTCTTCTTTTGGGAAACCTTGTAGGTCTCTCTGATCAGTAGCTCATTGCATATGTTACCCACATGCTGGTACTGGGAGATACAAGTCAGTGCGAAGGGAGAAGGAAGAAAAATATAGGTAATATAAAAGAGAAAGAGAGAAAAGAGAGAAACAGGAAGAAAAACTATATTTTAAAATTCAATGGTCTAAAATATTTATTTTATATTGTTTAATTTGAGAATATTTGAATCATAGAATGATTGAACTAGAGAAAACTTCAGAAATTACCTGTCTAATGGATTTGAGCCAAATTTTGAATTAAAAAAAATTTACTTCAAACAAAGGTTATGAAGAGAGAAAGCCCAGCCTAGAAGATGAATTTACTCTGAGTAAAAGAGGACAGGATGACAAAGCTTGGCTTAAAGGGCAACTTTGCACAAAACATCCCTCCACTCCTTATCACCACTAAGCCAATACTTCAAAGGGAGCAGTTCAAGTCTGCCTCTTCCATGGGAACCATAATTTTGCCAGTCTTTGTGCTCTTATATCCCAGTATTATGCAACTACAAAATGTTACTAGATTTGGGACTTTTCTATAATCCCCAAAATGGGGAGACTGATGCAGGAAGATTGGGAGTTCAATGACACTCTGGGCTACATAGACCCTGTCTAAACACAAACACACACACATACACACACACACTTTAAAGTAGTCAGTAAGGCCCATATTATATCCCACAAAAGGCCAATAATTCACTCACATCTGTAAAATATTCATGATTCTTGACAGTGGATACATATTATGGACATGTGGGTGATTTTCATTTACAAATTCTTATCTGACTAAAAAAATAAAAAAGAAGGAACAGTTAGTTCAAAGTCCATGTAGATTGTCCATTTGAGACCACGTAGATAGTTTCTATGTGGTCTGAGTGTAGGTCTTCTCATTTCCATGTTCTGCCCTTGAAAGTACTGCTTGGATAAAGTTTTCTAGATATGTTGGTAGTACTCATTTGCCTCAATCCACTGACACCTAACTTTTCATCACAACTTTAGGGGCACAGGATATGACGTTTAATCTCTGCTTATCAACTTGACAGGACTTAGAATCACCATCACCATGTAAATAAATATCTGGGAATGTCTGTGAGAAATTTTCTAGATTAGGTTAATTGAAGTGGGAGGACCAACCCTAATTATAGGTGGCACCATACCATTCCAAGGAATGATGTCCTGAACTAGCTAAAAATAAATCTAGCTGAGTAGTAGCATTCATTGCTGCCTGCTTCCTCACTGCAGGAACGAATGTGACCAGCTGCCTCAAGGTCCTGCTATTATGGCTTCCACACCATGATGGACCTTGAAGTGTAACTGAAAGTTACACTTCCTTCAACTGCTTCTTGTCAAGTATTTTGTCCCAACAATGAGAAAGGTAGCTAGTACAGGATTGTTCTGTGCATTGCCTAGTCACCTTGCTAGGCATTAGGGATGATATCACTAACCTTAAAGGACAGAGTACTAGCCTATTAAATGCAAAAAAGTCAAGACAGAGGAATGAAAAAGGTAAATTAATTAATCTAGAGAAATTCCTGAGTCATGATTTTGTGCCTTTATCCAGAGTCTAGATTTTTGAAGAGATGATTCCAGAATGAGCCATTCTTTCCTCTTTCCTTTTTTTTTTTACTTAAAAATATTTATTTATTTGCAAGGAAAGAGAGAGAGAGAGAGAGAGAGAGAGAGAGGGAATGGTCATACCATGACCTCCAGCCATTGCAAACAAACTCTAGATGCATGTGCCCCTTGTATATCTGGCCTACATGGGTCCTGCACAATCAAACCTGGGTCCTTTGGCTTCCCAGGCAAATGTCTTAATCACTAAGCCATCTCTCCAGCCCAAGCCATTCTTTCTTAACCCCTCTCAGTTTTTGATATCCAAATACTGCTTGGAACCTGTCAAAACAATGGCTCTTAAAATAGTTCCAAGGGTAAATTCTGATGGTGACATAAATTCCCATAAAACTAAGTTAGTTGAAAGATTGTACACAAACCAACACTTGTTTCTCCAAGTAGTTTTTAATCCTTTGTTCCTGCTTGTCTGTGACCGAGAGCTAACAGATGGAAAAATCATTGAACAAATAGCAAAGGAATATTTACACAAACCTAAAGCCCCTGATCCTCCTTGGGTGAGAACTTTGTCTTTGTGGTCCACTGAGCTCTGAGCTTTTTGCTACATCCATACTTTAAAAATTGTCTTATGTTTAATGAGGATAAAAATTAATAATGTATATAATAACAATTTTATACTTACATAAGCTAGGAATATCTATGCCTCACTCTTGAAAGCCTGGTGATAATGGTAGTGATAGGAAAAGGTAAAATACCTTTGGGTGAGAGGCAGTAGATAGACTTACTTTTCAGTGTACATCTTTGCTTATTTGTTGAAACTTTTACCATATGCATCTTTCCAGTTTTCAAAGAAATTAAAATTGAAATATATGAGCCTTAAATATACCAATTATGGGATTTCATGCTACATATTCTGACTTAATTTATCTAGATTGCCAGGCATCTAGGCTTCAAACAACTGGAAACTTAGGATGTACAACCAAGAGCAAGAGCTGTTGATTTGAGTTTTATCAGAATTTTCACTACTATATATTCATATTTGTGTATTACTTAAGGAAACCATTCTTAGCTTATCTTGTTTATTTTTATTTATTTATTTATTTGAGGAAGGGTCTTGTTCTGGCCCATAGTTGGATCTAGAACTCACTCTGTAGTTCCCAGCTGGCCTCAAACTTCACAGTGGTCCTCTTACCTTTTCCTCCCCAGTGCTAGGATTAAATGCATGCATCACCACACCTGGCTCCATTCATAGCTTTTTGAAGTAGGCAAGGGCCTTTTTATTGTAGAACTTTTCATAGTCTCTCTCACTACACATGCATATTTTGTGTGTGTAGATTGAGAAAATATTATTTCAGAAAGTTACTATGAATTAATTTAAACAAAATGGATAATTATTTCAAAAATCACATAAAGATAAATAGCATTCATGTATATGTACATCAGCATAATACCAACACTTTCTATGAGTAATTATATATGTGTATACCTCTTGGAATAGCATTGGTATGTCTATAGGTATAGAAGCCCCTTGGAAAATCCCTTTCTGGCTCCCTTAAATTCCATACCCTACAGATAGGATGCAGTGAATTATTTTTCTAAACAAGACTGTGTGGAGATTTTTTGACCTCCTAGACAGTAGATAGAAGGTGTTTACATAATGCAGTCCTGAGTTCTGCTTCTTTTCTTGTTACTGCTGTGTTTAATTACTACATATGGGCTGGAGAGATGGCTTAGTGGTTACTGTGAAGCCTAAGGACCCAGGTTTGACTCCCCAGATCTCCTGTGAGGCAGACACACAGGGTGACACATGCACACAAGGTTAGGCATGCACACAAGGTGGCACACACTTCTGAAGTTCAATTGAAGTGGCTACAGTTCCTGGTGCACCAGTTCTCTCTTTCTTTCTCTCTTTCTCTGTCTCTCTCGTTCTCTCTCTCATAAAAGTAAGATTAAAAATAAAAAAAAAACAAATTTCTGCTTATGCTCCTAGTATTCTCCAGAACACAAACTCTGCTGCTTGCCAATCTGACTATAAATATTGCCTAGAAATGCAGCAGGCTTTGTTCTCTCGAGTTTGCTGGGCTATTTGCTTAGATGGAATTTGATAGTGGAGTGTGAAGCTTCTTCTTTCTGACCATCAGGAGTATGTCTCTGCTCAATGGAGGTGTTAGTAAAAATCCCCATTGTGCCCTTTGGTAACACTGTGAGGCAGATAGCCGTTTAGCTATCTGAAGTCCAGCCTAGCTTTCCTCTTTGAAAGTGAAGTTCAAGGTTTCTCTTGGTTCCCTTGTGTTGGAAGTCAATAAAAAGGACATTTGAACAGACAGCTTTTGAACCTCTTTTGTAAAATGGTGAAAGAAACACGAGACCTTCATCATAAACTCATTAAATTGCCAATTGTGAATGCACTGTGCTCACTGTGTCATCACACTGATTGCATCTACTCTTTTTTTTAAACTGATAAGCAACTATAAAATTACATTCCACAGAATTTAACATATGCTAGTATAAGAAGGATTATTCAATATATTGAATATTCTTCTAGATATATTACCACACCATGGTAGTTGGCATGATTGCTACAAAGTGTTACACATTTCTCTGTCAGTTCTGAAAACTATGGATTTTTTCTCCCATGTGAATATTTGACTACTTTAAAGTTAAAATCATTTGAAAAGGAAAGTGTTTTACCCTTGAATGTGCAATAAATATATTGTTACAGTTTTACCCATTTTGCAAGCAAGCAAACAAGAAAGCAAGCAAGCAAGATTTTAGCTACCAATCAGTGTGGACTAAGTCATTTAATTGTATTTTGAAAGCTGTCAGTTACCAAGTGCCGAAGAGAAAGCCTGGCTCACCTTCCCATAACACAGTAATGCTGCAGGCTTCACCAAATTTGCTTCCAATTATCTGCAGAAATGGCTTTTTCTTTTATGGATTTTCCTTGTTGGCTATTTCTTAGTCATTCTTGTAAAATTCTGTTATTTTAATAAAATTTTGTTTTACTTTTTTATGTTCATAAAGCAATATATATTTGTCATAGAGAATTCTGTGAGAAAACTTTGTATGCAAATACTCTCAAATTACCTACAGTACTCAATATGTGGTTTCATTTCAACTTTGCTTTTCTCAATGCAAATGTGTATGTTTGTACATATATCCACACTAATAAAACCTTGGAGTATTATGTAAACATTTATATTTTTTCCTCTTAAACCCTACTGTTAGTACTTATTGCCCCATTAACCAAACCTCCTCTTGTCTGTCTTCATATTCATTGTCCCAGTTCCAGATCCCACTTCCCCAATCCCAATTTATTACTAGTATATTTAATGTTACATTTTATTAGTCCTGAACTTCCTACTCCCTAGTTCATAGTCTTCTCTTTCTGCCCTGGCAGTCTATCAGTCAAATAGCAAGTTTGACTATCTGTATACCAGCACCAACTATGTGGAACACTAGACAGACTTTTTGAGAAAACTAAATGAGGATCACAGCCATTGGCATGGTACCTCAAGGCACAGCCTCAGACATGTGTCTTAGACACATCAAGCCCAGAAGTTGTAACACTGACTGCTGCCAAGGACATAGGGACATTGATATTTGGTTCCACCCAGAAGCTGCAATGTCATCTGCAGTCAAGGCTGAGGAATTATGACTTCCTAGGCCTATAGGAGAGATTTTAACATTTAAAGGGCTAAGACTCCCAATACCAGATGCCTGTGCAATTCTGTAACACAGTGCTGTTGCTCTTACCGGCTTATAGGCCTGACTCACTGCTACCAAATGCTGAGGGGAATGAAAGTTGCAAAAGGACTTGAGGAGCTGTTCCTTTCCTGCATACAATTTCCATTTGGTAGAGGAGAAAGGACTCATGTCCAGCTAATTGACAACAGTCCTTTCTGGTAGCAATTATTGGTGCTTTTAACCATATATTAACTTTTCCAATGTATGTAGTTGATCACCTTCTTACTCTAGCACATATAGTTTTCAGACGAATATCTTTCTCTTGGACTGAGCAAGGGGGGAGAATAGAAGTATCAGGTAAATAGTATTCCCAGTAGCTAATAACAGAATCAAAATTGCACAGTGCCTCATATAGCAAGTCTTCAAAAATCATAAAGCAGGGCCCAAGTTTGCTATCACAAATAAAATAACTTATCTAAGTAACAAAATTTTACTATTTTTTTAAAAATGCTTTTAATTGTGAAATAAAAAGGGATAAATCTAAAACTATTGGGATATTTGGCCTTGTATTTGACAGCTTGTTTTTCTTTTGAGGTCATGGCAGGTGAGCATAGCTGCTCATATAAACTTGACTGAAGACGGTCCTCCTCTATTCTGGGAAGGTCATCCTTTTTGACCAAGTGTGCAGGTTTGGGAGTGAGGGAAGGATCCATATAGAGCAGTGAGGGAGTAAGGAGACACCCACCTAGCCAGTCAGATTAGCTGAATCGACCCTGGTGATCAATGGGGTGAGAGATGTTGCAGCCTAATTCCCCTTACATTCTGTCATTGTATTTGAGAAAGTAATGCACCAATATGTGGTCTGGTGGAAGTAGCTGTAATTGTCAGTGAGTTTCTAAGATACTTTATTTCTAATTTTATTCTCAGTGTGCTTCATTCTTAGAAATAGTTGCTCACAAATGTATGTGCTGCCAAAAAGCAATGGCATAAGTAAGGTGTGCTTGTGAAGTGAGAGGTGTCTGTTTGTAGTAAAATAGGACCTATAAAATAAGAAGCATGATCAAGGGGTGGAGGGATGGCTTAGCAGTTAAGGCACTTGCTTACAAATCCCAAGGACCTAGGTTCAATTCCCTAAGACCCACGTAATCCAGGTGTACAAGGTAGTACATGCATCTGGAGTCTGTTTGCAGTGGCTGGAGGCCCCAGCACGCCCATTCTCTCTCTCTCTCTCTTTCTCTCTTTCTCAATAAATAAAACAGGAGGGAATTCATCATTCCTGGTACCGAAAAAAGAAAAAACAGGTCAAAAGCCTATGGCTGGGAATAATGTAGGTCCGAGGGAAGAACCTAACCTAGTGCTGCTGTATTGCTAAACAGATATGCTGTCAAACTTCCTGATAAATATTTATCTTTATATCCACACATGAGTTATGATATTTATTTTCAGTGGTATGTGGTCAATGCCAAGAATCATAATTGGTCAAGTGCACAAAATAAATAAGACATACACATCATCCCCTCCAAAGCTTAGGGAGCACTGTGGAAGATGAAACAGAATGTAAGGGCTAGGGGGTGGAGTACAGTACAATGGAACTCTGGCATTTTGACATGACAAGACCATTGCACTCAAAAACTCACATTAGATTTGGTTACATGCACACGATACACACATGGATTGTCATTCTGTTATAGATATGGAAGGGGCTTGGGAGGCTACTCCCCTCTTTAATAAAGGTTAAAGGTTGCTGGGTAGAGGTAGTTCTTAGGCATAGCCTTTAGTAAGAGACAGGAATACATTGGTTTCTGTTTATTTTATAGTCTTAAAATTTAGTTCCTCACCACAGATAGTTTGAGACTCATTTATTTCAGGGAGCCATTTCTGTGTGTGATGGTGTATCACAGGCTTGACTAAATCCCAGGTCCATGGATTCCTTCTTCTTTTAGTCTTGTTCCTATGAATTCCTTGTCTTTGGTAGGATGGTTCTAAGTGCTTTTTCAGACTTTGTGTGTATGAGTATGAAACTTTTAGATCACAGGTGACCGCAGTGCATCTCTCATTCACAGTTTTCTCTATACAAATGTAGTGACTGACACCTCCAATGTTGGGCTGAAACAATGGAGGTTGTATTTCTGACACTCTTGAACAAGGTCAGGATTTGTAGTATCACTGGATTTGCTTTGCTAAGTAAACATGCTTATTTGGTTTTAATAACTTAGGCTTTGCTAGTCTGACTTAGATTAAATTGTCAATCATTTCCCCCATTTTTCATATTGTTTCCTCTGAGTAGGGGCATGTGTGATGTTACACATGCCTCACCAGTAAAACAGACCTCTGGATGGAAATCTGTTCAGGACTTGTAGGAAGATGTCAAATTAATTGTACCAAAATAATGAGTTAGCACCGAATGCTAATTAAATATTGATGAGAGTCATACTTTCAATTATTTTCATTATAGCAACATGTTTTATGTTGGCATTAAATGCTTTCAGTGTGAGTATGTCTTGTAATTAGTTGTGCATTATGAGAAAAAAAGAAGTCTAAGTTATTGCTCTTTATATTAAAAGTGCTTAGAAATCCCTTGTAAAATGAACTCTGAAAATAGGATTTTTAAAGTGTCTGAATCCAGAACTTCCTGTAGTAGTGGTTACTCTTTTTTTTTTTTTTTTAAACTGGGTGGAATAGAAGCAAGAAGGCCAGTATAGTTACTAGTGAGCTCTGCTTATTCATGATTTTATTTTTCCCACAAGGATTCTGTTTTGACATCTTAAACATATATGCTACTTCTTAGCCTTTTCTTATCTGTGGTCAAATGTCAGTGCCTGGAAAGTGCGATTATTGACATTTATTAGGTCATGATTAAAATGATTCTCAGAATGCAATCTTACTGTTGCAGTCAGGCTCTCATTTCTGGTAGAAATCACCCAACCAAGAGCAGCTTGTGGTAAAAAAAAAAAAAAGAGGTTTATTCTGGCTTACAGGCTCAAGGGGGAAGCTCCATGATGGCGGGAGAAAATGATGGCATGAGCAGAGGGTGGACATCATCCCTGGCCCACATAAGGTGGACAGCAGGGACAGGAGAGTGTGCCGAACACTGGCAAGGGGAAACTGGCTGTAACACCCATATGCCTGCCCCCGCAACAATACACTCCCTCCAGGAGGCGTTAATTACCAGATATACATCAGCTGGGAACCTAGCATTCAGAACACCTAAGTTTATGGGGAATACCTGAATCAAACCACCACACCCACCAAGTGCTAAAGATATTAGAATGCCTTAGCTTGCTTACTGTGCAGGTTGCAGGCTCCCTACAGGTGAGGAGGGAAGGTCAGGATGTGGACAAGAGAGGCTGACAACCAGTATTTAGTGCAGAAGTTTTGATCATTGTTTGCATGTTCAAATTAACTTGGGATAGTTAAAAATATGCTGCACCCTCTTAGGTGATTCTATCCACAAGTTGGATTGGAGAATTACTGAATGTCCTTTATCAATATGTACAAGAACACTATTCAACCTTACAAAGAAAGGAAATTACGACATATACTGCAAAATAGATGAAGCTAGAAGATATTATGGTAAAATATGCCAGTCACAGAACAAAAAACACTACATAATCCCACTTTCATAGGAAACCAAGGATCATAGAAACAAAAAAAAAAAAAAAACCCACAAAAAAATCATAGAAGCAAAAAGTAGAATGCTGTTGGCCAGATACAGAACGAATGGGTGGGCAGGAGGACAGGGAGCTATGACTTAACGGGGGAAGAATTTCAGTTTTCAAATGAAAGAGTATTATGCATGATAATGGCGATGGTCATGTAGTATTATAAATGTATTTAATGCCACAAAACTGCACATGGGAAAATTATGGTAAATTGTATGTTGTAGGTAATAAAAATAGTGGGAAAAATAAAAACAATGTGCATTCTGCTATTGTTTCTACTTAGAAAGTTTTGTCCTCAGAGAATTGAGGAGGTTTCCTTTCCTCCTGATCTCAGCTCATACACCTCCTACTTAGTGGGTCCTGCCTTGAATGAAAATGCAGCACTCCTTACATGACTCTGGGAAACTGTTATCTTCAGTGCTGCTTATTCTTTCTTGGTATTGATTAGCTTAACTGTGCTTGAAATAGACCTCATTACATAGTGAGAACTCAATAGCGGATGAATTATTTTATTTCCTATTAATTCTGCAAAATAGGTCTTATTAACTTTATTGTATAAACAATCTCAGCACATTTACTGAATAGTTATGTGGTAGAGTATGGACTTAAATCTGTCAAGCTTCTAATCTATGTTCTACCAACTAATGATGCTATTACTTTGGCCTTACATATTTGGTTCACAGATGAATCCTCTAAAAAGCTGACTTTTCTGTTTAACCATATGCTATAATTTGAAGGATCACCAAAGTTGCTTATTACCACCAAAAACTCCTTCCTTGTATGCCTGTGATATAAATAACCCCCAAATGCCTTTGTTTCTTTCCTTCCTTCCTTCCTTCCTTCCTTCCTTCTTTTCTTCCTTCCTTGTCTTGATTTTTTTTTTTTTTTTTGGCAGTACTTGGGATTAAACCTAGGACCTTGAACATACTAGGTAAAACTCTCTACCACTGTGTTACATCTTCAGACTTCTTTTTACCTTTTACTTTGAAACAGGGTTTCAGTAAGTCTCCCAGGCTGGCCTTCAGCTCGCTCTATAGTCCAGACTGGCATTCAACGTGTGGTTCTCTTGCTTCAGACTCCCAAGTATCTGGGATTAAAGGTTTGGTCAATGAGGCTCTACTGCTTTTCACTTTTTAACAGGCTCAAATATCCAAATGAGGGAAGTAGTGTTCATTTGTATAATTTGCTCTGGAGAAGAGAAATGATGTAGAACTTGTTACTAGAGAGTGTTAATGACTGGGGAAGAAGGTAACGCGATCCTTTCTGTAGGTTGTTCATCTATTCTGAGTTATGGCTAATAGCAAGAAATGAACTAGAATATTTCTCAAGAGAGTGTAGCATCCTTTGAGGAAACAGAACTTTGTCACACCCCTGCCATATATCAACTTGTATATGAATTCCATCTGGATTTCTGGCTGCAACATGATTCCCATCACACTCTGCAGGACAGTGCATGCCCACCTAGTCCAAGTTTCCCCAGCCTCTGGGAATTGTAGCACAAGGCACATTAAATGGATCTGGATGCCCAAACTTGCTCATTAAGGAAAATTTCCTAAATTAGCCACCTGGAGAGGGCTGTGATTTACAATGCTGCCTCCGAAAGGGCTGCTCAGCCCAATTCAATGACTGCCCTTATTAAGAAATGGAGGCCAGTAGCCAAGGAATCTTGGCAATTCAAGCCTCAAAATTTCTCTTCCCCTGAAATATCTCAAAGCCACAAATTCCATTGAATGTTTAAATGTTGGTCTAAAGTTTTCTACCTTAAAAAATGGTTCTAATGATTATTTCATAGCATAAGAGCTGAGGAACAAAAGTTATAAAGGACATGGAGATAATGTCTAAGGAGTACATACTGCTAAAACAAGGGAAATAACAGAAAAGGGAGTTCAGACTAAAGTATGCAGTTTATAGCCCTGTCTTCACCATTATGAAAAACTATAACTAACTGTCATGTGAACAAAATGACAAGGTTTAGGATTATTTTAGGCTAAGACCAAGACCAAATAAAGCCATTCAGTTGCCTGATGGAGAAACACTATAGGGTGATGAAAAGCATATCAGACTGGCTTGAGTTAGAATGTCTGAGTGACCCTTGACACATTGCTTAGATCTTTGTTGTTCTGTTTAAAACAAATAAAAATAGTGTAAATCAGGAAGGAACAAACCTGCAGAAGGTCAGAGATGAGCAGGGCTGTGCTCCATTGGGATCAAGGCTGAGTGCTCAAGGCTAGACTCATTCCAGAAGACTGCCTGGGAGGGAAAAAGCCAGGAAAATGTCAGTGGTCAGCAGCCCACCAACTTGGATACTACTCCTCACACCCACTTTGCAAGAGCCCCCTTCAAAAAAAAAACCATCTTTTTTTTTTTTCTGGAGAAGGGCTAAAGCAGAGGCATCTGTGTACCAGCTCTAGCCCCTTGGAGAAGCCTGTATCTGATCTCACCTCAGAAAGCTAGACAGGCTATAGATCTGGAAGATCAGTTCCCATCTTGGTTACCAGGCAAGCCAGGCCTCCCAAGGTCCTAACCAGATTTTCTGGGAAGTGGCACACACAAAGTAGAACCTCTTCAGGCTCAAGTGCACTCAATTCAGTGTCTTCAATTCCACACCCACCATAAGCAATTTAGACCAGGCTACCCAATGAAAGCTATACAAGAGCTGATATTGCCTGCATCCTAAGTGAGACTGCTATTCTTGAGATGGACAAACCACAACACAAAGCAGATAACAAAAAAATCCAGCAGAGAAAACCCTACCAAGACTAACTATTCTCACGATGGAAGCCTCTAATGAAAGTTTAGAGTGGGCTTGCACAAAAAAAAATCACTCAAATTTGCAAAACCCCCTTTAACTCAAGCTGCTGTCACTCTTGTTTAGAAAATTGATTTTATTTTATAGATGGCAGAGAAACTGTGGATAACAAAGATTCATTGATAAGATCAAAAGTAAGCCAAATGCCCACTGTGAGATGTGACACCTCTACCTCCTCTGCCATGGCCCAGGAGAAACTGCAAGGAAAGTGATGACATGAACACTGCTCACATTGCTAGCCTAACATCCAGCCCCAGGTTGATAGTGAGAAACACAGTGATCAATCAAAACCTATTAAAACAGAAATCCAGAGAACTCAACACTAAATTATACTACTAACAGGCCTGCCATGGCTCAGGGAACATTGTGAAAGATGGTTTGGAAAGATTGCAAGAGCCATAGAATGGGTAGGAATATCATGAATCCTGGCCCTCCACTTCCCCATAGGGACTGACTGAGGCTTTCATGACCCTTCAGTGAATACCATAACCCCACTAAAGAGGGTCTCCAGGGTAACAGGAGCTGGGGCGAGGAGATAAAAAGAATAATCTGTTACAATTAATAAAAATAATTAATATAATAATAATAAATTTAAAATAGAGTAAATCATGTTTCAATTCGATGAAGGTAAAGGATCATGTATCACAAATTGCTCAAACATCAGACACCTAGAACTACTGTCCTTGTTTTTTAAGGAAGAAGAGAGGTAGTTAGATTGATAAAGTTTCATTCATGAACTTAAACTTCTGAGATTTTTTTTCCCATTTAAGCAATGTGTTCAGGTGAATGGCTGCTGCCTGGAATGTGGAGGTATTCTGTGCAATTCTCAAACACAACCCCCAGCTGGTCTTGTAACAAGTGGTGACCAATGTGATGTGATAGACTCCTACAAAAACAGCCTTCTGCCCTCAGAGGCCAACCTCTGTGGTAAATGTGTGTAAATGGTGTAACTTTCTTCTCTCTTCCCCTAAGAATTGTGAGTAGTCATCTTATTTAAAAAGTGTTGAGCCATTAATGGTGGCACATGCCTTTAATCCCAGCACTGTGGTAGGAGAATATGGTAGGAGAATAGCCATGAGTTTGAGGCCAGCCTGAGACTACAGGGTGAGTTCCAGGTCATCCTGGGCTAGACTGAGACCTTATCTCAAACTTTCACTCTCCCAAAATGTGCTGGTTATTTGCCTGCTTCCAGATCCCATTCAAAAGCAAAAACAATCTCGGGGGAGAACTAAGCATTGGTGGGACAATGTCATATAGAATCATGGAAAAAATATGTGCTTGGAGTCTAGAATCTCTGGGCATATTTGATGAGCCCTGATTCTACCACTTTCTATCTGTGTGCTTTGGCACTAATGTTTTAACTTCTGTTTGGGTCTGAGTTCCTTGTGTGGTCAGTGTGTGGGTGGGCGCAGTGGTATGGAGTGAGTAGGCTGGACCCATATCTGGGATCTTCCCACCTCTTCCTGGGTCTGAGTTCCTTGAGCCATCAGTGTGTGAGTGGCCATGACCTTGTGGTGTGAGTAGACCAGACCCCTGTGTCTGGGATCCTCCCACCATGCCAGTCTAGGTTTCCTGCACTGGTCTATGTCCTGGAGGGCTCAGAACAAAGTAGGCCAGATCCCTGTTCTCTTACTCCTCCTAGTCCCCAGGTAGATCCCATCGTGCCTTTCTCTGGGATACCTGGCCCCTGTGTGAACTGTGGAATCAGGCCTTTTGCTCTGGTATCTTGACTGGCCACTAAGTACCATCATCCCTTTTTACCTGAGTAAGAGGGTGAACAGGCCAAAGGACACAAACATGCTTTCTCCTCAATAAAATAGTCATCCTAAATGGGTAGACAACAATGCAAGAAAAGCCAATGAAAGTCAGAAAACTTAGAGATCTCCACCAAGGATGGCTAGTCCTGCTACTGAAGCCTACAATGGAACCATAGAGAGTTCAACAGAAATTAATTTGCAAAATGAAAACACAACAACCAATGAGACCCTGATTAAAATAAATCACTGAACTTGAAGCAAAATATCAAAGAGCCACAACTGTATCAATGAAACTGAAGAGAACTGACTCCTAGAGCAATCAGCTTTTGACAGTAGGCTTAACTTGATGGAAAAAAATGTAGAACTCTCCAAAGAGATATGAATACATTGAAGGTAAGTCAAGAAATGGAAGACCTCAACAACCAGTTGATTAAGCTTAATGAAGACTTGATCAAATGCAAGAATGAACTACAAGAAGCATCAAGAAAATAAGAATTTGAATTGAAATCATACCTCAAAAAAGAGAAGGACATTATACAAAACAACAGAACAGAAAACAAAAATCAAAAAGAATTTATGAAAACTTCTCTAGAACCACTTACCAACGGAGTTATTCATATGGAACACAGAACCTCTGACCTGGAAGATAAGACAGAAAAAATTGATTGGGATGCCAAAAATTTTGTTAAGTTGAAAAAATCAAGTGAACAGAATATGAGGGAACTGTGGGACACTCTAAAATGACTAAACATCCAGATCTTGTGTATACGAGAAGGAGAGGAAATCCAGACCAGTGGCATAGAAAACATAATCAAAAAATTTATTGAAGAAAATTTTCTGAATCTTGCAAAAAGAGAGGCCCATCCAGATACAAGATGCTCACATAACATGAAACAGGCAGGACCAAAGAAGAAGCACTCCAAGACACACCATGGTTAAAACCCTTAACAATGAAAACAAAGAGAGAATGTTAAAAGTAGCAAGAGAGAAGCAATTCACAAAATACAAAGGCAATCCCATTAGAATAACATCAGATTTCTCAATGGAAACCCTGAAATCCAGAAGGGCCTGAATGGAACACTTCAAAGTCTGAATAACCATGGCTTCCAACAAGCTATTTTACCCAGCTAAAGTATCACTCATAATAGATGGTGATAGAAAAACTTTCCATGAAAAAAGTCAACTCTATGATTATGTGAACACAAAGCCAAACCTACAGAGAATACTTGAGGGAAACTGCACACAGAATAGTCAAATAACCAATCTCAGGAGCCAACAAGAATAAGATCACAATAATCAAAATAGACCAGGCTCAACACAGTACATAACACAAGTAAGCACCCAACCTCAAAAAATTACCTCATCATGGTAGGGATTAATTCAAACCTCACAGTAATAACCTTAAAAATTAATGGTCTTAACTCAGCCATTAAAAGACACAGGCTATCAGGATGGATCAAAAAACGGGACCCTTCTATCTGCTCTCTTCAAGAAACCCACCTCACCACTAAAGATAGACACCTCCTCAGGGTGCAAGGTTGGAAAATGATATTCCAAGCAAATGGAAATAAAAAAAAACAAGCAGATGTTGCTATATTAATATTTGATAAAATAGACTTCAAACCAAAAATAATCAAAAAGGACAAAGAAGGTCACTTCTTACTCATCAAGGGAATGATCCAACATGAGCACATTACAATCATAAATATATATGTGCCACAGGGGCACTGCAGTTTATAAAACAAAATTTACTTGATAATAAAACAGAAATAAACACCAACACCATCATAGTTGGAGACTTCAATCCTCCACTATAATCAATAGATATATCATCCAAGCAGAGAATCAACAGGGAAATAATAGAGCTCAATGACTTCATGGATCAACTAGACCTAATAGATATTTACAGAACTTTCCACCCAACTCTATAGAATATACACTCTTCTCAGCAGTCCATAGAACCTTTTCCAAAACTGAGCATATATTAGGCCATAAAGTATGCTTTTATAAAGTCAGGATAATTGAAGTAACTTCTTGCATCATGTCACATCACAATGCTTTAAGATAGAAATTAACAAGAGACACATCAAGAACTCCACCAACTCCTGGAGACTATACAACACACTTCTCAACAATGAAAGGGTTGTGGAAGAAATCAAAAAAGAAATTGTAAAATTCCTAGGTTTGAATGATACCAAAACTTATGGGACTCAATGAAGGCAGTGATAATTGAAAATTCATAGCCTTAAAAGCCTTCATTACAAAGACAGAGAGACCACAAATCAATAACCTGACTGACCACCTAAAGGCACTGGAATAACAAGAAGTATCTAACCCAAAAAGCTCCAGACAGAAAAAAAAAGTCAAGACTACAGCAGAAATTAATGAATTGGAAACTAGGAAAACAATTAAAAAAATCAGTGAAACAAAGATCTGGTTCTTCGAAAAAAAATAAACAAGATTGACAAACCCCTGGCCAAAGTAATCAAGCACAAAAAAGAGAAGTCTGAAATTAACAAAATCAGAAATGAAAAAACAGAGATCACTATAGACATCAATGAAATTGGAAGAATCATCAGGGTATACTTCAAAAACCTCTACTCCACAAAATTAAATAATCTGGAATAAATGGATGAATTCTTAGACACATACCACCAACCAAAACTAAACTCAGACCATGTTAATCTCCTAAACAAACCTATCACAACCATGGAGATTGGAAAGTTAATCAAAGACCTCCCCCAAAAGAAAAGTCCAGGTCTGGATGACTTCTCAGCTGAATTCTATCAAACCTTCATAGAAGAACTGAAACAAATTTTTCTCAAACTATTGCACATAATCAGGGACTAGGGAATCCAAAGATTGAAGGGAGAGGGGGAAGATTGTTAGAGCCACAAGTTGGGACATTTTGCACACAGACATTGCCTCTCCCCCATAACTGATGGTTGCCCCCATAATTCATGACCCATAATCCCCATGGGGTTGACCTGCATCCTCAGTGAGGATGGCGTCTTAGAAAAGGGGCAGGGAGGAGGGAAAATGTGGTACCAACATGTGGTGTTTACATACAAAATATGTCCATATCTAATAATAAAAATTAATTAATTAATTAAAAAAGAAAAAAAACCTTCTTTTTAATCATCTATAAAATAAAGGTAATACAATACACTTCCTGGGTTGTCTGTTTTTAAAATTAATTTATTTATTTGTAAGCAGAGAGAGAGAGATACAGAGAAAAGAGACAGAAAGGAGAAAGAGAGAATGGACATGACAGGGCTTCCTGCCACTACGAATGAACTCTAGATTCATGTGTCACCTTGTGCATCTGGCTTTATGTGGTTAATGGAGAATCAAACTTGGGTTGTTCAGCTTTGCAGACAAGCACCTTAAATGCTAAGCCATCTGTACAGCCCTGGGCTGTCTTTTTATTGTGAACAGTCCAATCTAGCTATTTTTTTTCAAATATTTTCACTTATTTTCAAGTAGAGAGAGAAGAGAGGGAGACAGACAGAATGCTCGGACCTCCATCCACTGCAAATGCACTCTAGACACATTTGCCATGTTGTGCATCTAGCTGTACATGAGTACTGGGGAATTGAACCCAGGTAATTAGGTTTTGCAGGCAGGTGCCGTAACCATTAATTAATCCCTCCAGTACCCTATTCTCTTATTCTTTCAGTGTTCATGGAAAATAATCATTAATTACATTGGGAGAATGTTTGATTACAGTTATAATCTTATTATATGAAGGAAAAGGTTTTTAAATTTTTATTCATATATTTTTATTTATTTGAAAGAGAGAAAGAGGCAGATGAAGTAAGCGAGAGGATGGGTTCACCAGGACCTCTAGCCATTGCAAACAAACTTCAGAAGCATGCACCACCTTGTGCATCTGGCTTTACATGGGTACTGAGGTATCAAACATGGTTCCTTTGGCTTTGCCTGGCAAGTGCCTTAATGGCTAAGCCATCTTTTCAGGCCTGATGAAGTAAAAGGTTTAATAAAACCATAATTATTGACAAATATTGGTGGATGATATGGTCCAATTATTTGAGAGAAATAACTTGAGGGAGGAAGTGTTTGTTATTTGGCTTATAATTTCAGAGGCATCAGCCCATGCCAGCTAGTAACACTATCTCTGGGCCATTGTGAGTCGGAACATAATGTAAGGAGAGCGTAGAGCCACAAAGTTGCAAACCTCATGGTTAGCCAGTGGGAAAGAGTCCCATAGCCTTCTACCCAACTCCCTTAATCCCCCTTCCATCTGTCCATGCTAAGACTAGGTCTGGGATTTTGACTTCATCTCTTGTCATTGTAATTGAGGTTACTTCTGGATTGAGAAGAGGGAATGCCAAAAAGCCAACCTTTATAGCAAATAAGCCAACACATAGCTATATCACCGTGCCGGAAAATTTCTCTTCCCCAAGAAACCTTCTGTGTTGGCTTTCCTCCACCATGTACATGTACTCTTCCCTCCCTCCTCATTCACTCTATTTCTATCTCTCTCTCCCTCTTCTACTGTCTTGGGCCCTCTTGCTCTCTCCCTGGTGCACATACCCTTCTCTATTTCCCTCTCTCTTTCTTCTTTTTTCCCTTCTCTTCTTTCTCCTGTATTGATTAAAATGTTAAACTCTAATAAATCTGTGTTTTTCTCAGCCCCTCTATCCTGACCCCCAAGTCTAACATCCAGGAAGCAGATAACCTTAACTGAAGTCATATAACAACCTTCTCATTCCATGGTTGACCTGCAGCAAAGGTTCGATGTGAGGAGGCTACTATTGGAACCACTTTTAACACCTCAGAGGATTTGATAGAGACTCATAGTAATTGCTCCATAAATGTTACTTTAAAAATTACTATTTTATGTTATTTGACTAAGTGGGGTAAGAAATAGAAAAAGAACAGTTGAAAGACTTGGATCTATGTAAAGCTTCTGGCTTTGGGCATTGCCTAACACCCTTGTCACTCTCCAAGTCAGTTACTACTCTATTCAAACCTTCACCTTACTTGTAATAAAAGGCAACGTTCTCATTATGGTCCATCAGTAGGTTCTATCCTATATGCTGACCTTCATGCTACTTCAGAGCAAACTAAGCAAATGTAGCTCAGGGTCATGACCAGCTTTAGACCCGTCTGCCTGAACCACTCATCCTCATCTCATCCTTATGGCTGGCTTCCTCATCTCCTTTAACTCTATATACAGGACAGTAAACATACTCTCCCTCCCCATTCAATATACCTTCTCAGAGTTCAGCAAGACTATTTGCATGCTTACTTGGTGATCTATCATTGTTGTAAAGCTTAAAAGGACAGAAACTTGGTAAGTTCACTTATGTAGAAGGCTACTTGCACAAAACAGACAACCCATAAATATGCATGCAAGAAGAATGAATGAAGATAAGCAGTGAGAAGGGACAGGCGATAGACATAGTTGAGCACCTAATCTGCTGGGGAATGTGCCAGGCTTTGTAATACTCTTTAAGATGATCATAATGTCACTATGATATGCATGAGCTCAGGACTATAGGAAAGAAGTGGCTGGCATAGCAACATGTTGTGGGATGACATTCTCTTCAGGGCAGAACATCCTATTGCCATTTTGGAGTAGAGATTGCTTTGGCTCAAATAGCCATGGCAACTGATTAAACAGGCTAATACAATAATAGCTAGGCCAATGGTTATACTGACAAAGCTGTTGACACTCCCTTGGAAGAGGAGCATCACAAGATCTTCATCTGGGATTCTAGATATTACTCTTTTCTGACCTTGCCTGAGCTACATGTGATTGTAGGAAATATTAGAGTATATAAG
This sequence comes from Dipus sagitta, assembly GCA_036346955.1. Classification (NCBI taxonomy): domain Eukaryota; kingdom Metazoa; phylum Chordata; class Mammalia; order Rodentia; family Dipodidae; genus Dipus; species Dipus sagitta. The sequence continues at coordinate 102,587,176 of CM070774.1, read as the reverse complement.
AGGAAGGATGTTAATTGACAATGGGCTCTATCACGAAAATTCCATGAGACTATCATCCATAATGGGCTGGGACTTGGCAGTGGTACAGCTATTTTGGAGTCACTCATGCTCCTGCAAAGAACCTCCCCATTTTCTGCAGGTAAGCCTTACAAACTTCTTAATTCATCAAGTTGAGCTCTGGTAAAATTATTACTTTGGTATGTTGCTGGTGTTCTATCTGGGGTGCATCAACTTTATTCATGTCTCCCTGAGAAAAAAATAGTACAACACATCATCAAAAGGTCCAAAATTTTTATTTTTTTTAATTTTTATTGATTTATTTTATTTATCTGAGAGAGAAAAAGAGAGGGGAGTAGCTAGATAATGGGTGTGCCAGGGCCTTCAGCCACTGCAAATGAACTCCAGATGTATGTGCCACTTGTGCATCTGGTTTACATGATCCTGGAGAGTTGAACTTGGGTCCTTTGGTTTTTTTCAGGAAAACACTTTAATTGCTAAGCCATCTCTTCAGCTTCAATATTGTTATTTTTGACCTTTTGACTATGTGTTGTATTTATCCATTCTTCAGTATATGTTGTGGTTTGAATGTGAAAAGCTAGTATATGAACATTTGGTCCTCAACCTGTGGCACTGTTTTGGAAGGCTGTGTGACAATTAGGAGTAGAACTTCACTGGAAGAAGTAAGTTACTTTGTGCAGGCCTTGACGTTTTTTAGCCTTTTCTTACCACAGATGCACTGTGAGCAGCTGCTTCATTCTCCTGCAGTTGTTGCAGGTTTTGAGTGCCATTGGGCCTGTCTCAGCATGGATGGACATGGCTTAGTGGATAGAGCACTGGAAACTCAATGGTCACTATAAATCTCCAAGTCAGTCGCTCCTGAGTTTGTTGTCTTGAAATCCACAGATAAATGACAGGTGCTGATACTGCAGAAGGGCAAGTTAAATTTTAGAAGATAAAGTAAAGCAGAAAATTTTTTTAATTTGCAGGGGACATAAGTGGGTGATCCACCTGGTGATATGGATCAGGATTCGTTATAACATTAGGGATGTAAATTAGGCAACAGCTCAGGGTGGATTGGGTTGCTTACTCTGAATGTACATGGTGGCTCTTGATAGGTTGGTGAGTTCAGCAAAGGAATTTGGGTTCCCAGAAAAAAAAAATGCCAAAAAGGAGGGAGAACCAAGAAATAAAAGAAGAACAGAGGTTGTTAGTGAACAGAGGCTGGTGGTCAGTTGGTGGTTAGTAGACATCTTGTTAAGTCAGAGCTTTTGGGGTTTGTGTTTCTAGATTCTTTGCCCTGGAATTATCCTGGAATTATCACAAATATATTATATGTAGTATATATTATCACAAATATATAATATATTATATAATTCACTATAAAATCTGTGTTCATCAGCTGACAGGATATGTAGACATGAGTTTATTCTCTTTGGGTCTGACATCCTGACTAGCTTACCTAGAGACTGGGGGCTACCCCACTCTTAATTCCTTCACTGCCATGCCTTCCCAACCACCATGGGCTGTATCCTTTCTTCAATTGCTTCCCAACCATCATTGACTCTATCTCTTCTTAATCCATGTGCCAAGATAAACCTTTCCTTCAGTTGTCTTTGTCAGTTATTTTGTCATAGCCAGGAGGAAAGTAACAAATTCAGCTTTCCTTCCTTCAACTACAGTGCAGGTGAGTGAAAGCTAGGATCATCTCCCCAGTTGCTCAGGTTGGGAACCTATGAGTCTTCCTCTGTGCAGTTGCCTCACTTCTTTCCTGTATCCAATCCATCATGAAGACAATGGCTTTACTTTCCCAAATATTTCTCAGTTCCACTCATTTCTCTCCGTGTTTATTATTATTGCTTTAGTCAAAGGGACAGTTATTTTCCGCTTGGGCTTTGCAATAACTTGCTAATTGTCTCTGTTTTCCTCTGATTGCCCCTCTAGTAAGCCATTCTTTTCACAGAAACCTGAATGATCATTACATGGACCTGATGGTGCTCTGGCAACCCTCCTTGTTTACAGTGATTTCTTATTGTTCTTAGCACAATATCAAGGTCCCTAACTTTTGCCCATAATGTTCTGCCTCATCTTTCTTGCTATATGTCTGCTTATTTCTAGTCTGCTCATTATATACTGGCCACATTGGTCTTGTGCTCTGGTTCTGATCACTTTAGACTCCTTCCAAGTTCAGCCTGTCTATGTTTATGGTCTTTCTCTCTAACCATCCTCTGGTTAGAGTATTAGTTACCATTTCCATTTATGTGAAAAAATATGTTACAGAAGTGACTTAAGGAAAGAAGGGTTTATTTTGACTCATGGCATCATTATGGAAGCCATGGTGACAGGAACATAAGGCAGCTGGTCACATTGTACCCACATGCAGGAAGTAGATAACTACAGGAAGAGGAATCAAGGCCCACTACCAGTGACCTACTTCCTTCAGTGAGACTCCACTCACTGAGCAACCTGTTGGGAACCAATTGTTCAACCACAGAAGCCTTTAGCATTCAAATTGAAACACTCTGCCCTTGGCCCCCATAGACTCAAGGTCATTTTATAATGCAAAATGCATTCATTCTAACTTCAAAAGTCCCCAAACTCTTCAGCAGTCCCAACACTATTTTAAAGTCCAAGTTCAAAGTTTATCTCAGACTCAAGCCAATGTCTCAATTGATACCCCCTCTGAAATAAAAAATCAAGTCACCTACTTCCAATATACAATGGCAATACTAAACATTACCATTCCAAAGGGAAAGTTTAAGAGGTTAGCAAAGGCTGGTGCCACAAAAATATCAAAATCTAGCAAGGCAAAAAGTAAGCACTGCTATTCTGTGTATTACGTCTTGAGCTCTAGAGTGCATGATAGATTTAGGCAGCCTTGCCACATAAGCTCTGCCACCTGTAACACACGTGACTTCTGTTTTGTCATGTGCTCTCTTCTGCCTGAAGTTTTCCTTGGTGGACATTCCACGGTCCTGGCATCTTCAATATCCATTGCAACTTAGTGTATTTTTTAAAATAGTTTTACTATTTTGTTTCCTTAGATAAACAATCAACCTGTTTGGTCATAACTAGATTTTTTTTATTAAGTAGAAACTGTGTGGACACATAATGTGTTAGTACCATCATTTCCCTCCTCCCTACCCTTATTCCACTGAGGGCCCTCCTCCATGGAATTGCTGATATTCCCCCTGGGTTTGTGCGTTATGAGATGTGATAGCAGCAATAAGTCATTGTAATGACTATGGACATTACCTTCCACTCTGTGGCTTTTATAATATTACCACACCATCTTCAGCAAAATTCCCTGGGTCATGGTGAGTGTATTTTAAGTCTACTTTAGTGTTGTGCTCTCAGCAGCTTCTGGATTTCTGCTTTGGTACATTTTGAATATCCTCAGTGTCTGTCTACATAAACCTGGCATGGGTTGTCAGGCTCACCATTGAAGCAGCACTCTTGCTCATTTTGCTAATTCCTCTGTGGTTTCAACTGGGCCCTAGCTGATGTGCAAGGGGTGGTTTATCTCCTTGGTTCTCGCTGTCTTCTACAATAACCTGTCTTGTGTTAGGGGCCTCACAGGTCCCTCTCATCAACAGCTTAAAGTAGGTTGTAACTGATTTTTGGTACTGGGAGTTATAAGCCCGATGCACAACTTAGGTTTCCCCTTTCCAATTTCATGCAATGGCATCTCAGGATCTCTTTTCAGGGAATTTGATTCTCTCACACATTACCTAGCTGCAGGGAATCTTGGTACAAACCACCATACTCCCCTTACTATTGAATCTTTTAAGCCTGAAAAATCAGTATCACATGGATGACACTGCCAAGTCCTGCTGACAACTCAAGATGCCTCCATGCATCACAGTTGCCATAGCTGCTGTGTGCCCTTAAGGCTGACCCTAGGAAAATTCTTCCCAAGGTGATCATTTGGAGCAGAGAGCCCCTAAGGTAGCATTCTCAGTTTAGGTTTTCTTCTTTCAAATGAATTTGCATATTTACAATTTGGAGCCTATAGTGGGGAGAGTCTTATTCTCAGAGCACCATTTCTGTTGTTCATAGTGCAAAGCTCTAGGTTTCTCTTTATTGAGGCTAATTCTTTTAACAATGATACCTGCTTTGTCTGAAACTGGCTTATCTGCAGCCTTTAAGCTCACACACTACTTTCCTCACCAAAGTGCATCTCTTCATATTTCTACTCTATTGTTACTCTCCTGCACTGCAGACCTAGGTAAGAGCATGACCAATGACCATGCTCTACCTTTATGAAATGAAGTTCCCAGAAACAAAGCCTCACGTATGTTGAATGTCCTACAAGCCTAATTAGAGCTTTTGAGATTGTGGAGAGCTATAATGTTACAGGTTCAGAGTTAAATTACCTTGTGCTATCTTTAGTCCCCTCAAAAGACATGCATTTTCCATCCCTGTGCTGGGCCTAACATCCTTGTGACTGTCAGGTAAAATCTTTTTGGGAATGTACAGACCCCTTAGCTTCTACCAATTTCAAGGCTAAAATGTCATTGAGAAGCAAGAGGCCTATAGCAGACTTCACACTTGCTGATGTTTATACTAATTTATTTTTAAAGTATCTTAATTTCTGACTTTCTTTTGCTCTCTTTCTATAAAAACTTCATGAAATTGTTACCATGTTTAAGCATGGTATTTGGGGTAATCCAAATCTGTGTTTCTGGACCATGGTCACTCATATTTGGCTCCAGAATGAACTCATATTTCATTTGACATGAGAGTTGTATTTCTGTGTCAACATTATAAATGCTATTCTGTCTTTAAATTCCTTCACCAAAGAAGTTAGTCCACTGCTTTTGAATTCAGCTTCACTCAAGTTCTCAAGGTAAAGGCACATGCAGCCAAATCCTTTGCTAGAATATAACATGATTGGCTTTCTGGCCCATTTACTTGTCCTCATAATCTGGGCCTCCACTGTCTGCATTTCTCTCAGAATTCTCAACTTCCAAATTTTTACCAGAATGGCCCATTTACTTCTTATAGCATTCTCAGGCCTCTTTGACTTGAATTCCATAATTCTCCTACAAAGTAATTCCAAAAGTTTATGACCCTCATGGCTAGCTTTATCACAACAATGACCCTGTTCTTTGGTAACAATTTTATTTGTTAGTTACTCTTTTCATTGCTTTGGAACAATACCTAAGAAAAATAACTTAAGGAAGGAAGGGTTTACTTTGGCTTATGGTCAATGATGGTGGTAAATACATGGCAGCAGACGCAAGCACCACCTGATAATACTACATCCATATTCAGGAAGCAGAGAACAGATTCAGGAAGTGGGGTCAATTATAAAAACGTCAAGGCCCACCAGCCATTTCCTACAAATAGGTTCCATCTCCTAAATATCCCACAAATTTCCAAAACAGTGCCACCAGCTGGAGACCACACATTCAAACCTCCTAACCTGTGGGAGACATTTCACATTCAAGACACAATAGTTTCTCATCATTTAAGCTTCAGTCCCATTATATTTTGAAAATGGCATCTGATCTCACAGCCAAGATTTATGTGATCTGTCATGGAACAAGTGACTTCTTGTACTGGAAATTCATCACAATCATATCAAGGAATGGTGAAGTTAGGCTCATCTTTTCTAGGAAATTATTATCTCTTTGACATAGCATCTTTTGTATCTATCTTTTGGCTATTTTTCCAGCACTTAGTAGAAGATTGCACATAGAAAGTACCTAATGAATAGTACTGAATTAAAAGCAATGAAGTCATTCAGTGGTAGACCCCATGAGATTAGATACTGGCTGTGAACCTAAGACCATCTGACCTTAACTACATCAAATTCTTTCTAAAACTGCACAAACCAAAAGTGCCCTATCCTGCCATGGGGCCAAAGAGAACATAAGGTGTGGAAATTTCAGCAGCCTACAGAATCCTGCTTAAATACATGGGCTGGGGAAACACCTACCTGTAAGGCTAGTCTCAGGCCCTGTGTGTAGAGGTGCCTCATTCTCCCCATTCCACATCTGGTTCTACCACTGGCTTAAATTCTCACTGTTCGAGTTCACTTTGAATTTTTTCACTTCTACCAACTTCTTAAGCCATAGCATAATCTCACCTTGCAGGAAATATGGTACCGCCTTTGGAGCTGCTAATAAATACCATGGAAGTGCAAGCTTAGTGGATGGAGAGTGATAAGATGGGTAAGTGAAGCTGTATATCTGAAAATAAAAGCATATGTCAAAAAAGTGCATTTGTGTTAAAGAGTGGATTAACACCATTCATTCATTCAAGATCAATAATGCTTCTATTCTGTACTGGCTACTAATGAGACCAAAATATAAGGAGGGAAAAGAAAAAACATAGTACTACTCTATGGCAACAGATGATAATCACATATATAACAGCACTGATTGATCATAAACACTGATGAAAAATTGTATAAGTCAACCTTGACAGAAGTAAAAATGAATTATTTAATCTATTTATTTTCTTTGTAGCAGGATCTTACTCTAGCCCAGGCTGGCCTCATACTCATGGTGATTCTTCTACCTCAGACTCCCAAGTGTTGGGATTAAATGTGTGTGCCACCATGTCAGCCCTTTTCAGTTTTTCATTTTTTTTGAAAGTGAGATTGTTTTAGATGAGTAATCACAGAGGGTCTTTTGGAGGCAATGGCATGTAAGCAAAGACTTAATAAAATGAACAATCTAGTATAGAAAAGCAGACAAATTAAGTAACTTGGCAAATATTTTATTTCATGCTTTAGTTAGGAGAGACTCAATGTTTTAAAATATGTCTAACTCCACTACAAAAAGAAACTTGAGTGGTTTCATTGAAGAGTTCATGGCTTGTTCCTGGCAGGGATGAGTGTAATTTACAGCATGTTTTTATACTTGTTTCAGGCCTTCAGAATCTCTCTGTGAGGTGTCCTCATCATCCTTTAGGGGCCTAAATCCTCTGCCAGATATGCATTTCTGATGAAGTTTAATGGAGGTTTCTCTAAGTTAGGTCTAGAAATGATTATATGCATGTCTTCTTATTGGTTGCCAGAACACAGTCACATGCCATTGGTGCCTAATGCAAAGGAGACTCTGAAACCAAGCCGGCTGTACATCCAAGGGGAAGAGGATCTAAGTGTGGTAACCAGCTAGCCAACCTCCTCAGCATGTGGAAAGAATAAATAAAAGGCTAGAATGACTTTGCTGAGCAAACAAAGATGAGTTTGAGAAAGTGGGTAAATCCTAGTGGAAAGACTTTATGTAGTATTATTTTTCTAATTATGTTGGTATGCCACCAGAGCAACATGCTAACCTTTGAGACTATATTGGAGGATATAAGAAAGGTTGTGCTAACAATTCATAGAAGAAATAATGACAACTTAGAGTTTTGTTTCTTAAGGTAGGGTCTCACTCCAGCAAAGGCTGACCTGGAATTTACTATGTAGTCTCAAACTGGCCTTGAACTCATGAAAGGAATTAAAGGTGTGCATATATATTAAAGGAAATCTAGCAAGTTATTGTATTGGATTGTATTGGATGTGGGGAGTAAAAAGAGATACAAGTCAATGAAGAAAGCCAGAAATGGTAAAACATGCCTATGAAACTCAAACTGGTGAGGCAGAATTAGGTGTTCAAGGTCATATTGGGCTACACAGCATGTTCAGGCTAGCCTAGGCTACAGAATGACACCTTATCTCAAAATTAAACCAAACCAAAGGATCAATGCATTTTGTTAAATATTTTGTCTGAGGAGCTAGGTCATTTTGTGAGAGGAGGAAAACCAGAGAAAGTGCAGGGGACTGACAGGACTTTTATTCTAGAGGTCAGGTTGATAAAGTCTGTCAAATATCCAGAGGGATATATTAAATAGACAAGCAGAGAGGGAACTGATGGTCAGAGGAAAGGAAGCCTTGACCTAGAGTTGTGCTGTGCAATGTGTGTATAGTATGTTGGTTGTCATTTCTGCCCCAGAATGTATACAGTTTTGCTCTCAGGACCTAGTGCTGTTGAGTGACTCCTTGCAGTGAGGACATTACCCTGAGCTCAGAGGCAAAGAAGTCCACCAGCTTCTGACTTTCACCCTGTCTTGACATCTCTCCCGTGTTCTCTCACACACATTTGTCTATTTCTGGGGCTTGCATTTCTAGTTCCAAACAAGTTCATTGGCTGAGTATTGAACGATTTCCTTCTATTCCTAACATTTAGTTCCTCTGTCATGACTTCCTCATCTGTCTCCTTCTATACTTTGAATTATACTCAAGTATTTCTCTCTTTTCTAATTAACAAACTCATATCAAGATTTCTGAAAGTTTATTCTGAGCTGTGATTTAGGGATTATTGTCTGGGAAGGCATGGCAGTAGAAATAGATCCATACATCTCCATGCATCAGGAAGCAGGAAAAGGGAAATACTGGTGCTTATCTGGCTTTATGCTCCCTTTTCTTTAGTTTGAGTTTCCAACCCAAAGATAGTGCCACCCACTTCAGGGTGAATACGCCATGAAACACCCTCACAGACATTCCCAGAGATGTGCTTCCTAGGTCATCCTAAATCTATCCGAGGTGACAAAGAAGCTTAACTATCACTAGCAGGAAAAGAGGGTACAGTTTTGTTTTGAGCTCAGTCTGCTCCAGGTCTCTATCTCCCTGATCCCATGATCTCTTGCTGCTTATAGGAACTTAAGCAACAATCTGGCTCACCTACCATAGCCAGTAAAGCTTCATGGTCCTCTCAAGTGAAGCTCTGTCCCAGTGCTGTACCAATGGTAAAAGACTTGTGGAGAATCAGGCTGGAGGAACAACAAAGGTATATCCCTTGTTAGTTACCTATCTACACCAGTTGCACCTCTGTAAATTGTCTCTTCATTAAAAATTTCCCCCAAATACCTCATTGTGTTTTCTATTTCCTTCTGGAATACTGAGTAATGCACCATCGAATCCTCAGAGTCTTAAATTTTGGGTCATGAACCTTATAGTTGAATGTGGTGATCAAAAAAAACATGACACCAGTAAAATATTCCTGAACATTCAAGAACTAACAATTAACTAGAAATCATATAATGAATCCAAGGGGTTGCTGTCAGTGCTCACCCATGCTGTGTTGTGTGACTTCACTACAGGTGTGCACTTTTTGCTGTGTGTGCACTTTTTGCTGTGTGTGCTATCACACCAAGCAATGCCAATGAACACTGCCTGATATAACTCAATTCAGATGTGATACTATTGTCTGTCATAAATTGCAGTGTTTTTACTGTATATACAAAACTTTGTGCTTTTATTGAAACCTAATGATTTAATTATGCAAAACACTTTTTTGGAAACAGGTTCTTACTTTGTGGCACAGACTTGTCTTAGACTCATAGCAATCATTTTGTCTCAGCCTCCCATGTGCTGACATTAAAGTTGTGCACCACCATGCCCATCTGAAGAAAGCAGACTTTTAATATTTTCCTATAATCATTCCTATGCATGTATTAGTATGTCTTTGGATTGTATTGTGTTAGAAATATTTGATTTCAAAAACTACTATCTGTGTGCTTAAAATATTGTTAAATAAATTTTGACTGTACTATTAGGACAGAATTTCCAACAATTTCAGAAGTGGCCCTAAACATAGTTTTGCTATTTCATACAATGTCTTTATGTGATGCAATGCTGTCAGCCTTGATTATTATAAAACCAAATATAGATCCACTCTGAAAATCACTGAAGATGCTCTGTGTCTACAGTATCAAATATTCAGCCAGTACTCTTTTTGTAAAAATAAATAAGAACATCCATATAAATATGCAAATTTTAAAATTATTTTCACTACTTATTATGAGTAAATGTTTGATTGATATACCTATTTCATATACCAATATATCTGGAGTTACAATTGGAAAATATTTAAACCTTAATCTAAGTTTCTAGAGCTGGATTTTGATTAATCCTGTGATATAATACTGAATGAAGGCACCTCAAATATTGTATTTCTGCTTCAAAATAATTCAACATGTCTTTTTGAGCATAACAGTATCAGACATTTTACTAAGTGCTAGGGGAAAAGAAACAGTATAAAAGAGATGAACATCCTGAGGAAGCTAATATCTGAGGGCAAATACCTTTTTTTTTGGTTTTTCGAGGTAGGGTCTCACTGTAGCCCAGACTGACATGAATTCACTATGGAGTCTCAGGGTGGCCTTGAACTCATGGCAATTCTCCTACCTCTGCCTCCCTAGTGCTGGGATTAAAGGTGTGCGCCACCACGCCCAGCCCAAGGGCAAATACCTTTAATCCTAGCACTCAGAAATTTGAGGCAGGAAGAAGATCATGGGTGTGAGGCTAGTTTGTGTTGTATAACAAGATTCTATCTCAACAATAAATAGAAAGAAAAACAAAAGGGCATCCTGCAGTCCATAAAATTATACCCATAGTATGTATTCCTGCATTACAATGTGCTGTGGCCCATATCTCAAGGCAGCATAGGTTAAGTAGCACCTTGCCTATAGATGCAGTTAATTTACTATGGTATATTCATTGCCATCTTCTAAAGAAACAAACCAAAACTACCTGATTGTGGGTTTATTGACCTGTCCTTGGACTGAGGTGCTAATGCTCTTTATGGACCCCTTTATGATAGTATTCAGATAAGATCTGTGTGACAGTTTAGGTTTGGGGATGAAAGACACAAACATTTCCAGTTGGGTAACATCAGACTGTGTTTTGAAATGTTCTCTCCTTTGTTTCTTACATGCTTGTGAAATTTGTGAGTGAATTAATTGTATCTAACCCAAATTCCTTCTACCCACCACTATTGTGAACAGGGAGATAAGTATTCTTTTATTTGCAGCAGACAGGATTTTATAATAGTGAGTTAGAGAAGACTTGAACAAAAGCTCCTTCCCGAATTTTTCTAGAAAGACAAGGTATATTTTTAAATTTTGATTGGAAAATGTTCTCAATAAGAATGCTTATTATCAAATCATGTTAATTCTCTTGGCACATCTTTTGGAAGTACTCTATTTTGTAGAGTGAATCAGAAAATAGTCTTGCTAAGTGGGGCAGTCAATGGGTCCTTTATTGAGAGTTTGAGGAAAGATAGCTGTTTGATTTCCTCTGCCTTAGAATAATATTTAGGTTTACATTATTGCAGGCACATGTCATGCAATAAAGTGCTGAGGACTCAAAAGCTCAGAATGAATTAAAAATAACCTTTGCTAGCTGATAGGCTTGTCCCAACAGAATTTTCTTTTGCATCACCTTTTGATATGATTGTACAGAATTCTACTGCATAGATGTGCCTCTATTCCACTTCTCTACTGATGTTCCAGTTAGCATCCTTGTCACTTAATGTTTACTTTCATCTGTGACCAGCTCTTTCATAGTTCAACATCTGGGTCAAAAAAATAAGCAAAGCCTGTATAGCGTTTGGAAACATTGCCAAATAACCTTTGAGAAAGGCAAACCATGAGAAAGTTTGCTCTCCTATGGATGTAGATTTGAGATGGCTTAACTGGGTCTTCCATGGATTCCTATGTTGAAATTTAACTCCCCTTGTGAGGATTAAGAGTGGAGAAACTAGGATGGAGAGATGTCTCAGTGATAAGGCTCTTACCTGCAAAGCCTAAGGAAAGCAGTTCAATTCCCCAGTACCCACATAAAGCCAGATGCACAAGCTGGCACATACATCTGGAGTTCATTTGCAGTGGCTGGAGGCCCTGGCATGCCCATTCTCTGCCCCCCACCCTGCCCTGCCTCTTTCTCTTAAAATAAATAAAATAAAATAAGAGTTTAGAAACTTATCTGACTATGGTATTTAGAGACTGGAGGCTTTAGAGAGGTGATTCAGAAGGATAAGTTCATTAGGGTGGAACCCCCATAGTGAATCTTGGTGGCTTTATAAAAAGTGGGAGGAGAATAGAAAACACACACACACACACACACACACACACACACACACACACACACACACACCCTGTTTCTTGTATCATGATGCCTTGCACTATCCTGGGACTCTGCCAGAAGAAATAAGACCATGAACAGATGTGGCTGGGTACAACAGGGGTACATCAACATCAACATTGTACCCTTGGAACCATGAACCAAATTAAACCTCTTTTCTCTACAATCCACCCAGTTAATGTTATTGTGTCAGTGGCAACATCTACCTATCTTTAAGTTTGTTTAAATTTAAAAATAATTTCTTATATATAAAAAGCAGTATCTTCATTTGTATTAATTTGGCCAATAGTGATGACCAAAACTGTTTTTACATTGTAGTCATTAATCATTTTAACTTCCCTTCCTTCCTTCTTAACAATGGAAGGCTTAGGCTTATGGCAGACATTGTAACTTCTCCAATATTCATTTTCCATTTCTTTCCTAGTGAACAAAACAAAACAAACAAAAATCTTTATCTTAGTTTGCAAAACAGGCAATTACAAAAATAACAGAAAACAAAAACACCTTCACCTTAAATCAGGATTATCATGTCTCAAATTAAGTCACAGCAATAAAGATGATATTTTTCAGCCTATCTTGAAACTAGTAGGATCAATCATATATGCAAGTCTTTGCTAATGAGAAGTTAAAGTTATTAGAAATGTTGTGCCAAGACCCCTGACTAGCAGCCAAGACCCCCGGTCACCCAGGAGTCACCCAGAGAACCGCCACAGAGGCTGAGACACTCGAATGTAAAATCAACAGGTTTCTTTATTGCAAGCCTACGCCTGGGCTCAGTCCACACAGTCTGGCACAGCGGCAGTGAGGGAGAGAGCACCTTTCTTTTGGGGGAAGGGGTTCATATAGGAATTCAAAAAAAGAAGTAGGGGATAGATACATGATTGGTTGATTTAAACAGTTGTGATTGGTTTGGGGTTTCGGCGGGCAAAGTTGGGGGCAGGAGCTAGGGGCACCCCAGGCAGATGATGTAATCTCCATTGTCCTTGAAGTGGAGATTCCTCAGTTTCTTATCTAAGCAAGTGGTCGGAGGCCTGAGGCCCCCTGCAGTGGAGTGTTTCTGCAATGTCTTTGAAGTAGAGATTCCTCAGAAACTTTAGGGGGAAAGGCAGCAATTGAGCAAGCAAGCAAAGTTTACAGAAGCAAAGGTCAGCACATTAGCCAGCTAGTTCCCTATCTAAGTCAGGCCTGGGCTTTTTTACTTAAAATGGTTATATTTGGTCTCTCAGAAAGAGCTCTGGGGAAATCCCTTCAGAGTGGCATGGTGGCTATGCCATCTTCTTTTGTCTTTTTGCTTTTGGCACTGCTGCAGAACTTTTCACCATCAAGTGAGAGGGAGACGAAAGCCATCTGCTAAGTCTGGCACAACCAAAAGACCCTGAGCCCTATGGGCATTATTGCCACAGCAGACTTCTGCATGAGCTTGAAAGCTTACCTCTGTATTTGTCTTACATTAAAAGTAAAACATTGACATGCTTAAGTTTTTCTAAATTACGTTTGCTATTAAGTGTAGCTGAATGATATTATATGTTTATATATGTTTATTTGTGATATATGTTTAATTGTGGAGACCAGTTTTTTGGTCATTAAACTAGAAGGGGTCTTTAGACTTTAAGACTAAATAATTTACTGAGTTTTGCCAAACACTTTCTTTTCAATAATTTTTTTTATTTATTTGAGTGTGTGAAAGAGAGAAAAAAAAAAGGGGGGGCAGAGAAAGAGAGAGAGAGAGAGGGAGAGAGAGGGAGAGAATGGGCATGCCAGGGCCTTAAGCAGCTGCAAACAAACTCCAGATGCATGTACCACCTTGTACATCTGGCTTATGTGGGTTCTGAGGAATCAAACCTGGGTCCTTTGGCTTTGTACATAAACACCTTAATCACTAAGCCATCTCTCCAGGCCCCAAATACTTTCTAGAAACCTCATTTCTCTCTTTGTGCAGTTACAGTCTATTTTGATATTTTTAATTTAAAAATAGTTATCAATCACTTTTATGTTTTATGGTTTCTGTCATAGTGTCATTTTTAGAACTTTTCTAGTCCATAATTATTCACTCCTATTTTCCTCAAAATTTGGACTTCATGTTTTTTTTGTTGTTGTTGTTTGTTTGTGAGTGCTTGCGCGTGCGCGTGTGTGTGTGTGTGTTGTGGCTTGGTGCCCCGTCTGCTCACTTGCAGTATGTATGTGGGGGTGCTCGCCTAATGTGGCCTGAATTTAATGTTCAGTTTCCTGCCACAGCCTCCTTACTAATTCCAGAATTTTGGATCTCTGTTCACCTGTGGAACTGGGGTTACAAGCATGTGTGCCATGCCCAGCTGTGTATACAGGATATGGAGATTCTACTCTAGTTATCTCAGCTCCTCTCAGACCCTAATGCTTGTGTAGAAGGCATACTTAATGACTGAGACCTCCCTCCAGCCTTACTAGAAGGTCATTTGGTTTCTCCCTTCTACATTTCTATGAAACATTGCTAATTGATTGCTGCACTCACTCTGATTGAGTACCACGTAGGCTACAAATCTACTTTGCAGCCTTAAATACTTTCTTGGACAAGATGGAGAGTTATTAACAAAACCAGAACGAGGTTGTCTGTTATCTTTAATGATATTAGTGAAGTACTACTGAGGACAAACTGCTCTAGAAAAGAAGCTAGGCAGAGACTTCCCTGTAAATTCTTTATTCCTAGTCTAAGGAGAAAGTCAGTATAATGTGAATGGTGATATCTTCTATTTGACAAAATTGTTGATAACTTTAAAGAATCAACAGTTATTTACGTAGATATGTATACCTTCTTTTGGTCTCTCACTTTCAGTATATAGGATAGTGTCTAGGTACTCATGTGCTTGTGGAGTATGAGGACATGGTTTGTTGGAAATCATTTCAATTTACTGTGGGAAGCATAAAAAGGAGATGAATTTCTATGATAATAGCTAAGAAATATAAATTATATAATTAAAATCATGTACACAAATTATAATTGGAACAATATGTTGAAATCCTTAAAGAACAAAATGTTCTTCAATAGGATTTGAGGGATTTATTGGTAGTGAGTCTTAGAGATAAATGATCAACAGCATGATCTTTGGGTACATTATATTGACCTTCAGCTTGGTCCCCTTCCTTCCAATATCCATCCATCATTCTTCTTCCTGTAACTTCTCACTTGTTATTTAATGTATAATATGTTCTTGACTCTGCTTATCATGGAAAACAAAGGGAAATCAAATTTAAAAGGAATAATTAAAAACACACATTTTATAGATGCTTTAAGATACAATTTATATCACTGCTCCTTGAAAGGAAATGCCTAGACAACTTCCCCTCTAGCTAGTGCCTGCCACTTTGCTACTAACTGAAGACAAGTGGCTGGCTGCTCTGATGTTATCGATGGTGATACCAAAGCATAAAGTAGGAAGAAATAAATGAGACTGAGCTTCATTGGTTTAACCTCTAGAAGAATCATGGAGTGAAGACGAAAGGCTATGGGAGGGGATCAATAGTTGACAAATGAAAAGAGTCTCAGTCAGTTGGAAGGGGCATTTATTTTCCTGTGACGTAGCAGAATAAATCACTTCAGGAATCCAGCAACTCCGGATCATCCTTTGCAAAAGAACGCTTTCCTTTTTTTTTAAAAAAAAAAAAAAAAAACATTTGTGAGCTACACTACAAAGGATATTTTATGTGACAGAATTGATAAAGTGAGGAAGCAATGATCTAAACTCATGCTAAATTAGAAGTAGTCATTGTCCTCATTATCTTGATGAAATATTTAGTGTAATATTAAAATGACATGGGTGAATGTGAGTTATCAGAGTCTGTTAGTAAAATGTGATTCTTATTACCATCAAAAATTTAGAAGCCCACAAGTAACATATGGTCTCTTTGTCTTTTGAAGATTTTTAAGTAAGTCATTATATTTATCTCACTAATTATTTAAGAAAAAAATATCTTCTAGTATAGGAGTTATTTTAGTTATTTGCAGTTAATAAACACCAGTTTGGACTATTTGGTGAAATTACTTAACATTTGCACTTATACTTTCTATCTATTCTCCACCATTTTGGTTAGAGGCTACTAGCTTAATATAACAGACATTTGTAATTTTCTCATAAAATCAGAGAACTATGAGCTTGCTTTGGCTCAGATTACAAGTGTTTGCTCATTTTGGATCCCAAAGAAAAAAAGGATGATCTCACAATACAGAACAGAAACATGAGAAGTGCTCAACTTAAGTTCCACAGTTGCATGTAAAACTTCTTTTTTGGATAAAGCTAATGTCAAATTTGCTCATATTCAAGAGGACAAGTCAGGCAACATGATCAAACTAAAACAAATGAGAACATATACTTCTCCCAACAGGGTTCTTTGTTTCCTGCTTTGACGTAACTAACACAGTTACCTGCTGGGAATGCTGTGTGAATATATTGTATATTTGGTGCATGTGCACACAGATGCACATTCTCTGTGCATGTTCATGCATAGAAGACAGAGAAAGATGATAGATTTCCTCCTCTATTGCTATTCTATCTTATTTCCTAGACAGAGTCTCTCACAGAAAGTAGAGCTCTTTATTTTCCTATTAGAATGGCTGACCAGTGAGCAAGTGTATATATGCAATGTTTGATTTTATCTGTCTACTTAACTAGAACATTCTCAGCTGGCAAAACAATATTGCTGGATTTATCTGTGAGGCTATTTCAAGATGAGATTAGCACTTGAATTAGTAGACTAAAGATATACTCTCACCAATATATAATTCATTTAGATTCTGGACAGGTTCTGTCCACAAGAGAGGCAAACTTTCTCTCCAGTTCTTTTTAAGCTAGGACGATCATATTGTCTTGTGCTTGGACATCAGAGCATCTAGTTTTTATGCCACTGGACTTCGACTGAATTATATAACCTGACCCGGTTCTACAGCTTCTTAGAACTTCTTGGCTTTCACAATAGTGTGATCCAATTGCCATAATAAATCTCATACACTATACATATCCTACTGGCTTTGTTTCTCTGGAGAATCCTGCTTGCTACAGTACTACAAGCCAAACACTTTGCCAGGTGCTGTGGAGAACACAAAGAAGCTTATTTTTTTAGACACTAAATTACAAAGTATTTGTGGGGAGGGAAGCTGAGCTAAATTAGTATAAGAGAACATTAGGATGAAACAGGATGAGGTATGGTCTCACAGTTCTTGACTTCACTGCAGAGTAGGAGTTTGAGGTGAATATGAAGTGATTTGTGAATATCTCTCACAATTTTCTGAAGAAGAATCTCTAATAGGGGGTCATTTTCCAGTGATTTGTCTTTTACAATTTGTCACATTAAGCACCTATTCACTGATGGTTTGATTAACATTGGGTTAACTATAATTTTATTGCAAGAAAAATGCATGATTTTATCCTTTATTTTATAGATTAGGTAATTAATTTGATATTCTTTATCAAGTAAAATCAAACTGTAAGGCAATCAAAGCATTCTATACAATTTGTAAATTTCTATATGTATATGGTTCCAGATGCCATAACAACCTGAAAACTCCTTCAAGTGTAGGCATACTCCTGAGGTATTCCAGAATCCTTATCTTTGAATACAATGGTTCTGTCTTGACTGTGCTTTAATGTATTTTTAGTTTAAAAAGTGTATTCATAGAGCAATTATAATTGTGATCATTTTAGAGGAAGAGTATTTTGAATCATTTTCATGTTTAGCTTTTATTTTGTTCTAAGTTCACTGTAGTTGTATTTAATACTGCCTACTTCAACTTCCCTTTCTTCTGTTATACAAAACCTTGGGTTTGTAAACAGGAGAAATGCATTTCAGATGGGTTTGTCACTTCCTTTACCTTCATGGGTTTTGGGTGTAACTGTCTTTCAAATGAAAGGATTGAGATGACAGTATATGATGCTGTTGCATAAACTTTTTCTGGGGAGATGTGAACAAATATTTATCCATCCCCATATAAGGCACTAGCAACAGACCAAAAATGATTCCACCCAAGTATACTTTAGAAAGCCAGTGAATTTATTAGGATTCCTTACAGGAGGAGTATGCACTCAAAGGCAGCTTCATCACCCTTATGCTCATTGCATGATGTCCAGGACTGGTTGGATTCTCTCCACCCAAGAAGTTCTCACTCTTTATATTTCCTCTCAGAGGAGCCTTATGAAGCAGGTAAGTTTCAGGGACTTCCTAAGACCTGTGAATTGTTTATTTCCCAGCCTTACCAGACTCTCATTCACCTGGAACTTCCTAACTTTTTTTTTTCTTTTTTTGTTTATTAGTTAGTTTTTTATTCAGCAAATACAGTCAGTTTGGTACCATTAGTAGGCTCATCCATGACCTACCCCCTCCCCTTGGCCCCTCCTTGTTGAGGTATATGGGTCATGCATTGTAGAGTTAGCCCACAGTTATGGCTAAGCTAAATGTCTCTGCATATCATGACACAACATGTGACTCTGACATTCTTTCTGCCCCCTCTTCCGCAAAATTTCCCTAAGCCATGTTGGGTTCATTTTTGCTCTGCTTCAGTGGTGAGGTGTTGGGGGCCTCTGAGGCTCTGGCTCTCTGATTTGGTAGGAGTTGATTTTTCTCTGTGTTGTTCTCCTTCCCCCTTCTGCTGGTATCCGGTTCATCAGGAAATCAGCCCCCTTGCTTGTTTCTCCAATTTTTCTTAGTTTCAGCCGGGGCCCTTTTGAGATATGATGGGGTAGCTTTCTGCTTAGGATCTACATCTATCTGAAAAAGAGAAGCAGATTCTCCAACGGAGAGTAAATTAGCACCAGGACAAATGAGATAACCCTTACTTTTTTATAGAGAATTTAATAGGTGTAGGCCCTCTTGTAGCCCATGACTGATGGTAGCTTGATATTGGCAAGTGGGCTTATGTTTGGATATGGTTCTGACTTGTTTCCCAGATCCAGCTATGGCTCCCGTACCACTGAGGAGATCAGTTAGCGAAATTAAGAGCAGTTGGTTCCCCACCATGGCTGTGTGCCACTATTGCACTTGTGTGGGCATCACAACAAGTTATTTGCTGCTAAGTAGGTTAGACCATGAGTTGCTTGGACAGATATTGGTCATTTTCCCCCAGTCACCCATGTAGCACCTTCTGGCACTAGACATGCTGACTGTCTGGGACTGACTCTCTTCCAACTTCCAGCCATGCCATTCCATTTTACGTGTCAACCACATAAGGTGTCTTCAGCAGTAGGGTCTTACCACTAACCTTTGGTGGGTCCATCAAGTACTCTGACAGAAATCTGTCTTTGTTTTAGGAAACCGTGTAGGTCTCTCTGATCAAAAGCTCATTGTGGATGATAGCCCCATACTGGGGGTTACAGGTCAGTGCCCACTAAGAAAATGAGGAAAAAGATAACTAATATACAAGAGTTAGAGAGAAGAGAGAGAGAGAGGGAGTGGGAAAGGGAGGGGGAGGGAGGGAAGATGTAGAAGATTAAGGTTAGTCTTGATCCTACCCTCTCCAGTGTCTTGTGGTTCAGGTGTTCCCTGTAAGGGCCTGGTGAAGGATCATCCATTTGGTCTGTCTATTAGTAAGTAGAATTTTCTTGTCGCATTGACGTTTGGGTCTAGATTTGTGTTTCCCACCCCTGTGATGCCCTCCCCTCCTCCCCTTCCATCCTAGTGTCTAGTCCATGAGATACTTGCTGGATATGTAAGGTATCTTGGGTAGATTCAGGTTAGGTGCTGTAGATGGAACTTCCTAACTCTTAAGAGCTTGTTTCAATTTGGGATTTAGTACTTCTCCCAGGATAGAATGTTTTAATTCAGAGGAAATTCCAATACAAAAAGTGAATTACAGAAAGATAATCACTGCATAGTTTTATTCATGTGCAGCACCTAACCTGAATCTACCCAAGATGCTGACATACCCAGCAAGCATCTTGAGGACTGGACAATAGGGTGGGTGGGGAGAGAGGGGAGGGCAAGGGAGGGGGTGGGGGACACAAATCTGGACCCAAACAGCAATGGTACCATAGAATTCTACATCCCAAAAGGCAGACCAAATGGTTGAACCTTCACCAGACTGGCCTTAATCTTCTTCTTTTTTAAATAATATTTTATTGACAACTTTTACATGTACAGACAATAAGCCATGGTTCCCCCCTCCCCCCCCATAGCTCTGCTTTCCATCATATCCCTTCCGTCTCTCTGTTAGTCTCTCCTTTAATTTCATGTCATCATCTTTTTCTCCATTATGGGGGTGTTGTGTAGGTATGGCTAGGCATTGTGAGGTCATGGATATGAAGGCCAATTTCTGTCTGGACAGTTGCATTGTAAGGAGTGGTGCCCTTCTTTTGGCTCTTACATTCTTTCTGCCACCTCTTCCACAATGGACTCTGAGCCATAAAGGGTGTGATAGAGATGTTTCAGTGCTGGACACTCCTCTGTCCCTTCTTCTCAGCACTATGTTGCCTTTTGGGTCATCCCCATCTGAAAAGAGAAGCTTCTCTGACCAGAAGAGAGATTAGCATTAGTATTTGAATATGAACATTAAGTGTAGTGCTTTCAGGGCAATTTGGCGAGAATAATATATATATTTTTTCAGACAAGAGCAGGCTTTATACCCCTAAGGCTCATGATCTCCCCTGCCATAGGCTTTTAAATAAGTTTTCAGTACCAGGCATGTATTCCCTCCCATAGAGCAGGCCTTCAGTCCAATTAGAGAGGAGTTGGTTTCCCCCAGAGCAGACATGCCACTATTGCACTTGTTTCTGACCTTAATCTTCTACAGCTTCTCTCTCTCTCTCTTCCCCTCTTCTCTCTAACTCTTTTATATTACTTATCTTTTTCTTCCTTCTCTTTGTGGGCACTGACCTGTAACTCCTAGTACCAGCAGGTGGCTATCATCCACAATGAGCTTTTGATCAGAGAGACCTATAAGGTTTCCTAAAAGACTGACAGATTTCTGTCAGAGTATTTGATGACCCACCAAAGGTTAGTGGTAAGACTCTACTGCTGAAGACATCATATGTTGTTTACCTGTAACATGGAGTGACATGCCTGGAAGCTGGAAGAGAGTCAGTCCCCAAAGAGTCAGTGTGTTTAGTGCCAGTAGGTGCTACATGGGCGACTGGGGGAAGATGACCAATATCTGTTCAAGTAACTCATGGTCTAAGTTACTTAGCCGGAAATAACCTATCGTGATCCTCACACAAGTGCAATAGTGGGGCACAGCCATGGTGGGAAACCAACTGCTCTTGGTTTGGCTAAGTGATCCACTCCGTGGAAGGGAACCCATAGCTGGGAAATGAGTCAGAACCATATCCAAAAATGAGCTTCTCCATTATCAAGCTACCACCAATCATTGGCTTCAAGAGGGCCTACACCTATTAAATTCTCTCTAAAAAAAAAAGGGTTATCCCATTTATCTGGTGCTAACTTTACTGTCCTTTGGAGAATCTGCTTCTCTTTTTCAGATAGATGCAAATCCTAAGGAAAGAACTAACCCATCATACCTCAAAAGGGCCCCAGCTGAAACTAAGAATAGTTGGCAAAACAAGCAAGGGTGCTGTTTTATTGGTGAACCTGGCACCAACACAAGGGTGAAGGAGATCAATACAGAGAACAATCAAATCCTACCAAATTAGATATCCAGAGACACAGAGGCTCCCAAGACCTCATCACTGAAGCAGACCTAAAATGAGCCCAACATGGCTCTGGGAAATTTTCAGAAGAGGGAGCAGAAAGAATGTCAGAGCCACACGTTGGGTCATGATACACAGAAATATTTCCTCCTACCCATAACTGAGGGCTAACTCCACAATGCATGACCCATATACCTCAATAAGGAGGGCCCACGGGGGAGGAAGGAGGACAGGGAGGAAGCTAATAATGGTACCAACTTGACTGTTCACTGAGTACAAAACTAATTAATAAAAATAAATAAATAAAAGTGAATTAAGTGAAGTACTCTGTTCTGTGTTAACATTAACATTGGACTAATCACTTCTCCTTACTTAATTATCAGCATGCCTATTTGTTTAATATTAAACTTTAAAAATTCTGCTTCTTGAGGAGTGGAGAGATGGATCAACCAGTACAGTGCATGCCATGCAAGCATAAGGACCTGAATTCTGGTCCCCAGCATCCACCTTAACAGCCAGGCTTGTTGGATTATGCCTGTAACCCTAGCCCAGGGGAAACAGAGAAAGGAGGAGCCCTGGGGCTTTCTGTTAGCTAGTCTGGCCTAATTTGTGTGATTCCAGTTCATTTACAGACTCAGTCTGAAAAATGAGGTGAAAGCTTTTGGGAAATACCCCCAATATTGACCACTCTACTTCATACTCACATGTATACACATGTTTGCACAATCACACACACAATTACACAATACATTAACACATATAAGATATATACACACATAAACTTTATAAACACACTTTTTCTTATTTTTCAATAGTTTATTATTGAGTGAGAAATTACCTTACATTAATGTTCTTTTCCATAACTTCAAAAGGCAAAATGATTTTGTAAAAATGTGTGCATTTGCATGTTTAAATGGGGTCTGATTTATATTTTGCCAAGTACCATCACTGACAATTATGTAGTCTTTGAAATGAAGTTATGACTTAGAAATATATGTGGCATATGTTCTGCAGTAATTTAAAAATATGCCTGTGGGAAACATAAAAAAATTCACAAACCCTGTTAAAATCTAAGAACTGCATAAATTGATATTCATTTTTTTTCTCTGCATGGAAAATGTTTATACCTCTCAACTTTTTAACATAAGATAGATGTTGTGCCAAGACCCCTGACCAGGAGCCAAGACCCCTGGTCACCCAGGAGTCACCCAGAGAACCATCACAGAAGCCCAGACACTCAAATGTAAAAGCAGCAGGTTTCTTTATTGCAAGCCTAGGCCTGGGCTCTGTCCACACAGTCCGGCACAGCAGCAGTGAGGGAGAGAGCCCCGACCCTCAGAGGGAAGTGGTTTATAAAAAAAAAAGATCACTGATGTTACATCATATTGCAACTTTTAAAATGATTGGTTCTAAGAGGGCGCACCTGGGAATTTCAGAGAAGTTACACGTAGGAACTTCAGCCTACTTATCTTAGGTCAGTAACTTGTTTGCAGAACCTATCTTTTGCAAGAGCTGTTTGCAGAACTTATCTTTTGTAAGAGGCCGGGGCCTCCCTGGCTAGGTATCTCTGGAATGTTCTTGGGTGGAGGCTTCCCAGGTATCGAGGGAGGGGGCTATAGCTAAGCAAGCACAGATACAGAAGCAAAAATAGCACATTAGTCAGCTATTTCCTCATCCGACTCAAAATGGCTGCCTGATTGTTAAATGGCAGCACCACTGTCCAGCCACTAAGCGAGGTCACAGAAGCCAGATGCAGCACGTTACTTCTCCTTGGTCTCTCATTTCCCCCTCTCTATGTACCATGAGGAGCCAATCTTGGATCCCAGTTGAGTTAGTGAGTGGAGTCTAATGGTATATACTGTGATCTTAAAAACATAAGCTGTACTGTATTAATGTGTTCCCTAACAGAAACAACTAATCTATTAATAATGCAGGGTCCTATTGTGATTAGCAACAAAAATAAAACTACTGGCCCTGCTAAAGCAGACAGCAGAGTTATTAACCATGGGGAATGACTGAACCATGACTCAAACCATCCTCTATCAGCTTTTCTTTCTTTTGTTTTTCCAAATTCTCTCGTACCTTCACCATTGAGTCTCTAATTATACCTGATAGGTTGATATAAAAATGACATTCTTTCCTAAGGCCACATATAGTCCCCCTTAGTAGGTGGGTTTCAATATACCCTTCTAGTAGACACACATTGCCAGCCAGCACAGTAGAAGGCTTCAGGTCCCCCACAGCCCCTTTTCATTCTTGCTTTCCCTAAGTGCCTGGGGCCTACGTAGAAATAAGAGATCTCTTGATTTTCCAGAATCCCATGAGTTACCCACTAGTTGATGGAGGTCGAAGATCAAATCAGGAAACCAGGTTTCCCATGGGGCAAGATGTGATTTGGAGTAAGCAATATTGCCCGTGGCAGTATTGGTTATTATCCAGATCAGATTATAAACTTGGTGGGGAGTAGCTGCCACAATACATACAGTTAGGAGCATAGTCAGGATCAGGAACATTTGAGTTGAAGCTTGAGTGGGGTGCTGCATTTCCATTGTGGCTGATAGTCCTCAGGTTTAGCCAGTGGATCTGCTGGTCGGATGTGGGTGTGATGAATCCAAGTGGCAATTCTGTCCATCTTCACAGTGGTAGGTGTGGTCAGGATGAAGCCTTAGGTTCCGTTCCAGCATAGGTTCCCTTCCAGAGGGGTTCCAGTGTCTCACGGCAATGGCAACACTCAGTTTCCCAGATTATTTACATATTTTAGGTTTGCAAATAACTCTTTGAACATCTATATTTGGTTTTTTTTTTTATTATAGACTTAAAACTATGGGGAAAAGATGTCTTAATGTTTGTTTTCCCTCTTGGAAAGCTCTTGTGTTACTTACTAGGCCATTCATATATGTAAGGTATTTTTTTTTTATCTTTGGTTATACATTTCTCTCTGAGTGTTTAAGACCATGCAGATAGCCAAATTTAATTAAGGATTAGTTTTGGAGGTCACTAATGACTCTCCAAAGAGGCTTTATGGACACAGGAGTAGCTCCATAGATCACTGGTGTCTTCTGTCTGTTAGGATGAGTCAGGGCCATGCTGGCCAAGTAGTTTTCCCTTCTTTGGGAAGTCAGGAGGACTGATTGCTCCTCAATTGTGACTCTCTTGTTTCAGACTGTACACCAATTTTGTTTGAGTCTCCATATCCTCCCTGCTCAGGAAGACAGGTGAATTACCAGGGGGCCAGTGTAGAAGTGTCACATCATCTCCAGTGGCCTCATTACCTGGGAGCACTGGTCAAAATATTGGTGCCCCTTGCTCTGATGATTCCAATTGCCTTTGGCTTCTACGTAGGTAATTAACACACTTAGAAAGGAAGTTACACCAGCCTGGATGTATGTACATATAGAGCACATTTGATTACTGAAATAGACTTAGTTAAAGAATGACACAAGGGCTTTTAAAATCATTTTGTCGTATCTTTAAAATTTTAGTTGTACTATGGCAACATAAGCCTTATATATGAGGTATAGAAAGTAGGCACATATTATATTTTAAATATCTAATATTATAAATATCTCACATTTTAAATATCTAACATTTATAAATATAGGCAGAACCTGCTACCAGTCTTGAAAACAGTACCAATTGATTTACAGACTAACTCATTTAACCTAGAAATTTTCAGAAAAGGACAAGTAAGACAGTATAAAGTCTTAGTACCTGTGTTTGAAAACATCTTTGATTAGTTCAGATACCTGTGTTGGTACAAATTACCCAGAGAACATTGGAAACAGAACCACAGAGCTTGAAATTTTTTTTAAACCAAAACAGCTAGCTAAATTCTAATATAACCCTTGATAAATCTCTTTGAAAGAAAAAAATTATTTGACAACCCATGATTTTGGCTTAATTTTGATAGCTATTGATTTTATGTACCACAGAAATTTTTATTAACATAAAACAATTTTATGTTTTATCCATGACTTAAATTTGATAAAGCTTAAGGAAGCTATCCCAACATATCCCAGAAAGATGAAAGTTATTGTGGTGGTTTGAATAGAATAGATGGCCCCCAATATGTTCAGTTGTTTGTTTGTAGTTTGCATCTGCAGCCACCTGGCTAGAGTCAGTGCCATTGTGTGGATCTTAAGGTGTGGTGGTGGGTTTCAGATTTCAATGTAAAGATATGCAAAGTGTGCCCAGCTGGAGTTCCTGAAGTGTGCTGTGGCTTTTGGCTTTAGGTTTTTGGGCTTGTGCTTCTCTCTCTCTCTGCCTGGTCCTGTGAAGGCAGGCCAGCTTCTTCTGCCATTTATGGAACTTCCCCTGGATCTGTGAGCTTCAATAAATAACGTGGAAGTTCATCTCAGCGAACCTGAAGCTGTCTGCTACAGTTATCATTACTGAAATTAAAACACTTAAACCTAAGTGATTAAGCCTAGTTATGACCATTCAATAAAATTAGCATAAATAAGAAAGAAGCTATCTTTAAAGCCACAATGTCTTTAGTTATGAGTACCTCACCTTTGGAAATTAACCACTTCTATGTGAGCCTTTATGTTAAGAATAGTTAAAACCTTGATGAAAAGAGGAACCTAATTTACTTTACTGAGAGAGTTTTAAAGCCAGTTTTATAACCCTTAAATCATAACAAAGTAGCGTCAGTGACCTATTAATGAGTGAGGCCTTATCATAAGACTTAGTTTCCCCACTGATTAAAACCTTGGCATCAGGTAAACATTAGATTTGATCCAATTAAATGTTCCAATGAAGGGACCCTTACCCTGATATACACATTAGGTAAGCCTGATGCTTGTCTTATGTAAGGAGTTTGTAACCTGATCTAATACCTTGACTCAGTTTACCTATTTAACATTTCGTCTAGTGAGAAACTTTAACAGATGTGACTTTAGGTGTTCAAGAGAGAAGAACTAAAGAGAACCACAGTTATATGCTGTACTCTTTTTTCCTTTTCAGAGACAACTGGCCGTTTTGTCTCTAGTCAGAGTCTGGGGGACACATGGCTTAAACTTGCATGGGTCTGAGATAAAGGGGGCTCCATCTGTTTTTTTTTTTTCAGAGTCCAACTTTCCATGAATTTAAGTAGCATATGTTGGAAAGCAAGAGCAAAATTAAATTACAGAGCACAGCGATAAGCATCCTGACATTCCTTATCCTATTCTGAAGCTGTTTGTTTTTACATAGCAAATTTACCCATTTGCAAAACACAAGGTGATAGATTCTTGTCTATGTTTAACCTGGTTAAACCTCCAATTACATCTGTACTTATGACTTTGTGACCCACCTAGCATAGGCATCACCTGTGTCTAATATAAGATGAATTTAGATTATGACTATGTCCCTATATAAAACTTTTAGAGTACCCTTAAGAGTCTGTAAACAGTTGAAAAATCTCTAACTTTATTTTTTTAAAATTTTTTGTTTATTTATTTGAAAGTGACAGGCAGAGAAAGAGGCAGAAAGGGGGGGGGGTAGAGAATGGGCACACCAGGGCCTCCAGCCACTGCAATCGAACTCCAGATGCGTGCGCCCCCTTGTGCATCTGGCTAATGTGGGTTCTGTGGAATCGAGCCTTGAACCGGGGTCCTTAGGCTTCACAGGCAAGTGTTTAACCGCTAAGCCATCTCTCCAGTACTCCAAATCTCTAACTTTAGGCATGGTGTTTAGGTTTAGCCTGAAAATTCTTTCCTACATACGCACATCTTTATCCACATACTTTAACATTCTCATCGAAGAACCACTCAAAAAGCATTTTTAACAAGCGTTCTATGTCCCAACATTGAAAATTTCCTTCCCAGTTCCCTCAATCAATTCATCTCATCCCATTATTAACCACCTTTCTTATAAAGCTATTATGAAAAACTACACCAAATTAATTAATCCTATTACTAATAATTGAGTAGTCTACAGACAATTTTATGTCATTAATACCAATAAGACATTAAACTAAGGCAAATATTGTTGGCAGGCTGGCCTAAAAGTCAGGTCAGTTGCCTCCTCCTTTTAAGTACATTGCATTTTTTTAAAAATACTTGACAAATTATAAGGTACCACTTTAGAGAGAATTCTGTTGTTTTTAATAATCCTCTATGAAAGTTGAAGTTGACCTAGAACATAAATTCAGTAATTATATTGATGATATCATGTAACAAAGTTGACACTTTTTTTAATGTAAAACTTCAGTTCTACATTAAATGTAGTTAAATGTGACGTTTTCTCTCTTTCTTGCTGCTTTTTTTGTGTGCTGTTGCAGCTGGGTGGGGCTTGTATACACCTTAGATTAGCCTTGCCCTACTCCCTGCACTCACCAGGGGTCCGGTCTAGTACACGTGGAGGTAATGGCCAAGAAGACTGCCGGGAGGCCAAGGATTCTGACTATCTGAAGGGGAAAGGGGGGTCCTTCAGGACTGCCAGGAGGCCTCTGAAGAAGGAGTGGGCCTGCTTGATGGCCACTGGGAGAGGAGGCGGAGACATGGCACCTGCATGGGCAGAGGCGCCATTGGCTGTCTGGCACCTGACTCTGACCCAAGCCGCTTTGGAGCGCTTGCAAAGCTGGATTGTAGTTTTGCTGCTCAAAGGGAGTGAGGGGAAATTTCCTTCCTGAACTTTTCATTTCCTAGCCAGATAAGCTATGCAGGTCCACGTGAATGCCCAGAAATCCAGAAATGACCTGGAGGACTTCTTCCCAAAAGGAGCCTGCCTCCCTCTGGGAGAGCTAATTCCCTTAACTTTCAGAAGAGCTCTTATTCTGTGAATCTGGGATATATATATATATATATATATATATATATATATATATATATATAGTGGTGGGAGGCAATGTTACCCATGACAGAGAAAGATTAGAAATGCCAAGACCAGAGGGCAACATTCCTGAGGGCTGATTAGAACAGGGGGGATTCCCCACAGATTCGGGCGTGAGCCTGTCCACAAGTTTAAGAGGCCAACAACCTGCCCTACAGGCTTTTAAGAGGCTGATGTGTTACCGTTTTTTTTGTGTGTGTCAGAGAGAAATAGATAGAAGGTTTTTGCCAACAACTAACAGGCTGTCTGGGTCCAGGCCGAGGATGGCTGGCCTTCAGTCAATACTGAAGAGTAGCCAAGAGACATCAGTTGCCAGTTCGTTGTGTCTGGTCCCGCACAACAGCACAGACCAAAAATAAAGGAGAAAGAAACCTGCCAGCCCTCAAAAACATGGAGGCAAGGCTGCATGGGTTGATGTCTCCCAGTCCCTCTGGGAGAACACTTAACCACTCTGTCCATCTCATAAGGTCCCTGTTCAGGCACCAGCTGTGGATATTTGGAATTTTGCTCATTGGGGGCGGGCTGCCACAGTTCACCCCAAAGGCAACCAGGGAAACTGGGGTGGGTGAGCATGTGAAGAGAGAAAGACACTACTGGTAGAAAGTTGAACAGCTCTCTCCTTACCTGCTGCTGTGTTGAAATCCCAGTCTGGTCTAGTCAAAGGGAAGAAGGTATCAATGATAGCCTGATTATTGGTGGGATTCCCATCAGTGCCCGGGACCAATTTCTGGGCTTCAGTCCGGATTCTCTCTCTTTCCTCTGCAGTAAAGAGAATCTAGCAATTATTGACCAATGAGTCCTGCTGGACGGAGCAGCAGAGCCACGGAGACATCTGGGGTTTATGGGGTGGCTGCCCTCCAGCTCCGCGTGGCTTGTGCTGGACCCTCTGAGTGGGGAGGAGGAGCGGCAGGGGCCTGTGCTTCTTCTGGAAGTTGGGGAGAAGCCGGAGGAGTGTTGGGGGAAAGATGTCTGCTTCTTCAGTGTCCCCAGCAAGAATTGGGGCCGAGGCTTCAGCAGTGGACTTGGTGCCTCTTTTGGGTGTAACTGCCAGCACCTGTAAAGGAGGGGCAAGGAAGAGAGGAAAGACTTCACCCAGGGGAGAGGCTCTTCTATCAGGTTCCTCCAGGTCACAATATAAGGGATTTCATCAGGGTGTCCACTCCTAGGGCAAAAAACAATTTTTTTTTCAACCTCAAGTATAGTATTTAGATGAAAGATCCCCTCTGGTGGCCATCCTACATTGAAGGTAGGCCATTCAGAGGAACAAAATGTAATCCATCTGTCTTTTTTAACATTTATCCCATTGTTATGGGCAACTGCTTTGACATCCTTCCAGTGCGCGAGGCAGAGTCCTAAAGGAAAGAAAGGAATCTTTCCCATGTTATTGAGTCAGGGGAGGAACGTCCATAGGATTAGGGCAATGACAAGACACACAAGTATTACAAAGACACACAGGGCCCCCCAAACAGCAGTTGTGCATGCTACAGAGTCAGATTCAGATCTGTGATGGCCAGAAGAGTCTGAGTCCTTAGGGGACAGTTCAATAATGCCAAACACAGTACGGATGGGAGCAGGTCTCCCCAGCAGGTTTGCTCTGTCCTCTAGAACAGAGCCCCCACTCAGATGAGAGGGCACTATGTCTCGTGCCTCCTCCAGGTCTGTCCTCACGGTGCATCCACCAGGATGTATGACCTGATCAGAAAACAGATGCGGCTAGCCAACAGAGTGAAACTAAAAAGAGAGTGCTCAAGTGGAAAACTTACCCTACCTGTCGGAGAAGAAACCTTCAGGGTCTTGGGTTCATTGGAGTGGGTCTCAGGGGTTCCCGGACGAGCCCTCAAGATGTTGTGCCAAGACCCCTGTCCAGCAGTCAAGACCCCCAGTCACCCATGAGTCACCCAGAGAACCGCCACAGAAGCCCAGACACTCAAATATAAAAGCAGCATGTTTCTTTATTGCAAGCCTAGGCCTGGGCTCTGTCCACACAGTCCGGCACAGCAGCAGTGAGGTAGAGAGCCCCGACTCTCAGAGGGAAGTGGTTTATAAAGAAAAAAAGATCACCAAGGTTACATCATATTGTGACTTTTAAAGTGATTGGTTCTAAGAAGGCATGCCCGGGAATTTCAGAGAGGGTGTGCGTGGCAACTCCAGCCTACTTATCTTAGGTCAGTAACTTGTTTGCAGAACCTATCTTTTGCAAGAGCTGTTTGCAGAACTTA
Source organism: Dipus sagitta (assembly GCA_036346955.1). Taxonomy (NCBI): domain Eukaryota; kingdom Metazoa; phylum Chordata; class Mammalia; order Rodentia; family Dipodidae; genus Dipus; species Dipus sagitta. The sequence goes on along the minus strand of CM070774.1, from coordinate 102,556,625 downwards.
TCTTTTTCAAGAGGCCGGGGCCTCCCTGGCTAGGTATCTCTGGAATGTTCTTGGGTGGAGGCTTCCCAGGAATCGAGGGGGGGGCGGTTCTATAGCTAAGCAAGTACAGATACAGAAGCAAAAATAGCACATTAGTCAGCTATTTCCTCATCTGAGTCAAAATGGCTGCCTGATTGTTAAATGGCAGCACCACTGTCCAGCCACTAAGCGAGGTCACAGAAACCAGATGCAGCACGTTACTTCTCCTTGACTTTCAATAGTTTTAAAACTAATCTGACATTGTAGAGTAGTCATAATGGCAGTTCAAATTGGTAGAATTCTTACTAAAGTCAGGTATATGCTATATGCTTTATTTGAATTATTTATTTGTTTTATAATCTCAATAGCAAAGCTACATTACTCAATGTATAAGAGAAAACATTAATACTTAACTGATAACACAGACACAGACACACGCACACACACACACACACACACACACACACACACACACAAACACACACACATATACACACACACTAAATCTTTTGCAGAAAAGAAACAACAAAGAATCTTCAAAAAATGACAACCAGGAGGTCATGTGACGGATCTAGCAAATTCATTTTATTTACATAGAAATGTGTACACATACTTTCTCTGTACACAGAAAATTTGAAGTGTATATACATATATGTTTCCCACATAATTTATAATAAATAGTATTTTACTCTTGTTTCTAGATGAGCATAAAAAGATGTCTCAAAATATTACTCACCAACCACTAACTTACAAAAGCACCCAATGAACTCAAAGCAGAAACTTCAAGCCTGTACTACCACACACTAAGCTTAGGACAACGTTACAAAAGACAAAATTGAACACTATGCAGATATCACCAGGAAAAAGGAATCAGGATGTGAGAGATCAGTGGATTGAGCAAATTTGTTGGTTAGGACTTACCTTCCTCCAGTCCTTTCTGAACATTTGTCTTGCATTGATTACTTCACAGGTAAAAGGTGGGAAAGAAGTTAAATGTAGGGCATGAAAAGTAACTATTCCATGAGCCTTGAGTCCTAGAAGTCCCTTTCCCTTTCTGTGTGCTAATACCATACATACCATAAAGATTACCACTCCCCCCTCCTCAGAAGAGAAGGGCACTAAGACTCAGGTGACATTGACTTGAAAGTAATTTCAAAAATCTAGTGAGCCAAGTGGCTTGGATAAAATAACATAAAAATTAGTAATTTTTCAATACAACTCTTTTTTTTCCCACAGAGAATTTGATCTCTTACTCTAATGATTAACTAAATGTAAGGGAAACTTGACCTGGAACACTAGAAGTAATGAATCCCCAACTGTGGGATTTCCTCCATTTTTTCCCCATTCTTCCTGCAGTTTTGCCTAAAGGGCAATCAGTTTCTCTAAATTTCCGTGTTGTTACACTCCTATACATACAATCATACTATCAAATGAAAGGAATGAGTCCTAAACTCTATGATGAATACAAATTATATGTGATTTTAAAATAATCTCACAGAATTGCATTTAACTGTCTAAAAACATCACTATTCTTGTTATTGTGGAACCTACTTATACTCAGATATGTTTTCCCAATACACCAAAATTATCACTCAAAAGATAATCACAAGGGTGGTGACCAGCATAAGGCTAACTGGTTAAATGACATTCCATTCAATTGTAGCTCAGATGATAATACATTTGGCTGCACTGTGGCACAATAACTTCACACACAAGTGCTGAAAGACCTTTTTACCCTTTCATCTCTCATATCAAAACTGGCATAAACATGAAGAGATGATAGCAATTACAAAGGATCTAATGTCAGAAACACAATTCATTTATCAAATACAATCTTTCTGATTACTTTACTGAATCTACTCTTTTTAAGGTAACTTTCCAAAACATCTTAAAGGCAGGCCCATTTCTAGAGCATTATTTATCACATGCATAATTCATTTCCTTCTTTCACACATGGATACTGTTGATGTTTCTTCTAGAGAAATGGTATTTCTAGAACTGTACCATCATATGCAAAAACGATGGTTTCATAATTAACTTGACTTCTTAGATAATCAAAACAAACACATTTCACATCGCAGTGTGGTTTTGCTTTTAATTTGAAAACTGCATAGGGAACTAGAGTTCTCTGCCAGAAATCAAAGGGATCCTGAACCAAAAAGAGCTGGGCTTGTTTCTTGGTCATTCTAATCACATATACAAGAGTACCTCATTTATCACTGAGGAGAGTCATCCAGAAGATAAGTATGGGGTCTCGCTGTGATAGTTATAGTCAGGACAAACCTTTTGCACAAGTTTATAATCGACACTGTAAAAGGCAATGTAAATGCAGATGACCTTAAAGGGCTTGGAACATAACCAGGACACGTGGCTCTGAGTTTGCTCCTGGTAGCAGATCTTGGATGGGTCAAAGTTGCACAGAGCTGTCTTCTTTGCCCGATCTGTTTTTTCATACTCAATGCGACAATTGAAAGATTTGGATTCCTTGGTCTCCAAGGTAGACTGTGGTGAAACTTCAAATTCCACTACTTTAGAGGGAGGTACCAAGCTTACTGAAACATTGCCTAGGCCGGTTGAATTATGTCGGAAATAAACACTGAAGGTTCCGTTTCCATGGTCGACAATTTTCCCTGTGATGAGAAGGTTGAGTTTGACAGTTTTAATGTTGGAATGAAAGTCACCCCATCCAAACATTTTCTTAAATTTTCCTGTTTTTACTATTGGTCGCCTTTTAGTTCTTGTCAGGGGTTCCTGAATCTCTGTGATGTTGGCCAGCCAATCCCAGAAGTTTTCCATGCTGTCTGCATAGGCCAGGGGTCCTGGCGTTGGCACACGAGACTGCTTCACAAACAGACGAAGAGGGCTTGTGATCCTTGAGGGCACCACGTTTCCAACCAGTGTCCCCGGAGTATCCTTGTCTTCCCACTCCAGACCATCTGTGGCAGGCACCACTCCTTTACTCTCACAGAATAGCTGTGGAAAAAGAAGCAAGAGTTAACACTTTAAGACATGCTTCGAACGTGCGCTAAGGACAAAACACAGGGGGCAGTCTGTATTATTTAGGTACTTAAGTATTGTGGTGGTTAAGTTCCGTGTCATGTTATCAGATTAGGAATTCACAGACATTCCTACAAGCAACCTCACATAACCACCAAAGGAATGGAAATATTGCAGATTTACTGAATTCAGTAGCTGTACATAAAATTTCTATCTTTAGGTCTAATTCCATGTGAAATTTTAACAAAAAGGATTATACATAGTACTAGAAAGTTCTATGAAATTTTGAAAAATAAGTATGCATTTAGTTGCTTTTATAGGAACAAATTAATATGAAAAGTTATAAATTGGCTAAAATATAATAAATTATATTACAAAAAATTACACTCAAAAGACAGAGTTGCTAAGCATGAGTTATATGCATGCCGTAAGGCTTCAACAGTATTTTTTTTAATTTTTATTCATTTTTATTTATTTGACATCAACAGAGAGACAGAGAGAGAGAGAATGGGCGCACCAGGGCCTCCAGCCACTGCAAATGAACTCCAGATGCGTGCGCCCCCTTGTGCACCTGGCTAACGTGGGTCCTGGGGAATCGAGCCTCGAACCGGGGTCCTTAGGCTTCACAGGCAAGCGCTTAACCGCTAAGCCATCTCTCCTGCCCCAAGGCTTCAACAGTATTATGGTTCAAATCGTAGCCATTGAAAATAGCACTTTTTTAAAGCTGATTTTATTTTTGTTCTTTTGGTAGTATAAGTCCTCATTATTGCCAGAAGTCATTTAATCAAGTCAATATTGATTTGAAGGGCCAGAATCATTATATATTAAACTATTTTCTGGAGGGAATATTTATAGAACTTGGAAAATAAAGGTTTCTAATGGAGACACAGATAGCCTCTTATCTTTAACGGTACAAAACAGTCCTGTAATGATTCTATGGAAAACTGTCAGCATGATGAAAGAGATGAGGGGAGAAGTGAGGCCAGGCATACATACTACTTCCTGAGTCTTTTCCAACTTGACAGAGCACTTGATAAACTTGTCTCTCATTACCTCAGAAATTATTATTTGCAATAAAATTTTAGAAAATAATAGACACAGCCTGCATTATAAATATTGCATAGTATAATTTGAAAATGTGAGGTTTTGTTTTCTATGTCCATGAAAGTTTAGAAGTTTAATTATAACAGAATCTTGTGAAAGTGTTTTCACATATGCAACCATGTATACTCCTAGAATCACTGTAGAGTAGCAATACATGAATTCAAAATGTATGGGTGAAGTTTTTAAATCTTCTTAAAAACGCTTTTCTCATTTCTAAGTTACTGTAGTTGGATAAAGGGCAATTTGATGCAATGTGCATTTTTACTTTTATGAGAACTCAAATCGATCCCCACTTCTTCTTAGGTGCTTACACATCCTGAATTGATACTTTTTTGTTTTTAAACATTTTATTTACTTTTTATTCATAAAGGTAAAGAGAAAGAGAGGTAGGGAGAGTAAGAAGAGGCATGATAGGGTCTCTACCTGCTGCAAACAAACTCTAGATGCATATGCCACTCTGTATCTGTCTTTATGTACTACTGGGGAATTGAATATCACTCAGTGGATTTTGCAGGCAAATGCCTTGGTCAATGAGAAATTTCACCAACCTCACAACTAGGATTTTTTGTGGGTACTGGGGTTCTAAAATTATACTCATACTTGCAAGGTATGCACATTACCCAATTAACAATCTCCCAAGTCCTTTAAAACATTTTTGATAATCATTTATTAGATATTATTACTTCAACTATATCTTCTATCAATTAAATACATTAAAATTTTAATAACAGCTGGGCATAATGGCACATGCCTTTACTGAATTGATACTTTTATGACCATCCTTTCAGGAGTGAAGTGATTCAAAAGAGAGATACATGCTTCTCCCTTTGGTTATTACACTATTGAATGAATGGTCCCAGAGGAATTATGAATTTTCCTTGGAAGCTCTGGGAAGAAAAAGGGCAAGGGTAAGGCTGAGGCCCTGGTGACAGTCAGAGGGAAGAACTTGTCTCCCATAGGAGATCTCATACAGTTCTAACTGCTTGTTAGACCAGCTTGCAGAGTGGAGCCAAGACTATGATGGGTAAATGAATGGTAGGATCACACCTTGACAATGACAGTTATGTATACCACTTGCCCTCTATTTAATCTTAAAGGTCATGTCAGTACCCCAAACTCAGGCTTGGTCATCACTGCCTGATATTATGAATTCCTCTTCTCAATGTATTCTCAATGAATAAATCTCATTTGCCTGTTTTCCACTATTAAGTATCATTTTTATTGGTATATTGAGGATGGGAGGCTGGGCTTAACTTGTAGGGCTGCTGGTTCTAGGCTGGTATACTAAAAGCTCTCTCTGATATCAATCTCTATTTTTATTTCTTTTGGCACATGTAGCCCAGGGTAGATTTTGACTCACAATCCTCCTGTCTCTGCTTCCCAAGTGTTGTGATTCCAGGCATGTGTCACTACGTCTGGTCCCAGTACTTCCTTCCTTCCCTGGCATTGTAATGATAATAGCACATTCACTAGAGAAAGAGGAATCATATTTAATATTTAGGGCTCAAGAAGATCTGATATAGTAAGTACAACTTTCGTATTTTTAACCTTCTTAGTTATATTGTTCACAAATTATGGAAATAGTCATGCTGCTTATTTATTATTCTGCCTCCAGTTCTGACTTGAGTTTCCTGAAAATTGATGAAGGCTGGTCCAAATGGAACACTCTGGCCTCTCTCTGGAGAACCAAAACCACATGAGCAGATATGAAGTCCCTAGGTGATAAAAGTGCCCTTTCTCTTCTCCGTGATCACAATTCTTGTTGCCTGGAATCTATTGCCCATTTCGTCACCTGTTTGCAGTATTTTGGGAGTGCTTTCCTTGGTTCGGAAACACTGTAGAAACACCTCCCATTTTCTGAGCATCTCATGAACAGGAAATGTTCATTTGCTTCCTGATCTAGATTTGATCTGGTCTAGCTTCTGAACTTCTTCCCTCACAACTCTTTTCTTCCTTTCTTCCACAGTGTATACACCTTCTGACAATTACTCCTTTTTAACAAACTTAAGTTCTCATGTATTCTATACCTTTTACTAACTGATTATTACTGGAACTAAGAAACATTTTCTATTCAGAAGTATTTTTGACCACAGGTATTAAACAGTCTTTGCTCTCTGTGCTTGTTGTATGCTATACTTGTATAAAAGTTTTCTGCTTAAGTCCTATCTGTTGTTTTAGTGTTTCATTTGATCTTCTCCTCAGTTTTCTGTTATTGAAACCCTATAGCCATCAAGCCCATCATATCATGACAAGTAAGTTTAGCAATATTAACTTAGCTAATTCTGATGCATTATAGAACATGTAACAGGCCTCAACAACTTATGAGATCTTTACCTTATTTCTAAGACCTCTGCCATGGTTATGAGATTAGTAAATAATGAAAATAAATGGCTATTTTCTGATCTATTTTTTAAGACCTGAAGATTTTTATAGCAGTAATTTGTGCTGTAACAGAATGTCATCTGAACATATGTGACTCACCTGAGAACTGCATGTGAGAAAAAAAAATCTCAAAAACTAACTCCTGTGAAACACATGCATTGGATGTGATTTCTTGTGTAAAGGCTATTTTACTCTTCAGAAAAGACTCTTCACATGAGAATTTAAAATATACTTTATTTCTAAAAACTGCATTCTAATATGTTATTATTCAAGTCCAAACCTGCTCATGGAGACCTTGATTTTATGGTGGATATGTATAAAAAATTTATCTGATAGCACAGATCTGGAACATTTCTCCTAATGAAAATACATGCTGATAGTTCATTGGATACAAAATATTTATATTATATGTACATATACTATATGTGTAAAAAGTATCTGTTTCTATCATTTGTCTATCTATTACCTATTTATCCACCATTTATCTATTATTTATTTACCTATCTAACTATCTCTCTATCATCTATCTATCTACCATCTCTCTGCTTTTTGTACATCATCATATTTTTAATTTGTTTTGACATGGTTAATCAAGTTGAGAAAAACTGCATACAGCTTCATCTGCTTACAAATCATGAGCAGCTCACAAAATAGTGCTGACTTCTAAATCACAGTCCAAATTTCAAAAGCCCATTTGATGATGTCCTGGTAGAGAAGAATAAGTCACAGGGTAAATATTTATGTGTCTATTAAATGCTGACAGTTGTCTCTCACTCCAAAGTTCCCCTCCTTTGGTGTATCTTGTGAAGCCTTGCTCTTGTTATGAATCTTCATTGTTTAGCATCCCTGTGGCGTACTTTCTCTCTTTCCTATATCAAGTCTCCATAGTTGCATGACCTGTCTCTAAGGCTCATTCTTAACCACTGAAGACTTAATCAAGAGAGATGGGGGCAGATACTCCTGCTGGTTATATCTCTATCAGTAAGAAGTAGCATGATCATGATTGGGAGAAGCAACTATTTGGTACTTGATGACATCATTTCTCCTGACCTGAACCCAGTTTTATCACACATGTTTCCTTTGCTGGGTGGTATTAAAGACAAAATAAAAGCATGGTTGAATCCTTGGCAAGAGACATTCAATGACCAATAATTCATCCATGGTCCAAAGAGGAACCTTGTGTTTGCCACTTAAGATCTGTCTCTGAAGGGTTATACCAATTCTCAAGTCTTTAGCAAATTGTTTAATGTTTAATTGAACACCTTGTTCCATGATATATGACAAATTAACAACTAAGTACAAATCAACCTTCTTAACCTAAAAAAAAAAAATCAATCATTTCCTCATACTTCCATTCTCACTGACATCTGAGTCAAGTCCCCAGATCAGAGAGGGGCCTAGGTAAGCGCTCCTTGCCAACAAAATGTGTTTATGGTTCTTCTCTGATTCCAATCTACTACTAAGTGAGTTAGCAAAGGGAGCCAGGAGAACAAAGCATCTGGAAGTTGCTCTTATCCCTATGTACAGCTTCTGTAATGTGAAGTGCTGAGAGAAAACTAGAGGAGGTTCTGAACCTGTTGCCAAACTTCTCCATCCAAGACAAAACTGCTAGATATTATCTACAAATCATGATTATAATGGCTTAGTTACTTTTATAACCAAGCTGGGCTTTTCATGCTAACTTCAGTATCACTGCTGCCTTTTGTCTCATTATATTATAATAATAATGCAGAAACATTTTACCATAAGCACAAAGTGGAGTTTTAAAAGGGGGAATCAAGAGGAACTGCTGTGCTTTATCTGTTTGAACATTCCCTGATCTCAACACATTCATCAAAGTTAAAGTAATTTATGTCTTGGCAGAGTGTATCAATTTCACAAAGCATACACATTAGCCAGATACAATGATATCATACTAGCTTTTTCTGCATCTTACAGAAGAATTCAAGAAAGATTAATAAAAGCTCAAACCATCATCAATTAAATGAAGCAGGTGGAAAGAAGTGGGCAGAGAAATAAGCCCGCATTCATTTCAGTTCTTTTGTTTTCTTTTAGTGGGGGATGGGAAGCTGACAGGTGTAAATCATTCATCCTAACGAGCTGAAGTTGAATTTCGCTGATAATTAAATGCATTTTCCCCAAGAGGCAGAGGAGCTGCAATGAATTTTATAGTAGCAGATGTGAGAACTGTCACAAATTAAGGAAAAAAAAATTATAAACTAAATGGCTGTTTTTCCTCTAAAAACATTCTAGCAGAAGAGACTTTTTTCAACTGTATCTGCTGTATGTTTTAAATTAGTATTTTATTTTGGAATAATTTTAATTAACACAAAATTTCACAGTCAAAGTTTTGATACACTTTGCTTCCAATTTCCTCCATTGTTAATATCTAACACTAAGTTACACTTGTCACAAGTTGTCCACTGTTTTTCTGTAAAGTCCTTTATGTGTTCCAGGATTTCATGCACAGCCCAACATTGTTTGGTCATCATGAATCACACTGCCCAGACTGTCCCAGATGTGCAAGTTCCTCAAACTGTCCTTTTGAATTGCCTCAAATGCTTGAGGAGTACTGGACAGATACTTCACAGAATGTCTCTAAATTTCAGTTTAGGCTTTTCTCACGATGAGATTGCCATACAGCTTGTAGAAGAGTGTTATTGTAAACTTATTATAAACTTAGTTTAGTTTATATTTAATAGAGATACATTGGCTATAATATTGATTTTTTTAGTCAGAAACTCTCAAATATTGTAATGAAACAATATTCATTAAATAAGCTCTTTCAAAGGTAGCTATTAATTAGGTCAAAGTTACATAATATTTAATGAGTTTTTTTTTTTTTTTTTTCTTTTCTGAGGTAGGGTCTTGCTCTAGCTCAGGCTGACTTGGAATTACTATGTAGTCTCAGGGTGGCCCAAAGGTGTACTAAATCTAAGTGACACATTTATTTTAGCACTTACTGATTCTTTGCTTACATGACAACAGGGTTGTAGGAGAGGTGTGGATTTATATGCAATTCTAGCTAAGCCCTTTAAGTCCAAGGGTTCTAAATATGCTTCTCTTGACTTAGCAGAAAATCACACTGGACGATAGTAACATACTCTGCTTAACAAAATGGGAAGTCTAGGACAGTTTAGAAATAGTTCCACAAGATATTATTTTTTTGTTTATTTTTATTTATTTATTTCAGAGTGACAGAGAGAGAGTGAAAGAGAGAGAGAGAGACAGAGAGAGAGAGAGAGAGAGAGAGAGAGAGACAGAATGGGCACGCCAGGGACTCCAGCCACTGCAAACAAACTCCAGATGTGTTCGCCCCCTTGTGCATCTGGCTAACATGGGTCCTGAGGAATCGAGCCTCCAACCGGGATGCTTAGGCTTCACAGGCAAACGCTTAACCACTAAGCCATCTCTCCAGCCCCAAGATATTATTTTTACAGAGTTAAGTTCATTGTTTCACTGAGTTTTGTCCATTCTTGCAATCACAGGGATGTGACAGAGCTCTCACACTGTTCTCAAAAATCACAGGACTGGGAGGAAAAGCTGAGTGTTCCGATGGAGTCTGTCTATTGTTGAAAAGAATCTGTTGGCATAACTGCCTGTAGCTAAATTTACATAATCAGAATAATTGTGCCAAGATTGCAGGAAGGGATAGAAGAAGCTAGTACAGTGAGCTCAGGCAGAACTGGTAAGACCAAAGCGGAGAAAATGGAGTGGGACAGGAAGAGCAGCGTAAGCCACGCCCCTTCTGTGTGTCTGTTTTTCTTAACAGGATAATGTTACAAGCCCAATAAAGGGTTGCCCTTTAAAGAGATGAAGGGACCTGTGCGAAGGAAAGGGAATGAGCATGAGAGAAGTCTGTCACTCTGGCCTCAAATGGTGAAAGATTCAGGGAAGGGAGGAGTGAAGAGAACCTCAACCCTGACCAAACATGGACTGTTCACTAAAATCACTTACTCAACACTCACTTTACAAGTGTATTCTTGATGCCTTAGTTTGTGTTCTTGGTCTAGGAAGTTCATGCTGAATTGGACAAACATGGTTCCTCTGTTCTAGTGAAAGGTTAGTTTTGTGACTTTTCATAACCTTGAACAGGCTCTGGGTTGACTTCCAGAGTTGTCATGACAATGTTAGGAAGAGATGGACTCAGCAAGTCTTTACATGCACAAGACCAGTGACAAGAATCACTAAAGAAATAGTCATACATAATTCACTATCCCTAGTTGTCATAAAAGCCTGAATCTCTTGACAGTATATACATGGAGTACACAACTGAGTGGAGACGGCACTCCTGATCAAGTGACCGGGGAAAGTAGTGTGGCAAGGATTGAACAGAACAGCACAATTAACATCTTTATGCCAGCACAGAAATGATTTATCACCTGGAGTTGAAAACAAGCAAATTAGTTGTAAGAAAATCTATTTTGATATTTTATAATTTTTTATCACTAAATTCAAATTGTATATTGATCTGTTTACAATTACTAATGAGAATGTGATGTGATATCATTATGATGATGTAGCAGACAGATTCAGGTTCGCTGAGATGAACTGTCAGACCAGGCACAGATATGGAGGAAGGGATTTATTGAAGCTTACAGATCCAGGGGAAGTTCCATAAAAGCAGAAGAAACTGGCCTGCTTTCACAGGCCCAAGCAGAGAGAGAGAGACAAGCACAAGCCTAAAGGTCAAAAGCCAGAGCACACTTCAGGAACTCCAGCTAGGCACACTTTGCATATCTTTAGATTGAAATCTGAAACCCACCACCACACCTTAAGATCCACCCAGACATTGCCTCCAGCCAGATGGCTAGAGAGGCAAACTACAAACAAATAAACAACTGAATATATTGGGGGCCATCTATTCTATTCAAACCACCACATTCCGCCCCTGGCCCCCAATAGATTTATAACCATCACACATTGTAAATTGTATTCAGTTCAATTTCAAAGGTCCCACAGTCTTGACCAATTTAAGATATGAAGACCTGTGAAATGAAACAAGTTAAACACTTCTAACATATAAAGGCACAGAGTAAACATTTTCAACTGGTATAAGGCACAGCAAGGAGAGACTAAAACAATGCAAACTCAACCACCATCAAACAAACATCAAACTTCTGCAGTTCAAGTCCAATACAACCAAAGACTGACAGTCTCCAGATTTTCCAATTCCGCCCCTCCATCTGGGCAGAGTACCCGGGGAACACTTCCATCCCAGGCCAACAGTGTGCTCTATGGTAGCCCTTGCACAGTCCTGGTATACACAAAACATCTTCAGGTCTTCATGCAAACCACGGTCCATCTTCCAAAGGCTCTTTCAGCCTATCAGGGCATCAGGCCCTGCCTCATGCTGCATCTCAGCAGCAGCTCCTGGAAACATGTGCAATTCACGACCATTCCCCTCATTTTTCATGCTTCTGAAACCAATACCAGGTGTGCAGGACACAGCCACATTCTTAATTCACAGACAAAATAAATCATAACCTTGAAAAGCAGGTTCCTTCTCCAGTCAACTCTTTTCAAAAGAGTTTGCATTTCTATGAGAGTCCTTCCTCAGGCATCCTTTCCATTGTTTTAATGTAAAGCAGTTGGACCATCTTCCTTAAGATTGCTAATGTGTTTGACAATAGCAGGTTCAGTAACCTAAAACCAGTCTCTGTGCCAGTAAATTTAACTTCCTTGAGGTTTTCCAGCTTTAAATCTTAAAGCTCTCAGTGCAATATCTCTAGCCAAGCACATCAGTCCATTACAAATTTAACCTTGATCAAACTCTCTGGGCCTGGGCAGCAGGACGCAGCCAGCCCTTATGCCAGTAGCCCAGTTCCAACAAAGTCCTCTGCAGTCTTTCCTTCCCCTTAGAAAGCTCATAAGCCAAGCCTTGAAGTTCAATGCTGTCTGCACTTAGCATTCTCAGACTCTCATCAGAATAGTCCATAAAACTTGGCTTACCACTCCAGAAGACATCTTCAGTTGCAAGCACCAAGTCCATGCCTATTCCTCCAAAACAAAGGTTCCAAAAGATCAACATCCACATAGTAAGGTTCATCTCACCCCACTCCTGGTACCAAAATCTGTAGCAGACAGATTCAGGTTCGCTGAGATGAACTGTCAGACCAGGCACAGATATGGAGGAAGGGATTTATTGAAGCTTACAGATCCAGGGGAAGTTCCATAAAAGCAGAAGAAACTGGCCTGCTTTCACAGGCCCAAGCAGAGAGAGAGAGACAAGCACAAGCCTAAAGGTCAAAAGCCAGAGCACACTTCAGGAACTCCAGCTAGGCACACTTTGCATATCTTTAGATTGAAATCTGAAACCCACCACCACACCTTAAGATCCACCCAGACATTGCCTCCAGCCAGATGGCTAGAGAGGCAAACTACAAACAAATAAACAACTGAATATATTGGGGGCCATCTATTCTATTCAAACCACCACAGATGATAATTATATTTTTGGTAGTGAAAGGCTAATTTAGATTTTTTTCATTACCCATAAATGAGTTCTGATACTGTGCGCCAAATTCCTGACTTGAAGTTGCAATACTAGAAGAAATTAACTTAGCAGGATTTGTCCCATACTTAAACCTCCCAGAAGCTATGAAGAGTTTATAATCTAAATTCTTGGGTTCTGAAACATCCAGACCTTTGCCATGATTAATATGTCCTACATAATTCTATATAAATAATGTAAATCTGTGCTAGCTCTTTTGTTTAGTTATGTTTTTGTGGTGCTAGGAATTGAACGCAGGGCCTTGTACAAGCTAGGCAATTATAGTACCACCAAGTCACTTCCTCAGTGCTAGCTTTTAATGCACTAAAACATGATCTGGATAAATAAGAATATTCTGACAATAAAAATTGCTTTTGGGCTGGAGAGACATCTTAGCAGTTAAAGCACTTGCCTGCAAATCCAAAGGACACAGGTTCAATTCCCCAGGATTTATGTGAGCCAGATGTACAAGGTGGTGCATGTATATGGAGTTTATTTGCAGAGGCTAGAGGCTCTGGAGCACCCATTCTCTCTCTCTCTCTCTCTCTCTCTCTCTCTCTCTCTATATATATATATATATATATATATATATATAAATATATATAAATATATATATATATATATTCCTGCCTCACTGTCTCTATAACATAAATAAAAATATAGAAAGAAGCTTTTTAAAAAATTGCTTTTGTTATACAAATATAAATAAAATTTACTAATAGACAACACATCTATCTAATGTCCTTGGTTGTCACAGGATTTGTGATAAGGATGGCTTAATGTATATTTACCGAAATAATCTAATTTTCCCTATAATAAAATATCAAAAGACATCTATTACTATAAGAGGGCTTTAAGTTTTGTGTTTTTATTGTAAAAAAGTATTTGCAGTCTATACTGGCTTACCGTGAATAATTTCTGCAACATATATAATGCACAACACATAGATTTCATAGCTCACCTACCATTAGGAAGGAAAGCCTTAACTACTTACAGCACAACTGTAATTTGTAGTCCTTTATCCATCAAAGGAGAAAATTTTGATTGAACAGGAGAAAATAGGAACTTTAATGTTCCCACATGTGGATTTATAATAAGCTGAGATAGTTGGCTTTTTTTTTGATAAGGGGACTAGCATATGCTATAAGAGATAAAGTGATATAGATCTTACAGATATTTTAAAGGCAGCTAGCCTGTGCCTTTTGGATATCCTAGAAGCATCTATTAACTTTCATACTTATAACCAGAGCTATGTACCGGTTGAGAAAATAACTGGTTTTTCTGATGGATTTCTTTGTAGTGTTGCAATGAATAACTCTCTGTATAGCTGGACATTAATTATTTCACTGAGTGTATTCATTTAAGCCACAAACCCTAAATTGACCACTGTTTACAGCTGAAGTATTATAAAATATGTAATAAAAGCTGCTCCATAGCCTTGTTTTTGTGATTACATGTAGCTCACAAAACTGGATTGGTTAGACGTTCCTGACTTATTTCCTGCTGTTAAAATCAAATGCTAACTTGCTGAGCAGAGAAAAACCCACCACCATCAGCACCACCACAACAAAGGGACAAAGAAGCTTGCCATGATCTAACTCAACATCCAATTTAATTTTTTTTTTTTTTTTTTTGCCTGCGAACACATCTTGGAAAGCATTTTACTGGGTCGAGATTTTCCATAATGCCATCTCAGCTGATAACAGAGGAACACGTACCTACGGGACAACATGCAATGCTATATTGATGACAAGTGACATGGCTCACCCTAGAGTCATATTTCTGGTGCTCCATTTCAGAACTGTCACAGCAGATTAAAAGAAAGACTAAAATGGGATGAAGAATGACAGAATCAAACATCTGTCAATGTATTAATTGTACCTATTAATATTTCATGACATAATGTGGCATTGTTTCAAAATACATTTTGTAAGTTGAAAAACCGAGTGACTGCTTAGGAAAAGAGAAAGCTAAACAGTGGGCATCCTTTCTTCTGCTGAGAATGGCAAATTCGTTTTATTTTCTAGATACCTTTTAATAGCTACCCTTTACATTTTTCTAAATTAATACAGGAACTAACAGGAAATATGACTGTGAAGACAGAACTCTTAGCAGTAAGAGCCAAAAAGCTCAACTGCAAAGCTTGGCAGTAGTTTCACTGCTAAGGTTAAATATGGCAATTCTTATTTTATCTTGATGACAGTGATCTGGAAAAATCATTGTCACAAGCATCTCCCAAAAAAATCAGTGCACACACCCATGCATACTCACATGCACCACCACACACAGGCATCTCATGTTCATAGACAGACATGTGTGCATGCTCATTCCATCTTTTCTATAAACATGTATGGGAAATTATATTGATGAAAATGCAGAGGTCATTTTGCCTTAGAAATCTGAAGGAAAAGGGCTCTTTAGACAAACTGTGAACAGGTTGGAAGCAGAGATTAAAGTTGTTTCATGGTAAACGGCTGCTAAATATGACACCGCCATGCTTTCCCAGTAATAGAGGGCCAGAAGGTAGCCTCATTCATGCAATGTATTCCAGTCAAACAAGGCACTTTTAAATATTCTAATCAATTGAAGCTGTTCTTTTGTTAGTGAGTATGTAACTCAGCAAGTTAAGTGACACTGTCTGCTTTCACCTCTGTGTCCTTTAAACCACACTCAAGTTCTCAATAAGAGACAGTGCCATTTGAAAGGAAAAAAATAAATAATAATTAAGTATTATGGTGTGGAGAGACAACATGAATGTGTGTCTTAACCATTAAAAGTTGGTATTGTCAATGGAAAGTTGTACCAGAGAGAATAGTCAAAATGGGGAATGTAAATACCAGACTGTTCTATTTCCATGTCAGTTTTAGTCAGTTTCAATGAGGGAGGAGAAAACATTCAGGAAAGCAGGAAGGAGGCCAAAGGTATAACTCTTTGCATCACCAAGGCCACTTGATATTTTCATCTTTAGTTGTCATTAACTTGGCCGTTACCCAAGACTAGCTGTGATGGTAGTTTTATGTGGAATCTTGGCTAGTCTCGTACCTAATTATTCACCACTAACCTGACTAAATGGAACTCTGAAGCATATTGTAGGTGTGTTAACTATAATTTCTTTGTCAGTGTTCACAATGTTAGCATTTATTGGTCACATCCTTTTTACTTAACATGATATCTTTTAATTTAATATTCTCCAAACTATAGTAGACACATAATTTCTCAGGTAACATTCACAGCCTATTAGTAACTTTTGTAGGGTCTTATATAAATATATGATCAAATATAAATATGTTTTTCTAAGTTCCATGATGGTTTATCAACTATTAAATGCCCACTTAATGAAAAATACATACAAATTTAATTTAGAAATATGAAACATAATTCTGCTAATTTTTATAATAATTAGTCCTGATATTTATCTGGGAATTAAGTCTTCATAACTATCTTTTCATGATTCTTACATGTATGCTATGAGGTAATAGACTTAGAGAGGTTAAATAATTTGTTTGAAGTGCAAGTGTTGTGTTACCTTCTCATTGCTGGGGCAAAGCACTGCATCAAAAGCAGCTATTGGGAGGAAAGGCTTTATTTTGGTTTATAGTCTCAAAGGGAAGCTTCCTGATGGCAGGGGAGAGCATGGCATGAGCAGAAGCTGGATACCACCTTTGTCACAGCAGGGGAAAAACAGTAGCAGGAGAGTGAGCTGAATTCTAGCAAGGGGGAGCTAGCTATAACACCTCTAAGTCCACCTCCAATAACACACTTTCTCCAGCAGGGCTCCACCTCACAAAATTGTCATCAGCTGGGGACAAAAATACAAAACAGAAAACTAAACACAATACCTTGGTTAAAATAGTATGTTTGGGATGGAGAGATGGCTTATCAGTTAAGGTGCTTGTCTGAGTAGCCTAAGGATGAAGGTTCAATTCCCCAGTACCCACATAAGTCATATGCACAAGGTGGCACATACATTGGGAGTTTGCAGTGGCTAGAGGCCCTGATGGGCCCATTTCTCTCTACTCTATCTGCCTCTCTCTCTCTCTCTCTCTCTCTCTCTCAAATAAATAAATAAATATTTTTTAAATACTATGTTTGCTTCATAAACTAACTCTTGGTATTATTAAGAACACAATCTAAATCTAAATCAGCATCAATTTTCTCAAAATGTCCTCTCTAAACTTTGAACATGAATTCTAAGTTTAAACATGAATAGTCCAGAATTTGCCATCAAAATACACATCAGAAGGTCCTTGGATGGTTCTGGTTAACTGCTTTATGGGCCTGTTGTGCTGGCACCTGCATTCTCTTCTTGGGACATTGCATCAGACTAGCCTTTGAGTCATTGCATCCATGGTTCTACCACCAGAGACCCACTTTGTTTATCTGTCTCCTTCGTCCCTAGCGTGGCAACATTCCCAGGAGTCCAAGCTTCCAGCAGGAAGGTCTTCTACACTCAAGTCTTGGATTCTGATGAGAAGGTGGGTTTCTCACATGCAACACATTCCTAATGTCCTTAGCAAAAGTTGTTCAGCCATATCTGCTGTGTTCTCCAGGTAAAACTCTTGACCTTAAATAAAATAGATTATTCTTAATCATGTAAGGTGCCCTCATCTAATTAGTTAGAATGCTTGAGTTTTCTCTGAGGAAATACTGTCTCAAGAAGGTAGCATTGTCCTAAAGTACTCTTGCCCAAGAGGTTGCACAATCTCTTTTGACAGATCCTGTGAGTTTGAGACTTGTTACTCAATAAAATCATATGAGCTAATTCTTTAAATGCTACTCTTTAGATCTGTTTCCCCATTCCTGGTTTGGGCTCATTGAGAACCATTTTGATTTTAATAATGGGGTTCACATGTGAGTATCTTATTTTTATGACTTGGTTATATCTCTTGGATTTTGTATCCTTCCCAGAACTTAATACAGTGTAGAGACACCTGAAAGGGATTTCATTACATGTTCAGATTTAGGGTTAAATGTCTCTCCTTATTGCTCTAAAAGTAGACACAGGTCAATGCACTTGCCATACTCTTTTGTATAGTCTTCCTTTTTCATCTGACATTTTCTCTGGTAAAGTTCTTATATCTCTAGCCCTTTCACAGTACCTGATTAACAAAGACCCAATAACAAATAAAGAATAAATAATAAAGGATGATTTCCTGGACCTCTTACAACTTTTCATTCTCTTTGACTTGACTCTTGAACCATTTAGGGAAATGTGTTAAATCCTAATTAAAATTCAGTCAATAAAAATCAGGCAAGTAGAGAAAATGTTAGAAGTTGGAAGAATGTAATGGAACAACATGTAACAATAATTTGATAGAAGAATAATGGTCTAAATCAAAACATCTAAAACTAATATTGTAAGCTGGAGAGATGGCTTCACAGGTAAGGTGCTTGCCTGCAGAGTCTAATGATCCGGGTTTGATTCACTAGAGCCCATGTAAAGCCAGATACACAAGGTGGCACATGCATCTGAGTTCCTTTGCTGCAGCTGGAGACCTTGGTGTGCCCATTATCTCTGCCTGTCTCTTCGATCTATCTCTCTTTGCTTGAAAATATATAAATAAAAGTTTTAAAAGTGTTGGAAAAGTTTGGTAGTAAATATTGAAGTGATTAATTTATGGTTATAAAAAATAATAGATTCTATTACCTTTCAGTAAAAATTACATACCATCTATAATCTAACAGTAACATATCTGTCTCCACAATTAACCCAGATCTTTATACCTATTTTTCTATACACAGATTCACTTTAATTGAACCAGAAAAGAACAGTGGATACCTGGATAAGACTGGTAGTGGCTTCTTTCTTGACATCTGTAATCATTTGAAAATGAAATCAGAATTTCTTTTGCATGTCTGGCATGTCCTTGTAGACTTTTCTCTCTCCCTGCATTCCCATCTGGTTCAGAAAGCCTAGGACAGTCACACAGGACTTTGGCTAGGGCCACAGTGGGAGGAACAGGTGCTCTCTTGCTAGGGCATGTGACCAGTACAGTTACTAAAATGCAAATATGATTGAGGTCTTATTTAAAGCCCTAAATAGCTCCTTATTAGCTTAAGCATACTTATCATACTTTCAGAGCAATTAAACAATTTCCCTGCTAGAGTAAGCTTTTGTAGGATTCCAATATATACAAAAGACACTAATGACACTTATTAATTTGCAATTGTATGTAAAGTTATATATGCAAAAGTATTATTAAAATCTTTTAAATGATAAGTATAAAGATGTTGTAGCAAAATGAAACTTGAGGTTAGAGGTTATCAGTTACCACTGACATCATATCAAAATCTTCCACATCATCTATTGAGAACTGAGGGACCTGGTCTTTTCACCTTTTTCATACTCATGATGGCACTCCTATGGCTATTCTTGAACTGGTATGTTTTATCAGTCGCCTAAGCTATCCAAAGATAGGGACTTTTCCAATTCTTTACTATACTCCCAAAGCCCAAAATAGTGCCTAAAACCCAAAGCCCAAAATAGTGCCTAAAATAAATTATATAATCAATTTACATTGCTGAAAGAATGTAACCCCTTAGCATTCCAATATCATTCCAATATTATGGATGGAATCACTCAATTATTTTTTTCCCTGAGGTTTTCTGGAGAGTCCCTATGTATTGCCAAATTATTTTTGGCCTATATCCAAATTGCCATATAATATTTTCAGTTATTAGGGATGGACTCTATTAGGTTCAACTTGCTAGTCTTTGTAGGACACCTGGAAGGCAGACTCAGACCTGAGGAAAGAACAAAGTAGGATGTTGCAAGCAATTCTCAAAGGTGTACTTGGTATGTCTGCATTTTGGAGAGTCAAAGATAGTCCCAGGCTTCGTGATTTATAGGAGAACGGTTGCTGCGTTTGGTAGTAATACATGTCAGCTGCAAGAGAGGTTCTGGAACAGGGAGACTGTAAATGCCATCATTAAATAGGGTAAGAGAGAAAGGAAGATGATGTGAGGAGTGCCTTCTGATGTTCACATGAGAATTAGCCCAGCATTCATTGGGCTACTAGTTTGTATTAGTGTTCTGTCTCACTTTACCTCCTGTCATTAGGTTTCTAGTTAGTTGCATTTCCAAGCACATCCTTTCCACTGATAAGTTGAGTGTGCTCTTATGTTCTAGGCACTGGGAAGCCATGATAAAACAAGGGCAGCCCTCACTTTATGGGGAGTAGTATTGGATAGAAATGATTGGAAGAGGGACAGAGAGATGGCTTAGTGGCTAAGGCGCTTGCCTGCAAAGCCAAAGGATCCTGGTTCGATTCTCTAGGACCCATGTAAGCCAGATGCACAAGAGGTGCACGCACCTGGAGTTTGCTTGCAGTGGCTGGATGCCATGGAGTGCCCATTCTCTCTCTCTCTCTCCCTCTTTCTGTTTCTCAAATAAATAAATAAATAAAATATACTTTAGAAAATTGAAACATTTCTGGGGGAAACCAACTGCTCTTTAATTGGACTGAAGGCCCGCTTTATGGGAGGGAATACATGCCTAGTACTGAAAACCTAATCAAAATCCTATTTATTATTCGGTTAGAGAAGCTTCTCTTTTTAGAAGGCGATGACCACTTGGATGACCCAAAAGGCAACATAGTGCTAAGAAGAAAGGACAGAGGAGTGTCCAGTACTGAAACATCTTACACCCTCCAAGGCTCAGGGTCCATTGCAGAACAGGCGTCAGAAAGAATGTAAGAACCAAAGGAAGGGTACCTCTCCTTACACACAACTGTCTGGACAGAAGTTGGCCTCGATATCTATGACCTCACAGTGTCTAGCAATACCTGTACAAGATCCTCATAATAGGAGAAAAAGTTGATGACATCACAATAAAAGAGAGACTAATGGAGAGAGGGAGGGGATATGATGGAGACCTGAGTTATGAAGAGGAAAGTGAGGGAAGGGAGGGAAATATCATGGGTTCTTTTCTGTAAGTATAGAAGTTGTCAATAATATATATAGGAAGAAAACTTAAGTAAGCATATTACAAAATACAGAAAGGTTTCAGATTTATAGAATAAAGGTGGGTTGCTTTTATTGGGTGGTTAGGATAGAATCACAATTGTAGAGGCAATATTTAACCTCACAAAGTGAGAATTAGCTGGAGTTCACTGTTGAAGCAGAGACGGCAGAATGTTTTGCTTGAGGGACAGTGCAGTAGAGGTTCCATAGCAAGACAAAGCTCAGTGAATCCCAAGAGTTGGGTGAAGGTGATCTGCAAGGGCAAGGGCTTGGGTGATATTGAGGATGCAGGTAGGGTTCAGATCATTTGGGCATATGGCTAAGTATGCCACTTATTGGAGGTACATAAAAATGTGCTTAGTTTTCAGGAGAATAATTTACTTCAGTTGCAAAATTCAGTTGAAAAGATTATACTGAGGCCTTTAAAATTAAAAGCTGAGGTTTCCACATTCCCATTTGTGTGCTGTTTCCAGTATCACTATAGAGGGTAACGTGCAAATGAAGATATGGAAACTGACTTGAGATATTCTTACCTAGTGTCTGAAGGTGACCATTACAGAGTATATTACAGACTGGAAATAATTGATGTATATTAATTAACTGACCTAACAATCAGAAAACGTTTTCTGGAGTCACGCTTAATTTTGAAAGCAAATGCTGCTGTGTGCCTGCTTCCTCTACCTTCTTCCTCTCTAATGCTTTTTACATCAGAGAAGTTATTCATCATTGCTGGGATCAACTTAAACCATCCAAAGCATGCACTCGTGGAATCAGAGAAGCCAGTTCAGAAGTCCAGATACACTGCTAGAAAGATCATGTAGAGTGGCTATGAAATCACATGGACAGAAAAAGGTGTCTAGTGAATCTAAACTCCAACTGACCTTTCCTAGGCCCCAGGCATATGAGACAAAATATTCTGAGTCCTTGGGCCAATTCATCTACCAGTTGTATAACACAAAGTGATCCCATTTAATGCCACACAGAGCAGAAAAATCATCCATTCTGAACTATAGCACCAGGAGATATGTATGGACATTGCTTTAAGACATCGTGTTTGGAGGTAATTATTTATGTAATCAGTAGCTGAAACATGGGAGTCATCTACAACTCTATGAGCTGATAGGCTAGTAGTCACAACACACAGGTATATAGTGGTAATGAGAGCTTGCCCAGCAGACAACATTGCCTGAATGTGGAATGTGGAATGACCCACAGAAAAGTATCTGAGTAATCCATCCTGGAGCATTTTCATTTATGGAGCCTACACAAAGCCAATGATGCCAAGAGTTCATAGGTTTTGCTGAGACACATTCCTGAAAAGTCCAGATTTAATCCTTGAGCCTTCCTTAATACTATCACCTGAGTCTAGGCTGCTGCTATGAGTTCTGTAGGATACTAACATCATGGATACATACACCTACAATAAGTCATCTAGTTCACTCACCACTGCAGACTGGTGGCCAATTTAAATGTAACTGTTTAGTGATATTTAGTATCTTTTAACATTTATTTATTTATGAGAGAGACAGAGAAAGAGACAGACAAAAAGAAAGTGAGTATGGGGATACCAGGGCCTCCTACCACTGCAAACAAACTGCAGACACATATGCTATTGTGCATCTGGATATATATGAGCACTGGAGAATTGAATCCAGGCTGTAATGCTTTACAAACAAGCTACTTTAACCACTGATACATCTCTTCAGCCCCTAATATTCAATACTTTTTTCCATAAAAGTTGCACCTTTAATTCATCAATGGACATGGCTGGGCTTGGCAGCTTCTCAGTCCAGAAATATTCAGTATTTTTATGAGAAGCCTGAGGAGATACCTTCGAGTGCTAAGTAACCATGTCTCTTTATTTTTGCCTAAGAATTCTGATCTGGTTTGTGTCTTTATCAGGCATCGTATTGCTATAAAGAGAATTCCTAAAGATTGATAGTGAAAGCACATTTAAAAAGAAGAAAAGCCAGCATTGCCAGTCAAGGCCAATAGATAACAGATGGAATTTATAATTGTTGGTTTTTAATTTATTTGATTGCTCACATCAGGCATCATTTTTGAACACAGTATCTTAGATATATTTTACTTCTCTTCTGACTATAATCTAATTCTAAAAAGTGTGTGGAGTTCTGTAATATTCATAAAGGGGAATCATGAAATTGCAGAGGATAACAAGAAGAAAGCAGTTAAAAGAGGGCAGATTCTTCAAGTCAGCTGTCACAGCCTAAAGAAAGCCTCCTCTCATAGTGTAGAGGTTCCTTAGAAAATTAAAAATAGAACAACCATATGATTCAGAATTCCCACTAGAGGGTATATATTAAAAGGAAGAATTGAAGAATCACTGGCACTCCCATGTTCAGTGTAGCACTATTCACATTAGCTAAGACATGGAAATAACCTGGGTCTCTCTATCAAATGACAAGTGCACAGAGAAAGTGTGTCGTGTCACGTGCACAATGGAATGCTACTCAGCTATCTTTGAAGAGTGAAATCCTGTTACTTGTGACACATGAAGTTGACTTGAGACCATTATTATAAATGAAATAAATCATGTACTGTATGAAGAATCTTGAAGAAGAAATGATCTCATAGAAGTTGAGATTAGAATGAAGGACATTTGGGGGTGGGGCCAGTGACACAAGGGAAGTGAGAAGTTGAGCAATGAGTGCTAAGTTACACTCAGATAGGAGCAAGATGCCCTGGTGTACTAATACATAGTGCTGTGAATATAGATGACTAGTATGTACTTGCCATTTAAAAGAACTAGAAGAAAGGACTTGGGTTATTTTTACCAGCAAAAAAGCAATTAATATTTGAGGAGATAAATATGTTTAATTCCTATAACGCAATGTATAAAACATTACAGGGTGCCTTCAGGTATATATATATATATATATATATATATATATATACACACACATATATATACATATACACATATATATTAGTTAAATTATATATTATATTATATTAATATATATTATAATTATATATTATATATATTAGTTAACTAATATATATATATATGTATATATATATATATATGTATATATTAGTTAAAATAAAAGTAATGCCTTTCTACAAATAAATAAAACCTTTTTTTCTATTTTTTTTTAATTTTGGTTTTTCGAAGTAGCGTCTTGCTCTAGACCAGGATGATCTGCAATTCACTACGTATTCTCAGCCTGGCCTTAAACTCACAGCAGTCCTCCTACCTCTGCCCTCTTGTGCTAAGATTAAAGGCATATACCACCATGTCTGGCTATAGTACTTAAAAAAACTGACTTAACCTTCAGTTATTAAGAAAACAAGTAGGAGGGCAGAGAGATACACACCCACCCACACATGAACATTCACACATATTTGCATATAAGAACAGAAGAAATGCAGCAACAGTGTTGGAGAGATGATTCAGTTGGTAAAATGCTTGCCTTGTAATCATGAAGACCTGAAACTAATTCCCAGATCCTATATAAAAGAAGCTGGATGTGATGTGGTTGCCCACACTTTAAAAAAAAAATTTAAATTTATTTGAGAGCAACAGACAGAGAAAGAGGGAGGGGGGGAGAGAGAGAGAGAGAGAGAGAGAGAGAGAGAGAGAGAGAGAGAATGGACATGCCAGGGCCTCCAGCCACTGCAAATGAATTCTAGATGCGTGCGCCCCCTTGTGCATCTGGCTAACGTGGGTCCTGGGGAATCAAGCCTCAAACCGTTGTCCTTAGGCTTCACAGGCAAGCACTTAACCACTAAGACATCTCTCCATCCCTGCCCACACTTTTAATCTAGTACTGAGAAGGTGGAGATAAGCATATCACTGGAGCTCACTGGTCAGCCAGTCTAGCCTACTTGGTAAGTTCTAGGCCATTAAGAGTCTCTGTCTCAAAAGGAAAGATGGATGGCTCCTGAGGGATTACATATGAGGATGTCTGCTGGATTCAGCATACACACCCACATATACAAACACTTGAACACACACAAACATGCACACAGCACCCCCAAACAAAGCAACAACAAAAAACAAATAACAAAAGAATGCTAGTTGAGGACATTGCTTGTGGGAATATAAACTATTCCAACAAGTATGGTTGTTTCGCAAAAAATTAAAAATAGTTTTCCTATATGTATCACAGTTACACTGGTCCTAGGTATTTACCCAAAAGACTGTAAGTCAATATATCACAGACATACTTGCCCACCTATGCTTACTGCAACACTATTCACAATAGTTAAGTTATGAAACACCTAAGTGTTCAACAGCAGAGGAATGAATAAAGAAATAAAGAAAATGTGATACACACACATACACACACACACACACACACACACACACCCCACAAGATTTGCTTCCACCATAAAGTACAAGGTTATGCCATTTGTGGCAAAATGGATGTAACTTGAGATAATCAAATTAAGTGAATTAAACCAACCACCGAAAGACTTCCACAGTTCTGAGCTCATCATTTTGAAATGGAGAGCAGAGGCACACAAGAATGAAACATCAAAGCAGAGGAAGAACTACTTGGAAAGAGGAAGGTGTTCAAGGGAGTGAAGGTGCAGGAAGGGAAACAAAAGAGGCTAATAGGTTAGAAATATGTTCAAAGTACAGTACATTCATGTATTAAATTTCTCAATATGATGTGATAAAAAACAAGGCAAACACTGTTTGCTGTTTGTAACTTCTAGATTTTATAGATACATACACTATGTATGTATATATGATATGAAAGTAGAAGTAACCATGTCTAAGGGAATGAGAGGGACTAATGAGAGGGGTGCAAAAGGGGAGGATGGAAGAGCAAGCCTAATGATGTCAATTATACAATATGGGCAGGAAATTCTGTTACGCAATATTCATAGTGTGGAAGGCAAAAAAAGGCTCTAGAGAATGAATTTGAAATAGGAAAGGGGAAGAGAGAAAAATGTGTCTCCATGTTAATTAATCACAGGTTCATAGCTATTGTCTGACCAAGGCCTGGCAAAGTCAGATTATAAACTTCTCTACAAGAAAAAACAACTCCCTACTGAAGCTATACAGAATGTATTTCTGCTTTTTAAACTCATACAGTGAAATACAGGCACAGTTATGAGTACATTTTTGTAACTTTAGAAAAATGTATATATTTACACCACAGGGAAGATCCAGAACATTTTCATTATTCCAAAAAGTTTCCTCAAGCACTTTATAGTCCCATCTCAAACCACAGGCAACAATTGACATGTTTTCAGTCACTGTGAGTTGTTGCCTCTTTATTTATAGAAATATATATATATATATATATATATATATATATATATATATATTGCATCATGATTATATTCATCTCCCTTTACCTACCCTCTCTCCCCTCCCTCTCACTGAGCTCCTTTGTCTTCCAATTTGTCCCAAGACTTATAAACAAAATAGAAACTAATAATCAAGACCTTGAAATATGCAAACATCTCTTAGGGTATAAATATATGAATAAGAAATAAACAATAAAATGTATGCCATTAAAATTAACCATGTCTGCTCTCGTATTTAGGAAAACACTGCTAAATAAAAGACATACCTTAGACTAAGGAAATATCCATAATACATTTATCTGATAATCTCTGTCCCAAATATACAAAAGAACTAATTTTATTCAATATTAAGACAACAAATAGTCCAATCTTTTTATAAAGTAGGAAAATAGCTGGACAGAAGAAGATATACTTTAAAAAAGATACCAATGGATTATATGTTCATCAATCCTCATGGAAAAGAAAATTAAAATTATACAAGATAGTACTGCATAAACAATATAATGTCTAAAATTAAAGACTGATAGTCTCAAATGGGAGTAAAGATGTGACTAAGTCAAAACTCTTGTATATTGCTGGTGGGAAGGTAAAATATATCAAGCAGCTATGAAAAATAATGTTGAGGTTTTGTATAAAATCAAAAATGTGCCTCCATTATGACTCTGCAATTTTACTCTTAGGTCTCTAACAGAAATGAATATATAGTTTAAATAAAGAAATTTATGTAAATTTTAAGGCACTTTTATTCATAAAAATACCATTATATGAACACTCCTAAAAATTTTCAAATCAAATTGCATGAAGTGTATAGCTTCATTTCAGCAGAGATGGTGTCTTCACGTAAGGTGCAAATAATGAGCATCAAACACAGAATATTAAGTAATAGATATTCAAATGGAAAATAATGTATAATAATAAGGTGAAAATGCTATCAACATTACTATTAAATTGAAAGCAATTACAGAGGAATATAAAAAAAATAACTTACTACAATGTAGTAGTACTCGGTACAAAAAAGAAACAGAAATATTATTTTGTACCAACATGAATGAATTTCATAAATCTCTCAGAAAATGAAAGTATGACTATATGATTCTATTTATATGAAACTCTAGAATAGGTAAAACTCATTGGTGCACAGATCCACAATTGCTTTCAAAGGGGTTGGTGAGTTGAGTGCATGGAAAGGTCTATATCATTATTTAGATGGTGGTTACACATGTATGCATTTACTGAAACTCTTATGGTTTACAAACTATAGTCTTAAAATAGTTTACTTCAGGCTGGGGAAATGGCTTAGCAGTGAAGGCATTTGTCTGCAAAGCCTAAGGACCGTGGTTCGATTCCCCAGGACCCAGGTCTCTCACTCTCTCAAATAAATTAATTAAATATTAAAAAATAGTTTACCTCTATTCCATGTAAGTTATATGTCCTAAAATTTGATTAGAAGTTTAAAAGAAATGATGCTCACTGTTTATATGTATTTATGTTAGTTAATAACATTAGTGATAATCCTAAAATGCAAATAATATGCAGTTACTAGAAGGGATGAAGTATAGTTTGCATGAGGAATCATTAAATAATGCACATAAAGAGCATTTCCAAATATGAAAATAAAATAATGTTGTGTGGAAGAGAGTGAGCCACTTTTATAAAATAAATAGTTAATACGCATATTCCATTATTGGCAGGACAAATACCAAAACATTAATTGGTTATTTTAGGATAATGGCTCCTTTGAATTTCTTATTTTTGTCTAAGTAGTTATTGCTATGTTTCTTTTTGTATTAATCCTGCATTACATCTCAAATTTCTAAAAGTAAATACTGAAAGCTATTGTAGAAAAACAGCAACAAAACCCCTAATAAATAATCAAGATAATTATTTCTGTGGGAAATATAAATAATTAATATTCACATTCAATAAAATGTTCAACCTCACCACTAATGAAATAAGTACAAATGAAACAACAGATGTTTTTTTCATGATTTAGCAGATATCAAAGGAATGGAAATAAATGTTCTTTTCTAGTGTCATGAGAATATCTGCTACTTGGAAATATATTTTCTCCACTTTGTGTGGCAATATAAATTTGTAGAACATTTCTTCTATAATTTATATTATGAAGAAAATAAGTATTAAATTTCTTCATTCCTTGTGATGCAGTAATTGCACTTTTGAAGTGTTATCCTTAGGAAATTTTCTACAACATCAACTGTGACTGGTGTATGCATAATGTTGTTCACTACAGTGTTATTTATACTATGGTAAAGTAGAAGCAGCCAAAATCTCTAAAACTTGAAGAAAACGTAACTGGTTTTGATTTAACATACATTTAACAGTTAGTATTTTAAAATGGTAATGAATTTTAGCAACACAAATTATGAATATTCCTGTAATGTTTGTTTAAAATATCAACACATTGTATCTGAGATACCATTTTGATTATATTGTCTCTTAAAAATAAGTGTTAAAAATTAGAATGAATACTCTAAAGCACAGATTACAACTGGGGAGGCAGTTCACTGATAATTTTCCCTCATTTTAAAAAACCCATTTCTATATTTTGAAAATAGTCAAAAGTAAGACTGTATAATTTTAGCTTTTTCTAAACAGGATTCCAAACTAAAATATACACAACACAATGTTAGCAGATTCTATTAACAGTTTCCAAATTGCTGTCTGCCATAGACTCATTTTCTCTTCTAGTTTCTGACAGAATGTAAAACAATTAATTTTGTGATTCAAGCTTTTTCAGTGCCTAGAGAGTAAACAATGGGGCATTTAACAAATTTATATATGTGATGCTGAACATAATGCCTGAAGCACAGTGTTTAATAAATGTTTATAACAATGAACAGAAATAAAACATATTGAAAAATATAAGAATGTCTATGTGTGCATAAATACATAGGTATACATAAATAAACAATATAAAATAATTAAGTATAAGGCAATTTCCTGTTAGTCAAAAACGTATATGAAAATGTCAGCAATTTAAATAAACAATATTGGAACAAATGTAAAAAGTCACTTTGCTATTAGAACAAAAGTGCAGATCTTAGTTTATGTGAGCAGAAAGATCAAAAGTTATGAACTATTATAAAATTGATGCCCTAATAGCTTTGGGAGAGAAGAGCAATGAAGGTCCCCCTACCCCCTGCATCTAGTCATCTAGTCCATCTACTTCTAGGGTGAAGTTGTGAAAATAAAACACCAGTACAACCTGTGTGACCAGTCGCAACACTGAGAATAAATCACTAAGAAAAATCATCCTTAATAGCACAGAGGAAGAAAAAGCTTCCAGTAACACCTAGCAGCAAATCCAGGTTAGCGTAACATCTGGGACATAGCTGGTTGGACTGGCCTAGGGGTATAGCAGTGAGGAGGAAAGAACAGGCTTAGAGATGCTAGTAGGTTAACAGAGCCACCCTGAGGGTAGATGGGAGTGAGGAAAGTGCTAGCTAGCTAAGCTGGCCTATGAGAGCTGTAGATGCCAACATACAGGGTCATTTTTTTTTTTCCGCAAGACTGAGCCAGGGAATTGAGTGAAGGACTTTCCAACCTAATGTCAGCTGCACTCCCACTGGGGTGCAAAGCACCAGCTCTGGAAAAATGTTTTGTGTGTTCTTCTAATACTAACCTTTCATTGAAAATTCTGCAGAAGCTGGTCGTGGTGGCACATGCTTTAATCCCAGCACTCAGAAGGCAGAGGTAGGAGGATCCCTGTGAGTTCGAGGCAACCCTGAGACTATATAGTGAATTCCAGGTCAGCCTGAGCTAGAGTGAGACCCTACCTTGGAAAATCAAAAAATATATAAAAAATAAAAAGTAAAAAAATAAGTTAAAATTCTGCAAGAGGGCTGGAGAGATGGCTTATTGTTTAAGCATTTGCTTGTGAAGCCTAAGGACCCAGGTTGGAGGCTTGATTCCCAAGTAGCCATGTAAGCCAGATGCACAAGGTGGCTCATGCATCTGGAGTTTGTTTGCAGTGGCTGGAGGCCCTGGTGCACCCATTCTCTCTCTCTCTCTCTCTTTCTCTCTCCCTCTCTCTCTCTCTGTCACTCTTAAGTAAGTAAGTAAGTAAGTAAATAAATAAATAAATAAAAATTCTGCACGAGACCTACATACAGTAAGATAGAAATCAAGACTCCTGCACTTGTAATGTAACCAAATACCTGCCAAAGAAGCATCTGAAAGAAGGAAAGTATTTATTCTGTAATGGAATGTGTTCTATTACTATGGGGAGAGTATGGCAGCAGGATCAGGAGACTGGCTGGTTATTGCATCCAGTCTGGAAGCAGAGGGCACATAGGAAGTGATGACAGGCTATAAAGCCTGAAGGATTGTCCCCAGTGAGCTACTTCATCCAGTATGGCTCTATTTCTAAAGATTTCCCAACTTTCCCATGCAGGGCCACTAGCTGTGGACCAAGTGTTCAAACTTGAGCCCATGGAAGACATTTTGCATTCAAATCACATCTTCCGAACTGCATACTTTGTGGAATATTATATTCCTCTGGTCATGTGCCCAATATGCCCTTTTCCTGCCTGTGCAGTTTGAGAGTATAAATGAACTTGAGCCACATAAGGCAATGACTTTATTTTGCAAATGGGAGAATAGGACAAATAATACAAGTGCCTAACCAAAGTTCCTAAAGCAAGGGAGACCTGGAAAATAAGCAGATCAAAATTCCCTTTAGTCCCTATAGTCACATATGTAAGAGTCCATTTAATCATGTGTTCAAAACATTTTAACAGTATCTATGTCTTTTCCTGTAATTATATTGTCCTTGTCATATCTACGCCCTTGGTAAAATACACATTTAGTTATATTTAGTTCTTTAGATATTTTAGAAACAAACAGCAATTCAACAACCCTCTCACCTACCAATATCTAGTTTCTAAAATTTCTATTTTGCTGTAACAATTTGTGATATTGCTAACAATTACTTCTTGGTATCAGGGTGCATAAATATTTAATGACTTCATTAATTTCTGAAAGGGAGAAAAAAAGAATCATGACATTAGGCTTAAGTGGATAAGGGATTTATTTCCCTATATTTTCACTGATATTTAATTTGAGGCTCTTACCTTGAAGCCTCACATTTGTGATTGATTAGAATCTGATGTGACTCTTCAGGCATTTCTGCTCACCATTAAATACAGGCTTCCCCTCCCTTTTGTGTAGCACATAAAAATTAGAATATTCAACTCTCATACCAACACCTGCTGACCACCCGTCTGTTGGACTTCTTACTTAATGTCCTCTTTCCTGCTTGTTTCTAGAATGCCTGGGAGATTTCACTTTATATTTGCTAAGGCTGGTTCATTAAAATACTAATTTCGAACTGTAATTATCTGTTGGTTCATATCAGTGGTTAAACCACAGTGGCACTGATATCTTCTAACTGCAGGAGAATTTCACATCTGTTCTCAGCCCCTAGAGCCTTAAGCAAGAGTTACCGTGGTGAGGACTGAAAGAGTTGTACAGAACTGGTTTTGGGTTTTTTTTTTTTTTTTAAAGCACAGTCGCAGGCAGGAAGTATTATAAATATGGTACAATAGACACAATTGTAAAACTATTCATGATACCTTCTGGTGAAAAAAGCAAAAGTAGGCCTGAGGGAGCAAGTCAGGTAGCATTCCCTTTGTTAGTTTGGGAAGATTTGTTCCATAGTTAATCTGATTTTGATCTACTGGCCCAAGTGGGTTAAAAGTGGTGTGGGGAAGATGATTTCTTGTATGATAGAGATCAATGATACCTTTAGCCTGAAGTGGCATCAACCAGTTGAGAGAATGCCCATTAGTTGGCAGGACTCAGCAAATCCTCAAATCCCATGCAAAATAGGTGAGAAAGAAAAAAAGGCAAACAAAGGGAAAAAGTCATAGAAAGGGATGAGGAGTGAAGAAGATGGATAGGATTGAGAAATGGAACAAAGGGAAGAATGAACATTTCCTGGGGATCAGGGGTATATCTGAGTATTAACTACACATGAGACACTGAAGGAAGTGATTTGGATCTCTGGCTCAGGGGTTAGTATAGGGGAAGAAACTGAGGTTTGGAGAGGTCAGATTATGAATTTGGGGAACTTCATTTTACAATGTTTTATTTGTTCATGAATGGTGTGCCAATGTGCACAGATCTTGCTTTTTTTAGGGAGCAGGCCTGCTAGCCACCCATCACAGGAGCACAGGTGAAAGCTATAGTCTATAATTTTGATGTAGGGCAAAACAAGGTGGAACAATACTGGGAGAATTCCCTGTAACACAGAATCTACTTCACTATTCCCCAGAGACATTTATTTTATTTTGTTTTATATTCTTTTGCATGTATGTGTGCATGTGCTCATGTGTTTGTGTAGGTGCATGTGTGTGTGCAGCTGTCATGCATGTACACATAAATGTGGATGTTTGAAGTCAATGTTGGGAGTCACTTCACCTTATTTATTGAGACAGTCTTTCACTGAGCTTGATGCTCATCTATTTGACTAGTCTAGCCAGCATGTCCTGAGGTTCCCCGTCTTGGTCTTCCAAGTGCTGTAAGTGTGCAGACCCTCATGCTGGCATGGCAAGAGCTTTCCACTAAGATATCTCCCAACTTACATATATTTAAAATATTTGTGTTTGCAGTTAGAGAGAGACAGAGAGAGAAAGACAGACAGAGAGAGAGAGAGGGAGGGAGGGAGGGAGAATGGGCATGCCAGGGCCTCTTGCCATTGCAAATGAGCTCCAGATACATGTATTACTTTTTACTACTACATGCATTACTACTGGAAAATCAAACCTGGGGTATCAAGCAAGTGCTGTTAACCACTGAACCATCTCCCCAGTCCCCATAATATTTTTATTTACTTGGAGAGAGAGAGAGAGAGAGAGAAACACAGAGAGACTAGACCCAGATGCATGTGCCACTTTGCACATGTGGCTTTATTGGGCATAGGAAAATCAAACTCAAGCCATCAGACTTTGCAAGCAAGTACCTTTAACCAACTGAACCACCACCTCAGACCCCAACCTTTATTTTGAAATATTACTTACATAACATTACAAAATTGGCCCTCGTTGTTCCCATTCCTATCCTTCCACCTTCAGGCAATTTCAGTAGACTCAAAATTATCTCATCACCTTCATACTTTCTGTTTCCTCCTCCCTCTTATAACTAGAGTAAAATGAACCTGAAAAAGCCCTAATGATGCATGCTATTATATTTGACTACAACAGAAGCCAAGATGTCAGAGTCCTTGATAAAAATTCACTGTTCCAAGGATAGCGTATGCCACTCTCTTTTCCTGTACATAAGAAGCAAATTGACAGTGGTTAAGAACAAAGTAAAACACCTTTAAATCTCTGAATGGACAGCTAACTTCTTTAATAATGGACCACACACAGGAAGATAGAGAAGTTTTGGAGAAGAGGAAGAGGTAAGGAATATATCCTCCACTCGGAGTGTAGAACAAGAAAAAGTAAATGTGTGCAACACGAAACCTAAATGCGAGCTAAAACAGGAATTATTCTACTGATAAATTCATTTGGAAAACTTTGAAATAAAAATGCACTTCAGCTCTTGTATCTATCTGCTGTAAAGAATGAGCCATGTTCTCTTCCTCATGTTAAATAACAAGAATTTGCCCCAGGAACTTTTGCTTCTATCTCCAGGACCGTTGGAGTAGATTGCTAATAATTTAGGTAATTGAGTAAATTTTCATGCTTTGAGTCTTGAAGCTGGCAAATCAAAATTCTAGATTTTCTGTAGGTATGTGGTGCATAATATTTAATGCTTCAGAAATCATTAGTAAAAGAAAATATCACCCCTGTACACACACTCTGAGAGCCTAACTAATGACCATCTCCCAGCTGCCGCTGAAAAGTCAGCATCCGCATCAGGACAGATTTCAAGACAAAGCGAGCTGAGAGATGTCTTAAAGGATAGATGGGGCCATACAAGGAATACACCCATCAGTCCCTGGCTCCTTTTAAATACAGAGGTGACACCAGATACAACCGAAAGATGAATCTTGGGAGTCATTATAGAAAAGCCCAGTAGGTGTGTGAGTGGTATATTCCTAAAATTTAACACAGGCTCTGTCTGCATGAATCTTTTGGTAATAACAGCTTTTATTGATACTTCTCTGTGTTAAAGGAAGCATCGAGATTTCTACTTCAGTTATAATACCTGGGAGATGTTGTGATAAAATGTGACTTGGGCTAATGAAAAACAATGACAATAAAATTTGTCTGTATATTTTAAAAGATATTAAGTAATACAATACAGCTATATTTAAAATTTTAGAGAAGGGATGGAATATAGTTTAGTGGTAGAGTGCTGCCTAGTATGCATGAGGTTCTGGATTCAAACTCCAGTACTCCAAAACCAAACAAAAATTAAAGTTGTTAAGTTGGATGTGGTAGTACATACCTTTAATATCAGCTCAGAGGAGGCTGAGTTATGAGGATCACCATGAGTTTGAGACTAGCCTAGGTTACAGAATGTGTTCCAGGTCAGTCTGGGATAGAGTGATATCCTGTCTAAAAGAAAATAGTGTAGACAACAGTTTTCTCATAGAGACACATGTATTTATTGAGAGTATATCATATATATATATGTATATATATACATATGTATATGTACATATATATACACATATATATGATATTCTCTCTCTCATATATACATATACATATATATATATATATGCACATATATGATTTATCCTTTAAAAATGTTTTTGCTTTAAAAAATACAACTGGATAGACCTCATTTGAGGCTTATAGGATCCTAGGGAATACAAATATTTCTTACATTCCTTCTCATACTGGATTGTGTTGCAATGGTTTGAATCCATGCCAATTTACTCCTCTTGCCCATATTCCTATGTGAGTCTACTGAGCGTAAAATCTGGGTCTGAGTTACCTTCTCTTTCCAAATGTCTGTCATAATGTTGGAGACACAGCACATTTGATAAAGGTCTAGGATTTCCTCATGTGCTCTGAGTACATTCGAAGTGCAACTCAATGGGCCTGATAAACTTCCTTACACAGTGGGTTTTAGAAGTATAAACTACAAACGGATACATGAGAAGTTCATGCAAAGTAAAGACTGAGAGACATCCCAGGCCCTGCAAACCTCTTTTATGTCACTGTGGCCTCCTATTGGAAACATTGTTCCTGTTTCCTGTTCACTACAAGTAATTTTGTGTTTACAAACTTTTGTAATATTTTGACTGTGTCAAAATCATCCAATAATTTTAGTTTTATACCTTTCAATTCAAAAGCACCAGTTTGGAATTTAAAACAACTGGTCATTTACTCAGATGGTTTAAGAAGTACCATGTTAAGTAGTTGATGATATCTCTAACAAGTTCTTTCAAAAGGATGTAGATGCCTGAACACTTCTAGGGTGGTTAGCTCCTCTGGAGATTCTAATGTGCTGATATTAAGTCAATTGAAGAACTGGCTCAGCACAGGTACTAACCATTTGGAACGGAAGCTAGCCAGCACCCACTATTACAAGGGGAGGCATCATTCAACAACCAGTGCTTCAGTAGCAGTGTCAGCTCAAGGGGAACCTTTCAGGTGTGTGTCCAAATGGTATGATTCACTACAGGAAGAGGTCTCAACTGATTTGAATTGGTACAGCCAAATAAAAATGGGGAGATATAGATACATTTGAAAGGAATTCTGAACTGGAAATCTGTGGATGCTCAATGGCATGAAATAGTAAAACTTCATTATGGAAGACATCAAAGATATATTAGATTATATATTCCCTGTAACTAGATACAATTGTACTATTGTACATTAGGTCTTGTCCCTTAACATAAGTTAAAGGTGGGCCACGGAGATGTCTCAGTGGGTAAGATCACTGACCTACTTACCCGAGGGCCTGGGAGAGCCGGAGACCACCTGAGTTTGATTCCTCAGCATCTATGTAAATAAATGGCTACACATGTCTGCAACCCCAGTCTTGTTGGGGGCAGAGGCAAGAGAATTGCTTGGGCTAGCAGACTAAAAATGGCAGTTCCAGGTTGAAGGAGAGTCTCCATTTCAAGGGAATGTACAGGTTAGCAGTATAGCAACCTGATCTTATTCTTTGGCCTCCTTGCATGCATGCACTGGGCACACATATCTACACACATACATACACACATCATACATGCATCACATCACATACCACACCAGACATAATCTACACACACACACACATGCACACACACAATAAAAAAGGCTATCAATACTATAATACTTAGTGAGTTATACTCTCTTGGGAGTCACAACTACAGCAAGTAGACTGGGTAGGATCCATTGGCATGATTTTTGTATTTTTCAGGCAAAACACTATCAATCCTCTATATTTTCATATTTGTAAGTTTCTGAAACTCATGTAACAAACTTCTTTAGAAGAGCTGAGAAAAAAAAATCCTACTTCAGAAAATAATTTACCAGTAATATCATTTGTAAGATTTTTGCTTCTTTCTTGTCCTCAATCTATATGAAATTCTCACAATGAACCAATGACATCTCAGACCACCCTTATTTTGACAGTTTAAAAGACTAAGGATTGTCTTTATGTATCAATCCCCCACAATATCTCGAATATACCTCATCACTGTAAGTCACCCATCCTACCCCTCTTTGGACATATCCATTGACAGAGAACTAAAGTAACTCGCAAGGGAGATTAGTTCATCTTTAAATTATCTATTAAAATTTATGCTTCTTCTGAGATGAAATTTGTCTGTCTATAATTATATGTTGTGGTCTCCATCTTTCTGAGGTCTTACAGAACATGCATAATGACTCTTCTACAAGTCAACATTCATGTATCTCTAGATCTTTGTACCACTGAGTCAGTTTCTCTTCAGGTATTAATTATCAGCTGCTCTATTACATCCCTATACTTGTAACCTTGTTTATTTATGGTTGCTATAAAAGTAATGCCATTGATTTATAGCAGAATCATTTGTTAAAAACCTTAAAATATGGGAAGGATATAGAACTGAAAACTAGGGTTGATGTTCTAGAAGAGTTAATACTTTTACAGATCAGAGTCAGGAAAAAAAAATGTTAGTAAAAAAATTACTACTTATAGGACATGGATATCTATTAATAATCTCCTAGAATTTTTCTCTATGCCATAGAGCCTATTGTCTCATTTGTATCTCATAAAAACACAGCAAAATAGGCACTATACTTCTATTATCCATATTTCATATTTCATGAGGTAACTGAGGCTTAAAGGGCTAAGCTGGCAATGTTCAGCAACAAAGGTGGCAGAGAAACTGATTTAAAGTTAAAAAGTTGTTCAAGCCTCCAACCCAACTGAGAAAATGGATCACACTGTCCATTGGGTCTGATGGATGCCCATAACACACTTAATGCTGTCAGCTGGGACTCTTTTCCAGAATCCATCCAGACCTCCTGAATTTTAGGGGATATAATTGTTTGTCCCCATCTGTTTATGCGAGTTATATTTGCCATTTTGTTTATGTAACTTAATAAACTATTATAGAAGCTGATGAAATATGACTGATAAAAGTTATTTATATGAAAGCTAAATTGAATGTTTACAGATGCATATTACAGGTCTCTTTAAATATTGGTGTAGAAATAAGCGAGTGAAAGAAAACTGTAAAAGAAAAATATATACAAAGATTTTGATTGGTTAAAAGATGTTGTTAGGTATTTGTATCATTGAAGGAAGTGGAGAAAGAGAAAGGAGAAATTCTAGAGGGTTCTTTAAAGATGATACTTACTAAAATGGTAAAATTAGAAGATCCACCTAGGGGCTGGGAAGATGGTTCAGAATATACAGGACTTATACAAGCAAGAGGACCCGAGTATGGATCCCCCAAAGCCATGTAAAGCTGGATGCAGTAGCACAAACAGCAGAAATCCCAGAACATCTACTGAATGGCGGACAGAGGCAACAATCCCTGGAAGTTTACAGGCCACCTAGTTAGCCTGGCAAGTGCAGTGGCAAACAAGGGACCTTTCCTCAAAGAAAGTGGAAAGTGAGGACCAACATCCACGGTTGTCCTCTGACCTCCACATGCACGGCTTGCCCCCATTGCACACATAATATATATATCCCAAAACAATAACAGTTAAAATTAGGGGACCCATAGTCAGAGAGATGGAATTCCAAATAGTGTAACCAAATGGAATGTACAGATAAAAATCGAACCACTCATAAAGCACAGATAAAGCCATAATAGTGTGTACCTGCTGGAGATCCACTCCAGTTTCCAAGCAAAAGGCTTGATCCTAGACGGAAAAACTGGAAAAATGATGGATAAATAAGAGGATAACTTAACACTGAACAATTTATTTTATCACTTCTGGTACTAATCTGGTGGGAGGAAAGCTTGTACTACACTCTGTGTTAGAGCTAGAATCTGAAACACAGCTGACCTCAAAGAGCATCTCCTTGACATCTGTGTATACTGCTTCCAAGTGCTTTATGCTATCACTTTTCTCTGCTAAATACCACAGTCTATTAATAAAGCCTAAGGTTGCATAAGCATTCTGGATAGCTTATGCTTATTTGGAATGTTTTTGCCATATTGATGATTCATGGCTCTAGTTTATTTTTGATTAAAAGTTTTTCACACTTGCTAACCATATATCCTTTATCTTCTGGTGGTAGTGGCCTTTGCATATCCAAATGCCAGACCTTCAAACTACCCTTTTTTCCTTTCTTCTTTCTGGATTTGATCCATCACAATGGCCTGCTGAGATCCTTTGGAGTTTTGTCAGCCAGCATATCCCTTCTCTCTCTGAGCCTCATGTCATCAGCTAATTTAATAAGTAAGACTTGTGTTTGCCCTTTTAAAATCTGACCTTGTCAAAAGACTCCCTGGGCAGGCAAGCTTATTACTATAGATACTTCCTCCATTTCCATTTTAGTAGGAATAATTTGGGTTGGCAGTCACAATCTCACTGTCCCAAGATGCCAGAGCTGTCTTCTCTGGAAGAGCTTCATGTGTGGCTCTGTGGCTGTCTTATACATGACTGCACACAAAGTATTTAATAACTGCACAAAGACTTTAGATAAAAGAATTTTATTTTTCCTAGCAAAGGACAGCAATGAAAATTATATAGAGAACACCAACAACAAATTTTTATATTTTATCCAGCCACAGCACACACTAACCTTTTCAATTTATTACCAGAGCCAGAAGCTAAACTTGAGAGAAGAATAAACATATGAATTAAGGTGGTTTAGTAAGCTTTTGACCATACAATTGTGTCAGTATGATTTCTTGCATCAAGACTTTAATATTTAGAAATGCTGTATTGATTAAATTTAAAATAATTTTATTAAAGGGACAGTTATATTATGCTTTAATATGCAAAAATGCAAAATTCCATATTAATTTAAATATTATGAAACCAGCCCTTTTAGCAATTTGATTAAAATTGTTAGTAGATGTCTAAGCAATTTATTTTTCCTTCCAAAACTATACTGAAAATTCTTGAACGATATCTTAGCTCTGAATATTCTACATAGGAGTCTAAAATAGGCCCAAACTAATGTGTAGTACATATTATCTTTGGAATACTATTCTATACCAATGAGACAAGTTGCCAAAAAGTTAACTACCATGAACTGGAAAATCTCCAATTAAGTAGCTGGAACCCAACCTCTTCTTGGCTTGAAGGCTGGGGACTATTTATTAAAGCTTAGGGAAATCAAGACTGAACACAAGGGCTGGGTTAGACAACATCCTCTGATTCAATCTCTCTGTGTTGACAAAATATACTGTGTGCCCACGAACCTGAGCTGAGTCCACACAAACCAGTTTGAAACAGAAACAAGGAGCATTTAAATTTAGACCAATTTTGACAGTAAAAGCTGTGTTTTCTGGAATGCTACCAGTACTTCCACAACTCCTCTGGTTCAAAAGTGTATTCTAGCAGCTGGAATTGGCAGTGGAGCTAATTCTAATCAACAATAAGGCTATTTAGATCCACAGGATCATCCCTGGAGGAGGCTGGCCCAGTTCCACTTGTGGTATAGCAGTCTCTGGCCTCTCAGGGTGACAGACAGCTGCCCTAGGAGGTAAGGAAGGGACTCTCAGCAACTGGAAGGTTCAGGCCATGTTTTCTCACTCTCTAAGCCTTGCAACAGACTTTGTAGCTCTTTGTAATTTTTTTCTTTGTGGCAAATATACATGGCAAAATTTGTCATTTTTAACTATTCTTAATAGACTATTTTTTGAGCAGTCTTAGGTTCAAAATCAAGTGGAAGTATAGAAGATGCCAAGGCAAGATATAGCTTCCAATGACACCCCACCACCACCACCCTAGTGATCTACTTTTTTCAACCATATCCTGCTTCCTACATTTTATCACCTTCCATAGTACCATTATATTAGGAATCCATGAAAGAATAACTCTAATAAGATCATGAAGGCAGATTAGACTATAGCCTTCATAGTCTGTTCCTGGAAATGTCCTCACAGACATACACAGAAGTGTGATTTAATAAATTCCTGGGTATTTCTTTCTTCTTCTGTTGTTTTTTTTTCTTATATTAAGGTAGGGACTCATTCTAGCCCATGGTGACCTGGAACTCACTCTGTAGTCCCAGACTGGTCTTGAATTCACAGTGATTTTTCTACCACTGCCTCTGAGTGCTGGGATTAAGGCATGTTCTACCACACCCTACCTTCCTGGGTATTTCTTAATGAAGTCAAGTCAACAAATTGAGACTAATGATTATATTCTTGCTCTTGTATGCATGCTCTCCACCATCATGTTCTTCCTCACCACAAAGCACAAAGCACCAGAGACCACTGACTGAACTGCAGCCAAAACAAATATTTCCCCTGCAGTTCATTATCACAGGTATGCTGTCATAACAAGAAATGCTAACATTACCTACAAAAGGAAATTTGTTTCCAATTTTTAACTATTTCTGTGTCATATTTAAGTGACATTAATTGTATTCATTCTGTTGCACAGCCTTTGGTATTGTGGGGTTTTTGAGCTTTTCCATCACCCCAAATGGAAATTGTTGACCATTAAGCATCAACTTCCTATTCCTCCAAATTCCTCTGATTGTGTTTATTATTGGTATTTCATCATGGGATCACACAATATTTTCATTTTGTGTCTGGTTTGTATCACTTAGAATAATGCTCCTAAAGTAGAATTTCATTCCTTTTAATGGCTGAATAACATTTGCTTGTATTTGTGCACCACAATTTGCTTATCCATTAATCCATGGATGGATACTTGGGTTGATTACACTTCTGGCAATTGTGAATAATGTTGCAAAGAAAATTGGTATGCAAGTTTCTTTCTGAGGTGCTGTTTTCAACTCTTTTGGGTATATATACAGGAGATGATTTGGTGAGTCATATGGTAACACTATGTTTAGCTTTTTAAGGAACTGCTAAACTTTTCCACAGCAAATAACACCATTTTACATTCCCACCAACAGCACATGAGAATTCCAATTTGTGGCTTTTCTTGTAACTTAGGCAGTTAATGTAATCAACTGAGGATTACTTTGCAATTACTTAGCCTATTGATTAACTGACATCCTTATTTCACTACAGACTTCATCTGATAAATTTTATCATAAACTATTATAATTTACCACTATCAGACCAAGGATTTTCAATTGGAATTTACCTCTCTAATACTTTTGTTTCTATGCCTTTGGCTTTGCTACACTCCTACTAATAAAACTTCAACTCATTCATCCTTTGTTTCCCAGTCTGCAAGAACTGTCCAAGCCACTTCAAAGTCCATAGCTCAACACAATTCCAAAGGCTTAACACCTACTGAACATAGCATGTTTACCCATCTACTTTCTCTCTTTTCCCTGCCCTTCCTTGTGCATTTCAGTACAGACTTCTTATTCTTTAGTTAACATTTTTGGTGCTGTCTTTATGAGGGCATCTCTTCCTTGTTAAAATGAGATGAGATGCTATTTTTTGACTGGTATTTCGCAGTGCCAGTGACACAATTCTATTTACAAATATTAGCCAAAGGAAGAATGTTTACTAATTTGTGAATATCTTAACAAAAACTCCCTTCCCCTTTCCTTGCACTTATACCCTTCCTTCTTTCATTTATCCATCTGCCTCCATCCTACTTGAGTCCATAGCTGTCTCATGACAGCAGCTTCCAAGATTCTGTCTTTGCCTCTAACTTGCACTTGATCAAATCCACCTCAACTGTAATTACTGATTCTTCTACTTGAACTCACCACTTGTTATGTTCCCGCTCAATATGATTCAAAGTTCCCTTTGTGGCAATTCTGGCTATCCAACAGGTTTAACCATTGAACAACTATCTTCAAATGGAACTTTTCTTTCCCACACTGGCCAACCTGCCATATACTTCATTTGCAACTGGCTCATAACTTGGCCTTTATGGGTTCCATTAATCATAGCCCTTTGCCTAATTAATGTCCAATTTTGATCAAGGATATGGTTTCCATGATGTAGTGGTTTGATTCAGTTGTCACCCATAAACTTAGGTGTTCTGAATGCTAGGTTCCCAGCTGATGGAGATTTTGGAATTAACACCTCCAGGAGGCAGTGTGTTGTTGGGGACAGGCGTATGAGTGTTATAGCTAGCTTCCCCTTGCTAGTAGTTGGCACAGTCTCCTGTTCCTGTTGTCCACCAGATGGTGAGACAGTGATGTCCTCCCTCTGCTCATGTCGTCCTTTTCTCTGCCATGATGGAGCTTCCCTTTGAGTCTGTATGCCAAAATAAACCTCTTTTTTCCCATAGGCTGTGCTTGGTTGGGTGATTTCTACCAGATATGTGAACCTGACTGCAACAGTAATGTGGGTGCCGAGATTGGCGTTACTGCTAGGCACCTGATTGTGTGGCTTTGGCCTTTTGGAGCTGATTTTCAAGAGGAATGTGGAAGGACTTGAAACCTTGGCTTAGGAGGCACCTTGAAGTGCTGTAAGTACAGCTTGATAGATTCTTCTGGTCATACCTGAATGCAGTAAGAACTATGGACTGTGTAGTTTGGCTTATGAGGGTGAGAAAGAGCTTTGCTTGGACTGGGCTGGAAAAGGATTGTGTGAGAGGCTTGCTGTTATGCCCATGTCCTGAGAATTTGTACACAGTTGTATTGTGTAAAAATGGACTGGTGTGAACAGAGGGTTATTGCACAGAAAGAAATCTTTCAGTCAAAACTGCTGCCTGCTCAGCTGTAACTGAGAAATGACAACCATTGAGATTGGGCCAGCTGACCTACATATCTTTCTGTTGTCCCAATATAGGGATTATGTTTTATATCATGTATGGTTATCAGTTTATGGGGGCCAAGGACAGAATGTGGTGGTTTGATTCAGGTATCCCCCATAAACTTATATGTTCTAAATGCTAGGTTCCCAGCTGATGGAAATTTGGGAATTAATACCTCCAGGAGGCAGTGTATTGTTGAGGGTGGGTTTATGGGTGTTACAGCCAGTTTCCCCTTTGCTAGTGTTTGGCACAATCTCCTGTTCCTATTGTCCACCTGATGTTGGCAAGGGGGCGATGTCCACCCTCTGCTCATCTCATCGTTTTCCCTGCCATCATGGAGCTTCCCCTTGAGCCTATAAGCCCAAATGAACATCTTTTTTCCCCACAAGATGTTCTTGGTTGGGTGATTTCTACCAGCAATGTGAACCTGACTGCAACACATGGTGACTTTGGCTAGAAGTGAAATGCATACACTCTGGCAGTGTGACATAGACTGCAATATTTTTTAATGGTTAGCTTAATCTGAGCAGTAGACACAGTATGTTATATTAAAAGAGTAGATGGCTGGCTAACAAATAGTTTCCTATCAAACATTGATCAAAGTTATGGTATACTCAGTCTCTTAGGCTGGGGAACCTGACACTGAACAAACAACACCATATAGGCAGAATTGTGTTTGTGGATGAATACACTACCTGAGTTCATGAAATTGGTATGTGTACATGGGTGCACACACATGTG
The DNA here is from genome assembly GCA_036346955.1 of Dipus sagitta. Lineage (NCBI taxonomy): Eukaryota > Metazoa > Chordata > Mammalia > Rodentia > Dipodidae > Dipus > Dipus sagitta. The sequence continues at coordinate 102,512,420 of CM070774.1, read as the reverse complement.
CACATTGTAGCCTGCCATTATCATACTTAATTTATAATGATAGCCATAATCTAAAGGACTCAAAGGCTATCAACATGCCTGAGCTAAGTACCTTAATATTTTAACTCTCCCTATTCCTCCACATTGATGTTCTATTGCCTGACCAATCTGTGCCACTGAACACATACCTGATAGTACTATAAATATCTGAGTCCAGCTCATATGTCTTCAAATCAATTTAAAGGTCTTTGAAGATGAGTGTTTGTTTTGAGATAGTTTTCAATGTTGGTTGAATGAAAAAAGTACACAGTGTTTGCAGGCTTAAATAGTTCCTTCCATGATGATAGTCCTTGTTAGGTCCAAAGATGCTGCCTGCTTGTTGAAGGCTGGATCAGAAGGCCATTTGGGATTGGTTCCACCTTGCTAGATGGAAATTCTTACCTGAAGCTGTCACTGGGCCTTTGATGCTACCTTCTGATTTGGAGCTGGCCTCCCTGGCTTCAAGCAGCAGGCCTAGAAGGTTACAGGTCAATGTGAATTTTCATAGTTGTGCTATAATCTGAAGTGGGTGCCTCATGCACAAGGAACAGCCTGATTCAGTATATCTTTTGAAACTTCCAAGGGAAGGGAAATGGCACAAAAGCTGTGTGGATTGCATTCACAGCCTTGCTGGCAAGTGCTGGGTTATTCAGGATGTTCAGTATTTATCTCTTCATTTTAGTAAGAATGAACAGAAAAGAAGAGAATGAGAAATACAAAATCCTTTTTAAAGATTGGCTTTAATGGCACCTAAATTTGATTGTAGAAATCTTTGTAAAGTAATTCAAATTTAGTGCAAGCAAAATATCCACTTGCCAAGGCTCTCAAGAGACTTTCACCAAGATGTCTGTTCTGTGATTAGCCTTGAGTCCAGACAATAGGACTGGGATGGGACTGTGGGCACAAGGGAGCCTGGCTGGCCTTCTGTTTCACACCAAGTCACAATGCACTCATCAGGGGAAATCCAATGCATTTCTTATCTAACATTTCTGTTTTCAGTGTGAATTACTGGACAATCCTCCAGATGCTGATTTTGTTTTATCTCCTTACAAGATAACTTTTTGTTTCTGATGGCATATTGCTATTTAGTATCAGACTGACAAATTCTATTTTTTAAAAGCTATAGTTAATGGTATAAAACAAGCCAGAAAAAATAGCCAGAATGGCTTCATGCTTTTCCTTATTTTTATAAAAACTGTGGGAGCTTATATATATAGATTGATGTATTAGTTATACAGTAAATCACTCATTTAGATTCAAAATTGATATAGAATAAATTTATTTTCTCTCTTTTTCTATAAATGACAGTGGAATGTTAGTAGTCATGATAACTAAGGAAACAAAACCTCAGCATCAGACCACCCCTAGTGTAATGTTTCAATGAAACTGACATCCTATTTTAAAAGTCATTCTTTCAACAATAATTTATTGTTTACTATATGTCCTCACTAAGTAGTCCTTCATATCCTAAATATCTCTAAATTCTTTAAAATAGAGTAGATTTCGTTATATAAGTATAAATGTAAATTTCTCCATTCCTAGTGCCTTAGGAACCACCTTGGGGTTGTCCTGAAGACGATAAGAAGGGGAGAACACAGGAATCCTCTAACAGAGGAATAAACAAGCTGTGTTCATTCTCCATAAATTGAAAATAACACTTTTATGCTATTCTTTTGATACAAACTATAAGGGTATTTCATTCAGGTTTGCATTGCTGTCAAAAATTGCCTGACCAAGAGCAGCTTTGGGGGCAAAAAAAAGGTTTATTTTGGCTTACAGGTTCAAAGGGAAGCTCCAGGATGGCATGGGAAAATGATGGCATGAGCACAGGGTGGGCATTACCCCCTGGCCAACATAATATAGTTAGTTAATGGGAACAGGAGAGTGTGCAAAACACTGGCAAGGAGAAACTGTTTATAACACCCATAAGCCCACCCCCAACACTACACTGCCTCCAGAAGGCATTAATTCCCAAATCTCCATCATCTGGGGACATAGCATTCAGAACACCTATGCTTATGGGGGACACCTGAATCAAACCACTACAAAGGGTGAGGACCAAGTTCACCTTCTTGTACCTGGTGTTGACTCAGTGAAATTGTTTGACTTCTGCTGTGTCTTCACACCAAGTTTTCTCTTTACTTCTTTAACAGATTTATGCAGAAGAGTCCAAAAATGAAAATTCAGCATCTAGAATCTAGAACAACTGGCCAATGTATTAAAATAATCTAACTTCACACCAAGTATTCCATCATCACATATACCTCTACATATGTATATGCATATGTGTATATGCATCTCTCAAGCTGCTGATGCTCATCAGCATTGGCTCTGTAATTCCCTTATCTAGAGAAGCAGAACACAGGAATAAGCAATAAATAAATGTATATATAGAACCAGTGAGAACATTACCCAGAGCCTCAGACAGAGAAAGTCACCAAAAATACCAATGTAGTGGAGACAGGAAAACAAAACAACATAAACAGATATATAGGTGAGAAAATACAACAGTGGAATTTAACAGGGGAGGAATATTAGCTGCTTTCTCATTCCTGTGAATAAATGCCTGATAGGAAGCAATGTAAGGAAAGAAGGGGTTGATTCTGGCTTGCAGTTTTGAGGGGATACCTTCCACCATGATGAGGCAGGCATGGCCGCAAAAGCAAAGCTGGTCTCATTTCAGTCATAGTCAGGAAACAGGATGAACAGGAAATGGAACTGTACTCTAAAACTTCAAGGCCTGCACTAAGTGACACTTTTCCTCCCACAAGGAAGGTTTTAAAGGTTCCACAAACTTTCCAAATGGTCCTACCAGCTGAGGACTAAGGGTTCAATCCATGTCTATGGGTGACATCTTGCATTCAAACCACAATGGATGAATGTTAAAATCTGATATTTCCATCCTCAAGAGAATGACAATAGGGCAGGGCTCCACTGGAGAATGGGATACCCAAACCTAGCTGTATTCCTTGAATAAAGCCATAATAAGCAAAAAAGCTTGTTAAAACATCTCCGATACCTTTTAATAAATTAATTTAGGAATTTATTTGAGAGGTTGCCTTAGGGGAGAGAGAAGTCATCAGCGGTGATAAACACCAGTGGACACTGAAAGCCTTGTTTAGCCAGTCAGGCCAAATGACCCAATTGGTGCAATAGTAGCATGTATGTTATGGGGTAAATCAACTGCTCTCTAATTAGCTTGAAGACCTGCTCCATGGGAAGGAATACATGCCTGGTACAGAAAACCTGGTCAAAAGTCTATGGTGTGGGAGTTCATAAGCCCTAGGGGTGTAATGCCTGCTCTTGTCTGGCTGCATGCATGCATTATGCTCACCAAACTTCCCTTTAAGCACATGTATTAATTTTCATACCCATATATTGATGCTACCTTCACTTTTTGTTACAAAAGCTTCTCTTTTTAGATGGCAGTGACCTCGGGGATGACTTAAAAGGCACCATAGTGCTGAGAAGTGACAGAGGAGTGCTTATCACTGAAACATCTCTATCACATCTTCCAAAGCTCAGGATCCATTGTGGAAGAGGTGGCAAAAAGAATGTAAGAGCCAAATAAAGGTAGGGCAGCTTACAATGCAATCTTCCAGGCACAAATTGGCCTCGATATCTATGACCTCAAAGTGCTACCTACACAAGACCCTCATAATAGGAGGAAATGATGATGACATCAATATAAAAGAGAGACTAATTGAGAGAGAGAGAGAAAGAAAGAGAGAGAGAGAGAGAGAGAGAGAGAGAGAGAGAGCATATGATGGAGAATGTATTTGTGAAGGGGAAAGTGGGGTGGGAGAGGGTATTATCATGGATTTTGTCTATAACTATGGTAGTTGTCAGTAAAAAGTTAAAAAAAAGAAAGGAGATATTAGGCCAGTAAAAAGAGATATGAGATCTATTTTCACAATATTAAATTGGTAGCCAGAAGATTCTAGTTTATTCTGGTTTATCAGATTCATTTTGTGCTCATTTGCTTTTGATAGAATCACTCATGGCTTCTGAACACAATGCTAAAAATAGTTCTTAAAGGCAACTGCTTCTAGCAATATGCTATACCAGGTGTTGTTCTGTGGGATTTGTCTGCTGTGAAGAAAATTCTAGTTAGAGAATACTTTTTAATGATTATAAAAACCCAAAGCATGAGTTTCCCAGAACTGAAATGAGTTAGCAATTGACTGAAGGCTAGAGAAAAGGTGACCCTGGCTATGGTGGCATAGAAAATTAAATATTGACCTTGGTCCAGTAACAGTGAAGAATAGTTGATACCTAGAATCTTATGTTGACTTGTACTTCTCAAAAGGGCCAAATAGTCCCAGACTGATGGAAACCTTTGTCACCACAGAAATAGACTGGAATCCTTTTCAGGAAAGTATCTCAGGATGAGCACACAGGAAAACAGAAATACACAATCAACATCACCAAGCCAGGAGAAGGCAAGCTTCATAAATAAGAGTCAGAAGAAATCACAAAGACGGATTTGGACCTCAAGGAACACAGAAACTGAACTGGAAGATAGAGAATAATTACTAGTTAGTGATGTATGAATAATAGAAATCAAATAGTACACAAAATGACATGCAAGGAAACAATGAATTATTAGTAATGAGAATTCATACTTGCAAAGGGATCAAATAAAAATACCACAAAAAGGAAAAAAAAGTATTTAGAATGGAAAATGGAAAAAAAAAATTCTAATTGGATACAGATAGAATTAGTACCAGAAAGAGAGACTTGATAAAATGCTACCAGTCAAGAAATTCACAGTGATGAAAACAGCAAAGAAAATATTAAAAATATGAAGTAAATGAAAAGTTCAAGCATATGTTAAAGTAGCTCAGAAAAAAAAGTTAAAGAGGAAAAATATGTAAAGACTAATGCTTGAGAATTTTCTAGAACCAATGAAAATGAGATGAATCTACTTGTAATAGGCCAGCAAAAATGGGTAAAATAATTCCTTATGTAGACACATACTAATGAAGTTCCTAAATGTCATCGACAAAGAAGAGATGTTATGCCTGGAAGTGAAATGTAACGCATGACTTTGCTTATGAGTTATTCATCAGTGATGGTGAGTACACTCATCTAGTCCTACTAAAAATCCTGTTTCATAATAGGTCCACTGCTGTTCACTTTTTTTTTTTTTTTTTAGGAGTGGGGCATTTATTGAGATTTTGTCTTTTATTTTTCTCCTGGTGCTGAGGACCGAACCCAGGGCCTTGTGCTTGCTAGGCAAGCACTCATCCACTGAGCTAAATCCCCAACCTGTAGGACTGGGGCATTTATTATAACCAACTATTAGCTAACCTTTCTTTGACCCATAAGTTACCAGTTAAGCAAACCTAGAATTTGATTTTTATATTCTCAATTGAACTTTAGAGTCCATATTAGATACTAGATACATAAAAATATTCATTCCACTTGTTTAAAGCACTATTTTTCAACCCTGGATGCAACTTAGAATTACTCAAGGAATTGTAATAAAATAACAGTGTTTAAATCTTCTAGAAATTCAATTGATCATTATGTGTGTCCATGTTTCACTGTTGTTTTATTTTTATTGAGAAATTTTATATGTAAACATACTCTAGCTTGGTTATGTTTTTATGACATCATCATCTTTTGTCTTGTGATGCCTGCCTATAATTCTTGTGCTGGACAGTTGGAGACAGGCAGATCTTTAGGACTTGCTGGCTATCTAGTGTAGCCTGATTAGTAAGCTCTGTATTACATGAGAGACTCTTGTTTCAAAAAATAAGGCAGTAAAGTGACTGAGGAAGACCCTGACATAAACCTCTGCTCTCCATATACACCTGCACACATATCTCCACATGCATATGAACAAGTATACACATGTGCACATCACACACACATACACAAGCCAAAGTGTACATTGTGCATATGAAAATACCATAATGAAGCCTATTATTGTGTATAATAAGTGCATATCAGGGAATAAAATCAGGATACTGGATGTGTGATAGTTTGAATGAGTTATCCCCATAAACTCATGTTTTGGATGCTTGTTCCCCAGATGGTGTCAATTTGGGAAGTGGAGGCTTGTTGAAGAAGGTATATTTTGGGGGGGCAGATTTGAAGTGTCAGTTTCCCCTAGCCAGAGTTCGGCTCACTGTCCTGGTGCTGTTTCTACCTGCTGTGGCAGAGGTGATGGCCAACATCTGCTCATGCCACACTTTCCTCTGCCATTATGAAGCTTCCCCTCAAGACTGTAAGTGAAAATAAATCCTTTTATCCTTTCATTTGCATTTTGACAAGTGTTTTGTCCCAGCAATGAAAAGAAAATTACCATGGGGTTGGGGGGGTGTCTCTCAATATTCTCTTTTGAAAACTTCTGAATTATTTTAATTTTTATTGTACATGTGTGTATAATCACATACACACCAAAAATTCTGAACGATTAAATATATTACTAAAATATAAACTTTTGTTTTGATAGCCAAAAAATGCCAGTATTACCTATTAAACAGTTGTTCGCATGGAATAGAAATGATCTTATTATCACATAGTAACTTTCCTGGTACTCCTTATGTTCTTTTCTTGATTCAATTTCATCATTCTATTTACTTTTTCTTGTGCAAACACCATTTTTAAAAATTATATTAGCCTTAAAGTAAATTCTAATATCTGGTACTATGTATGCCACTTCATTCCCTCACATATCCTTGGGAATTCTTATATATACATTTTTTTTCACAAGAACTTTTAAATCATTCAGTCCAGCACAAAAAAATCTTTTTAGTTTTTTTCATTATATGAAACATGTATTATTACCATAGTCAAAATACTTGCAGTCCATTTCCACCATTGTAAGGACATCAAGGCCATTTTCCTCCTGAAGGCAGGGAGAACCCCAGTTAAAAATGTCAGAGAATCCTATATTCACTTATCACACAAAACCCTTGAAAACTGACAATAAGTAAGTTTCCAAATTGTCTCTTACATGGTCTGTAACAAGGCAGAGTGCTCCTGGATGACTGTATACAGACTAGGGCCATCAAAAAGTGAATTAGTGGACTTCATCAAAACTGAATTAGTGTGATGCTAAGGAGCAAGACCATGCAATCAAGAGGGAATGCTGTACTCCCTAAAATGCTAGGTGTGAACATGCCACTCCCAGTTATGCTCCTCCTCGTAAACAATAAACTACATGTGTAATTGCAGAATTGGTGGTCCAGGTCACTGAGGCAGGTAGCTACAAGGAAATGGGTCTGTCAGTGATAACTGTGAGGCTCTTAAGAAGGATGTAATCCTAGGGAGCCCATCAGTGGTACACATAGATAATTATGTGCATTGGTGCTATGGTCAGAAATTGCAGTTCAGATCCCTGTTCTCTCATTTTATAGTTATGAGATATTGCTTTCTGAACTTTGTTCTCTTTTATCAATAAAATGTAGACAAAAGTCTGTCAAGTAGGAATGCTGTGAGTGAGCATGAAACAATATATAAAAGCCTTCAAATAATGTCTGACACAGTAAATATCGTGGGCTCTTGGGAATGTTTACCATTCGTGCCAATCAGAAATATGCAGCAGACAAAAATTAAAGTAGTACTTAGTGTCTGGAGTTAAAATGTATTTACATATGAGGTTGAATTATGTACATATGTAAGCCATTATTAAATATTTTTAATATGGGAATTCAGTTTCCAGAGAAGAGAGCTGAGCAGAAGGTTGAAAGAAGCACAGAAATACAATTATCAAATATGCTATATTCTATTCCCAGAAATCTGGTTTTATGTTATATCAGTGTACTGTTTTGAATGAAGTAAAAGTATAAGATTGTTGTTTTAAAAGATCTTCATTTGCAACAGTAGAGGAAATATACTGGATGTATTTGGAGGTAGGGATGTGTGTTAATATTGTATGCAGAGAGATTATCTTTTTTCAAAAGAAGAATTCAACTATTTTTAAAAGTCACAATGGGAGAGAGAGATATGAGAACAAAAATTAAAATAAAAGTATGTTTGATACCTATAGATGTTAGCTTCTATCTTACTCTGTTACTTTTCTTCTTTCCCTTAGAAAATTTGAAAAGGATAAAGGCTTAAATTTCCTTAGGCTGAAATACCTTGTTGGCAAGAGGATAATGCCTGTAAGTTTGCAGGCTTTAGATGCAGCAGGTAGATAGGAAAGTGTGTTGTGCTGTGAGGGTTCTGTCCTTATTGACTTTGCAGGCCTGTGATAGCAATGGGTAGAGCTCAGCTATTTTTGCTTCAAAGTCAGCTGTTTGATTTAGGAGAAGAAACAAAGGCTGCAGAGAATGCCAGATTGGGGGCGAATTCTAGCCATTTCATTTGTACTATAGGTAAGTAAACTGATTGCTTCTGGAGACTCTATGTTCATTGTTTGTGCCTCTCTCATTAAATTCACATGCTATGGAAGGATGATAGGTATGCTAAAGAAGAACAAAGTGAGCAAGAAGAGAGAGGAACTGAGAATGACTTCAATAGAAGGCTTCGCATAGGAAGACATCCTTGACAACATGTTTGAAGCTATACTTACAGAAAATGAAGAAATACATGATGGCACTCAGGAGGCAGAGGTAGGAGGATTGCCATGAGTTCGAAGCCAACCTGAGACTCCATAGTGAATTCCAGGTCAGTCTGGGCTAGAGTGAGACCCTACCTTGAAAAACCAAAAAAAAAAAAAAAAAAAAAAAAAAAAAAAAAAAAAAAAAAAACTACAAGAAATACATGATGGAAAAAGTTGAGAGAAAACTATAATTCTAGACCTAGAGAAAAGTAAGTACAAAGGCCCCAAAGCAGAAAAATTGTTGAACTTGGGCAAACATTCAAAGGTATATGTAGCTAGAATGGCCTCAGGAAGAGAAAAGTGATGGGGAAGAGCCCACTGAAGTGATGTGAGTGAGTGTATGGTGGGATGTGGAGGCAGTATGGAGCCAGGCATGCCTGGGCCAGCATTTCCTCAAAATGACAGGATATGTGCAGAGCCATGCTGAGCAGAACAAGACAACATGATTTGCTTGAGGGTCACTAGGACTTCAGTGTTAAGACTGCAGGAGCCTCTGATGGACTTGCCACAGTGATGTAGTAAGGAAATGAACTAGACCTTGTCTAGCTAATGGGTGGGTATGTTGTATGGTTTCATCCTTGATATATTTAGAAGGTGATGCCAGTAAGATTTAATGGTAGATGGCCAAAGCATGATCATTGGATGGTCCTATAAGATAAGGTAAAGTAAACAAAGCATGTATCATTGCTTAAAACTTGAGTCCAGCTGGACGTGGTAGTGCACGCCTGTAATCCCAGAACTTGGGAGGCAGAGGTAGGAGATCTGCATGAATTTGAGGCCATCCTCAGACTACATAATGAATTCCAGGTGAAACTGGGCTAGAGTGAAACCCTATCTCAAAAACCCCAAAAACGAAAACAAAGAAACAAACAAATAAAAATCCCCCCCAGCAAAAAAAACCCCTGAATCCTGAATAAGTTCCCATCAGGTTCTTTAGCTCTAGCAGCCCTGAGTCTCTGTAGCTCCTTGGCTTGTACAAAACACAGGTAAGAGCAGCAGCCGGTGTGTTGTCTGCTGTGATCTACTGCTTCCTACACCCTCCTCTAACTTGTGTTCTAGGTGAACAAAATCAGAAAGGTGAAACACCACATCACCTCCTATCTTCCACTGTAGCAAGCACAGACAGGAACTGCTTGAGACATGATTTTCTTTTCTCTCAAAACAAGACTGGGGGGATAAAAGCGCTTTCTGAATGAGCCTGACAACTGAAGTTTGGAACCCTAGAATCCATAAGTAGCACTCAGGTCTGTAATCCTGAAGTACCTATGGCTATGGGAGGCAGTTTGGAGAATCCTGAAGCTTACAGGGCAGTCACAATGGCAAAGGAGAGATCCTGCCACAAACAAGGAGGAAGGCAAGGACTGACATCCTGAGGATGGCTTCTGACTGCCAAACTTGTGTTGTGGCACCCGTGTACCGATTTACATACACCCCCTCCCCGACACACACACAATAAATAAAAGAAACTGGAAAAAGTGAATGTAGGGTTTTACATTAAGGCCAAACTGAGCAACTACATGTTGACATCTGTCTAGCTCTAAGCCTAAATCCACATAGTTTGAATGAAGTTTAAGAACAACAGCAGCGGTGAAATTAGTTCCAAAATGAAGCAATAAAAAAAAAACTCCATAAATGATTAAAAATGTTGACAAATGAGTAGAAAAATTAGGGTTAAGTCTGCATGGCAAACTAATTGGCATTTAAGGAAAAAACTGATTAATTTGGTTTAAACTTGTTCATGAAATTTAATGTTCAAAAGTGAGGTTTTCACATTAGGGCAACTAGGGGAGTAGAATTGGGTTGCATTAATACCCTATTTCTCCAGATTAGACTGGGTTTTGCACTTTCAGGTTTTACACAATAAATGGAAGTTGACACCTGACTCATCCTGGGCAGCGGCTTGGTCCTCAGTTTAATTTTCACTACACCACTCTAGGTTGACTGACATTCTTCCTCTCTTCATAGGGGACACAGGAGAGTAAGAGGCTGAGTAGGTCATTCTTGAACTCCCAGTGGTTATGTCTCAAAGCCAACATTTGATTGGAGACAGAAACCAGGCTTTTCCTATCTGATCTCAGCTAGCACAACCTCCATCTAAGGTGTTTTTCTGGATCTCTCTGACATATGGTTATTTCACCATTAATTGTAAACCATTCACTTCATGGTTTATTAATACGTTTCATCAGGAATTAAGACAATAATGTTTTATCCACTTCCAAGAGTGCTACTTCCATGTAGCATTCCTGTTTTCCACCTGTCAGTCATGTCTTCAGAATTTCCAGTCTGTGATAGGATGTAACAAGGAATAAATTCATGTCATGTCTGATCTAACTTTCCCATACACTACAGTGGAGTGATATAGGTGCATATGTATGTGTGTGTGTGTGTGTGTGTGTATGACCACAAGTACTGCAGACCGCCTATATCCTTCAGTGATACTTCTTACCAGTGCATTTGGAAAATAATAATAAATAGGTTTTTATGCAAGAGAGTAAAAAAGTACTGGGATGCTGTCAAAGAAAGCCAATGATCATTGAGGATCATCATTTCTTGTTGGATACCTGTCTCTTTTTTCCTGACCCTTGGATTACTCCTATTACCTCTATTTCTAATAAAGGCAGAGGCTTATAAGATGGTGGAATACTAGATAATGGATGTGATCTAGTGAAATGGTAAAAGTCCACTATTTACAATGATGTGTGTGTATCTGCTTTTTCTCTTTTTTAAAAGTTTTTTGGTTTATTTTTATTTATTTACTTGAGAGTGACAGACAAAGAAAGAGGGAGAGAGAGAGAGAGAATGGGCATGCCAGGGCTTCCAGCCACTGCAAATGAACTCCAGATGCATGTGCTACCTTGTGCATCTGGCTTATGTGGGTCCTGGGGAATCAAGCCTAGAAACCACTAAGCCATCTCTCCAGCCCCTCTGACTTTTCTTGACAAGAGTAGTCTGTTAATTGCTTAATAGTTAACATTATTAATTATTAGCTAATGTGTTACAATTGAGTACTTAAAATGCAGCAGACATTATGCTACATGCTGTCTTTGAAAATAAGTTCTTATGCACAATAAAGAGCATTATACATCATTGGAAATCAGTATGCAAATAAAGGGACTCCACTGGTGACAGCACTTGCTATGTGCTGGGTTTGCAAGGCACACAAGCCATTCCTTCTTATTCTCCATTACTATGAGTGACTCATTATTTTCTGTACTCACATATGGGAACAGTGAGAAAGATGAAAGATTATCTAAGACATAGTATGATTTAAATGTAATTTATATTTACTTAAAAGTGTATGGATGATGTCTACTGTGTACTCAGAACTGAAGTATTCATTTAATTACCAGAACATTTTATACTAATATTTTAGACCCCTGAAGTTATTGAAGTACAGCTATTAAGACAATATACTATAAATATTTAGTGAGTGATGTTTAAATGTTTCATCACATAATTTTGTGCTAAAAGGACACTGAGCCAGTATCCCAACATAGATAAGAAAAAAAGCGCATATTTATAACAACTACTATATTACTCATTGTCCCAGTCTGAGGCACATGCAATCTCTTTGGGAGAGGATAAAAGGATGGATAGATGATGAATGAAATACTTTTGTAAGTTATAGTATTACACGGGTCTGATTCAGTAACAACATTGAGTTGGTCAAGCATATCATTAGTAGATAAACTGAATCATGAGAAAATTATGACTTCATTTAGGTAAAATTAATGAACAAAACTTTTTTGTAGATAGCTTTAATTTAATAATGGGGCAAAAGGATGTTAAAGGATGTGACATATAATACTCAACATTAACACTGTAGACATGCTGTTTTCCTCTTGGGTTTATCTCATACTTGTTCTGCCACATAAGTATATATTTGTAATCTAGCAATGAATTGTATCTTTCAGCCTCAATTATCAGTGGATTCTTCTGGTGGTCTTTCCTGCTTTTTAACTATGTTGCATAAAAAAATCCACTTACTGCTATGCAAAGAGCTGGAAATTCAAATTTGTGTCATCTCAGCCCCAGCTCTCTGGGCCTTCATGTTTTCATAGGAAGCACATTTAATTTCTGCACAATCCCTACAGTACAAGAGTACTTCTTTTTGAGTTACAAATCAACTGAGTTTTTACTCTCTCCCCCAACACTAATCCCACTGGTCTGTTTGCCTTGTCAGATACAGTGCTGCTAGACTGGCTCTCTCACTTAGTAATGTGTACTTAAGGCTTGCCCATGTCTTTTCATAACTTAATAGTTTATTTTTAGCACGGAATAGTATTCCGTTTTTAGGATATAACCCAGTTTATACAATTTTTTAAAGTTTTGGCAATTACAGAAAAAGTTGTTGTAAGCATATATGCATTTGCTTTTGTGACTATGAGTTTTTAGTCATCTGGGTAAATATCAAGAAACATGTTTTCCAAAGTGTCTTCAAAGTGGCTCTATTAGTTACTTTTTTCATTGCTGTGGAAAAAGACCCAAGGAAAACCATTTCAAAAAGGAAGGGGTTATTTTGACTCACAGTTTAAGTCCATCAAAGTGGGGAAAGTATGATGTCAGGAGCATTAAGTAGGTGGTCATCTTACAGTCAGGAAGCTAGGAGTTATGAATGTCATTGCTCAGCTCACTTTCTCCTTTTCATTCAGTCCTGGATGCCAGCCCATGGAATGGTGCCACCCAACCCACATTTAGAGGGCATGTTCAAACCTCAACATACTTTACAAAAATCCCTCATGGAGATGACCATAAGTTTGTCTCCTAGGTTATATAGATAATGTCCAGTTGTCAATATTAACTATTGTAATGGATGTACCTTTTTCAGTCCCACCAGCAATGATGGGATCCTGACCAGTTGTCAATATTCCATTACAGTGGGTATACCTTTTTCATTCCTCTCTGCAATGAATCAGAAATCCCACCAGTCCATATCCTCATCAATATTTGGCACTTTCAGTATTTTGTATTATGGATGTTTTGATAGATGCATCGTAGTATCTGATTACATTACTTTGAATTTCCTTAACAACTTAATGTAGAGTATCTTTACCTGTGTTTATTTATCACCTATAAAGCTCTCTCTCTCTCTCTCTCTCTCTCTCTTTTTTTTCGAGATAGGGTCTCACTATAACTTAGGTCGACCTGGAATTTAATATGTAGCCTCAGGGTGGCCTTGAACTCATGGTGATCCTCCTACCTTTGCTTCTCAAGTGCTGGGATTAAAGGTGTGCACCACCTTTCCCAACATATAAAACTTTTTGATGAGTTGTCAGCCTGTCTTTTTCTAATTTTAAAATTATGTTAAGGGAGAATTCTGGTCAAGATGGCATCCACCTCACCTCTCAGGGAAGGAAAGGCAAGATCTTTGGGGCTTATAGGGATTTGCAACTCTTAGTAGACCTCCAGTGGGCAGGTGTGGAGGAGCAAAGCAGGGAATCCATTCATTCCCATGCTCCTGGGTAGTCCACAAGTCCCCCAATCCCCATAAGCAGCCATCCTAGTTGCAGTCTCAGCTGCTGTCCCAGCTGCCCCTTCCTCCAGCCCTACCTGCAGGCAAGCAGGAGCAAAGCAGAGATTTCTGCTGATTCCCATGCTCTTGGGTAGCCCACCAGACCCTCAATCCTCTCAAGCAGCCATCCCAGCCACAGTCCCAGCCACAGCACAAGCTGCTGACCCAGCCACCCATTCCTCCTGTGCTACCTTCAGTCTAAGGGAGCCCATGTCAGTAGGCAAGTATTGCCCCATCCCTCAGTTTTTCCACCATTGGGGACTTCCACACATGACCACTGCCCACGTGCCACCCCACTGTGTGCAGACCAAGTCCTCTCTCATTTCCTGCAGGCTACTCAGACACAGGTCAACAGGGCAGCACCCCCCCCCCTCAGCTTTACCACCACTGGGGACTTCCATGCATGACCACCCTCCCACCTGCCACCCCAACATATGTGGACCAGGTCCTCTTATATGACCTGCAGGCTACTGGGACCCAAGTCAGCAGGCTATTGATCACTTCCCCCACCCCTTTCCCACTACCTGGACCACCACCTATTCCCCCACCCCCACATATCACCTGACCTGCAGAGCCCCATGCCCATGCCCCATCTTGTCACAGGACCTAGCAGTCCCATCCACCCCTGCTACACAGTACCAACAGACCCCACAGTCCCATCCCCTCACCACTCAGCATCACAGAACCACCAAACAATCCAATTCTCCCCTCCTCCACTGCCCCACTGCAACACCAGTCTGCTTTGTCCCATTCCCCCCTACCCTTGACCCTCGGACCACCTGACCATGAAGTGCCATACTCCAAACCACCAACCAATAAACCCTTTCATGACATCCTTGGATCCCACCAGAGCATCACAGGCTCCTTTCCTATGAGCAGAGAGGCTCCATTGCCATCAGAAGCTTAATTGAAGCAAACATAAAAGAGAATAATCACCGAAGACACTTCAAGGGTAAACCACAGCTTCCTCCTAAATTAAATAAGATCCCTACACTGTGATGGGCAGAGCACAGTGCAAAAGGAATAACAAAAAAAAAAAAAAATCAAATGTAAGTAAATCCAACTAAGTTGCCCAGTTGCACAATGAATATCTGTAATCAAAACCCAAAATAAAGATATAAGCTATACAACTCTGGCCAAGCAATTAGCATAACTTTCAGAAAATCAACAAAGGTTCAATAATTGTATGAATGCTATCCTCACCAGATTAGACCTAATAGAAAAGAACCAGGAAGGGTTCCAAAGACAGTTAAATGATCTGAAGAACAGTGAAACAAAAAGAACCTCAATAATCAGTTGGCTCAGCTCAATGAAGACATAAATAAATGCAAGGATGAATTCCAAGACACATTAAGAAAAATCAGAAAATGATGTGAAAAGAGAATGTGACAGATGGATGAAAACTATAGATAAAAAGCAGTAGAACATCAAACCAAATTGAACTAGTCCAAAACTATAGAAGCTCTAAAGAATAAAGTCAGCCATGTGGAGGATACTCAGAACTGGAAGATAAAACAGAAGAAACAGATCATGAGTCCAAAAGTTCCAATAAGTTCAAAAATTTTTGTGAAAGCCATGCATGGTGGCGCACGCCTTTAATCCCAGCACTTGGGAGGCAGAGGTAGGAGGATCACCATGAGTTCAAGGCCAGCCTGAGACTCCATAGTGAATTCCAGGTCAGCCTGGGCTACAGTGAGACCCTACCTCGAAAAACCAAAAAAAAAAAAAAAAAAATGTGAACAGAACATACTCTTAAACATCCCAACATTCAAATCATGGGAATACCAGAAAAAGAAGAAATTCAGACCAAAGGCATAGAGAACTTATTCAACAAAATTACTGAAGAAAACTTTCCCACCCTTTCTAAAGAAAGTCCCATCAAGTTACAAGAAGCTAACAGAACTCCAAACAGACTGGACTAAAGGAGAAATTCTCCGAGAAATATTATCATTAAGACTCTAAAAATTGATAACAAAGAGAAAGTCCTAAAAGCAGCTAGGGAGAAACAATACATTACATAAAAAGGTAACCCCATGAGAATTACTTCTGACTTCTTAGTGGAAACCATGAAAGTCAGAAGGGCCTGGAATGGAACACTACAACGTCTAATAAACTATGGCTTCCAACCCAAACTACTTTACCGAGCAAAAGTATCCCTCATAATGGATAGTGAAAGAAAAAGTTTCCATGATAAAACTCAACTTTACAACTATATGAACACAAAGCCAAACCTACAGAAAGTACTTCAGGAAATTCTCCATACATAGGAGTCAAATAACCAACCTCAAGTGCCTACAAGAAGCAGATTACAATAACCAAACTCAGAGAAGGAACAAAAACCTACAAAGTCCCAGAAAACACCAAACCATATAAACCATTACAATATGGCAGGGATTAAAACAAACCTCACATTTATTACCCTAAGCATTAAGGGCCTTAATTCACCCATCAGGAGACATAAGCTAACAGGGTGGGTCAGAAAATTAGAACCCCTCAATCTGCTGCCTTCAAGAAATCCACCTCACCACTTAAGACAGACACATCCTCAGGGTGAAAGGGTGTAAAATGATATTTCAAGCAGGCATAACTATGCTAATATTGGATAAAATAGACTTCAAACCAAAAGTAATAAAAAAGACAAAGAAGGCCACTTCTTACTCACCAAGGGTATGTTCCAAAAAAAGGATATCACAATCATCAATCTTTATCTATCAAACACAGTTATACCACAATTCATAAAACAAAACCTACTTGACATCAAAACAGAAATAACCACCAACACCATCATAGTCGGGGATTTCAATACTCTATTATCAGAAATAGATAGAATATCCAAACAGTAAATTAACAGGAAAGTAAGAGAGCTCAACAATACCATAAATCAATTAGACATAATGGACATCTATAGAGCATTCTATCCCAAATCCACAGATTACACATTCTTCTCAGCAGCCCATGGAACCATCTCCAAACTGTATGATATACTGGGCCATAAAGCCTGCCTCCATATATTTAGGAAGATCAACATAATTTCCTGCAGGATATCAGATCACAATGCTATATTGCTAGAAATTGACAACCAAAGATGCACCAGGAATTCCACCAGCTCCTGGAAACCAAACAACACACTTTTAAACAATAAATAGGTAATGGATGAAATAAAAAATGCAATTTTGAAATTTCTAGAATTGAATGACAATGAGATCACATGGTACAAAAACTTATGGGACACAATGAAGGCAGTTCTTAGGGTAAAATTCATAGCACTAAATGCCTTTATAACAAAGGCAGAGAGATCCCAAATCAATAACCTAACCATATACCTAAAGGCATTGGAAAAATGAGAAGAATACAACTAAAAAATCTCCAGACAGAAAAAATAATATCAGAGCAGAAATTAATGAACTGGAAATTCAGAAAACTGATGAAACAAAGAGCTGGTTCTTTGGAAAAATAAATAGGATTGAGAAACCCCTGGCCAATTTGATCAAGCAAAAAAAAAAAAAAAAAAAAAGATGCTTCAAATTAACAAAATTAGAAATAAAAAAGGTGGAGACACACAAGCTCCCAAGGCCTCATCACTGAAGTAGACCAAAAACAAACCCAACATGGCTCAGGGAAATTTGTGGAAGAGGGAGAGGAAAGATTGTTAGAACCTCAAGCTTGGACATTATGCACATAGACATTGCCTCTTCCCCATAACTGATAGCTACCTCCACAGTCCACGACCTAAAATCCCCAATGTGGAGGGTCCCTGCAGAGGGGGCAGGATAGGGAGGAGGCTAAAGATGGTGACAACATGGCTGTTTACACACTGAGTTTGTAGATAACAAATAAAAAAGATTTAAAAAATCATGTTAAGTACTATTTTTGAATATTATGATTTCTTATGTAGTTTAGATAACTGTCCTTTATCAGAGGTATCTTTCATTAATATTTTCTCCCATTTTGCCTTCTCATTCTCTTAACATTGTCTTGTAAAGCAGAAGCTTTTAATTTTAATGAAATCCAGGTTACAAAGGCATGTTTTCATATTTTCAACATAAATCAATTTCTAATCTATTTGTCACACTTTTCTGTGAATGGTGTCTATGAATTTTAACCATTCTTTAAAAAAGAGGATGCTAAATCCATAGGAATTCAAAATAAAGTTTTTTTTTGTATTTAGTTTTTTTGTTTATTTTTATTTATTTATTTGAGTGTGACAGACAGACAGAAAGAGGGAGAGAGAGAGAGAGAAAGAGGGAGAGAGAGAGAGGGAGGGAGAGAATGGGCACTCCAGGGCCTCCAGCCACTGCAAACGAACTCCAGACATGTGTGCCCCCTTGCACATCTGGCTAATATGGGTCATGGAGAATTGAGCCTTGAACAGGTGTCCTTAGGCTTCACAGGCAAGCGCTTAATCACTAAGCCATCTGTCCAGCCCTCAAAAGAAAGTTTTTACTTGAAATAGTTTTGTTTTTCCTTAAAACATAAATAGTACCTACAAATACGAGGCATAAGTTTTAATAAGCCCCATATAAAAATTCTGCCCAAGGGCTGGAGAGATGGCTTAGTGGTTAATTGCTCGCCTGTGAAGCCTAAGGACCCTGGTTCGAGGCTCAACTCCCCAGGACCCACGTTAGCCAGATGCACAAGGGGGCGCACGCGTCTGGAGTTCGTTTGCAGTGGCTGGAGGCCCTGGCTCACCCATTCTCTCTCTATCTACCTCTTTCTCTCTCTGTCACTCTCAAATAAATAAATAAAAATGAACAAAAAAATTTTAAAAATTCTGCCCAAACAATAAGGTAATGTGCTTCTGTGCTATAAACATTGTCCAGTATTTTTACATTAAGTAATGCATAACTTAAGAAAAATTATAAATTAAAATAGGATCAGTATAAAATAAAGATGTGGTTTGATAAAACATCTTAATTACTTCTGTTTTTGATTTTGAGTCTAAATACTGGGAAATTTGTAGACACACTTTTTTTTTCCCAAAGGTCTCATA
This sequence comes from Dipus sagitta, assembly GCA_036346955.1. Lineage (NCBI taxonomy): Eukaryota > Metazoa > Chordata > Mammalia > Rodentia > Dipodidae > Dipus > Dipus sagitta. The sequence continues at coordinate 102,493,343 of CM070774.1, read as the reverse complement.
CTACTTCCTAATGTCCCATTTCTTCATACATTACTGGTTATCTTACAAATTTAATTATTTTTCCAGTACTAAATGGACCAATACTTTATTATTATTTCTATTTATAAATATTGGTACAATTATTAGACAAGATTGCTGAAGGAATCCACAGACTTCTTTGTGGTCCCATCTTCCCCAATGGTGTTAAGAATTCTCCATTTGCCTTAACAGTTATTTAATTATAGAACAATTTTACTTGTTATTCTTATAAAGAAAATATATTTTTTCATGGAGCCTTCTGGTACTATGAAAGCTAGCCAGCTGGAGGAGGCTTCTAGCTCAGTTCCAGCTCCATATCCTGCAACCAAAATATATGGTAGCTTTAGCAATAGGATCTATCATTGAGTTCTAGTGGGCAACCAAGAGAAATGGCAATACTCTCTATTGTTTTGGGTCCCCTTAAGGTTCCCTAATCAACAACTCATATAGAAGAGGTATCCCTTACTTGACACTGTTATTTTCAGTTTATAAGTAACTTATGCATTCAGAAAGCAACATCGTCTGTCATTTCAGGTTACCTTTGTTCATTCTCTTATTTTTAAATTGTATTTTAATTAGTTTATATGATATTAGGTTTAAATATAGCTTTTTAGTATCATAATTTTGACTAATCCTTCCCCACTCCCACTTTTCCCTCATTCTTCTGATCTCATCCCTACTTAACACTTTCCACATTCCCAGTGTTTCTCTCTACAACTTTCATGTCAGTTGTATTCTACTAGTTCAAAACCTATTAGGGATTCTTTCTCATACCTTGGGACTTTTCTAACTTTCTTGTCTCTATAGCCAGTCCAAAAAATAAAAGTACAAATCTGGAAATTTGAAGGTAGGATCCACAGATGAACAAGAACATGAAGTTCTTGTCTTTCTGAACCTACGTTATCTCACTCAGAAATGTATTTTCTAGTTCTATCCATTTCCTAAAAATTTCATTTCTCCTTACAGCTGAGCAGAATCTATTGTATGTATGCACCATATTTTCAGTAACAATTCATCAATTGTTTGGTGTCTAGGCTGATTCCATTTCCTAGCTATTGTGAATAAAGTAGCAACAAACATGAATGTGCAAGTATTTCCTTAGTATGACATAGTGACCTTGTGCATATGCCCATGAGTGGTTCAGTCTGCTGGGGAAGAAAAGTTATGTGATCTCACCCAGTGGTAGACCATCCATGCTGCAATACTGACCTGCTGGTCAGAATGTGCCAACTGGTATAATGGTGGCATGACTGTTATGGAGGTAACTACATATTTCTCTGATTGGATTTGAGGACCACTCTAAAAGAGAGAGTTTGTGCTCAGTATTTTAAATCAGATAAAATTTTCATGGCTAGGGGAGGCAATAGGCCCTGGAGGAGGGAGGCCATACCACTGGTGTTTTATTAAATGATTATGTTGTCAAACTGTCTTCTAAATATTTATGTTTATAGCTAGTTTAGTGCTGCTCTCCTTGTTGGTTAGAAAAGCTTTTTTCCCTCAAGTGGGAGGTGTTAATCTATATAATCCTATATAAGGCTCAGGTAAAATAGTGGAAAAGAGAATAAAGGGTATATATAGTACTTAGTGGGTGGAAAGGAGTAACATGGAACTCCATCTCTGGATACAATATAGTCATTGCATTCATAACTTCACAGTAGTTGTAGCTACCTGCACAAAACCTGTACGTGGTAAGTACAGTTCAGAGCCCATCATGAAGAGGGAGGGGCTCATGATACCTCACCCTTCCCTGAGTAGGCTATGGAAGTCTTCTAGGCTAGAAGCAGTAGTTCTCTTTAGTGATGTACTAGGTAATAATGATAGGATAAATATGGGGTTCTGTGGAAGTGTCAGAATGCTAAGAGAGGATAATGGAGGCTCTTACATGATAAAAATATTTAAAAATTAATATTAAAAAGTTTAGAATTCTCAAAGGAAGGAATACAAATGGTCATTAAATACTTAAGGATAGTTTCAACATCTTTAGTCATCAGAGAGATGCAAATAAAAAAATACTCTGTGGGCTGGAGAGATGGCCTAGTAGTTAAGTGCTTGCCTGTGAAGCCTAAGGACCCTGGTTTGAGGTTTGATTTCCCAGGACCCATGTTAGCCAGATGCACAAGGGGGCACATGCATCTGGAGTTCATTTGCAGTAGCTAGAGGCCCTGGGGAGCCCACTCTCACCCCCTTCTCTCTCTGCCTCTTTTTATGTTTCTCTCAAATAAATAAATAAAAAATAAACACAATAAAAAATACTCTGAGATTTCTTCTTACCCAAGTCAGGATGGTATCCATCAAAAAGTCAAATGAGGTGTATTACATTGACAGATTTCCATATGTTGAACGACCCCTGTGTTCCTGGGATGAATCCCACTTGATCAAGGTGGATAATGCTTTTGATGTGTTGTTGGATTAGGTTTGTTAGGATTTTGTTCAGGACCTTTGCATCTAAGTTCATCAAGGAAATAGGCTGGTAGTTTTCTTTTCTTGTGGCATCTCTGCCTGGTTTTGGAATTAGGGTGATACTAGCTTCATAAAAGGAGTTGGTTAGCTTTCCCTGTTCTTCAATTGTGTGGCACAGTTTGAGGAAGATTGGTTTAAGTTCTTCCATGAAGGTTTGATAGAATTCAGCTGAGAAGGCATCTGGTCCTGGACTCTCCTTTTGGGGGAGTTTTTTTTTATTACTTTTTCAATCTCCATGAGTGTGTGGTGGCACATGCCTTTAATCCCAGCACTTGGAAGGCAGAGGTAGGAGGATCACTGTGAGTTTGAGGCCACTCTGAGACTACATAGTGAATTCCATGTCAGCCTGAGCTAGTGTGAAAACAAAAACCAAAAGGAAAATAAAACAAAACAAAAAGGCAAATGACAAATGCTGGCAAGGCTATGGGGAAAAAGGAACCTTTACTCACTGCTGGTGGGAGTACAAATTAGTAGAACCACTATGGAAATCAGTATGGAGCCTCCCCAAAAAAGCTGAAAATAGATCTTCCATTTGACCCACCTAGACCACTCCTGGGCATATACCCTAAGTGCTCTCCTCTTTACTACAGAGATATTTGCTCAACCATGTTTGTTGCAGCTATATTCATAATAAATATGAAATGGAATCAGCCCAGATGCCCATCAACTGATGAATGGATAGTGAAGATGTGGTACATATATACAATGTAATTCTATTCAGCAGTAAGGAAAACTGAAATAATGAAATTTGCCAGATAATGGAAGGATTTGGAAAAAAAATATTCTAAGTGAGATTATGCAGACAAAGAAAGATAAAGTCCATATGTACTGTGTCATATGAGGTGCCTATCTGGGATCGAGTGAAGACAAGTGCAAATGGCAGTTAGCATTAGAATTTTGGCATAAAGCTAGAGTGAGAGTAAGAAACAGAAAAAATAGAGTGGGAAGAGAGGAGGGGATTCCCAATAGGTTGAGTAAGACAGAATGTCAGGGGTGGGAAGGGATTGGAGGGGTAGGTGGTGGGGAGGGTGGGCAGGGAATTACACAAATATTGCAACAATGTTCAGGATCAGTTACATGGAAACCCTCATTCTGATTAGCATTCTACAAGATATAACCACTAATTAATAGTTGGGGGGCAGTCTGGACAGAAGGTGGAGATAGCTTAACCTTATAACCATGGACTTTGACTGGTAAATCCAAGGCCCAGAATTAGTTACCTTCACCGTGAGTTGTTGGCCAAGGAGACCCATGAGGTTCCCAAAATAATGTAGGCCATTGCCAGAAATCTTGAATGCCTTTCAGAGCTAAATGGTTCCCCACTGCCCCATATCTACTGACTGAGACCTTCATGACCCCACAGAAATTACCATAACCCTACTGAGGAGAAACCACTGGTAATAAGAGCTGGGGTACGGGGATAATAGCATATAACCTGTTATAGTATATAAAAATAAAATTTTAAAAATAATAGAAAGTTCAAAATATAAAAATGTATTCCCTTCTTTAGAGAAGAAATTCACATTGAGTTCTAATTACAATTCTCTTCTTTGTTAGACATTTACAAAGTTCTAATATGTTCCAATTATTTTCTTATATAATTACATTTCTTTCTTCTTTAAAAGAACATATTTCCCTTCTTTAATAAAATTGTAATGAAAGTTCAATACTCCCAATTTTTAAAAAATGAAATTACCATTTTCAGTACATACTTGCATACTTATGACTCTACCTAAGTGAGGAGAGTGACGTGGGCTTAAGAGATTTGTAAAATTTGACGTTTGTCTTTGGTAGCTCCAGATTATTTCTATCTAGTTCTATTAAGTGGGAAAATGTGAATGATAATTACAGGGCGATACCATCGCCATTTATAATTATTTATTTCTTCTTTTTATTTATCTACCTATTTATTTATTTTTTTTAAATTTCTGCCTTTTGTGGTACTACCCTTTTTTATTTAAAAATGATATTTAAAGTACTGTGACTGGGTTTGGAAGAGGCTGCATTAACTTCAAGCAATGCATCTGTGTTGAATACCTGATCTTGAGAGCTGTAACCTAAGAGCTGGCCTCATACTAACAGTGATAAAACCCACAAATGCATGACTATATTTTGCAGACAACAGCATTGTGGCAACTTACAAATAATCTACTATTGGATATACATTCCCAGGGGATTTGGAAACTTAAGATATGAGTCAAGATTAATGAATCCATTGGTTGAGAATGTTAATCACCATCAATACTGGATGACTACAGCTGAGTTTCCAAGTTTTCATAAATACCAAGCTGAGCCCTAATTATCTTATTATCACAGAAGATTATATATTTCAATAAATTGTAGAAAGAGGTCAATTCACAGAGGACAAGAGTGTCCAAAGTCAGGACTAGAACCCACAACTCAAAATCAACACTTCTGTATTTGGAAAGTAGGGTCATCAAGCTCATTACAAGAATTTATTTATTTATTTATTTATTTATTTATTTATTTATGAGGGAGAGAGAGAGAGAGGCACCAAGAGAGGCAGATAGAGAGAGAATGAACATTCCAGAGCCTCCAGCCACTGGAAACAAACTCCAGAAGCATGCACTTCCTTGTGCATTTGGCTTATGTGGGTCCTGGGGAATTGAACCTAGGTCCTTTGGCTTTGCAGGCAAGTGCCTTGTATCAGACAGATTCAGGTTCACTGAGATGAACTTCCAGACCAGGCACAGTTATGGAGGAAGGGATTTATTGAAGCTTACAGATCCAGGGGAAGTTCCACAATGGCAGAAAAAGCTGGCCTGCCTTCACAGAACCAAGCAGAGAGAGAGAAGTACAAGCCTAAAGCCAAAAGCCACAGCACACTTCAGGAACTCCTGCTGGGCACAATTTGCATATCTTTACATTGAAATCTGAAACCCACCACCACATCTTAAGATCCACACAATGGCACTGACTCCAACCAGGTGGCTGCAGATGCAAACTACAAACAACTCAATATATTGGGAGCCATCTATTCTACTCAAACCACCACATTCCGCCCCGGCCCCCAATAGATTTATAACTATCACACATTGTAAATTGTACTCAGTTCAATTTCAAAAGTCCCCACAGTCTTGACCAATTTAACATATTAAGACCTGTAAAATCAAACAAGTTAAACATTTCTAACATATAAAGGCACAGAGTAAACATTTTCAACTGGTATAAGGCATAGCAGGGAGAGACTAAAACAATGCAAACTCAGCCACCATCAAACAAACATCAAACTTCTGCAGTTCAAGTTCAATACAACCAGGGACGGACAGTCTCCAGATTTTCCAATTCCACCCCTCCAGCTGGGCAGAGTAGCCAGGGAACACTTCCATCCCAGGGCAACAATGCATTCTATGGTAGCTCTTGCACAGTCCTGGTATATCCAAAACATCTTGAGGTCTTCATGCAAACAATGGTCCACCTTCCAAAGGCTCTTTCAGCCTATCAGGGCATCATGCACTGCCTCATGCCGCATCTCAGCAGCAGCTCCTGGAAGCATGTGCAATTCATGACCACTCCTCGCATTTTTCATGCTTCTGGAACCAATACCAGGTGTGCAGGACACAGCCTTATTCTTAATTCAGGGATGAAACAAATCATGGCCTTGAAAAGCAGGTTCCTTCTCCAGTCAAATCTTTCCAAAAGTGTTTGCATTTCTATGATAGTCTTTCCTCAGGCATAGTTTTCATTGTCTTTTTTATTTTTATTTTTATTTTTTTTCTTCATTTTTATTTATTTTTACTTGAAAGTAACAGAGAAAGAAAGAGGCAGAGGGAGAGAGAGAGAGAGGCAGAGAGAGAGAGAGAGAGAGAGAGAGAGAGAGAGAGAGAATGGGTGCACCAGGACTTCCAGCCACTGCAAACAAACTCCAGACGTGTGCGCCCCCTTGTGTATCTGGCTAACGTGGGTCCTGGAGAATCGAGCCTCAAACTGGGGTCCTTAGGCTTCACAGGCAAGCGCTTAACAACTAAGCCATCTCTCCAGCCCCTTCATTGTCTAAATGTAAAGCAATTGGACCATCTTCCTTAAGATTGCTAATGTGTTTTGCAATAGCAGATTCAGTAACCTGAAACCAGTCTTGGTGCCTGTAATTTTAACTTGCTTGAGGTTTTGAAAGGATGAAAAAATTAAAAGTTTAAAAAGGGACACAGAGCAGGCATTTGAGTATGTGACTCTGGCCTAGTGAGATAACAGGAGCCCGCGCTGACTATTGCCACTCCCACCTAGGAGCCCGCGCAAATACCGACCTCTGGGACCATGGGAAAAAGATCGTGATGTGTTACAAATTGACTGGTCCATGGTGCGCGGGCTTGGACAATTTAAAATGATTGGCCTAAGAACCATAAAATGTTACACATTGATTGGTCAACACTGCGCGGGTACCCGAGGTTATGGAATGATTGGTTCACAATGCATGGACTTTGTCGTAACCCTATAAAAGCTGCCCTGATTCTGCACGCAGGGCCTTCAGCCCTCTACCCCTGTGTGGTGTACGACTGTGGGCCCCAGCGTGCTGGAATAAAAATCCTCTTGCTGTTTGCATCAAGACCGTTTCTCGTGAGTGATTTGGGGTGCCGTCTTTCCTGAGACTGAGCCCGGGGAGTCCTCCGGAGCGGGACTTTCATTTGGTTCCCTGACCGGGAACTGAGACGACCCCTCACACCCGAGAACCTACTTGGAGGTAAGGGGATCCCCACTGAAATGTGTGTGTGTATATGAATGTGCCGGCCAGCATCTTAGTTCTGTGTACTAAGTTGTTCTGAGTGTTTTTGTTGTAAGAAACACGTGCTTTTGGTTTGGTTTGCAGCTGTCCTCCCGGGCTGTAAGGACCGGAGGACTGTGATCAGCAGAGGTGCTAAGAGGATCACAGGCTGCCACCCTGGGGGATGCCCCAGGAGCTGGGGAGAGCCAGGGGCTAGGGAGACAAGCTCCCATCTGTACCGTGTTCAGTATTATAGAGCCATCCCCTAAGGGTGTAGTCTTGTCTGGCCATCATGGATCTGTATCCCTGGTGGCCTCCTATTGTCAGTCTGAGGACCGAGTCTGAGCAGGGGCTTTGTCCTCTAGGACAGAGCAAACCTGCTAATCTATAGCGTGCATTTGTTTTGTTTTCTGGGCCCTGTGTGTCTGTGTAATACTTATGTGTCTTGTCATTGCTCTAATCCTACGGACATTCCTCCCCTGACTCAATAACATGGGACAGATTCCTTCCTCCCCTTTAGGACTCTGCCTCATGCACTGGAAGGACATCAAAGCAGTTGCCCATAACAATGGGGTAAATGTTAAAAAGACAGATGGATTACATTTTGTTCCTCTGAATGGCCTACCTTCAATGTAGGATGGCCACCAGAGGGGATCTTTCATCTAAATACTATACTTGAGGTTGAAAAAATTTTTCTTCACCCTAGGAGTGGACACCCTGATGAAATCCCTTATATTGTGACCTGGAGGAACCTGATAGAAGAGCCTCTCCCCTGGGTGAAGTCTTTCCTCCCTTCCTGGCCCCCTCCTTTACAGGTGCTGTCAGTTACACCCAAAAGAGACACCAAGACCACTGCTGAAGCCTCAGCCCCAATTCTCGCGGGGGGCATTGATGAGATGGACAGGGTGGGTGAGTGCTCTCCCAGAGGGAGACAGACTCTTTTTGGGAAGAAGTCGTCCAGGTCATTTCTGGATTTCGGGGCATCCATGTGGACCTGCATAGCTTATCTGCCTAAGAAATAAAAAGTTTAGGAAGGATATTTCCCCTCACTTCCTTTAAGCAGCAAATCTACAAGCCAGCTTTGCAAGTGCTCCAAAGCAGCTTGAGTCAGAGTCAGGTGGTGGACAGACAATGGCCCCTCTGCCCATGTGGGTGCCATGTCTCTGCCTCCTCTCCCAGTGGTCCCCGAGGGGCCCACTCCTTCTTCAGCAGCCTCCCAGTGGGCCGCCTTCTTCAGAGGCCTCGTGGCAGTCCTGGAGCCCCCCCCCCCCTTCCCTTTCAGGTAGTCAGAATCCTTGGCCTCCCAGCAGTCTTCTTGGCCATTACCTCCACGTGTACTAGACCGGACCCCTGGTGAGTGCAGGGAATAAGGCAAGGCTGCTCTAAGGTGTATACAAGCCCCACCCAGCCGCCACAGCACACCAGAAAGAGGCAAGAGAGAGAGAGAGAGAAAAAAGGGTCACATTTAACTGTAGCCTATAAAGAACTAAAGTTTTACGAAAAAAAATATGTGTCAACTTTGTTACATGATATCATGAATATAATTACTGAATTTATGTTCTAGGTCAACATCAACTTTCATAGAGGATTATTAAAAACAACAGAATTCTCTCTAAAGTGGTAACATATAATTTGTCAGGTATTGAAAAAATTTGTAATGTACTTAAAAGGAGAAGGCAACTGACCTGACTTCTCGGCCAGCCTGCCTCAAGATAGCAACAATATTTGCCTTAGTTTAATGTCTTATTGGTATTAATGACATAAAATTGTCTTTAGATTACTCACTTGTTAGTGAGTAATGGGTTAATTAATGTGGTGTAGTTTTTCATAATAGCCTTATAAGAAAGGTGGTTAATAATGGGATAAGATAAATTGATTGAAGAATCTGGGAAGGAATTTTTCAATGTTGGGACATAGAATGCTCGTTAAGAGTGCCTTTTGAGTGGTACTTAGATAAAAATGTTACAGTATGTGAATAAAGATGTGTATATATAGAAAAAGTTTTCAGGCTAAGCACCATGCCTAAAGTTAGAGATTTTTCAACTGTTTACAGACTCCTAAGGATACTCTAAAAGTTTTATATAGCGACATAGTCTTAATCTAAATTCATCTTATATTAGACACAGGTGATGCTTATGCTAGGTGGGTCACAAAGTCATAAGTACAGATGTAACTGGAGGTCTAACCAGGTTCAACATAGATAAGAATCTATCACCTTGTGTTTTGCAAATGGGTAAATTTGCTATGTAAAAACGACTTCAGAATAGAATAAGAAATGTCAGGATACTTATCTCTCTGCTCTGTAATTTCATTTTGTTCTTGCTTTCCAACATATGCTACTTAAATTCATGGAAAGCTGGACTCTGAAAAAATGGGGGGCAACCCCCTTTATCTCAGGCCCCATGCAAGTTTAAGCCATGTGTACCCCAGACTCTGACTAGAGACAATGGCCAATTGTCTCTGACAAAGAAAAAGGAGTACAGCATATAACTGTGGTTCTCTTTAGTTCTTCTCTTTTGAACACCTAAAGTCACATCTGTTATGATAAAATTTCTCACTAGACAAAATGTTAAGTAAACTGAGTCAAGGTATTTGATCAGGTTACAAACTCCTTACATAAGACAAGCATCAGGCTTATCTAATGTGTATATCAGGGTAAGGGCCCCTTCACTGAAACATTTAATTGGATTAAATCTAATGTTTACCTGATGCCAAGGTTTCAATCAGTGGAGAAACTGAGTCTTATGATAAGGCCTCACTCACTAATAGGTCACTGATGCTAATTTGTTATGATTTAAGGGTTATAAAACTGGCTTTAAGACACTCTCAGTAAAACAAATTAGGTTCCTCTTTTCATGAAAATTATAACTGTTCTTAAAGTAAAGGTTCACATAGAAGTTGTTAATTTCCAAAGGTAAACTACTCCTACCTAAAGACATTGTAACTTTAAAGATAGTGTCTGTCTTATTTATGCTAATTCTATTGAATGGTCATAACTAGGTTTAATCACTTAGATTTAAGTGATTTAATTTCAGTAATGATAACCTTCATCTTCCTGGGATATGTTGGGACAACTTGCTTAAGCTTTATCAAACTTAAGTCATGGGTAGAACATAAAATTGTTTTATGTTAATAGAAATTTCTGTGGTACATAAAATCAATAGCTATCAAGTTTAAGGCAAAATCATTGGTTGTCAAATAATGTTTTTTTTTTCTTTCAAAAAGATTTATCAAGAGTTGTATTAGAATTTACCTAGGTGTTTTTGGTTTAAAAAAGAAATTCAAGCTCTGTGGTTCTGTTTCCAATGTTCTCTGGGAAATTTGTACCAACACTGGTACCTGAACTAATCAAAAATGTTTTCAAACACAGGTGCTAAGATTTTATACTGTCTTACTTGTCCTTTTCTGACCATTTCTAGCCTAAATGAGTTAGCCTATAAATCAATTGGTACTGTTTTCAAGACTGGTAACAGGTTCTGCCTATATTTATAAATATTAGATATTTAAAATATGAAATGTGTCTACTTTCTATACCTCATATATAAGGCTTATGCTGCTATAGTACAACTAAAATTTTAAAGATAGGACAAAATGATTTTAAAAGCCCTTGTGGCATTCTTTAAGTCTATTTCAGTAATCAAGTGTGCTCTATATGTACATACATCCAGGCTGGTGTAACTTCCTATCTAAGTGTGTTAATTACCTACATAGAAGCCAAAAGCCAATTGGAATCATCAGAGCAAGAGGCGCCAATATTTTGGCCTGTGCCCCCAGGTCATGAGGCCACTGGAGACAATGGGACACTTCTACACTGGCCCCCTGGTAAGTCACCTGTCTTCCTGAGCAGGGAGGATATGGAGACCCAAACAAATTGGTGTACAGTCTGAAAAAGGAGAGTCACAATTGAGGAGCAATCAGTCCTCCTGACTTCCCAAAGAAGGGAAAACTGCTTGGCCAGCACGGCCCAGACTCAACCTAACAGACAGAAGACACCAGTAAGCCATGGGGCTGCTCCTGGGTCCCTAAAGTCTCTTTGTAGAGCCATTAATGACCTCCAGAATCAATCCTTAATTAAAATTGGCTATCTAAATGGTCTTAAACACTCAGAGAGGAATGTATAGCCAAAGATAAAAAATACCTTGCACATATGAATGGCATATTAAGTAACACAAAAACTTTCCAAGAGGGGAAACAAACAATAAGACATCTTTTCCCCATAGTTTTAATTCTATAATTAAAAAAAAATGTTCAAAGGGTTATTTTCAAACCTAAAATATGTAAATAATCTGGGACACTGGGTGTCGCCATCGCCGCAAGACACTGGAACCCTGCTGAAAAAGACTGTATGCTGGAAGGGACCCTAAGTCTTCATCCTGACCACACCTACTTCTGTGAAGATGGACAGAATTGCCATTTGGATTCATCACACCTACCTACTAAGGTGGACTATATGTGGCCTTAGGAAAAAAAATGTTGTTTTTATATCAACCAATCAGGTATAATTAGAGACTCAATGGCAAAGATATGAGAAAATTGGAAATTACAGTGTGCATACAGACCCCAAAGCTCAGGACAGATAGAGAGAATGAAGAGAACCATGAAACTGACCCTCACCAAATTAACCACAGAGACTGGCGTTAATGATTGGATAGCTCTCCTACCCTTTGTGCTCTTCCGGGTTAGAAACACCCCTGGACAGTTTGGGCTGACCCCCTATGAATTGCTCTACAGGGGGCCCCCTCCACTAGTAGAAATTGCCTCTGTGCATACTGCTGATGTGCTGCTTTCCTAGCCTTTGTTCTGTAGGCTCAAGGCACTCAAGTGGGTGAGACAACGAGCGTGGAAGCAGCTATGGGAGGCCTATTCAGGAGAAGGAGACCTGGAAGTCCCACATCGCTTCCAAGTCGGGGATTTGGTCTACGTTAGGCGCCACCGTGCAGGAAACCTTGAGACCCGTTGGAAGGGCCCCTACATCGTGCTGCTGACCATGCCAACTGCCTTAAAAGTTGAAGGGATTCCCCACTTGGATACATGCCTCCCGTGTCAAGTTTGCTCCACCACCGGACCCAGAATGGAAAATCAAAAAGACCAGCAACCCCCTTAAACTTAAGCTTCGTCGTGTGGACTCTGCTTCTTCAGCTAAGTGATTCTACTAATCCCCACACCCCCCAGAAACTGACCTGGAAGGTGATCTCCAAGACTGGAGATGTAATATGGAGCGTCTCTAAAGATGCCCCACCTTGGACTTGGTGGCCACCATTGTATCCAGATCTCTGTCAGCTGGCAGCAGGCTTAGAAACTTGGGATATACCTGAGGTAGACCCCAGAGAGAACACCCCGATATGCCTATCCGGGAGCTGCCCCTGCCTGTCAGGGGGAATAGGGGGAAGAAAATTAGGCTGCGGTCACCCACAACTAAGAGCTGAGCTCCGAAAGCTGGACATTTATGTTTGTCCCAGAAATGGGAGGGATTGAAGTACAGATGTTGAATGTGGGGGGATAGAACATTACTTTTGTAAAAGCTGGGGATGTGAGACAACTGGACCCACCTACTGGAAGCCTCAATCCAGTTGGATGATATTATCCTTAATCGGGTATCCCCCTCTGACAAAGAGACCCCAGGCCTCCAAAAATCACATTGCTCCGGGTCCGAGTCCTCAGGGCTCTGCCTATGGCCTCTTAGTCCTGGTGGCTGCCACTGTAGACCCGGAGTCTGGACGAGGCAAGGGTCCTGCCTAAGTTTTACATGCAACCCTCTAAACATCACTTTTACTGGACCTGGGAAAAAGGCTAGAGACTGGATTAAGGGGAGACAATGGGGGTTACGATTCTACATGTCTGGTGTAGACGCAGGCCTCCTTATGACTATAAGACTAAAAATACAAAGTCCTTCACCATTGCCCCTAGGGCCTAATCCAGTACTGGCTGAGCGAGGCCCCTCTACTTCCCCCAAAACCCATGCCTAGCCTCACCACTAGTAGTTGATCCCAGGAGTTTCAACCATCACTACTGGAGAAACGCCCCATCAGCCCCCAGTGCAGACAATGCAAAGGTTATTCAACCTGGTACAGGGAGCTTTTCGGGCCCTCAATGCCACTAACCCAGAAGCCACCTCCTCCTGCTGGCTCTGTTTGTCGTCAGGCCCCCCTTATTATGAAGGCTTGGCCCTGACAGGAACTTTCCATGTTTCTGACCATCCTGAGGAGCAATGCTCCTGGGGGTCTCAAAATAAGCTAACTCTGACGGAGGGGTCCAGGAAGGGACTCTACATAGGTAAGGTATCCATGACCCATCTACATCTTTGTAACTCTTCTGTAACTCTTAACCAAACTGAGTCAAACAAGTACCTGGTGCCAGGGAAAATTCAATGGTGGGCATGCAATACTGGACTAACCCCTTGTGTCTCTACTGCAGCCTTTGATCAGTCTAAGCATTTCTGTGTCATGATCCAGCTAGTTCCCCAGGTATACTATCACCCTGAGGAGGTGATCATCAATGAGTATGACTATCGGCCTACTCGCTCTAAAAGAGAGCCTGTAACCATGACCTTAGCCGTTATGCTCGGATTGGGGATGGCCACGGGTATAGGAACAGGGACCACAGCCCTGGTCACAGGACCACAACAGTTAGAAAAGGGACTTGGCAAACTATGTGCTGCTATGACTGAAGATATCCAAGCTCTAGAAAAGTCTGTTAGCAATTTAGAGGAATCTCTGACTTCTCTATCTGAGGTGGTCCTACAGACCAGAGGGGATTAGATCTACTGTTCCTAAAGGAAGGTGGATTATTTGCATCCTTAAAGGAACAATGCTGCTTTTATGTTGATCACTCGGGAGCTATTAGAGATTCCATGAGCAAGCTCAGAGAGAGGCTAGAAAGACGTCAAAGGGAAAGGGAGACTAACCAAGGGTGGTTCGAAGGATGGTTTAACAGGTCCCCTTGGATGACCACCCTACTTTCTGCCCTGATGGGACCCTTAATGATTTTACTTCTATTGCTTACAGTCGGGCCCTGCATAATTAACAGGTTTGTTGCTCTTGTTAGGGAACGGGTGAATGTGGTCCAACTCATGGTGCTTAGACAACAGTACAGGGGCCTTCCGAACTGGGAGGAGACTGACTCCTAGCCCCCTCAGTTCTAGGATTAGAACTATTAACAAGAGAAAAAGTGGGGAATGAAAGGATGAAAAAATTAAAAGTTTAAAAAGGGACACAGAACAGGCATTTGAGTACGTGACTCTGGCCTAGTGAGATAACAGGATCCCGAACTGACTATTGCCACTCCCACCTAGGAGCCCGTGCAAATACCGACCTCTGGGACCATGGGAAAAAGATCGTGATGTGTTACAAATTGACTGGTCCACGGTGCGCGGGCTTGGACAATTTAAAGTGATTGGCCTAAGAACCATAAAATGTTACACATTGATTGGTCAACACTGCGCGGGTACCCGAGGTTATGGAATGATTGGTTCACAATGCATGGGCTTTGTCGTAACCCTATAAAAGCTGCCCTGATTCTGCACGCGGGGCCTTCAGCCCTCTACCCCTGTGTGGTGTACGACTGTGGGCCCCAGCGTGCTGGAATAAAAATCCTCTTGCTGTTTGCATCAAGACCGTTTCTCGTGAGTGATTTGGGGTGCCATCTTTCCCGAGACTGAGCCCGGGGAGTCCTCCAGAGTGGGACTTTCAGTTTTCCAGCTTAAAATCTTAAATCTCTCAGTCCAATATCCTTAGCCAAGCACATCAGTGCATTACAAATTTAACCTTGATCAAACTCTCTGGGCCTGGGCAGCAGGATGCAGCCAGCCCTTATGCCAGTAGGCCAGTTTCAACAAAGACCTCTGCAGTCTTTCCTTCCCCTTATAAAGCTCATAAGCCAAGCCTCGAAGTTCAATGCTGTCTTCACTTAGCATTCTCAGACTCTCATCAGAATAGTCCATAAAACTTGGCTTACCACTCAAGAAGACATCTTCAGTTGCAAGCACCAAGTCCATGCCTATTCCTCCAAAACATAGGTTTCAAAAGATCAACATCCACATGCCTAGGTACATCTCACCCCACTCCTGGTACCA
Organism: Dipus sagitta; assembly: GCA_036346955.1. NCBI lineage: Eukaryota > Metazoa > Chordata > Mammalia > Rodentia > Dipodidae > Dipus > Dipus sagitta. The sequence continues at coordinate 102,478,074 of CM070774.1, read as the reverse complement.
AGTTCTGTATCAGACAGATTCAGGTTCACTGAGATGAACTTCCAGGCCAGGCACAGTTATGGAGGAAGGATTTATTGAAGCTTACAGATCCAGGGGAAGTTCCATAATGGCAGAAAAAGCTGGCCTGCCTTCACAGAACCAAGCAGAGAGAGAGAAGTACAAGCCTAAAGCCAAAAGCCACAGCACACTTCAGGAACTCCTGCTAGGCACACTTTGCATATCTTTAGATTGAAATCTGAAACCCACCACCACACCTTAAGATCCACACAATCGCACTGACTCCAGCCAGGTGGTTGCAGATGCAAACTACAAACAAACAACTGAATATATTGGGGGCCATCTATTCTACTCAAACCACCACATGCCTTAACCAATAAGCCTTTACTCCAGCCTACTATTGGGTATTCTTGATTGCAGTACATCAGATATAACTTGACATGGTTTAAAATGAGGAGATGTAACAGTAAAATGGTCAAGACTAGAGATGTGGATTTAGTCATCACCAATTTCTGAGGAGTAATTAAAGTTTAATTTGGGGGCTGGAGAGAGCTTAGCAGTTAAGGCACTTGCCTAAGGATCCAGGTTTGATTCCCCAGAATCCACATATTCTTTGCAGTCACTAGAGGCCCTGGCATGCCTGTTCTCTCCCTCCCTCTCTCTCAAATAAATAAATAAGTAAATCAATAAATCAATAAAATTTGCGCCAGTATAGAAAGGATCACCAATTGTGATGAAGGGCAAAAATCAAATCATGTTGAAATCAGTAGCTTGAGGGAAGGCAGGAAGTAGTTTATGTTATAAGTATAGACTTGGCTCTGTTCTTGAAAATTAATGTTAATACATATATGAAACCGGAAACTTTGGTTCATATGACTTGTGATTCTACTAGCCTCCTATAATTCTGTGATTGTGAAGAGAACTAAAAGTGAACATCAATTCTTATAGGAGGTGGCATTCATATATAGCATCTTGTTACTCAGCTTTTCAAGGGTCCAGTCTCCATGCATTTTTGTGTATATGCCATATTATCATCCTCTTGAGTTTTTCTACCTTTCAGATACATTCTCAACTCAAAAGCCTGATCAAGTCAAAATGATATGTACCTTCCAGTACTTCCCCCAGTAACCCCTCTAAAATACATGTTTTTTTAAGCAACTAAAATATGGAAAGCATTATTAATTCATTACACAGTACATGGTATCATTTGAAAGATGAGGCAGTTGAAAATGTGATCAATAATCCACTGATGAACACAAAAGAGTTGTTTTATTGCCTTATTAAACTGAATATCTTCTTTTGCTTATATAAATATTGTCTAGTGTAGAAGGAAGAGTTTGGATTAAGATTTGGATTCAAAATCTGACTTTATTACATTACAAAATTTCATCTGTAAAATAAGAATGATACATAGTTCATGGAACTGATCTAGTAAATAAAAAGATAAATAAAAAGTACTTAGAATAATGCATGGCACTTATGGACTCACTTCCAAATAGTAATTGACAACATTTTCATCCCTTTCTTTGCATGAAAAAATCTTTATGTAGACTTTACAGATATACCTTTTGCATCACCACATGAGGATAGAACAAACTTTAAGGAAAGAAGAAAAACATTGTGGTAATTCAAAGGATTTTCATGGCACTGATAAATGAGGAGTCTTTTGTCCATATAGATTTCCTCGATCACTTCAATGCTCATTATAGAAGAACCTCTGTTCTATTCTCTTTTACGGCTTTTTTCCTACAATAAAGCAAATCAAAGCACTGGAGTTCAATGCAATGCAGACCCGCTCTGATCTAAGGACACTGAAACAAAGAGTCAGAACCAAGGGACTGTCTACAGTCACTCCCCTTGCTCTGGCTGGGTCAGTGCCATGCTATTGCTCACTTCACATATGTTGCAGCATCAAAAGTGCATAGCCCGTGGACTTGGAACTTTGTCTCACATTAGCGTCTTTGCAGACAGACAGACAGACTTGTAACACTACCCTCAGGCATTGTGTAATTGTGACTCACACAGATTCAACAGACAAGTGGAGCCAGCAGGCCTTGAAAGTTGCTGGCTTCAAGAAACTTTGAACTCTAGGAAAACAAGACTTTACTGTTGTGTGTGTGTGTGGGGGGCTATTTTCTGTAAGAAATGGGTTAATTCTAGAGTGGATATGGGATGCTGAACTTCTGCGTATTATTATCTCCATGGAAAAAATTTCATAAACTGAAAGTCAGAAACTATAAAATATTGCCTCCATAAAAAATAATATAATAATAACCCTCATCACTACCATCTTATTTTCATACAGCCAATGTACCACCAAGTTCCACCTGACATGACTGTAGAAGGTGTTGGAGGGAGAGAGAGTGCTGAAGCCCAGTGTAAATGAACTACTAGACACATATCAACAAGTGCAGTATCAGACACCTAAATTACGAACACATGCACAAGAGAAATAACAACCAGCTGTGATGATCATGAAAGGTTCATCTGGGAGGCAACACTGGAGTACAGGGAGGAACTCTGTTGGAAATAAGGCATGAAAGACACAAAAAAAGGAGAAAGGGAATGATAAGACAGGAAATGGCAAGTAGTCCTATGTACTTGCCACACAGAGTCCCTACAGCGTGATCATAAGAAGCAAAGCAAGAGGAAGTGGTAGGAGCTTAGAAGGACTCTGAGGCCAGGTTGAAGAGGTATGACTTCCCTCTCCTGTATACATGTAGAATCAACGGGAAGCTATCTGTTCTCAAGTAGGAAACACCATAGGTTCAAAAAGGTGGTATAAATAGTCATATGAGCGAATAAAGAATAAAGCCCTTTCCTTTTGGAATGAAGCAGGAACTGTATATATGCATACAAAAAAGTTTTCATAAGCAAAAAGAAAAACGGTGGTATTGTTTAAGAGAAAAAAAATACATGGAGAACAGATAGAAAGTAAGTGGGAAAATGCAGTTCTTGACCCTGGAATTATTTGAATGTTATTTTGAGGTGTTTTTTTTTTTTAAAGCTATGGCCACTTTGCCCTAATCCATTTATCTCTTCTCACAATAATTAAGTGGTACATGTTTGCATGATACCATTGTGTATTCCAAAAAATGAGCAGGCTGGCCCATCTTGGGATCAGGTTCTGGTCGAAGTCTTCCCATTAGAGTTCTCAGCTCTACAAAAAATCTGGTCTATTGGAAAACGTGACTGAAATATGGTGCAGGAAGGGAAAGGGTAAAGATTTTAGGAATGGATGTTTAATACAGAAAGAGTCTTCAAACTTCATAGTCTTTAAAAAAATTATCATTTGAAAATAGCACGAGGTAAAACTATTTTTCAGCTTTAAAGCAAGAAGTGATTGGAATAGCACTGTTTTTTTGTTGTTGTTTTTGTTGTTGTCATTCTACCTCATAATTGATATGCCACACAGGTGTCATCTGTTCTTGAACTTTGATTGTTTGCTGGCATGCCTTTGCAGAAGATCATCAAAACATGATGAGGGGTTCTAGTAATCCTGAAACAACCAGCTAATTAAATTAATTTTTATCTTGGTACATTGTTTGGTCCAACCAAGTTATCAAGACAATCATATCAGAGTAAATCAACCATATTGTTACATAATTCTTTTTTAATAAACAGAGTTATAATTATAAGAAGGCAATTCTGAGGATACCATATGCTACAAAGTAGGGAACCTAATTTATTTCATTGATTCACAGAGACAAACTCACTCATGTGTAAAACCATTTACCATCCAAAATTCTTATTGCATTATAAAGTTTAAAGTCTCTTGCCTGCTTTGTAGATCACAGTATGAATTCGTTTGCAATGACACTTGAGGGAAAAGGGAGGGCGCGTTTCAGATGTGAAACAACATTGATGCTGTAAATTCTGCAAAAGCAATGTTGGAATTCTTTGTGTGTTTGAAAAGCTGATATGAGGAAAGATGTAAGTAGGGTCTAGGTGAGAAAAATATACCTTGAAATAGATCTTCAAAGGGAAGAAAAATGCTGGAACAATCCTCATGCCTACCTCCCTTCCACATTTCCCTGGCAAATAACAGATACATCACATCATAGTGAAAATGATTTATGTTAAAATAGAAAAGAACAGAATTTCTACTTAATGGATCTGAGAAGTGGAATGAAAACACCTTTACTTGACTACTTGGCCTGCTTCTCCATGAGTACTCTTGATATTTCACTTTGCTGTGTATGGGGCCAGTGAAACCTGCTGCAGCATTAGTCCACAGTGAAATGCCAACCTGAAGTTACTGCCTCTGGCCAACACTGGAGCATGAGCAACATTGGTCCAAAAGACAGAGGGTCTGTCGGCCTCACACCCGTTCATTAATTCATCCCCCGGTCAGGGATGAGTTCATAAACAGTGCTGGAAGAATGTGAGACCAAAGTTCTTGGTAAATACCCTGGTTTACTTTCTCTTTGAAGTGATTTCAGAGAATGGTAGGAAAATGAGCATTCTAACCCACACAAACACTGTTTTTTTTTTCTTTCAAATTTCTTGCTGGGTTCTGAAGTTGTTTAAACCCAAATTCTCATATTTCAAGAAGAGAAATATAAAGTTCCTCAACTAAGAATCATATGTCTTGTCAGTTAACTATTTTCTCTGTATGTAGAAATAAAACTACTTATCAGATAAGTTCCAATTTAGCTAGGGGAAAATATCTAGACTGCAGAATTAAAAGTAGCAAAAACTGACATGAAAGCAAGGTGCTTGGGGTATTGTAAACTTTAAGGGGTACATCTAATACTATCCTGAATGGTGGCTACAAATAAGTGGATACCACCTACATGTTCTCCCATCCCCTTTCTGCCTTATATAATTAATTAGATGCAGAAAAGGGTTAGAAGATGTCTAATGGAGAGAACGATTCCATATGTGTTGCACTGAAGATTAGGAAGATTGTTACCATGAGAAAAATTATTCTTGCTACAAACTGAACACATGCACTTGTTTTGCAAAGTAAATCCAATGATTGTACCCACAATATGAATTTCAAGTGATGGACATCAGCATAAAAATGAGTTCGGCTTGAGCAATTCATTGTCAAGGTATTAATCCCTGGAATAATGAGTCTTGCACTCAGGATCTAGATTATGTTATTGATCCTCAATAGCTTCAGATCTGGATTCTGGCAGCCTCAGTCATGATGCACATAACATTTGACTTGATCTTCAAGGCATTTGACTAGAGCCTTGAGGGAAGTGTGGATTTTTTGGATTTTCTGGAACCTACATGAATTAAAATGGGGGAACCTGTGATGAAATGTTGTTTTTTATTTTATTTTAGACAATTTCATACATGTATATAGTATAATTTGATTTATATTCACTTCTCATTACTCCTCTTCTCTCCATACCAATCCTATTAAACACCCTTCTTCCCAGATAATTCATTTTCCTATTTTCATGTTGCTGTTTATTTTTGGAGACCCAATGAGTTAAATTAGAGTTTCTTGCATGTGAATGGATGGGGGTTTGGGCAATTTACTAGTGGCTACTGCACTAAAGAACATGAGTTCTTCTCTCCCAGCAACCATTAACTGCCAGTGACTCCTCAGGGAGGCTTGGGATCTCATGAGCTCCTCCCCTATCTATGATGGAATCTTAGTTGACTCATCTTCTTCAACAAACCACAACTGCTGTGAATTCATGAGTTTAATAGCCATGTCCTGTCCAGAGGACAACATTTTAGGGCATTCCTTCCTATCCTCCAGCTCTTTTTATCCTTTCTGCCCCTTCTTCTGCAATGTTCCCTGAGCTTTGGAGAGATGACATAATTGTCCTGTTTAGACCTAAATAGTCAAGTGAGGGCTTTTAAACAAAGAATATTGGAAACAAAACAAAAATGTCTAGTAGAAGGCTTTTCAATAATGACAGTTGAATTTGTGTTTAATTAGGATGTAATCAGAATATATTTCTGGCAGGAGTTTTCTCAATAATATTTATGTCAAATATTAATTTCAACAAATTTTATATGCCTATAGTCAACTAAGATGACATTAGAGTATTTCTCCTGAGGTTCCCAGATTCAGGAGTGTCCAGTGATGAAAATGGATTGCATATGCCTGGATGAGACAGGAGTGTGAGGCATCAGCAGAACAAACAGATAAGCAAAATGATGAAAGTCTTCTTGATGGAAACTGCATCCACCCCAGGGAGGCAGATATTTGCTCTTGCTGTTGGGTCCAACACAAGTCAGTTATATTTGATGAACCTGAATAAGATGAAATATTCAATTTAAATCTTAGCTCAAAAATTTGAAGGTCAATAAAGTGATTTGGAAGGTCAGAATGCAGTGACATCTAGGAGGCCTAGAGAATGACCTTGAGAATGACAGCTAATATCAAATAGATACTTGGTGCCAACTAAAAATCACACATAGCAACAATATTTTTATCATACATCTTATCTCTATCAATATGAATTTGTATAGTTTAATCATATAATTCTTTCATTCAGTAATACTTCCTGTGGTAGATATTTGTAACTCATAGAAAGTCCAAGGCTAGAGAGAGAGCTCATTTGCAAAGATGAGGATCTGAGTTTGACCCCCAGAACTCAGGTTAAAAATGTCAAGTGTGGTGATGCACACTTACAATCCCAGCACTGGGGAGGCTGAGGCAGGAGGAACCCTAAGGATCATTGACCAGTCTAGCTTACTTGCTGAATTTCAGAATAATGAGAGAAAAGGGTGGATATTCATTGAGAAATGACATCCAAGGTTGTTCTCCTGCCTCTGAGTGCACGAATACACATGTGCTCTCACATATACACATGCATCTCCATGTACATGAACACACATATATGCACACATCCACAAATATACAAAGTGTAAAAGACAGAAATCAAATATATTTCTAGAGCATTATAGTAGTATATAAGAGGTTATTTTGATTGGTTGTGATAAGTGAAGTTAGTCTACATTTATTAAATGTTTCACATCACAAGAAAAAATGAATATACACACTCCTTGAGGTATTTTCTTAAAGTCATGCTTGTCAGGGCTAGTGTTCATTGTCCATCAACTGGTGAGTGTGTACAGTATAAAAGACAGTGCATTTATAGGAAGGGATGAAGTAGTGACAAGTGCCATATGACATAGATGAACTCTGAAAGGTAATGAGGCTTCCCCATGCCAAATAAAGCCATTTTTGGGGATGACATCACTTTATGGTCCAATGTTGTTTGTCTTTGAACAGTACAAACAACAAAACAGTATGGGGAACACTTGGTACTAACTGGACAGATTTATTACTGAAACAGACAGGATGGACTAGAAATATAAATGCCTTCACCTGACATTTAGAGAGAAAGAATAATTTGCCATATATAAACAGCAGTCACAAAAACTTCTTAATAACTATTCTGTTAACTTTTTGAAATGAAAGATGGAATGTAGCTGTAAACCTTGGACTTAATAGAGGAATTAATATATGAATAAATTCACTTTAAATCAAATTCAGGATGACAATTATATATATTTATGTATTTGTTTATTTATATGTAAGGAGAGAGGAAGAATGGGTGTGCCAGGGCCTCTTTCCAGATGCATGTGCCACTTTGTGCATCTGGCTTTTTATGGGTATTGGGAAATCCATCCTGGGCTGCAGGCTTTGCAAGCAAGTGCCTTTAACCACTGAGAAATCATCCCAGCCAAAGAATGGCATTTCTTAAATAAAAAGGATATCATTGTGGTGTGGATGAGATACTTAATGATTACTTTGTGATTACATAAGAGAATTAAAAAAAAGTGGTTTTGCACATTTGGTTCTTTACTACATCTGGTACCAAAAGGCTGAAATAAGACTTAGTCCTAAATCTTTAGATTTCATTAATAAAAGTATACATAATAAGGGTATATATATTCCCTTATATTTTAAAAATTACTTTTCTATACTTATATTACCAATAAATTTTAACTTTTCTAATGAAGCATCCTGAGTAGAGTAAATATTTGGAAAGCACACTTCTAGAAAAAAAATTAATACCAGTTAAAGAATGAGAGATGTCCCCAGACTTCATCTTGCATCTGCCCTTTCATTCTAAATATAATTCTTGGTACAAGTGGTAGGGCTGTATGTGTGCTCATTGGCAGAATATATACCTAGCATACAAGATAATCTGGGTTCCATTCTCAACACCATGTTTTTTTCTAACTATTTCATATATTTTTATGTAATCATTTGAGTGTGAGAAAGAGGGAGAGAGAGAGAGAGGGAGGGGGAGAGAGAGAGAGAGAGAGAGAGAGAGAGAGAGAGAATGGGTGCACCAGGGACTCTAGCCACTGAAAACAAATTCTAGACACATGTGCTAGCTTGTGCTTCTGGATTTACATGGGTGCTGGGAATTTAACTTGGGTTCTTAGGTTTTGTAGGCAAGTGCCTTAATCATGAGCCATCTCACCAGCCTAGCACCATATTTTGAAAGAGTGAGCAAGTGTGTGTGTGTGTGTGTGTGTGTGTGTAACAGATGAGAGATAAAGATAACATTCATGGGGGTAAAAACATAAGTAGAAATATAGACAATGTTTAATTCAAGTAATATATAGAGCAAATATAACCTGTGGCACAAGCAAATGAAGTTATATAATTCATCGTTTTGGGATATTAAAGAAGGTCCTAAAATAAGAAAGCATTTTTTGTTAGTTATAGGCATACTCTGTATGTAAACAGCACATGTTGGTACTATCCTTTCCCTCATCCCTGCCCCCCTCCAAAGGGACCCTCCTCGTTGGGGATGCCATATATTCCTGTGAAGATTGTGGGCCAAGCATTGTGTTGGCAGCCATCAGTTATGGGCAGCAGCAATGTCTCTGTGCATAATCTCTCAACTTGTGGCTCTAACAATCTTTCTGCCACCTCTTCCACAAAATTCCCTGAGCCATATTGTGTTCATTTTAGGTCTACTTTAGTGATGGACTCTTAGGAGCCTCTGGATCTCAGGATATATGGTTTGGTAGCAGTTGAGTGTTCTCAGTTTCTGTCTCCTTCATCTTTGTGCTGATATCAGGTTCACCAAGAAAGCAGCACTCTTGCTCATTTCCTTAATTCCTCTATGGTTTCACCTGGGGTGCTGGTAAAGTGTGATGGGCCATTTCTCTCCTCAGGTCTGAAAAAGAGAAGCAGATTCTCCAACAGAGAGTGAAGACAGCACAGGTTAAATGGAATATCCTTTGTTAGGTTAGACAGAATTTAATGGGTCTAGGGCCTCATGTAGCCCAAGATTGGTTGTAGCTTGTTATTGCAGAGCCAACTCATTATCTGGATGTGATTCTGACTTGTTTCTCAGTTCCAGATATGGGTATATGGGTTCCTTTCCACTGAGCTGACCTGTTAGCTAATCCCAGAGCAGTTGATTACCCACCATGGTTGTGTGCGACTATTGCACTTAAGTGAGCATCATGTCAGGTTTTTTGCTTCTGAGTAGCTTAGACCTTGAGTTGCTCAGACAGTTGTTGGCCACTTTCTCCCAGTAGCTCGTGTAGCACTTTCTAGCATTAGACAGGTTAACTGTCATGGGACTTGATCTCTTCCAGATTCCAGCCATGTCTCTCCATTTTCCATACCTACAGCATATAGTGTCTTCAGCAGTAGGGTCATACCATTAACCTCTGGTGAGTAATCAAATGCTCTGACAGAAGTCTGTCTTCTTTTGGGAAACCTTGCAGGACTCTCTGATCAACAGCTCATTGTGGGTGTTAACCACATCCGGGTACTGGGAGATACAATCGAGTGCCAAGGGAAAAGAAAGAAGAAAAATAAAGAAAGAAAGAAAGAAAGAAAGAAAGAAAGAAAGAAAGGAAGGAAGGAAGGAAGGAAGAAAGAAAGAAAGAAAGAAAGAAAGAAAGAAAGAAAGAAAGAAAGAAAGAAAGAAAGGTTAGGCTTTATCTCATCCTATCCAGGGCCCTTTGAGGTATATCTTTTGCTGAGGATATGCTTGGAAATCCGAGGCCTGGTGCCATTGCATATGAATTTTGAGATTATTTTTTTCTATCTCTGTGAAGAATAATGCTGGAATAAGTATTAGTATTGCATTAAATCTGTCTGTTGCTTTTGGTAGGATTGCCATTTTCACAATGTTAATTCTGCCTATCCAGGAGCATGGGAGGTCCTCCTCTGAAGTCTTCCTCAATTTCTTTCTTGAGTATTTTTATGTTTTTATTATATAAGTCTTTCACATCCTTGGTTAGTGTTATTCCAGCGTATTTTTGTTGTTGTTGTTGTTGCTACTGAAAATAGTACAATGTTGCTAAGTTTTTTCTTTGCGTATATAAAGCCTAGTGATTTTTGTGCATTGATTTTGTATCTAGCTACTTTGCTGAAGGATTTAATCACCTTTAAGAGTTTTGAGATGAAAGTTCTCCAGTTACTTATGTATAGAATCTTGTGGGCAAATAGGGCTAACTAAACTTCTTCCTTTCCAATTTGCATCCCTTTTATTTCTTTCTTCTGTCATATTGCTTGGGTTAGGACCTCTAGTACTATGCTGAAGAGCAGAGGTGAGTGTGGACACCCCTGTCTTGTTCCTGACCTCAGTGGGAATTCCTTGAGTCTTTTACCATTGAGTATTATTTGGGATTTAGGTGCTTTATGTATAGCCTTTATTATGTTGAGATATAAACCATCCATGCCTATTCTTTCCAACATTTTGATCATGAAGCGATGTTGTACTTTGTCAAAGGCTTTTTCTGCATCTATTGAAGTGATCATGCAATTTTTGTGTTTAAGCTTATTTATGTGGTGTATTACATTGGCAGATTTCTGTACATTGAACCAAACCTGCATTCCTTGTAAAAAACCTAATTGATCAAGGTGGATAATGCTTTTGATGTGTTGTTGAATTAGGTTTGTGAGGATTTTGTTCATGATCTTTGCATCAAAGTTCATCAGGGATATAGGCCTATAGTTTTCTTGTATCTCTGCCTGGTTTTGGTATTAGGGTGATACTAGCTTCATAAAAGGAGTAGGGAGCTTTCCTTGTTTTCTGATTACGTGGAACAGTTTGAGAAAAATTGGTTTCAGTTCTTCCATCAAGGTTTGATAGAATTTGGCAGAGAAGCAATCTGGTCCTGGACTTTCTTTGGGGGGAGGTTTTATTTTATTACCTTTTCAATCTTAATAGGTGTGATAGGTTTGTTTAGGAGATTAATCTGCTCTAAGTTTAGTTTTGGTAGGTGGTATGTGTCCAAGAATGTATGCATTTCTTCCAGATTACCAGTTTTGTGGAGTAGAGGTTTTGAAAGTAAGTCCTAATGATTCTTCCAATTTCACTTCTGTCTGTTGTGCTCTATCCTTTTTTCATTTCCAAATTTGTTAATTTGAAGCATATCTTTTTTCACTTGATCAGATTGGCCAGGGGTTTATCAATCTTCTTTATTTTTTTCAAAGAACCAACACTTTATTTCATCAATTTTCTTAATTTCCAATTCATTAATTTCTGCTCTGATCTTGATTCTTTCTTTCCATCTGGAGATTTTGGGGTTGGATTCTTCTTGTTTTTCCAATGTCTTTAGATGGATAGTTAGGTTATTGATTTGGGATCTCTTTGTCTTTCTTATAAAGGCATTTAGTGCTATGAATTTTACCCTAAGGACTGCCCTCCTTGTGTCCCATAAGTTTTTGTGTGATGTGTTCTTTTTTTTTTTTTTTGATAATCCATTGTTTATTTTATTTATTTATTTATTTATTTTTTATTTTTTTTATTAGTCAGTTCTGTATTCAGCAAATACAGTCAGTTTGGTACCATTATTAGGCTCTTCCGTGACCTACCCCCTCCCCTTGGCCCCTCCTTGTTGAGGTATACGGGTCATGCATTGTGGAGTTAGCCCACAGTTATGGGTAAGCTAAATGTCTCTGCATATCATGACCCAACATGTGACTCTGACATTCTTTTTAGTTCTAGAAATTTTGCAATTCATTTTTTTATTTCATTCACTACCCATTTATTGTTTAAAAGTGCGTTGTTCAGTATCCAGGAGCTGATGGAGTTCCTGGCACATCTCTTGTTGTTAATTACTAGATTTATAGCATTGTGGTCTGATATCAGTATGAAATTATGTTAATTTTCCTAAATATATGGATGCAGGCTTTATGACCCAAGATATGATCTATTTTGGAGAAGGTTCCATGGGCTGCTGAGAAGAATGTGTATTCTGTAGATTTTGGGTAGAATGTTTTGTAGATGTCCATTAGGTCTAGTTGATCTATGGTATTGTTGAACTCTCTTACTTCGCTGTTGATTTTCTGTTTGGATGATCTATCTGTTGCTGATAGGTGAGTATCGAAGTCCCTGACTATGATAGTGTTGGTGGTTATTCTGGTTTTGTTGTCAAGTAGGTTTTGTTTTATGAACTGTGGTGCACCTGTGTTTGGTGCATAAAGATTGATGATTGTGATATCCTCTTGTTGGATCATTTCTTTGATGAGTAAGAAGTGGCCAAATTTTTCTTTTTTGATTACTTTTGGTTTGAAGTCTATTTTATCTGATATTAGTATAGTAATGCCTGCTTGAAATAGCATTTTACACCCTTTTACCCTGAGGTGGTGTCTGTCTTTAGTGGTGAGGTGGGTTTCTTGAAGACCACAGCTTGAAAGGTCTATTTTTTCTGAACTACCTGTTAACTTGTGTCTCTTGATGGGTAAATTAATGCCATCAATGTTTAGGGTAATAACTGTGAGATTTGATTTAATCACTGCCATATTGTGGTGCTTTATGTGGTTTGGTGTTTTCTTGGGCTTTGTAGTTGTTTGAATCTTCTCTGGGTTTGGTTATTGTGATCTGCTTCTTGTAGGCTCCTGAGGTGGTTGTTTGACTCTTCTGTGTAGAGAATACCCTGATGTACTCACTGTAGGTTTCATGTTGTGTTTGTATCACTCTAGAGCTGACTTTTATTGTAGGAAGTTTTTCTTTCACAATCTATTATGAGGGATACTTTTACTGGGTTTGGGTTGGAAGCCAAAGGTCCTTAGACTTTGCAGTGTTCTATTCCTAGATCTTCTGGCTTTCAGGGTTTCTATTGAGAAGTCTGAGGTAATTCAGATGGGGTTACTTTTATATGCATTGTATTGTTGCTCTCTTGCTGCTTTTAGAACTTTCTCTTTGTTTTCATTGCTTAGAGTCTGAATGATAATATGTCTTGGATAGTTTCTCCTTTGGTCCAATTTGATTGGAGTTCTGTTATCTTCTTGTATCTTGATGGGACTCTCTTTTGAGAGGGTGGGAGAGTTTTCTTCTATAATTTTGTTGAATAAACTCTCTATGCCTTGCTCTGAATTTCTTCCTGTTCTGGTAAACCCCTGATCTAAATGTTGGGATGTTTAGGGGTATTCCACAGTTCCCTCATGTTTTTTCACAAAATTTTTGAACTTGCTCAAGTTTTGGGGCTCACACACTGTTTCTTGTCTTGTTTTCCAGTTCTGAGGCTCTGTCCTCCACATGACTGACTCTGTTCTTGAGGGCTTCTAGAGAGATTTGGACTTTTTTCAACTTGCTTTGTATTTTCTATTTCCTTTTTCTGTATAGTATCCATCCCTCTGTCGAGTTCCCTTTACAGGTCATTTTCTGGTTTTCTTTTTTTTTCTCTCAATTTTATTAACATTTTCCATGATTATAAAAAATATCCCATGATAACACCCTCCCTCCCCCCTTTTCCCCTTTGAAATTCCATCCTCCATCATTTCCCCTCTCCATCTTCTTTTATTTTGACATCATGATCTTTTCCTCCTCTTATGATGGTCTTGTGCAGGTAGTGTCAGGCACTATGAGGTCATGGATATGTCTGGAGGGGGCACGTTGTAAGGAGTCCTACCCTTCCTTTGGCTCTTACATTCTTTCTGCCACCTCTTCCACATTAGACCCTGAGCCTTGGAAGATGTGACCAAGATGTTATTCAGTACTCCAGTCACTTCTTTCCAGCACTATGATACCTTCTGAGTTGTCCCAAGGTAACTTCTATCTGAAAAGAGAAGATTCTCTACCCAAAGTGAGAGTAGCAAAAACAAGCCAATTAAAAAATGGGCTAGGGAGTTAAATAGAGAGTTCTCAAAAGAAGACATATGGATGGTGTATAAGCATCTAAAAAAAAATGTTCTACATCCCTAGTCATCAGGAAAATGCAGATTAAAACTACATTGAGATTCCATCTCACGCCTATCAGATTGGCTACCATCATGAAAACAAATGATCATAAATGCTGGCGGGGATGTGGAAAAAGAGGAGCCCTTCTACACTGTTGGTGGGAATGCAATCTGATCCAGCCATTGTGGAAATCAGTGTGGAGGTTCCTAAAACATCTAAAGATTGATCTACCATATGACCCAGCTATAGCACTCCTAGGCATATATCCTAAGGACTCATCTTATTTCCTTAGGAGTACATGCTCAACCATGTTTATTGCCACTCAATTCACAATAGCTGGGAAATGGAACCAACCTAGATGTCCCTCAGCTGATGAGTGGATAATGAAGATATGGCACATTTATACAATGGAGTTCTACTCAGTGGTAAGGAAAAATGAAGTTATGAAATTTGCAAGAAAATGGATGGATCTGGAAAAGATTATACTAAGTGAGGTAACCCAGGCCCAGAAAGCCTAGTGCTGCATGTTCTCTCTCATATGTGAATCCTAGCTACAGATGTTTGGGCTTTTGTGTGAGAAGGTAAAAACTCAGTAGCAGAGGCCAGTAAGCTAAAAAAGAGATATAAAGGGAAGAGAAAGGAAGGGAGGAGGGTACTTAATAGGTTGGTATTGTATATATGTTAGTAGAAGAATAGATTAACGGGGGTGAAAAGGCCCAAGGTGAGGTCAGGGGAAGAGAGTGAGTAAAGGAAAGGTGGAGGAAGGACTAATCAAAATCTAAAAGGATATAAATAAATCATATGGAATCCTCTGGTTTTGGACAATGGAACACTCAGGAGCTGTAGATCATTGCTAGAAACTTTTCAGTGCCAGGGATGGGACACCTTCCAGTGAGTTGTTGGCCAGGTAGATGCCCCCTCTGATGCCCCCATACCATTATAGGCCATTGCCGAGGACCGTGGTTTCCACCAGGAATAGATGGTAAGACCCTATTGCTGAAGACTCTGCTTACTTGGGCTGCAAGGCCACTGAGAAATCCTGCTGGAACTGAGCTGGTAACCTCCTCCATGTAGACCAGCTGACAGAAAGCTGGAAGAAGCCATTCTACATGCAGTTCAATGGGAGAAAGAGATACCACCAGTGAAGATACTCAACAGTGGACACTGCAAGCCTTATATTTGGCCAGCCAGGCCAAATGAGCCAATGGGTACAATAGTGGCACATCTATCATGGTAGAAACCAACTGCCCTCTAATTGGACTGGAGGCTTGCTCCATGGGAGGGAATACATCCCTGACACTGAAAACTTAAAACAGGGGTAGTCATGAGCCGTAGGCTTATAGCATCTGCTGATGTCTGGATAAATGTATATACTATGCTTATCAAACTGCTCAGTAAGCACTTCTCTTAATATTCATTTTCTGATTTTCTTAATGCTTCTTGGAATTCATCCTTGCATTTATTTATGCCTTCATTGAGTTTAGCCAGCTGACTATTGAGGTTTTTTTTTTTTTTTTTTTTTGCTCTCCTTATGATCACTTAACTCTCTTTGCAAGACTCCCTGGTTTATTTCTATTAGGTCCAACCTAGCAAGGAGAGTATTCACACAATTGTTGGTTTATTTTTGATTTTCTGCAATTTCTGCCAATTCCTTGGTCAGGGTCACATACCTTGTATCTTTACTTTGTGGTTCTGATCATGTTGTCTCTTCTATGGTTTCACTAGAGACGTCCATTGTGGGACTAGACAACCTTATTGGGGTCACTTCCATTTGATGTTTCATGTTGTTCCTTTTGCACTGTGTTCTGCCAATCACAGTGTAGGAATTTTACTTAATTCAGGAGGAAGCTGTAGTTTACCCTTGAAGTGTCTTTGGTGATTTTTCCCTATTTGACTAGATTAGGCTTTTTATGGCAAGGGGGAAAGAGGAGTCAGTATGGCTCTGATGGGGCCTGGAGACTGAGTGGTGGGGCCCATTGGTGGGTGGCAGGGTATGTGGATGGGACAGTGGTCCCAGTGATGTGGCGGGGCAGGGTATGGTATGGTGATTGGGTGGTGTGGTCATATGGCACAGCATAAAATAAGAAAACATTTTATCTAGGAACCGGTTAAACAATGATATGTGACTTGCAAACATCAAGGATCTAGACCAGCATGTGAATTTGTCTGTTTAAAGCAGCAGCCTGGGTCTCACTCTTTCACCTTTTCATTAATTTGTACATTCATGGATCTGATTCCTGAGCACACATTTGCTGAGTGATTACAGAGATTTAGGTGAGGACATCAAGTTGGGTTAGATATGCTACTATCCCTGTGTATGAAGGCCTTAGAGACAAGGAGAAGGTGGTGACAAAGCTATTGGTAATGTGACTTGAAATTTAAATTGGTAAGAAAAGAGGTGTATACACAGCTCAAATGATTTAAAGCAACAACAATAAAAATATATACATTTTACAGGCTATAGTTGAACAGATGTTTTGATGATCTCACAGCAAATTACAAAGGTAAATTCTATTGCCATAAACTATGTTGCAGCTTCTTGTCGAGTGTGGCTTAGTGGCAATCTTTTGACTGAAGGACCTAGTAATCTTGATGGAATGATAACATTTTGTGTCTAGGAAAAATACTTCCCTGAATATAAATAATTGGAAAGGAAAAACACAGGATGTCTAAAAAGCATAAAGAATAGTCAAACCCAGAGTAAATTAAATGTCCTGAGATAATGAAAATAAAGTTTATTTCTTAAGAAATGCTTTGTTACTTTAAAAAGTATGAAATAAAATCCCCATGAGAGTCAATAGGCTTAGCTATTAGAGCTGTGGCAAGTGTGGAAATTCATCTACTTGGTGGATAGCAATGATGATTAATCTCCCTTGCCAAGATGAGTGGATTAGCAATAGAGTAACAGACATAGCTCTTGGGTAGGTCTGTGTGGGTATTTTCAGAACATGTTAACTGATGACAGAACAAATTTGCCCAGAGTGGGCAGTCCTTGTGGCTACAAACCAGATATAAGTAAGTCCAAAGAGAAAATTGTGCTTTTTGCCTGCTGGCCTTTGTTCATGCTGACAAGTGCTTATCCTCTGTTGTTGCCATACTTAGCTGACCATTAGAACCCTCCCATCTTCTTTCCAATGTGGACTGAAGATCAGTGCTTTTCTAAGAAACCCCTTGTCTTTCAGCACCAGACTGAGACTACTCAAGCATCCAGGCTTAGGAGTGAACAGCTACTAATTTCTAAGGCTCTCCAGTCATTGTTGGACTGCTTAGTCCATATTGTGTGAGGCACTTTGATAAATTCACTTTATAATATATAATCACTGTATTGTTCTGTTCCTATAGAGAACCATGATTAAAATAGATTGTAGCACCAAGGGTGGTTCCAGAGAAGCAGAATTGTAAGAATGAATTTCTCTAGTGGGCTTGGTGGTATCTGAAGGTGGATCTCCACCTGAATTAAATCTATACTTATGAAAGACTCTTTCCCAGGTAGCAAGAAAAGAACTGATAATTCATGGTGTCAACTATATGAAGAACAATGCAAGACAAATGTCTTTGACTGTCCTGAAGGACTTTTTGCAAGGAGTAAGAATTTTAGTGACTCTGTATCACAGTTTTTAATAGTTTTGGAAAAGTCAGAAAATCATAGTTTAGAAAATCATATTATGATGTGGCTGGTTTCTATTGCACCTCTGGATAAAGTGACAAGGAAAAAGTATAAGCCCAGAGATGAAATTTCCTAGCTATAGGTGTACATAAAGGATTCAAAAGCATCTAAGTGTACCCTGGAAGAGAATTTCCTCTCCAACTTGCATAAGGATTAAGTTGTAGAAAACCTAACTCAAGTATTCATCATAAAATTTAAGTCCCAGACTAGAAAGGTGTCAATAGGTCAAATGAAGGCACTGAGGGGAAAATAGTGTGACCCCTTTACTTCAGATGCAGATAAGTGGGAGGACCTTAATGAAGCTTAGGGCATTAAACTCTCAAATCTTGATAGCTTAATTTTGTCTGTGGAGGTAGTCTCCCAACTCTTAACAGCAACAGATATGCCCCCACCTTTAACTCCTGCAGGACTTATGTCTATGCCCTTGCCTGAGAGAATTAATCTTGCATTGCACATGGAATTGGCAATGACCTTCTCTGAAGAAGATGCCAAACATGACAATGTTGATGCCCCTCAGTGCCCACTCACCTTTGTCTCTAGACTTATAATCATCAGATTCAAGGCTAGCCAGACCCCTAGAAGTGAGGCATGAAATGTGACCCATGAGGAGGTGTGATACACCCCTAATGAACTTCATGAGTTTTCTAACCATATAAGCAGAAGTCTGGGGAATATATGTGGGAATAGATTTTTAAGGCTATGGGATAATGATGGAAGGATCCAGATGAATTGTTCAATTTGGACCTGTTGTGAAGAGATTCTGGGTTTAATATTCCACTGTACACAATTAAAAGATGGTGTCAAATATTTGGTAGATTATCTGAGGTTTGGGTCAAAATATGTCCTACTGTGAATGAGCACTAGAGCTGTATATCTCTTGCCTTAATGTTGGTGAAGGGATTTAAAGGCTCTGGGAAATTGGAATAGTGGATTGGGAAAGGAAATAATCAGACCATTGGGATCCACTAGGCATTAGATACCAATTTTCATTGATTCCTGAAGATACCAGGCAGTATTACAGCTCTCCATCTAAAGTAGGGAATTATGGAGGTGAGAAGATAAATGAAGTTTTAGCAAAAGTCTGATTCAGGTGGGTCCAGTGGGTTACCCTGTGTTTATTTCCCTGGTCCAGAATGCATAGTTAGGAAAGACATACTTGGAAGTTGGCAGAATCCTCACATTGGTTCCTTGACCTGTGGAGTGAAGGTTGTTATGGTTGTAAAGGTCAATGAAATCCACTAGAACTTCCTCTACAAAGGAAAATAGTGAGCCCAATACAGTATCATCTCTGAAGGGATTACAGAGATTAGTACCACCATCAAGGACTTGAAAGATATATGATGGTGACTTCCATATTTCTCTCTAACATTCTTATTTGGCCTTTATAGAAGATAGTTCACAGAAAATGTCAGTTGATTATTGTCAACTTAATCAGGTGGTGACTCCAACAAAAGCTGCAGTATAATATGTGGTTTCCTTACTTGGGCAGATTGATGCAGTACTGGGCAGGCAGCTAGTGACCCTTTGAATGTTTGCTTCTTCATACTGTCCACAAGGAACAACAGAACCAATTTTCCTTCAGCTGCCAAGCATAACAGTACATATTTGCTATTTAACCTCAGGGTTAGATTAATTCTCCAGCTCTGTTTTAATTTAGCTCTCAGTGATCTTGAAAGGTTGGTCCTTTTACAAGGTGTCATGCTGATCCATTATATTGATGATGTTATACTGACTGGACCAAGTGAGCAGGAGGTAGCAACCACTCTGGACTTGTAGAGACTAGGTGCATAAAAAGATGGGAAAAATTCAATCAAGATGCAAGAGCCCTATACCTCAATTAATTTTTATGAGTTGGGCTGAAGAGATTGCTCAGTTGCTAATGGCATTCTTTTGCAAAGCCTGCAGGCCCTGTGTTGGATTACTCAGTACCCACTTAAAGAGAGATGCATAAAGTAGAGCCTGTGTCTGGATTTTGTATGCAGTAGGAGACCCTGCATTCTATCATTCTCATTCTCTGTCTGTCTGTCTGTCTGTTTGTCTGTCTGTCTGTCTCTCTCTCTCTCTCTCTCTCTCTCACACACACACACACACACACACAAATAAATAAATAAATAGATTTAAAATAAATCTAGGAGTCTAGCAGTATGGAGCATGCAGAGATATTTCTTCAGAAGTGAAGTATAAGTTGTACCTGGCCCTTCCTACCATCACAGAGCTGGGAAAGGGCTCAGTGAATAAAGTGGGGACAGTACTACTCATTATACCAAGTCACCCAATGAAAAAAATGTCCCTTCCTGTTCCTGTGGCATTATGCTCTGCTGGCCTGGAAGTCTTTGTTTCAGAGAAAGGAGTGCATCTTCCAGGAGGCACAGAAAAACATTCCATTGAATTAGGAACTAAGACTTTCCCAAGGCCAAATTAGCATATGGGGACAATCATTCCAGCAGGTAGGCAATGGTACAGGGGGGTGGGATTTTCAAAGGTGCTGGCTGATACCATGTAAGGAGTTTCCTAGGCAACTGGGCAAAGGCCACAGGGTTATGGGGAAAGCCTGTCTTATCTGAATGTCCAGGTATCCCGTGTTTGCAGAGGGAATGGCCTTACTTCCTGCTGATCTTGGGGTCTGAGATTTTGTCCATGGGCCCAGGCTTACTGTGACCCCCAAGAATGGAGGGAGATCTTGGCTCACTGCAACCCCTGAGAATGGGGAGGGGAGCTCCCCTGCCAATTTGGTCCCCAAGATATGACCAGCAGTTCAGGCTGCTGCGACCTCTCCATAGCCTGGGGCCTTCATGTCAGAGAGCTTAGGTTTGTTTTAACCCAGGGCCCTGCCTATGTCCAACAGTTTAGTTTTGTTAAACATTATTATTATTATTATATTATACTATTATTGTTACATATTGTTAAATATTATTATATTTAAATCATGGGATGTTAAAAGACTAAATAGCCCTCAAAAGTACTTCATCATCTATTTTTGGGAAAGAATAATGCATTTCTTGTATATGGGACAGTTCTGTTATATTAAGGGATTAAAGCCTTTTGATTTTTTTCATTTGGACGTTAAGCATGATATAAATTGATGTGGCTAGGTGTCAAACTGACAAGGTATGGATTATGATGGTTAATCTTGCTTGTCAAGTTGATTGGATCAGGAATCATACAAGAGACATGTCTCTGTGAGGGCTTCTCCCAAGAAGGATTGACTAAGGCTGAAAACCTCTCTCCTACCATGGAGTGGGAAGACTTTCTCATGGCAGCTCAGCTATAAAGAATTCCAAGGATAAAGCAATGCTTTGTCAACCTGACTTTGTTCCTTGCTGGAGTTTATACACCCTGTTTTTTCTATCCCTCATGGAAATTAGACCTCAGCTTCTCCACCCTTCTAATATGGACTGAATACTAGCAACTCTTTCTCTAAGAATCCGTCAGGCCTTCTGGTCCAGATTGTGACTACTGAGGCAACCAGCAGCATAGACTGAGTGCATTCTTAGCCATTTTTGAAGTACCCAGCTATGGTGCAAGTCCATCTAATAAATCCCTAGAATGTTGACAAATGCAAATCAGAATAGTATGTGACACAATGTAGAGAAATAGCACAAAACTTTCTAGTTCAAGGAAAACTGTGATATAATATGTGGTCCTAGGTTTCATGGTAGATTAGGCAAGATGCATCCTTTACACACTGCTTTTTTAATATTAACTTTTATATTAATTGTAACAGGTTATTCTCTTTTACTCCTTGCCCCAGCTTCCAGATTGTCTTCAGTGGGGTTATGGTATTCACTGAAGGGTCATTCATGAAGGCCTCAGTCAGTCCCTGTGGGGTAGCAGGGGACTGTGCCTCAGGATATTCCTACCCACTCTGTGGCTCTTACAATATCCATCCCCCCCACTCTTTCACAATGTTCCTTGATCCATGGCAGGCCTATTGGCAGTATACTTTGGTGTTGAGTTCTCTGTAGCCTCTGGACTTCTGTTTTGATAGGCTTTGATTGATCATAATGTTTGTCAGCATCAACCTGGATCTGGTTTTCAGGCTAGCAGTAAGAGCAATGTTCATGTCATCACCTCCCCTGCAGTTCGCCTAGGCCATGGCAAATGAAAAATTAAGGATTGTTTTGTTTTGTTTCGATTTATTTATTTATTTATTTATTTTTGTAGGGTCTCACTATAGCCAAGGCTGACCTGGAATTCACTATGCATTATCAAGCTGGCCTTGAACTCACAGTGATCCTCCTACCTCTACCTTCCTAGTGCTGGGATTAAAGGTGTGTGTCAGCATGCCTAGCACCTTACACACTTCTTTACATGAATTTCAAATACAACTGTCAATCATCATTAATCACTAATTTTAGCCCTTTAGTTAGTACATTATTAATTAAATAGATAAACCCAACTTAAAATTGCTATATCTTTTATGATGGTAGCCCCATCATTTTATTAAAACCCCATTTCAATGTTAAATCTAGCTTTGAAAATTTTTAATTTAGTATTCTCAATCAAAAAAAAATATTTTAGAGGTAAGCCTAGTCTAACTATAATATTTCCCATCTCATGGAAAAATATTTGAAGAAAATGTCAGACTATTCACATCTAGTTGCAGTTGCTTGTTCTAATAAGCCTCCTGCAAAAATTGTGTTATAATACCTGCCATCACCAGGGAAGGAAAAAAAAAAACTTTGATAACTCAGTTAACACTAAACACTGTAATGCTGAAATGGCCCTCAATATTCTTCCTTTAAAATTTACAGCTCACTATTTCAACATCATTGGTATTCAGTTTATAGACACCAAAAAGTAAGAAATAAACGGGCTTCACTGCATTTCTCTTTCCTGAGGGAGACTATTTTTCTGTTGCTCTTTGCACTCCAAGTATCTTCCCTTCACTGTGGTCTCAACTCAAATGCCACATCAAACAGGACTTCTCTTTCCCATTCTAAACCTGTGCCCTATACCATCCTCTTTCTGTCTCATTACCTTGAGGATATTTTTTTTTTTTGAAAAATTCTTCCTATGAGTCTCCTAATGACCTATCTTCTTGGCCTAAAGATCTATCAATTGTTATTTTCTGTTCCTCTCTATATGAGAGCAGGAATCTGACTGTAAAATGAACCAGGTTATCTTGGGACACTAAAGGCACTCAGAAAATAAGGAATCCATGTATAGTATACATCACATATTAGATAATCTCCTCTGCTCCCTCCCAGACTGACCTACCCACAGAAACCCATAAGAGAAAGACAATATTTAGATAATATAGACATGGAAATGTTATTTATATATTTCTAGTGGTGGTCTAATATAACCTCAAAATGAATCAAAATTTAGAATGAGTATATGTATTATATGTGGAATACCTTGATATCATTCAAGCAACTATGTGTATTGAGTTGGTTTTTATTTTTATGGCTTTAAACTGTTAGTCCAGTTTTATGGGAAACAACAACATAAATTTTCTTTCCACAATGGCTGTGAAGCTATTGTAAACATGTCTTTTATTTTTCCTCCTTAAAATATCATACATTCTTTCCAAATCAGAAACAAAAGAATGTTTTGCCTTTGAGAATTTGGAATATCCCCTTTGCACAGGCCATATGTAATGTAATCACATTTCTCTGTTTTTCTTGGCCACCAGGTAATATAGTGACAGCTTTTCTGATAGGTTATAACAACTACATTAACTTTTATGGGTAGCATATTTTTAACTCCCTCACAATTCTGTTTAGATTTAAAAATGCATCATATTTTACATTTCTTCCCAGGGTATCATCAATTCTTATTGGAAAGATTGTGAGGAATACTGAATGTAAATTGTATTATTAAATCCTAAATTTAATACTCCATTCTAAGTACTCAATACAATACACTGAGATTTTATAGAGATAACTTGAGAAACACTTCAGATGCCTAAATTACTTTGAGTTTGCTCTCACAGAAAATGAATAACTGGAGGCTTACAAGGATAAAAAAATAAATTTTAAGAGCACAGCAATAAACAATGATTGAATTATAGCCAACAACATGACTTTAAAGGGCTCCTATATCTCACTGCATGATAAGGAAACTTATAGAGGAAAATATTAGGTATGATTTCCTTTCCATTCAAATTTTAGTTATTGGATATGGGATTCTGTCAACATACAACAATTTTAATAATAAAAATGAGTATTCATTATAAATTTTCATAAATATAAATTTTATAAATTATAAAATCATACTGCTAATTAAAGGAGGCCAGTTTGAGCAAGATATCAAGGCCCTGACTCATAAAATCAAAGTGAAAATAAAGAAGGAAAGGGGATAGAAGAAGGAGGAAGCTGAAACTAGATTCAAAAAAAAAATCTGACTTGCTAATAGCAACTATATATTGGAAGGGGCTGAGGAAATTATCTTGATGGGTTTCATCTCTCTTTGCTCTATAGGTTTAGTCATTGTGGGAGTCAAAGCTAGTCTGGCAAACCAGTTAAGTGGACTAAGAGGTAATTTATTATATTAATTTACAGCTTTAATTTTGAATTATTATATAAATAAAACAATAGGCAGCAGCTATGTAAATCACTAATTTTAATAACATGTATAAGCATGACTATACAATCTGAAGTAGTACTACTTTAACATAAAAACCTAGTAGTTTAATTCTACTATAAGTCATGACTGCTTGGGGAAGAGAACTAGAAGTTTGCAAAAATTATACTGAGCCCTGTCCCCAACCCCAACATTGCTCTAGTTTAAGCAAGCTGTAAAGTTCTACATGGGCAAGAAATATGCCCTACACTTCCTCATATTCCTCTGATATGGTTTTGTAAGGGGTTGATTTCGCTAGGCTGAACATTTCTCGGATATTCCTTCTTTTATGTGAAGATTGGAGTTACTCAATACAGGTATTTGTGAAGGCTGAAAGGTAAAAAGAAGGAAAGCACTCTTTAATGACTTATACTTGCTGCTAATTTGCTCACTGACATAAAGCTCATTTGAGTCTGCAATTGTCTCACCTTTCCTTGGATCTTCCTCCACCTTCCCTGACGCAGGCAAGGTGTCAGCATTTAACTCTTTGATAAAATGCCTTGGTTGAATTGTTCTCAAGGTTATCCCCAAATGTAGGCCAGAGTTAACAAGAGATGAAAGATTTCAGTCCACCCTATGGGGTTCCAGCTCATGTGTGTCAGTTCAAGCCTGCTGGTGATCTGCTCTTGCCTACTTGCTGTGGACTTCAAATTCCAGCATTGAACACAGACTGATTAACCAGCTCCTCAACTGCATGAAAAAAATGTCAGTAATGAACACACACAACTGAAACCCAATATCTCTCTCTCCCTTTCCCATTTGTGTGTGTATGCATTCTTCAGTATCCATAGGATATCAGCTCTTGTATATTCCACTGATACAAAATCCAGATAGGTAGGTCCCTTATATAAAAATGACAGTATTTATATAAAACCTATGTAATTCTTTCATATATTTTAAATAATTTACTATAACACATGATTATTGCAACACATAAATGCTTATAGTTGCAAATTTCTAGCTCTGAAAATGTAAAGGTCAAAATAAGTAGAGGTTTGGGGCTGGAGAGATGGCTTAATGGTGAACCACTTGCCTGTGAAGCCCAAGAACCCCGGTTCGAAGCTCGATTCCCCAGGACCCATGTTAGCCAGATGCACCGGGGGGGGGGGGGCAGGGGAGGGCATACATCTGGAGTTCGTTTGCAGTGGCTGGAAGCCCTGGTGCCCCCATTCTCTCTCTCTCTCTCTCTCTCCATCTTTCTCTCTGTCTGTCTGTCTGTCACTCTCAAATAAATAAGTAAAATAAAATAAATAAGTAGAGGTTTTATCTTTGTATATCTATCTTTCTGACTATATCAGACGATCTTTACCAAGAATATCATCAAAAACTCATTCTATAATGGTTTGAATGACATGGTCCACATAAGCTCATGTGTTTTGCATACTTGGTTCCTAAGTCATGAAAATTTTGAAAACTTTGAGGCCTTTGGAGGAGGAGCCTTGCTAGATGAGGTGTCTTACTGGAGGTAAGTAAGCTTTGAGGAATATAGCCCAGCTCCAAGCCCAATAGACTATTTCCTCCTACATTATATGACAAGATCTGTTTGCTTTTGCTTGATGAAACTTCCTCTCAAAACTGTAAACTGAAATAAACCCATTAGCTGCTTCTGGTCATGTGTTATGTCCTAGCAGTAAGAATGTAACATTCAGTGGCTCTGAGCTATTCATTGTTATTCTTGCATTCGGAACAAAGGAGACTGGTCCAATTTCCATGCCTCAATATGCTTATTTCATGAAAGTGTTTCTTTGGGCTACTTTGACAGAAGCCAAACTCATTGTCTCAAGTACTAACATGTTTTGTCACCACTTGCCTTAAGTGATATAGACACTTATGTTAATGAATGCTAGAGTGAGGAGATACAGTGGCATTTGCACATTCTTTGAAACTCCCTTTGAACTTTATGATTTTTGATGATTTTTTCATAATTTTCCTTTCTTCCTTATTTTCTTTTTCCACTTTTGACATTTTCATACATGTATACAACAGATTGTGATAATATTTTCTTCAATTACACTCTTATCACTCTCTAATATGTCCCTTTCACAATGACTCATAAATATAATTGGATCTGGGTATTTTCAATATATTGAGGTAGCACTGTTTGCAAAATGTCACTACTGACATCATGAGAGGGTACAGTTTCAAAAATCAAAATCTTACCTCTGTGGCTGAAATAGACGTGTTTTAAGAAACAAAGTTCTGAGGCAGGCAAGTTAGGGCTGGTACAGAAAATGGACAATACTACAAGAGACTACGGTTTTGCTGATTATTATTTTTTTTTTCTGCCGTTCTGGTTTTGTTTTTGAGACAGGGTCTTATATAGCCTAGGCTGTCCTCAACTTTCTACATAGCCAAGAATGACCTTAAACTTCTGATCCTCTTGTCCTCACCTGCCAAGGGCGGGGATTATAGGCATTTGACACCACTCCTAGTTTATGCCAGGTTTGAGATCGAACCCATGGCTTCATGCAGCACTATCTTGTCATCCACAAGATGTAGCTTTCTCTCTGTGTTTGTTGTCTCATGTTCTAGGTACAGATACAAGTCTAGGTTACACAAGAAAATGTGAAAAGGGGGCTAAACTCTAATGGGTAACAGGCATACAAGCTCAATTTATTATTATTTTCGACAAACAGAAGATTTTTCAAATATTCCTAATGCTGGAAGTAGCATTTGCTCAATTTCTACATGTCTGTCATTGCTGTATCTATGTCTGAAAAACTAACCTTAAATTAAAATTGTACAAAAAACCAAAACACTAAGGATGGTTATGAAAATAACCAACCAATCATACCTGCTATTCATAGCTATATCAATATTTTATGGAATATTTAAATGAACAATCATTTTAAATATGGGTTCAAGTCCAAAATCTAATTCTAGAATTCTTTGAAAATTTCAAATCAGCCGGGCGTGGTGGCGCACGCCTTTAATCCCAGCACTCGGGAGGCAGAGGTAGGAGGATCGCCGTGAGTTCGAGGCCACCCTGAGACTCCACAGTGAATTCCAGGTCAGCCTGGGCTAGAGTGAGACCCTACCTCGAAAAACCAAAAAAAAAAAAAAAAAAAAAAAGAAAGAAAATTTAAAATCAAAACATTAAAACTAATTTGTTACATCACAAAGAACTTGGAAAATTAACAATGTCAACTCCGTTTGAGAAAATTACCTATATATCTTTAGTGACACAACAAGAAGAGAAATGTCTTCCAAACAACTAATGAACTACTACAAATTCAACCACACATTAGTCTCTTTTTTCCTACTTGGTACATATTTTATTTGAGTTATACCCCACCTTCAATGTCTGTTCAACTTTTAGGACCTCTCATGTTGACCTTTTAAAACAAGAATTCCATGTTAGAAACATCCTCATCAATGATAATATTTTGAGAAGTTACTTCTAGAGCTTAGATAGCCACATGTAATCTGTACAGAAGTTTTGCTTGTGGATAGCAATGTGCAGATGTTTAGGTTAAAATCATATTGTGGGGCTGGAGAGATGGCTTAGGCTTAAGTGCTTGCCTGTGAAGCCTAAGGAGCTATGTTCAACTCTTCAGATCTCATGTAAGCCAGATGCAAAAGGTGATGCAAGCATGCAAGGTTGCATATGCACACAAGATGGCACACATGTCTAGAGTTTGGTTGCAGTACCTGGAGTCCTTGGTACACCAATTGTCTCCCTCTCCCTCTCATTATGTCTCTCTCATTTTATTTGTTTGTTTGTTTTTTTTTGGTTTTTCGAGGTAGGGTCTCACTCTAGCCCAGGCTGACCTGGAATTCACTATGGAGTCTCAGGGTGGCCTCGAACTCACGGCAATCCTCCTACCTCTGCCTCCCGAGTGCTGGGATTAAAGGCATGCGCCACCACGCCCGGCTGTCTCTCTCATTTTAAAAAAATACAAAAAAAACTCAAAACAAAACAAAAAAAACATATTGTGTCTACAGGACTACTTTCTAGAACTAAGTAGAACCAATTTCCCTCATGTCTGTCTCCCAAAGCACTGGCTTTATCATGAGCCTTTTAGATGCTGCTCAGAGTCAGGGGTCATAGGCTCTACTTTCAGCCTATGCTATCTATCTCCCAGGTATGAACCCCCAAACCTCCATTTTTTTGAAAATTTTCTGAGGCTATTATATACTAAAATTTGAGAATTACTTTTCAAAGTTCATATAGTATGTTTATAGACTAAGTGGACAAGTTGGCAGGGCTGCCAGTCACACTAGGCTGGGCAAGTCCCAGGGGGAGAATAAGTACTTCATTTTTTACAGGAACCCAGGTGAGGATGCTTGAGAACCCAAGGACAATTGAGTGTCCAGGGAAAGAGCAGCCATATGAGAATAACCAGTTCTGCAGAAGTGTGCTGTTGAGTAATTAACATCCTTGCTGGGAAAGTGTCTATTCTGAGGGATTGTTGGGTTGCAGGAGATAGCTGAATTTGGTGATCCCATAAAGTCCTAAAAGTCTATATCCAAATCTACTCTCATTATCAACCCCAATCTTCATCCTCATCTGAGCATACCCAGCCACTCCACTCTTCTCTACCTTAGCTATAACTATTCTCAGCTAATTCTTTCATTCATGCATTTTCTAAAACATTTTTCTGGATGCAATGGTTAAACACGGAGTCAAACAGTTTTTCTGATTTATGTTAGCTCATTTCACTAATCATGTAGAGCTGTGGGTTTACTCTCAGCAATAGGGCACAGTGGATATTGGGTTCCCTGCCCAGGGCCCCATTAGTCAGAGGCCACAGCTCACTTTTGGATGTGTCAGAGTTTTCCATACTATTTGCATGCATTTCTTTGGAGTTTGGAAATGTCTTTGATTTACTAATATATCAGCTGTGCTTCCTATTGGTTCTATGAAAAAGAACTGAAGCATTTCTCTGGCACAGAAATGTGTGTTATTCTGAGAGTACACTGGAATATAAGGTGGGGTTCCTGTGCCATTTGAAGCCAAGAAAGTAGGGTAGAGACTTGGGCTTTATTACCCAACTATATCTTCTTCCACCTTTAAAGCTCACTAAAATAAAGTTGGGAAAGTGATTTTCAGACCCTTTTAAAGACACAGGAACATTTTAAAGATTTTTATTGAAGTATATATTTAAAGAAGTATATATTTCATCTTATTCAACCAAATGTATTATTTGAAGATAAAAAGAAGGCTGACAGATTTAGCTACAAAAGAACTGACAAGATCTGAGAATTAGAAAATAAAAAGGCAGGAGTTAGAAGATAACTATGTAGTAAAATACTGGTAGTTACACACAGAGATGTCCAGTGAGTAATGCAAAACAAAAAAATGTTACATTTTGGAGTACAAAGTAACAATGACAGATATCTACTATCACAGTTGAGTTTGTGTTGTCACTCAGTTAGATCAGGAATCTGGTAAAAAAAAGGTCTTGAAGGAGTTTATAGGAGGAATTGACTTAAGGAGGACAACTTTCCTCCAGAGTAAGCAGCCCTTCTAGTGGCAGCCTGTGTAGAAACCGGTCCCCAGAGAGAAGCAGTGCCTTCTGTCTGGCTACCCTTACTACCTACTGCTACATGTACCCTGTTGTTGCCATTCTTCATGAGCACTGGAACTCAGCTTCGTCAGCCTTCCAGCATGGTCTGAAGATCAGTGGCTCTCTAGGAAACCTCTAGCCCTTCTGTGTCAGATTGGGACATCTGAGGTATCCAGCTTCATGCACTGAGTAGCTACCAGGTTCTCAGAGTCTCTGTCCTGCAGATAGGTGTTGTTGGACTGCCCATCTCACACTGTGTAAGCCAATTTAATGTGTGTGTGTGTGTGTGTGTGTGTATGTATATGTATATATATACACATATATATGTGTATGTGTGTGTGTATGTTATATTTGTTCTGTTTCTATAGAGAACCATGATTAATACACCTTAGGTTATTAAGATGGGTAAAATCCATAGTAACATAACAGCCAGGGACAAGTGTTACTTAGAAAATGTCTTTACTTAAATGGAGAAATTGTACAACAGTATATTTGCCATACGACTATAGGAACAAGATTTCACTTCAATAATGGCACACTACTCAAAATGATTCACACGTTTTCCCGGAACTTTTACAAAATTCTTAATGGGAATCTTTGAACATCTCAATAATAAAATTCAAAGGTCTCATTCTTTCTCCACTGAAAGCACAAAAAAATATTGTTTCTCCATTGTGAGCATTTCACTTAACAACCTGGAAACCTCTGCTTAGGTTTCATTTCAATATAAATTCAAAGACCGACAAGCTGGTCAAAATGAAGTGATATGGAGGAAATTTGTTGAGTTACTTGGCTATGTGCTTTCACCGTGTCAATTCATGTTTGCTAACATAAATGTTGCACAATATATTTGATGGTTTATTATAGCTTAGCATTTTCTTTTTTACAAGACAGAAGTTAAGTTGTTCCTAGAGGAAATTGCAAGTACCTTATCTTAGATCTCTTAAAAGTGGGACGCCATGGATGAGCAGAAAACATTTTTACGAAACTGAACTGTTTGACTTAAACCAAAACAGTCTCTCAATGATGCTATTCAGTTGAAAATAGACTTGCCCCTCTGTCTATTGTAAACATACACATTTAGTATAATGAGAACTGCTTTGTACAGACCCATTCTTGGCTCCTCAAATCAGATTGTGCCTCCCTGTGTGCATCATTAAATTACATTCTATCTACTTACAGATAGAATGGAGAATTTGGAGAAGGTCCCTTATCACAGGAAACTCATAGTATTTAATAGTAAGTAACATGATGACTATTAAAATCATCTGAGTTTTGCAATTTTAGGGTCATTTATGAAATGTTCATCTCAATTAACCCTCAATAAAAATCTGATACATGGTGATTTGGCATTTGAAAAGACTGTAAATTAAGCTACACTAAGACAGTGTTCTTAGTACACAAGTATCAGCAAATTAAACATTGCCTCACCAAGAGTATGGAAATAAGGAAATTAATAGTGATAAGCATTAAAATATAAGAAGGAATGATCTGTTCCACCTTCAACCATTTTTCTACAGATTTCAATGTGACATTTTTTTTTCTTACTGCTGAGTAGAATTCCATCATGTAGATATACCACATCTTGGTTAAGTGAACTCACAGAATAACAGAAAAACAACTGTCATATGATCTTACTCATCTGCAGTTCCTAACCTGGATCAGCAAAGTTGCTGACATAGCCAAATAGCATCTTGAGGCTTGGGCAATAGGGAGGGTAGGGCTTCAGGGTAGGGAAAGGGTGGGGAGGGACACAAAGTCTGAACCCAGATTGAACTGGTAGCATAGAATTCTATATCCTAGAAATCAAACTAAAAGGTGGAACCCTCAGGCAGACCCTAGAGGGAGCACCTGAATCGAAGGGCACTGGAGAGACTGAGAAGAAATGTAAACTCAA
Source organism: Dipus sagitta (assembly GCA_036346955.1). Taxonomy (NCBI): domain Eukaryota; kingdom Metazoa; phylum Chordata; class Mammalia; order Rodentia; family Dipodidae; genus Dipus; species Dipus sagitta. Next base: position 102,446,352 of record CM070774.1, on the reverse strand, counting down.
ATTTATCCTATTTCTCTTTCTTCTCTGGCTTTTTCATTTTTCTTTTCCCTTGGTGCTGGCCTGTAATTCCCTGTACCAGGATGTACTCTACATTGACAATGAGATATTGATCAGAGAGACCTACTAGGCCTCCCAAAACAAATAAGACAGACTTTTGTGAGAGCACTTGATTACCCACCACAGGTTAATGGTAAGACCTTACTGCTGGAGACCAAATGCTGTTGACATGGATCATGGAGAGACCTGGCTGGAGAACAGAAGAGAGCCAGTCCCCAGATAATTAGCCCATCTAGTGCTGGAAGGCACTACATGAGCTACCAGGGGAAAGTGGCCAACATCTGTCCAAGAAACTCAAAGTCTAAGCAACTCAGAAGCAAACAACTTGATGTGATTCTCACATAATTGCAATAGTGCACACAGGCATAGTGGGTAACACTGCTCTTGGATTGGCTAACAGATCTGCTCAGTGGAAAGGAAACCATATCTGGAATTAGGAAACAAGTCAGAATCATATCCAGATAATGATTCTGCTTTCCATTGTCAAGCTCCCACTGACCTTAGACTATAAGAATGTCTAAACCCTTTTAATTCTCTCTAAATTAATAATGGTTATCCCATTTAATGGGCACTGACTTCACTCTCCATTGGAGAATCTGTTACTGTTTTTCAGATGGGAGCTGGACTTTCAGATAAATGACCCAACACACTCCACCCTAGCCCAGGCTGAAACCATAGAGGAATTGGGGAAATGAGCAAGAATGCTGTTGTCTTAGTTAATGTGATATCGGCACAAGGGTGAAGTGTATGACTTAGTTCTCATTTTCATTACCTAACCAATATCTATTATTGTTATTTTTAGTTTTATTTCCTGTCTTCAACAAAGTAATTTTTCCCTCACTACTGAATTATAAATTATGGAAATTAGATGGCTTTATTAAAACTTTCTGAGCCAGCCATAACACCTGGTAAGATCATACCTAAGGCAAAATGAAATGTGTGACAATTTCTAGATTGGAGGTAAATCTTGTCCAAGCAGAGAATATCAGGGGGATCATCCATCATTTATTTCCCTTAAGAAGGAAAATTTGCCAAAGAGAGATGTGTGCACTGGGCACAGAGCCTGACAGAGCTGGCACTCAAAAGTATTGAGTTGAATTGCACTGAAGGAAAGTTGTCTGAGTTAGAGACACAGAAATGTTTTTGCAAATAAAAAAGTCTATGTAAAGTACTGACTTTCTTTCCAATGAAGAAAATGGTCATTTTCTTCAGCTTTTTCCAGCCAGGAGTCACTGAAGATATTCTCAACTGAGACACTTTCACTCCCTAGGGGACATTTGTGGTTATCACAGTGGAGTGGTTCCTATTGGCCAGTAGAGTCCAAGGTGATTGTTTCACATCCTCCAGTCTACAATAGAGTGCCAAATGGCAACAGTGCTGTCATTTGATGAACCCTGACTTTCAGCATGATGCCACAGATGGACTTTGTCTTTCCTTCTAGTGAAGGAGAGCTCATGGCCTCATGGGTAATCTTTATATCCCAGGGCAACTCACTTACTAAGAAGACCACTTTCATTATGAAACTTGTAGAGTAATAAATATTTGCCAAAAACACTATAGAAAAGGAGGTAGATTTTGAGGAGAAAGAGCAAAAGATTAGATTTCAGGGTCAAAATGCCTTTCTCGGGTGTTAATTGAATATATTTTCTAGGATATTTAAGCTATAGAATAAATAAAAGCCTACAGTGAAGAATTATATTTATATGCTGAACTTTTGTTGGTTGAATTACAATTATTTAGGGAACTTTTGTTGGTTGTATTATTTTTAGTTCTTCTAGTATTGGTAACTCTTAAGATTTTATGTCTATTTTTATTAATTAACAGTAGACATCTACTAACTTCTTACTGTATAAGAAAAGTATTTATTTATCATCAGTATTTATTATATTATACTCTATACTTATGCTACTTTAATAATTCAGGCTTGTTGTCAGCATTTATAATTCCATGTTCATTCATGCTCTTCCCTGTAGAGCCACAGTATTTTGCCATACAAAGGGAAATGGAGCTACCATGCCTTCTTGGGGAGGATCAGTCAAGCTAAGACTTGACTGCAACTGTCCCATATATCACCTGTTTGATTTATCTTCCCAGTTTCTTGCCTTGAAGTTCCTTCTTGAAGATTTTATTACATGGAGAGACCCAGATATACCACTCCTGAACATATACGCAGAAAACTCTATATTGCACCACCGAATATACAATGGAATTTCACAAAGCTATAAAGAATGGAATTATGAAATTTTCAGAAAAGTGGATATATTTTATCTGTAAAGTATTATATTAAGTGAAGTAACAGACACAGAAAGGAAAAAATCACATGTTCTCTCTTATATGTGAATCCTAACTTTAAATGTTTGCATGCATGTAAATAAGGGTGTTTAAGAGTGGTTAAAGGCTATGATATGAGATAGGAGACTGCAAGAGGGGGACATAAGGAAGCAAAGAAGAGGTGTGAGGAACGGCATATAGGGCATAGGCAACGAAGGAAAAAGGACATCAAAAACACATTTTCCTTTAAAAAATGCCATAATGAGGGCTTAAGAGATGGCTCAGCAGTTAAGAGCACTTCCTGTGCAAACATGATGGCCTGAGAGTCCACTCAAGTTGGATCTCCATGACCCACATAAAAAGCGGGGCATACCAGGTATGTCTGTAACTCCAGTTCTGTGTAGAGCAGAGACAAGAAACTCTCCTGGAGTAGAAAGAAAGAAAGAAAGAAAGAAAGAAAGAAAGAAAGAAAGAAAGAAAGAAAGAAAGAAAGAAGGAAGGAAGGAAGGAAGGAAGGAAGGAAGGAAGGAAGGAAGGAAGGAAGGGAGGAAATGAAGGAAGAAGAAACAAACAAACAAGAATCTCCAGGATCAGTAAGAGACTTTGGCTCAAGTAGGAAAAACAATAGAGGGGAACCAACATCCCTATCAGGACATGGCAGCTAAAAGCACCTCACCAGAGGAGAGGCACCATATGGACACAGACACTTGCATACACTACACATACACCACACCACAGGAACACAATGAGACACAAGCATCACAGTACACACATCACATACTCGTGCAAAAATAAATAAAGTAGATAAATTTCCATAATGAAACCTATTATTGTACCCTAATAAAATTTTTTAAAAAAAGAACAAAGAATTATTGTTATAGTCAGGGCACAGTCTATGTTATAATATAGACTCTGTAAGAATACTACTTAAGGATTTTAAAAAGTATCTGTTCCTTCAATTATTGGTTTCCTCCAGGATAAACTAATTTTCCTTCTTTCTTACTTTCTTATTTTTTTCCTTCCTTCCTTTCTTTCTTTCATTCCATTTTTCCTTTCTTTTTTTTTTTTTTTCAGATGACTCAATCTAGGTGTTCTGAGTGGAAGTCCATGCTGACTCATATGGAAATCTGTAGTTTATAGTCAAGCTCCTTCAGTGGGATACAGACAATATCTCTAATGGTAACATACAGCACTGAAGCTCTAGAATGTATGGAACTATTCATCAAAGAATCCCACCTTCTCAAGCCTAAGTAGATGGTCCAACCCAACAAGAACCTTTCAACCTTGATATGACATTCTAAAAGAAGCAAGGGGGAAATGTTTGTATTTTATTTATGATCTTGGTAATCAATGGCTTACATATCTGGACACTGAATTTTTTTCTAGTTATTTCTCATCCTGGTATAGTAAATGTAAGTTTCCTATTCCAGCGGCTTACTAATCTACATATGTTTATCAGAATCAGTTTTTACTACTTTCAAAAAAAAAAAAAAAAAACAACTAGCAAAGTTTTAGCCAAAACAGGTGGGAAAGAACACTGACACTTGCTAAGCTAAAACTATGCAAGGCATTATATGATTTTGTATATGGTGATGATAACACTTTGAAATATCTATCCTAACCTTCTAAGGGAAAAAAAGATGAGATAAATTAATTTATTAGCCTGAACAAGGCACTAGAGAAGTACCAAAATCCAGATAATCTAACTCTAAAACATAATTTGCCCTCCACTCTGAAATGGTGTTGAGTATTAAGGATACAAGCTTACCTGGAGTTAATTGTTTGTTAGAAATGCTGGATGAGAGATTTAAAGTAGGACAGCCAGGAAAAGAATGTAGACTCAACATAAGTGGTTTTTTCCCCTCATAAAAAGAAAATAAAGGAGAATCACAATATCATTCTAATAGTGGAATGGAATAAAAATCAAAAGAAAGTTTAAGAGACAGGCTTCTGTGCTCTGTGGAATACTCAGCCAGGAGGTTATAGTAATGATAAAATGGCATAAGGTGGTGAAAAAGAGACAGTTTGTGAAAGGATATGGAAGGAAGTTTCTGAGGACTGTGTGAATGAATGGATATTACAGGGGATGAGGATAAATGAGCCAAAAATGATGATAAGACTTCAGTTGCCATAAGGAAAGCTGAATGAATACATTTGCTTTGCATCCTTCTTCAAATTCGAAAGAAATGAAGCAGGGATGCAAAAATAAGAATGAATGTGCAAGGGTGCTAAAGAGAATACTTAAGAGCCAACGAAATTTGAGATTCAGGCTGGAGAGATGGGTTAGCAGTTAAGGCACTTGCCAGCAAAACCAAAGGACCCAGCTTCAATTCCCCAGTGCTCAAGTAAAGCCAGAATCATAAGGTGGCACATGCATCTCATCAAGAGTTCATTTGCAGTGGGTAGAGGCCCTAGTGCATCCATCCTAGAGAGCTATCAGCCTCTTTCTGTCTCTTAAATAAAGTATATATATATATATATATATATATATATATATATATATATGAATTGAAATTCCCTGGAAAACATAGTGAAGCAAGACAGACCTACCTGGTGATGCTTCCCTGCAATTCCAGTCTGGAGCAGGAGGATCTGAAGCTTAAGGCTAGTCCAGGTTACATAGCAAGACACAGTCTCAAAATGAAAAGTCAATTACATTGATGGAAAAGCCAAATGTGCTGAATAGCCTGGAACAAACAATAGCAAAGGAGATTGCCACTTGCAGGAGACAACTTTCCTGCTTCTCAGGGTAGCAGAAGCTAGGGTAACAGAGCACGAGGGTCACTGCCAGCAGACTATAGGGCTGCCACAGAGCAGAAAGCAGGTGGTTGTGGATGTTCCCTCCCTGTCCAAGACTTGATTCAGTCTGGACCACTTAGTAACTTTCACATGGAAGTTGCCAGAGAAGATTTCAATTTATAGTGTAGGTCTAGAGGAAAAAATGAAGGCAGTCACTTAGCCACTACTGTCCTAAAAGAATCACCATGAACTTGAGGACATACTGTGCATAGATGCATAATTATTTAAGATATCTTTAAAAGTTAATGTTATAGCATGCATAATTTTATACTAAATAAACAAAGATAAACAAAACTGCATAGTTTTTCCCTCAAGAATAATAAATGGGGCTGCAGAGATGGCTTAGAAGTTAAGGCACTTGCCTATGAAGCCTAAGAATGCATATTCAAATCTCCAGGTCCCACTTAGTTAGATGCATAGGAGCGAAAGAGTGCAATGTTGCACATGCGCACAAGGGGACACATGTGTCTGGAATTTGTTCACAGTGGCTGAAAGGCCCTGGCATGCTCAGTTTTCTCTCTCTTTCTCTGCCTCTTTCTCTGCCTCTTTCTCTCTCTCAAAAATAAAATAATAATAATAATGTAGAAGGAATTGACTAAAGGTTGAAAAATAAAACTGAAAAGATAAATAGCAGTAAGGAAGTGAAACACTTATGAAAGATCGCCTCTCTTAAAACAAAAGTGGTCCAATGGTTTAGAATGACAAACTGAAAATATGTCCCAAATATCTTAACTTCTCCTTACACAGAGAGGATTAAATAAGTTGTTTTTCTGACTGTGATACTAGCACAGTCCTGGTACAAAAAACTGATATGTTTCCCTTTTGCTGTATTTCACTCATGAATATGCAATTAGCATTACTAAGTGAAATACTAGTATAATAACACACATATAGGTTTATTGAAATACGGGCAACTGCTACTTCATGAAAACAGCTTAATATTATAAATCTTAGTTATAAATAAAACATACACCAATTTATATTTAAAAATTATACAATCATGTGAAATGCTAAAAGGGCACCTGAAATTAATCTCTATTGGGACCATAAAAATATGTACTTAATTTGATTGATTATCAGAAACCAAAAGTAAATTTCATATTTAATAAAGTTTAAATTAAGTTGGAAACCTAAGAAAAATAGCTACTTTCAGTTTCAGTATTAACAATATTTTGAAGGTTTCTCCATTATAGTAAAATACAACTCAATAACATAAATCGTTCAATAGAAAGAGTCAAATGTATTTTTATTTGCATATGATAAGACTGTTTAGATAGAAAAATCCAAGAAAATCAAATAAAAACTATTAGAGCTAATATCCAGCTCATAAATACAATCATAAACATAAATATACAATAATGAATAGTATTTCTTGAATTCCAGCCAAAACCAGTTTTAAAATGTCAAACATGAAACATATTCACAATGCCATGAGATTGTGCAAGATATCCCATAATAATAAAATGAAGCAAAAATGTACAAGCACAATATTAAAAAGAAATCGTAAAAGGCTCTAAAAAGACAAATGAGATATACAGTATTTAAAAAGGTAATGCACAAAATAAGAAACAAAATGGTTTTAAATATAATACATCCCAAATATATAATATACAAGATATTTAATAAACAATAAGGCATTGTCCAGTATTGTATGTGTAACTCTGATCCTCACATAGAAAAAATATCAATATCTCAATAGAGGTATTGGCATGCAAATTCATTGTGAGTAGTACTACGTATTACTATAATCATTTAGAAAAAATCATATTTAAGTAAATTCAAACTTCACATTCTCAGCATCTTCACTTGTAGGACTCTGTTTTATGATTATACTTGACAAATATTTTATGGACTTAAAAATCTAAATATTAATTAAGGACTGATTAAATATATTATGGTACACCGGAGCTACAAGTACTTTGTATTCTCAAAACAGAACTTCAGAAATCGCTTTAAATTGTATAAAAGGCCAAACATATATTACTGCATTATACTAGCATATCAGAGAACATTATGCTATGCATATTAATCTGATGAAAGCACTCAAATACATAATTTCTGTAAGGAAATATAGTATTAGATTATCCCTGGTATAAGGTGCTACTTTCAAATTTTCTGAAATTGAAACAAAAATCTCAGGTTGGAGTTCCCCGGAGCAGAAACTGCTGAGGCAAGCACTGGAATGCAAGTGATTTACAAAGGAAAGCCTTCTCTGGGAGTCTAGGAGGTCATGCTTAGGAGGCGAGAGAATGGGAGAAAGCCTACAAGGTGTGTGAACCATGGAAAGCCCTGCAGAAGGCAGCTTCTGCCTGCTCCCACATGGACACCTGGAGAATTTGGAATTTCTCGTAGCTTTCCAAACTCAAGTGAAGAAGCTCGGCTGTGTCCAGAGTTTTCTAGAGGAAGTATAGATCACCTGTGACTCAGACTACAAAGAACATCCCCAAAGAGGATTTGGGTAAAGTACCATTACCTTTAGTATTTTACTTTCATGATAAAATATGTATTTAATAAAAAGTGAGAAAAGGAAAGAAAATAATAGCTGTACACTGCTAGCAAATTAAAACTTTATGCAAATCCTTTCAAGTTTTCATGTGTGGACACATACTACATGGCTTCCATGCCTCCCAGCTTCTTCTAATACTAGCATTTGTTCATTGGAATTCCAGGAATAAGTGGCTCTTGACCCTAACTCTGCTGATCCTAACTGAAACTGCATTACTCATTCATCAACCTAATGTGAAAGCTGCATGTCGCTGGAACATTCCTTGATGAGTTTCAACTCAAAACAGAATGCTAGGTTTAGTAACATGCTGCAAGTATCTACTTATTGGGTAGGTGGTGACCTCAAGATCTGAATCCTTGAATGTAGGAAGGCACTTGTTTATAAAATGTTTTTACCTTTAGACATGTTGAACAAGACATGGTCATCAAATATCCACGTTTATATGAACATTAAATTACAAAGATATACATGTGGCTCCTGATTAACTGGGTAGAAACTAAGTCACAAATTTGTTAGTCATCAACTCTGGAGCAACAGATAAATTCAGGACTGTGGAAAACATGCTTTTAAAAACTGCATCTCTCTTTCCATTTCAATAGCAATTCTTAAAGTGCTCCAAATCATCTCTTATCTGGACTACTCGTTATAAAACATTACTAATACATGCTATTGTTATTAGTACAAAATGTTAGATAGCTTTGCTCACTCCCTATTCACTTACTGTACATATTAGCCATTCAGATTATACAGACTCTTGTGCTCATCAATCACCTTCACCAGTTGCATCTACACATAAAAATGAGAAATTGAGCTGGGCGTGGTCGCACGTGCCTTTAATCCCAGCACTCGGGAGGCAGAGGTAGGAGGATCACCGTGAGTTCAAGGCCACCCTGAGAGTACATAGTGAATTCCAGGTCATCCTGGACTAGTGTGAAACCCTACCTCGAAAAACAAAACAAAAAAAAATTGAGAAATGTCTCAATGGTTTAAAGTGCTTGTATGCAAAGCCTGCCATTCCCCAGCACTTACATAGATCTGGATGCAAAGTGGTACATGCAGTGGTGATCGCGATGTATTTATGACAATGGGAGCTGGAGCCAGGAGAATCCAAAACTCATGGCCAGCTAGTCTGACATTTGCTTGCAATCTGGCAGTTAGTTCATAGGAGAAACATAAAATTGTCTCAAAGAATGTGGCACACAGACACTCAAATTTGTCCTCTGACCTTCATGCATACACTGTGGCATGCACACCCCCTCTACACACTATAACAGAACGAAGAGCCATATAAACTACAGGTGGCCACTTTCCTTTCAAATACACTTAAATTATTTTTTAACCCACAAAGGATTTTAATAAGATATTTTTCTCTAAAGAAAATACATGAATGTTCAATAAGCACATGAAAGAAGTTCAACATTATTACTCATTAAAGACATGCAAATGAAAACCATGAGCTTTCTGGAGAACAGAGGTGTTAAAGATGTTCTATAATTGAATGTAGTGATGGTTGTATGACTCTGAATGTATAATAAGCTATGGAATTATACATGTTGTATGGTGAATTGTATATAGACAAATTATATTTCAATAAAGCTATTAGAAGGAAAGCCACATTGTAATGCTAGTTTTTACTTATTAAGTTGGTGATTATAATATATGTTCCTATGCACATGTGAGTGTAATGTATGATTACAATCACGTACATACATTACACTCACATGTGCATAGGAACATATATTATAATCACATACCTGAGCCAGTTCTATTATATTTACTGCTATTTCCACTCTGTGTAATAGTCTCAGTGCAAAGTATGGGTCAAAACGAATTATAAATGTTTGTTGAGTGTTCAATTTATTTAGAAGTAGGATTCAAGTTTTTTGACACCATATTTATTGCTTTTTCTACTGCAGGAATGGTAACATGTAAAATACTTTTATCTTCTAGTCATATGGGGAGAATGTAATACGATAAATTGTTGAAAAAAATTGGAAATGGTCAGAATATGCAAATCTAATGCAGAAATATTACCATTGTGATTTGAGTTAATAAAAGGTTCTAGTTCTCTTACTACAGAACCATACATCTAAAAAAAAAAGAATGGAGGTTTTAACAATGATTTCAAATTCTTGAATGAACTGATTGGAAGAAAGCAAAATATATACTACTGCATGTCGGGTAAAATGGGAAACTTTCACTTTTAAAGGTAGTTGTAGAAAGAAGCAGAATTACATATGCTGATCACCCAGCACAAGCTAAACAAATCTCTATTTAGATTTTCATAAGTTTAAATACCATAAAATCAAAGTTCTCAGTCAATCATATTTTAGATTTTTTTCTAATATTATAAATACGTACTGTAAATTCTAGTAGATTACTTTATTCTTAAGCAGGATTTTGAAATCAAGGAAGGAATCACCATTCATACCACTGGTCATATCAGTCATAAGTCAGTCATAAAAATTTAAATAAATTGTTAGTAAATATTCAAGACACGCTGACTAGATTGCCTGAATTTGACATGCCTATGTGAAAGTCATGTTACAAACCATACAAAACTATAACAAATACATTAATTAGAAAAATATTATCTAAAATAATTTTAAAATATCAAACCTTAAACTATCAAAACTATAAGATTTCACTATTATTTTGTCATTGTGTCAATAATGTTGGAATTAATTGGTGGAGTAGTATATTATAAGAATACCTAGGAAGTAACCTCACATGGATGAGTGCTCAGAAATATTTGGGCCAATTTTTAAGCAGCTTTAAAATAACTGACTTCCATATCAAGATATTAAATGCCACCCTCTTTCTAGCAATAATACTTATTGCTAAGATAGAAATGAGATTCTTTACAGAAATGCTGACACAGCCTTGGCTGTAGGCTCATGAGTGTTGTGGCTATAATTCTTGTTCCAAATCTTACCCAGAAAAGCTTCAGGTAAAGGAATCTGCAGAATATGGAAAGAGTGAAGGACAGTCCCGAAGCTGTATAAAATCACAAACCTGTGCCACACGGACACTTACCTTTGATTGTGGCCAAATAAAAGGTGGACACTGTATTATAAAATGTACTCTAACACATTTTTGTATGCCACAAAATCATTTCATAAATTATCTGACTCCAAGATCTAAACATTATAAACTGACCATGTAAACTGCTAAAAAGTTAAAAAAAAATAAACACTTTCTGCCTTATTTCACATTCTGACCACTAACCAAAACCAATAATTTAAAAACGCTGTGAAACTATATAGGGCAAAGATTATAAAAGTTTTTCAATTCCACTTGGAAATCTATAATGAAATAAAATAAATTCCCAAGAGGAGTCTGTTTTGTATGTGGAAGGCATTTAAACCTTGAACAATCGCAGAGTAGGGCAACAGAAGAAATTTTACTGGGACCAAGGGCTTAATTGTCTAATCCTGAGTCTCACTTTTAAAATTTCTAAGATAACATGGCTTATAAGGATGAGGGAGTCTTCAAGTCCAGTTGCCTCGATGTCACAGGCATGTGGTATTGGGATTTTTCTTCCGCATTGTCATCTAGCCTACAAATATTGATCCAAACTGGGAAATGCTGTTTTGATGTTTATTGATCAAGACTGTATGAGAGAAACTGTGATTTATGAATGGAAAATAATCATGAGTTATCACTTCTGGTTAATACAATGGAGGGAATAAATATGAAAATCATACTGAAGAGACATTAGAATTAGTAATTTATTAAGATAAGCATAAATACCCTAAATAAATTCATGTGAGATGATGGTATATAACAAGATGAACTAAAAAGCAACCATTTTGCATCACAAGCATTTTAATTTTATAGGATTCTAAAGTTTTTTATATTTAAATCATATTTAAATTTTACATTATTAACTCAGCATTACATTAAAGACAATATTTTTATAGAATGTATTATACAAATTATTGCTAAAAGTAACTTAAACTAGATCTAACCAGCTACTTAAATTCAAAGTTAATTATTTTATGGTCTATATTATGACTCACAAAGTAGCAAGCCAATTTTGACATTGAGTAAAGTCATGTCATGAGATACTCACTTTGTTACAATATTAATTCCACATACTAATTTTTTTATTAGGTCATAGAAAAGAAACAATGTTCTATTAATATTCTTATACAGAGTTGTTTTTGAATAAGAATACATTTAAGATAGATATTTAAATTGTGCAAGTGCCCAATAATTCCATTAAAAAGGTTGAGGAAGTAATTAGAAAGATTGGACATAGGCCAGAGAAACTGTGCAAAAATGTGAAGTGCACACACATTCTTCATATCATTTCAGCTTATTGTCTTCATAAAGTTGTAAGTATCACAGAATGAGTGAAAAATCATTCTAGTTATTGTAGCAGGATTATGTGGTGGGTAACTTACTTACACCTAACTCCCTATAACTGTTTTGTGACGAAGTAGGAAATGTTCATATAATTAAATTGTCAACATGCCCAAATGAATCTATGGCTCATTTAAAACAGTATTCTTTAAATAACATATATATATATATATATATTTCTTTTTCAGGCTGATAGTGTAGATACCAAAATAAATTCTAATTTCCACCATGATGCAAGTCTAGCCCTCGCCCTCTCTATACCACACTGTTTTAACAGAGGATGGGTCTTTTGAGTATATGTGGTTCCTACAAAACAAAGCCTAGTTTTCAAATCTAGAAACCATTTTATCTATTCGCTGTTGGAATTAACAAAGGAGTTCAATATCAGCTGAACACGGTAAACCATCTCTCATCTCGAGCAGCAAATTATGAAATGTCCTTTTTGATACCTGCTGGGTGAGGTATGTAGTGGGATTTGGGAATGTTTCAATTTATATGTACCCTGCTCAGCCACTGTTTTCCTTTCACATCCTCACTCCCTTGTGTTATAAGGTTGGGAACAGCTTTAAGAACGTGTAGAATGTAAACAGCCTTTCATTGTCCAAGAGAATGGCAGTGTAAGGCCCATGCGCTTATCACAGGGCTGCAGCTCCCCACCTCACTTTCCATGATAAAGTGTTCAGAGAAAAAAAAAAATACAATCCCAGCACAATCCAAAAACAGATTTGAATTTGACATAAGCTTTCTCAAAAACAAAGCAATCAATCCTATTCTGTAATATTAGAATCTAGCTCTAAAGTGCATAGAATCCCTTCAAGATGCATTTAGTACTCCTTATTGGGTGTGTGGGGGGGGGGGCGGAATCTAACATTTCCAATAGAGGGGCTGAAACAGAAGAACTTTCCCCCAACATATCCCCAAATGCATTTGATCATCTTTAAGAACAGGGCAGATACATAGTCCATTGTCACTAATGTAAAATTAACCAACAAAGATTCATGAAGCTATTCTAAAGACCCCAGGTGAGGACTTGATTTCCCCAAGCTTTTCCTTGCACACACCATTCAAATGCTACTTTATCAGATAATATTTAATTGAAATTCAGATTAAAAAAATTTAGAGCCGGTAATGCTAAAGACTAATAAATATTGATGTATAAGGTCTTACATGTAAAGTTAATTTCAACATTCTCTATTTTTTTTTTCTAACTAGCATGTGCTGGCTCAATTAAGAGCATTTGAGAATATCACATTTTCTTCTTGATGCCATGGAAGAATTTCTTACTCAATACTGTGCAGATGAAGTTAATCTGCTCTAACAGGAGTTAATCTGATGTAACAGAAATGGACCACAGGACCTTCAGGGTCCTCCCCACCTCTTGGTGTCCCTTCTTCCCCCAACACTTGCTAAGTACCTCTGCCTCTACACTACCAGCATTTCATAGAGAAACTTTCTTAAGTTATTTGGTTTTCCCTCTAAAAGAAAAGAGAAAGCGGAGAGATTATCATTCTGTTGCACTTGGATTCCTCAACCTGATTTTAACAGCTAGCAGAAAATATTAATAAAATCCCAAGAATGCGGACCAAAGAGACCATGGCATCAAAAGCTAGGCCACTCAATAGCACTGCTTCAAGACAGGTGTCAAGTGACTAGAAGAAGCCATGACAGATGCAGTATGAGCCACAGTATGGGTGACATTTCTTTTTGGTGATCTTACTTTGGATCTACCTTAAATACAACTAATTAGGAAAACATCACATACACCAGAATATATGCGGGTGCGAGGGATTGGTACTTCTTGGAGAGATCAAAGAGTCACACAGTTAACAGTGGCCCAGTATCCCCTGCGCACCCTTTTATAATCTTTTCAAGATCTTTCATTTTCCTCAGCGCCTGCAGCCGTCCAGGCCATGAGAAAGAGGTCTCAGGAAAAGATGGCTTTGAGACTCTGAGCAGCGCTTCTGCATAGAGTTGGGAGTGAAAGTTACATCTTGCATTCCCAGCTGGTAGGAAAATCCTTCCTGGTGCCCAGCGCCAGATGGAAAACGAAGTGAAATTAAAGTTGCCCTGAATATCAATCTTTACCTAAAATTTCCCCCATCAAGCCTTCACTAGCCTCTGCTTTGGAAGAAATATCTGCCGGCATCTCTACGAAACAGCCCCTGAAAATAAGAACTGCCAAGCCCCCAAGCTCTGGGCTTTCAAGCCATCCTCATCACAACCTTACCCCTGGTCCTGCACTGATGGTTCAGCAAGAAACCTCTTCCTTGCACCTTTTCCTTAGCTACTTTCCCACTACTTTACCCCTCTGCTTTATGAGTCACAACCCTAGTTCAGCCCCTCAGCTCTCTAGGTCCCATCATAGGAGTCTCCCTTTCTTCCCCTTCAAAGTGTAAAGCGATCACAACTCCCTTCACTGGTGCGCTCCTAATCCCACGTCTCAAGCAGCCCTGGGCTCCGCTTCCAAGTCCTCCACGGGAGAAAATTTCCCGCGGTAGAGCGTCCCGGCGGGGCAGGCACTCACCAGCTGCAGCAATCCCGGGACTACGACGAGGGGCAGCGGCCGCAGGCGCATGGTGCCGGCTGGCGCGGCGTCTCAGGAGCTGCGCGCCCTCGCCTGCCTCTCGCGCATCTCCACTTCGCGGGGCAGGACTGAGGATGCCGGGGACGGAGCGCGGCACTTCCCTCCTGGAATCCGGAATCCGGAGCGGCGCGACGCCGCGCAGGCCGGGTGGGCGGGCGAGGCGAGGGGAGGGCAGACGGGCGGGAGGTGGCTCTTCGGGTCCCTGAGCGCCCTCCTCCAAGGGAACCCGCGGAGAGCGCGCTGGGATGCTAGAGCTTCCAGCCGCACCAGGACTCTGCTTCTGTTGGGGTCGGGGTGAGCGCCAGGGACTGGCCACTGGCTGGAGTTAGGAGGCGGCGGCTCCTAGGCTGGTGCGGGGTTGTCGCCCAAGGCTGTCTTCGGGGATCCCGCCCTACCTGGCGGCTGGCTTGCGGGTCAGCCAGAGTCCCTGCACCGGGCGAGACTGGGCGTTTCCCTTCTCTGTCCAGCAGTCCTCCAGTGGGGATAGCTTGTCCGTACCTGGTGCCTGCCTACTGAGTGGCTCTCGCTTTGGCTGAGGGGTGGGGAAAAGAAAGGTTCTCCCTTCGGTGAGTGCAAGGCTGGTGAACACCTAAGAAGTTTTTGGGAGAGGGCCACTGCAGGGTCCTGCTGGGACGCCAACACAGCTGCAAGAGAGCCCCTACCCCAGCTGCTGCACCTAGGTCACCAGCCCCAACAAGAATGCAAGAAAGGTGTGAGGAGGGTGAAGTGTGATGGGGAAGGCTTTCCCCGGTGAGGTACTACTACTGAGGACCCTGGGGACCGGCGGGGGGGAGGGGGGACCTCTGTGTCCTAGTGGAGAACAGTGAGAAAATAAAAGCTAGGTGTAGGCTGGAGTGATGATGACAGTCTTTGGTCCAGGAGACCAGCAAAGCTGAGCTGGAGACACTTGCCCTGATGAGAGAGGAGTGGAATGAATAGAGTAGATAGAGCTCCGTGCAGCTTCCCACTCCAGTAATCTTGGAGACAACTGGCTATCTTCCAGGCCAGGCTAGCCTGCAAACTTCCGTTAACAAGTCTCTTTTCAGAGGTCCATAACCTTTAAGTATATTTGTGTTGGACTCTAGCAGAAAACTCAAGACTGACAGACTCCCACAGCACTGTCGGTGGGTGAGAATTCAGGCATGATTCATGGACTGCATTATGAACAGATGGAAAACCAAAGGTCCAAAGAGGTGGATTCACTTCTCCAAGGGGTAAGTCTAGGGGGCTGCCTCAACAGTACACCAAGGCACAGGGCAACTGGAATCCCTACAGGAGAAAACTGGTAGACACCTGGAAGTAGCAGCAATCACTGCATCTTTTATTTATTTTAGAGAGAAAGAGAGAGAGAGAGAGAGAGAGAGAGAGAGAATGAATATGAATGAGCATGCCAGGGCCCCCAGCTACTGTAAATTAACTCCAGACACAAGTGCCGCCTTGCGCATCTGCCTTATGTGGGTAGTGGAGAATCAAACCTTGGATCCTTAGGGTTTGCAGGCAAACACCTTAGCCACTAAGCCATCTTTCCAGCCCAGGAAATCCTTTTTGAAGAGATGTAGCTAGAGCGGAATGAACTCAGCAAGATTGCTGCTTTCAGGCTCAGTGTCTGTCTGAGCCTGACTCACCTGTAAAGCCAAAAGTGAGGTCCCATCTCAGCTTAGTTTGCAATCCTGTTATTGGAGACTGCACAAGGAGTACACTCCTTCTAAACACTAGTTAAACAGTTTTACAACTGGGTAACTTCACTATTAATTTTGTATGCTTGTAGGGAGAATAAAAGATGTAAGTAGGGAGGGAGAAGCATTTAACACTTTGTGTCTGTCCCTCACAAATTTGCAGCATGACAAGGAAACACACAGAAACAAAACAGTGACAATATGGGAGGGAAGGGTACTGCTGAGCACAATTGGTGAATGGAAAAGTCTCTAGTATGAGTGCTTCCTGGAAGAGATGAAGAATTAGATAACTCTCCTTTCCACCAGAGTCAAGTCTCATCTATGTTGAGGAAAGTGGGGAAGGCAATTCAATATAGAAAGGATAGCATGAGCAAGGCAGAGAGTGGATAGGGCTTCAAATGGCCCAGCTGAGGAATGGACCAAGAGATCAGACTGAGAAAAGTGTAGTGTTAAGGAAATCTTAAATAAAAAAAAAAAAATTTAAAAAAGGATGGGTTTGTTGCAAGGGAGTAGAGATCTGGGAATGCCAAACTAAACAGTTTACATTTAGTCCTTAGGAGACAGGGATTCTCAAGGCATTTTTGGAGTAGATAAGTCATATATCAAGAGATAGAAAAGATGCATGCAGTGGTGACATGTCTTGAGGGGTAAAATGGTATGAGAAGATCCTTGTTGGTAGAAGAAAGGGCTGAAGCAACATGAGTGCAGGAGCTTGGAAAAGGAACAGTGAACTGTCTATCCAGTTCTTTGCCCCATTTTGTGAGTGGGTTGTTTGACTTTTTATTGTTTAGGTTTTTGAGTTCTTTATAGATTCTACAGATTAAGCCTCTATCAGTAGGATATTCAGCAAATAGTTTCTCCCATTCTGTGGGTAATCTCTTGGCTCTGCTTATTGTATGCTTGTCTGTGAAGAAATTTTTCAGCTTCGTAAGATCCCGTTGGTTGAATGATTGTTTAAGATCTTCTGCTACTGGGGTTTTGTTTAGGAAGTCTTTCCCCATTCCTATATCATGGAATGTTCTTCCTAAATTTTCTTCCAGTAGTAGCCGAATTTCTGGTGTTATGATGGCCCACCAAAGGTTAGTGGTAAGACACTACTGCTGAAGGCACCATATGCTGTTGGCACGTAACATGGAGTGACATGGCTGGAAGCTGGAAGAGAGTCAGTCCCCAGACAGTTAGCACGTCTAGTGCCAGAGGTACTACATGAGTGACTGGTGGAAAATGATCAATATTGGTCCAAGCAACTCAAGGTCTAAACTACTTAGCAGCAAACAACCTGATGTGATGCTCACACAAGTGCAATAGTGGTGCACAGCCATGGTGGGAAACCAACTGCTCTTGATATGGCTAACTGATCTGCTCAGTGGAACGGAAACCATAGCTGGAGCTTGGAAGCAAGTCAGAACCATATCCAATAATGATCCCCCTCTCCATTATCAAGCTCCCACCAATTGTGGGCTACAAGAGGGCCGACACCTATTAAACTCTCTCTCTAAAAATAATGGTTATCACATTTATCTGGTCTCTGTCAGAGAATCTGCTTCTCTTTTTCAGATAGATGCAGATCCTAAGGAGAGAACCACACCATCATACCTCAAAAGGGCCCCAGCTGAAACTAAGAATAATTGAGGAAACTTGCAAGAATGCGGTTTTCTTGGCAAACTGGGAACCAGCACAACGGTGAAGGAGATAGACACAGAGAACAATCAACTCCTACCAAACCAGATATCCAGAGGCACAGAGGCTCCCAAGATCTTAAACACTAAAGCAGACCTAAAATGAACCCACCATGTTTCAGGAAAATTTGTGAAGCGGGGGCGGAAAGAATGTCAGAGCCACATGTGTGTCATGATACTCAGAGACATTTCCTCCTACCCAGAACTGATGGCTAACCCCACAATGCATGACCCATATACCCCAACACAGAGGGCCCTTGTGGAGGAGGGAGGACAGGCACCACTAACAATGGTACCAACTTGACTGTATTCACTGAGTACAAAAATAAAATATAAAAATAAAAAAAAAGAAAGAAATGGGACAGTGAACTAAACCTGGAATTTGGATATTTAAATTTTTTTTCTGGAAGATTAAAGGATTTCTTTTAAAAAGTCACCACACTCTGTCTTAGAGTCAATTTAGCAGTGAGAGAATCAGATACTTTTTGTCTCATTTTTAAGTGTGATTGTCACAAGAGGAAAGAAGAATAGTCTTTTTCTGTAGACCAGTAGCAGGGAGTCAAACCTACAAATCTTGGTGTCACATAATACCATTTTAGCCTTTTGAAAACACAACTGGAATGGCTAAGTTCAAAGCCCCGAGAGCAGATTTGTCAACCCGGGGCTTATCAGGGCGATGAGAGGATTTTCTGTGCTTCCCGCTGGACTTTCCCTTATTTTCTGTTCATTGGCACCATTACCAGAAAATGGACAGGAAAAGAATATTCAGGGTGGCATTTCAGAGTTGCAATAGATATGAGGTATTTCACAGCCTTTTCACTTTACATTTAAGGAAATAGAGGCTCAAAAGTTTGTGTGACTTGTTTCAGGTCATCTAATGAGGCATGGACAGATCCATAATTTGACTGGAGGCCCTGAAATTCAAAGGGCACTGCTCTTTCCAATTCATTCTTCCACCTCAGGTATCTTTCAACTCTTTGGCAGTTATAATGTAGTGAACGAATAAACCTCTAGCTAATAAACGTGGAAATGATCTATGGATGCTAAAAGCCACATAATCTATATCATTATCAGAGAAAAAAAAAAGATGCCACTTTATTGGGCCTGAAGCATTGATCTTGCAATAATTTTAGAAGAGTAAGGGGTCAGGAGAATGACATGACATACAGCTAATGTGCAGCCTCAGAGGAGTGGGATCTAGGATTTGAGAATGAGATGGCACTTAACCCCAAGGACAGAATGAATTCTTATGGAGCCTCTGGCTCTTATGCCTTTTCAATAAGAAGCTGGTGGTCTTTGTTGTAGCAATTCTTAACAACTAAAATCCTTCTGAGTCTCACACTTCCTGAGTAATTGAACATTAAGTCACTATTTTATAGACTATACTGCTGTATTACATTAAATCTTGACCATGCATACACAATGGACTTATGGGGGTCTTTGAAGACCTGAGAGTAAACTGGGGCATTGTTAGTTTTCATCCAAGAGATTTCAAAGTGCAGGCTTGGTTGAAATCTACCAGTCTAAAAGAAATTTAGTAACGGTTTTGTTTCTCCCCAACTTCTCTCTCTCTCGTTTTTTTTTTTTTTTTACCTCCTCTCCTCTCTTTCTTTCCATACTGAAATGGGGAAGAACAATTAGAATATGTTTAACAAAATGTCACTAGAATCTATTTGCAACCTTGATTGTAGAGGTTCTGTTGAGAGGAGAGGTTGGCATTTTGTTTATAGATATTGGCACGTGTTTGGGCCAATTAAAAAGTTTAATAGCATGTCTGTTGCTCAACATTCAAGCAGAAAACAAAATCTTCCTCTGTAGAGAAGTTACCCTCTCATCTCACTCTCGGTAGCAGCAACACTACCTTTGCTGTGTGTCCTCTCCTGGATACTGGAAGGTGTTAGAAGGGTTACATTGGCAGTTTATTCCAATTGTTAGCACCCAAAATGAAGCTAGAGGAGAAGAAAAGAAGAAGGTAGGTTGTGAGGAGAGGGTCCAGATCACAGCACTCAGCACTGACAAGGCAGTTTTAAGCTTCTTTATAGGTGCTGTTACATCTCTACCAAAGAAGGCAGACTTTTGTAAACTTGGCATGAGCTTTCCATGCATACTTCTACATATTCCATTTATGCACGGCTATTTAAGGGCATAGTCACCTTGTGTACTTGTACATCAAGTATGATGGATGTAATTCCTGGTGAGATCCCTAAACGCACTCCAGATGATTCCTCACAGATAGAGAGAAGGCAGGGAAACAGAACCAAAGTTGGACCTCCACCTCCTATTTTTACCCCTTAATTTCTGCTTCATATGAATAAAGCATAAACAAAATTCTAATAACCACAGCAAAAAGGAGTATAACTGCTCACATGACTAGGAAGTTCAGAGGCTGAGGTCATCTTAGGCAATTTGAGGCTAAATTTAAAATTCTTGAGTAAGAAACCACATCAACTACCTGAAAGTGTGTGTGTGTGTGTGTGTGTGTGTGTGTGTGTGTGTGTGCATCCTCAATAGTGGGAAAATGAGAATCCAGTTCCTAAGTATCACAAGCCCATTTCTCCTTCACTCCTACCAATTAACTGAAAACAAAATTTGAAGTTATAACTTTAGTTTTACTCTGGAGTTTTCTTCAGATGCTTTTTTTCTTGAACATGGATTTTCCTTGTGAAGGTGCCCCCAAATATTTCTTTGATAGGTCTTGAATGACTTGTCCCTCAACTTCTCACATGAAACACTTGCCATCTGCTTGAGTGACATCCACCACTTTTTTAAGCATAGGCCTGAAGTTGATGAGCTGAGGTTAAACCATGTGGGAGAATGGCTCAGTATCACATGAGATCTTTATATTATGTCTTACCTGTAAAGGAACATGGGCTTGCTCCTTACATACCAAACTATCAGCACATGTCCGAATATAACCACATATACTAGTAGGTTCAAAAATATCAAGGTGGTATCCACAAGCTTTTGAATTTATGATGTTTTTTTTGTGTGTGTGTGTTTACAACATTATATCCTGAAATGTATGTGACTTTTAAACTCTGCCCTTTCTCAGGAACAATGGGCACATAAGTGGCTGAGTCTTCATTCTTCTGGTACGCCTCACTGATATACTGTATGGTCTCTGTGGACCTTGGACATTATTATTCAAGTGCTACTTTCGTGTTTTATTTCAGTATGTGCCAAGTGTGTACCTTCCTACCTCCAAACAGAAATTGTATTTGAAAGAAAGTGGGTTAAATTTACTATAGTGGTAAAATAAAGACTTACATTAAGAAGCCATTGGGATTTGACTTTTTATAAACATATTCTACTTTCTAAGAAACTGGAGCTTCTGTTTTCCTGTTCTGCTAATCTAAAATGAAGTTCTTTAATGCTTCCCTGCCAAATGCTTTTACTTCCCCTTTTGGAATATCTTTACTGCTATCTAGTGGCCGAATGTGGCAACTGCTTCATAAAGGGTTATTTTCAGGGTCTTTGCAGAAATAAAAAATTGTGTGGTGTACCTGAATATATTCTGTATATTTTACCACATTCAGGACCTGCTTTCATAGATACCTCTTCTTGTGCTCACCCATTGTCTTCTTTTCTGCTAGATTTAGAGGTCTCGTAGGGATGACTCAAGTTGTAATATAAATGATGATGGGTAGGCAGGCGCATCCATTTGTCCTTCCAAAAAAAAAAAATGATCACTATGAATAGCTTAAATCTGATTTGGACTCTGCTGAGTAATGTAAACACATAAAAATAAGCCATTAAGATAACGTGAGCTTGGCTGTATCAAAGCAATCAATAATCCTATGTCTTCAGAACAGAGATGTTAAAATTTTTTTCCAGTTAATTGAAATGCAATGATAGCTAAAAAGTACATATCAATACTAACTGTATTGATAAGAATACAGTTAGTATACAATTAAGAGATAATAGTAAATATGAGTTAAAATTGACCCAATTTATGCTGGTGAGCCCCTATATTCTGGAAACATTTTTTCTTTTGCAAACATCTTATAAGTTATCCAAAAACGTGCATTAAGATTTAATCAAACCTGCAGAAAAGAACAAGCCAGAAGGGAGTGCAAAACATTGAAAATTTGGGAGTTAATGTCAAATGGTATGATAGACATAGGACAGGGGGATTTATCTACTGTAGCAAAATGAACAAATGTCTTATTTAGTTATAAAGGAAGAGCCAAGGGCGGGAGATCACTATTGACTTTTGGGAAGTAATAAAGAAAAGGGCCCAATCTGTTGACATTAACTTAGGCAAAAATCCAAATTATAAAGCTGCAGCTAATACAGGCTTATAGATTTAATACTATAGAAAGATATGAAATGTCTTATCTAAATTTTAGGTTTCTAAAATATAGCATTTGCCTTTAACTCAAAGGTTTTAAATTCTTATCCAGTCACTGGGATCTCCCTTTACCAGTGAACACCTACAGATCATTTTCTAATTCACATATATTCAACTTTGAATATATTCATTCTTGAACTACATATTTAATGAGTTGTCTGTATGCTATTAAATAATGATAAGAAGTATTTTGATTGTTATAAAAGAAAGAAGAGGGCTGGAGAGATGGCTTAGCTGTTAAGCACTTGCCTGTGAAGCCTAAGGACCCCGGTTCGAGGCTCAGTTCCCCAGGACCCACGTTAGCCAGATGCACAAGGGGGCGCACGTGTCTGGAGTTCGTTTACAGAGGCTGGAAGCTCTGGCGCACCCATTCTCTCTCTCTCTCTCTCTCTACCTTCTTCTCTCTGTTGCTCTCAAATAAAAATAAATAAATAAACAAAAAATTTTTAAAAAAGAAAAAAGAACATAAACTGAAAATATATGATTATAATTTTTAAACATTCTTGGAAGTGTATTTTTAAATTCATATTCATAGGACAAGTTGGAATCTCTCTAATCTTTGTTTTCAGTTGTTTCTAAATTAAGCTTTCTATTTTTTAACGTCTGGTGCTGCACACACATTTTCACATATACTCATTACAACATCTTTATTGAATATTACCTGAAATTGTCAATGGAAAAGCCAATTAATACAGGAATTAGGTCCAGAGAGATATATTAGTGGTTAGGGACCCAAGTTTGATTCCCTAGTACTCACATAAAGCTAGACGAACAAAGTGGCACATGACTATTCCCTCCCTCCCCCCTCTCTGCTTGTAAATAAATAAAAATAAAAAATAAAAGGTTTAAATATTTCAGCCAGTACCACTTATCACTTACTGTATAGAACCTAGAATTTGGACCCAAGGGCTTTGGGACTTTGTCCCCTAAGCCCTGGTCATCATCTCCTACAGCTGCATTGCTGCTTAAGTTTGTTAAGAGCTGTCAAGCCTTTTCTTTATTATTACTATATTGTCACCAGGAGAAATGGAGGGAAAGTAGCCTGTTGTGTAATGCTACTAAAGAAGGAGAGAGAGAGAGAGAAAGAGAGAGAGAGAGAGAGAAAGCATAATAGCTAAAACTGAGTTGAACCTCCCATAGCTTGTTAACTATAAATCATGTGAATATTGTTTACACCAATAACTATGATTCATCACTTTGTGCAACTCCAGCATGCTTACAGTCACATTTTTTCTTTCTTTCTTTCTTTTTTCTTTCTCTCTTTCTTTCTTTCTTTTTACTGTGCAATCGTGGTGCAGAGTTAGCTAGACAGAAAATGTCTTGAGATCTGATCCAGGATGCAGAAGCTTCATTGCAGCCATCCCTCTCTGCAGTCCTCTCAGCCAGCCATGGGGACACAGAACAGAGCCAGAAAGTCTAGCCTAGCCTCACTCTCCACCTTATCTAGTTCTTCTTTCTAGTGTTAACCTTGCAGGCCAACAGTTGCCCAGGCCTGCCACTTGGTTGTGGTACACATTGAGTGGTAGGTGCACACATACAACACATTCATATAATAGATATGACCAATTCAGCATCTTCTGAAATTCTCCTTGTTGCCTACTGAAATGGATTCTGCTTGACCTGCTATTGTTCCCTCTCTCTTCCTCCATCAGGAAAATCCTACCTTGTCAACCTCTGTGGACTTCAGTGATGATGGTTCAGGGTTACGTGAGTAGAGACACGAAGTAGTAAGGATTGAAGAAATTTTGGAGAAGGCATTAACATTTCAGTGTTAAGTTCACCGGAGAGGAAAAATGAGGATTCTAAGGTAATCAAAAATGTGTATCCCTTTCATGATATTCAAAAAATCAGAAAACTCTTATTCTAGAATTAGTTTTGGTTATATAGACTGGATCTTTTGCAGTATGGCCTCTCTCAGGCTGAGGCATGTGGGCTGTGGTTTTGTAAAGGTTACATGAATATGAATAGGCTTCATGACTACCACATGATCTTTCTGTAGTCAATAAAAATAAGCCATTCAAACCTTTGAAATTTCTTAACATCTCAGCATGTTTTCTAACTCCAAATTAATCCTGTGTTATCTGAATTGCAAAAATATACTTCAACACATGCAAATGTCTTTAAAGTACATTATTTTATAAAACAAGCACTAAAGAAAGTTAAAATATTTACCTGAGTTTAACCAAGTTTAAGAAATGCTAAAACAAAGTTAAAGAGATTGATTCATTCATTTAAATATTTTAATTGTTTTCTTGGAACTTTTTGAAAGCCTTCTTCAAGACCAATAAATCTAAAATATACTTAGAAGGTCACAAAGAAAACTATATAAAAATAAGGTCTGCTTGCTCAAAGAAAAAATTAACTAGAGTCAATGATGGGTCTAGATTTTGGTCTCTGCATTTATTTTACGGAAAGTGGAAGGGCCAGCAAAGTCAAGTGAAGTTGATGCTATGTATTTTATATGAAATAGATAAGATCAGCTTCTATAATATTCTATTTCATCTCTTAATTACATTTAGCATATTTCTGAAAATAAAATCAGTTTTGTTATGTGTGATGTCACAGGTTTGGGCAAGTACGTAGGGCCATGTATTATGCACAAATGCTTACTACCCTCATAATTTTCCTATAATGTTCCTTTAGAGACATTGAATCCCCACAACCCCAAACTCTGAAACCACTGATTTATTTCCCATCCCAACAGCTTTCTCTTCTGAATATTTGAACACATATAGCTTCCAGAATCTGGTTTATTTCACTTAGCAAAATATCTGTTTATAAATATATTCATGGTTGTATAAACAAGTGGTCTATGTATTCCTTTTTAGAGGTGTTGGGAATTTGATCACCTATTTTCCTATTCTAAGAGTCTTTCAGATTTCTTGCATTTGTCAATTTAGATGGGTAGATACCTAGTATTGGGACTGACTGATTATATGCTAAGTTTAACTTTCAAGAAACTAGGGAAACACTTTTCTGAAGTGTGTATTGTTTTGAGTTACTCCCAGCAGTGGAGGAAATCTGCTGGTGCTCCACTTCCTTATCCACATTTGATAGTAAAACAATAAATTTAGTGGGCTGAGAAGATGGCTCGTCAGTTAAAGGCAACTTGTTTGGAAAGCTCGTCCGCTTATTTTCTTAACCATCCAATTGAGATGGATGCAAAAAGAGTGGCGCAAGCATCTGGTGTCCATTTACAGTGGCAAGAGGCACACACTTACATATACATGTGCCAATAATTTTAAAACTCTAAGCTATTTTAATTTTAATATGTGTTAGCAGTATTTCACTTTTTAAAAATATTTCTAGTTCCCTTGAGGTTTTTTTTTAATCTTTGTATAATTTTTTTTCTAGTGCTGAGGACCAAACCCAGGGCCTTGCAATTGCAAGGTAAGCCCTCATCCACTGAGTTAAATCCCCAGCCCCTGCTTTTTTTTTTTTTTTAATTTTTAAGTTATTTATTTATGTGTGAGAGAGAAAAAGTGGCAGATAGAGAGAGAAAAACTAGATGCACCAGGCCTCTAGCCACTGCAAACAAACTCCAAACATATGTGCCACCGTGGGCATCTTGCTTTAAATTG
The DNA here is from genome assembly GCA_036346955.1 of Dipus sagitta. Lineage (NCBI taxonomy): Eukaryota > Metazoa > Chordata > Mammalia > Rodentia > Dipodidae > Dipus > Dipus sagitta. Next base: position 102,420,480 of record CM070774.1, on the reverse strand, counting down.
GACCTGGGGATTTGAACCTGGGTCCTTAGGCTTTGCAGGCAAGTGCCTTAATAGCTAAGCCATCTCCTAGCCCTTTAATTATGTTTTAAATTTGCATTTTCACAAAATGAAAGTTTTGTGAAAATGCAATGCTTTGTGAAAATGTTGGCTGTATTTGCCATTCATATATTATCTTTTGTAAAGTATCTGTTTAAATGTTTTCCCAATTTTTTTGACAGTAATTTCTTCACTCTGCACTTCTGCACTCTTGATACAAGCTTTTTTTTTTTTTAATTAAGAACATATTTTGTATGGATATATCATGTGTTGGTGCCAGCTTTTTCCTCCTCCCTGCCCCCATTCCTCAGGGGGTCCTCTTCAGTGGAGTTGCCAGTATTCCCCATGGGTTTGTGGAAGCAGCAGTCAGTTATTGTGGGGAGGCACTGCCTTTGTGCATGATGTTTCAACCTGTGGCTCTTATCTTTCTGCCCCTCTGGCAAAATTCCCTGAGCCTTGGTGGGTGTGTTTTAAGTCTACCTCAGTGAAGAGCTATTAGGAACCCCTAGATTTCCGCTTTGGTAGGGTATGTCTGCTTCACTCTGGCATTGATTGGGTCACCATGGAAGTAGCACTCTTGCTCTTCTCCCCACTTCCTCTGTGGTTTCACCTGGGCCTTGACTGAGATGGTGGTTTATCTCCTTGTGTCTCGCTACTTTTCTGTGTGGCCATCCCCTGGAGCAGGGAATCTGGGAGATGGGAACGCAGGGGGCATTCATTCAGGAAGCAAGATTTTTTTTATTAGATGTATAACTTATAAATACTATGTTTTTTTCATATTATGTAGATTACATGCAGCCTTTCATGAAGCAACAGTTTAAATTTTGTGAGTTTTTTTTTTTTTTTTTTTTTTTTTTTTTTTTTTTTTTTGGTTTTTCGAGGTAGGGTCTCACTCTAGTCCAGGCTGACCTGGAATTCACTCTGTAGTCTCAGGGTGGCCTTGAACTCACGGCGATCCTCCTACCTCTGCCTCCCGAGTGCTGGGATTAAAGGCGTGCGCCACCACGCCCGGCTTAAATTTTGTGAGTATTTTAATGAGGTTTGCTGTAGGTGAATCTAAAAACCCTCTGGAAAACCTCATATAAGATTTCTTCTCAAAGCATTTAATACTTTTACATGTAACCTTTATGTGTATAATCCTTTGGAGTTGTTAATATTATTTTTTAGATATGATATAACATGCGTATCTATGCACGCTCTTCATATATATGTGTATATGTGTGTGTGTGTGTATCCAAATATTCCAAACTATATGTTAAAATCTCTATATCTACTAAGAATTGCCTTTGAATCATGGTTAAATAACAGTTGACTATATTAATGCAGATCTATTTCCAGTATCTTTTCTCCTTAATTGATCTTTGAGATTCTCATTTTAATAATCCAGCATTGCCTTGGTAATTGCAGCTTTAGAGTGAGTCTCATCATTGGGTAATGTGGAGCCTCTGATTTAGTTTTTGCATTTTTCCAAGTTTCAAAATAATAATAATAATAATAATAATAATTGTTATTATTATTTTGGTTTGTCGAGGTAGGGCCTAGCTCTAGTCCAGGATGACGTGGAATTCATTATGTAGTCACAGGGTGGCCTTGAACTCATGGTAACCCACCTACCTTTGCCTCCCAAATGCTGGGATTAAAGGTGTGTGCCACCATGCCCAGCTCTCCATGTTTTATTGGAAGAACCACCCAAAAATTTCATCATATCACTTCACAAAACACAAATTATAATGACCTTCTAGTCACAGGTAAAAGCATTCTTTACTCATTTGAGAGCTCCTTTAGTTACCTGGAATGCTGTTGCAAGTCACTGTTCAAAGTGATATACACAAATAAACATATTTAGTCACAAATACAGTCATACATGCCTACATATGCATTTCCATCCAAATTTGCTTTACAGTTTATCTTTTCATTGCAGTTTTTGATATTTATGTTGTAAGAGTCCTCCTTTTATTACATAAGATGGATAAAATTTTAGGAACAATTCTGTCATTCATCAAACTTTAAAGGCCCTTATTAAGTTATAGATTTTAATTCATGTGACAACTTGAGATTATGGCGTTTCTGGTTTTATATTGAGGTCTTTGATCAACTTGGACTTGATTTTTGTTCATGACAAGATGTGTGGATTGAGTTTCAATTTCCTGCATATGGTTATCCAGTTTGTCTAACACCATTTGCTGAAGATGCTGTCTTTTTTCCAGTCTACATTGGTAGGGCCTTTGTCAAATATCAAGTAGCTGTAATTACTTGACCCAAAGTCCAGGTCCTCGATTCTGTTCCATTCATCTATAATCCTGTTTTTATGCCAGTACCATGTTGCTTTTACTATTGTGGCTTTGGACTATAGCTTTAGAGCAGGTATGGTGATGCCTCCAGTGGTGTTTCTTTTGCTGAAGATATGCTTAGATATCCAATGTCTTCTGCCATTCCATATGAATTTTGAGATCATTTTTTTTCTATCTCCGTAAAAGACCCAGTGAACCCTAAACATCTTATCTTTCCTTCCCAGGGAGGTGCAGCACAGGTAGGCAGACACTATCTTCACCAGAAGTCTCCATTTAAGTTTTAAAATCAGTGTATCATTACCAAAATAAATCTTTGTCAAATTTACTTTATGGATGCATTTTGAATGTATAGGTCCAACTGGGGAGAAATGATGGGTAATAATTTGATCTCAGCCAAAAGTCCAAGAAGTTATATGAGAATGAAGTTATGATCATGATTTCCATTGAAGAACACACAATTAGGCCAAATTTAAAACTTAATTGTTCCTTCCTATTAATGTCTGAGTTCAAACTTTAAAGTTTTCTATCAGTCAATAGCAACCTCTTTCCTCTTTCCCAGCCTTAGTTTTATAACTTCTCAGCCCAGACTTTCATTTCTTATGAAAGCCAGTGACTGCTCTTCCAATACACCTTGGTTCTCAGGTCCATGAGTTCACTCTTGCCTTTTGCAAAATCCTACCCCCTTATTTCTATTTAAGGCCATTTTATTCTTTTTATTTTACATATTTAATCAACAAATGTTAGTATATGTTCAAAGTTCCCAATTTCATCAGTGTCCAGTAATGTATGTCATATAATTATTACCATGATCAAATTAACACATCCATCGCAATCCCCAGAACTTGTCTCATAACTGAAGTTTGTATCTGTAAGTGTCTCTCATTTTCCCCCACGTCCACTTCCCTGTCTGGGTAACTGTATCAGACAGCTTCAGGTTCGCTGAGATGAACTTCCAGACCAGGCACAGTTATGGAGGAAGGGATTTATTGAAGCTTACAGGTCCAGGGGAAGTTCCATAAGAGCAGAAGAAACTGGCCTGCTTTCACAGGCCCAAGCAGAGAGAGAGCAGTACAAGCCTAAAGGTCAAAAGCCAGAGCACACTTCAGGAACTCCAACTAGGCACAATTTGCATATCTTTAGATTGAAATCTCAAACCCACCACCACACCTTAAGATCCACACAATGGCATTGCCTCCAGCCAGATGGCTAGAGATACAAACTACAAACAAATAAACAACTGAATATATTGGGGGCCATCTATTCTATTCAAACCACCACAGTAACTGTCATTCTATCCTTGGTTTCAATTTGAATGAAATCAACTCAGCAATTAACTCAAGTGAAACTTTCTATAATTTATACAATTAGCAGTCAGATCCTGAATTTGAATACTTTAAGTACTATTCCTCAGACAACTTATGTATACAGTTAGGACATCACCAACCACTCCCATCACTAGTGAATTTGTTAGTGCCTTTTTTTTTTCTTGGTCTGAGAATGTCTTATTAGAAGCATCACCTTATAAACTGCATGAAGGTAGAGACGCTATTTATTTTTTTATATCCATATAGCATTTAAGGGTATGTAGTGCAAATGACAGATAGTCTTAAGTATTAATTACAGTAATCTCACCTTTGTTATTTGAACACTCATAATAAAATTTTGAGACTTCTAATACAACAATAAACTTATTTGACCTGGAAAGTATTTAGATTTACTTAGTGCCTTTATGTAGTTCATTTCCGTAGTTCTACATAGATTCCTTTTTTCATTTCTCCTCAGTCCTCGTATCATTTCCACTACTTTGGCATCTGAGTCGGTACACTTTGTTCTTGGAGGTCCTCTGTGTTATATCTTCATGTTGGACCAAATTTTCTGGGGTTTTTCTTATTTCATTTTTTGGATCAAATATGTTCTTCTAGCTGTACCTTGTCCTCAAAGGACTCTTCCTGCCTAAGTGATATGTGGAGATTAGAAAAAAAAAGGAAGAATTTTGCTCTGATGGATTAGTCTTCAATAGTACTCTAACAGAGTTCAGCTTGAAGTCAGATAGTCCTACATTCAAATCCAAGTGTTACCACTTGCCATCCTGATGACCTTGAGCTAAGTTTAGATAACAGCATATATAGCATTCTCCACAACATTGAGAGTAGGGAGGGACAACAGAGGGCATAGCCCACATCATCTCCTTTGCCTTGGCTTTTCTAGAATCCTTTTCTGAGGCTACAATACAATCTATTTGATATACTTTGTATGCCATTCACAGTGCTAAGTGATTTATAAATACTCATTGTCCTTGAAGCCATCTTTTTATATTATTCTATCATTTTCCACTAAATCAAGCAATGACTTCCTGTAAGAACATTTTTTAAGGTTATAAAATAAGAAAATATTAAACTCATATTTGAGTCACAGTCACTGTCTCTTCACACAGTATCTCCTAGGAACTTGTGCAGTAGGAAGTCATAAATTGTGAAATTCAACATCTAGTAGTATATGGCTACAGGGATTTTTCATGTGGGAATTCAGACTATTCTATCAGAAATAGGTATGTATAACACACATTTATAACCATTAAAAATATATTTCACTGAGAAAAATAAAATCACTTATGCAGAGCACTTTTTTGCACCTTCTCTGACCTGAGTCTTTATAGCTAATAAAGAAGCACTATGAATGTGTCACCAATCACAGAACTGCTAACGAGACCATTGACACCTCAAATTCAGTAAGTCTAAATCGGCAAGATGCCACATATATTTTGTGCCTTCAGTAAGTAGTCTATTGTGGAATTGTCTACCTGGGGTGGAGTGGGGAGTTGTGGGAAAGGGTCAAGTGAACCTTGCTGAGGGCTTAGCAGAGGTTAATTCCTTTAGTAGCCTTCTCTGTAATGTCAGCATCTAGGGCCTGGCTTTTCCAGAGAAAGTAAGGTTTTTTGTTTGTTTGTTTTGTCTTATTTTGTTTTGTTTTTCAAGGTAGGGTTTCACTCTAGCTCAGGCTCACCTGGAATTCATTATATAGTTTCAGGGTGCCCTCGAACTCATGGCGATCCTCCTACCACTGCCTCCTAAGTGCTAGGATTAAAGGTGTGCACCACCACGCCTGGCTTCTTGAAAGTAAGTTTTTAAATTATTATTATTATTATTATTAATTAGTTTTGTACTCAGTGAATACAGTCAAGTTTTTACCATTGTTAGTCTCCTCCCTGTCCTCCCCCCTCCCCCTGGCCCCTCCTTGTTGAGGTATATGGGTCATGCATTGTGGGATTAGCCCTCAGTTATGGGCAGGAGGAAATGTTTCTATGTATCATGACCCAGTGTGTGGCTCTGTCATTCTTTCTGCCCCCTCTTCCGCAATTTTTTTTTTTTTATTAATTAGTTTTCTACTCAGTAAATACAGTCAAGTTAGTAGCATTGTTAGGCTCCTCCCTGTCCTTCCTGCTCCACAGTGACCCTCCTTGTTGGGGTATGTGGATCATGCATTGTGGGGTTAGCCATCAGTTTTTGGTAGGAGGAAATGTCTCTGTGTGTCATGACTCAACATGTGGCCCTGACATTCTTTCCACCCCTTCTTCCACAAATTTCCCTGAGCCATGTTGGGTTCATTTTAGGTATGCTTCAGTGATGAGGTCTTGGGAGCCACTGTGTCTCTGGATATCTAATTTGGTAGGAGTTGATTGTTCTCTGTGTTGATCTCCTTCACCCTTGTGCTGGTACCAGGTTCACCAAGAAAACAGCACCCTTGCTTGTTTCACCAATTATTGTTAGTTTCATCTGGGGCCCTTTTGAGGTATGATGGGGTGGTTCTCTCCTTACGTTCTGTGTCTATCTGAAAAAGAGAAGCAAATTCTCCAACACAAAGTAAAGGTAGCACCAGATAACTGGGATAACCCTTATTATTACTTTTTTTTTTTTTTTTAGAAAGAATTTAATAGGTATAGGCCCTCTTGTAGGCCACGATTGGTGGTAGCTTGATAATGGAGAGTGGGCTCATTTTTGGATATGGTTCTGATTTGTTTCCCAGCTCCAGCTATGGGTTCCATTCCACTGAGCAGATCAGTCAGCCAAATCAAGAGCAGTTGGTTTCCTACCATGGCTGTGTGCCACTATTGCACTTGTGTGAGCATCACGACAGGTTATTTGCTGCTAAGTAGGTTAGATCATGAGTTGCATGGACAGATATTTGTCATTTTCCTCCAGTCACCCATGTAGCACCTTCTGGCACTAGACATGCTGACTGTCTGGGGACTGACTCTCTTCCAGCTTCCAGCCATGTCACTCCATGTTATGTGTCAAATGCATATGGTGTCTTTAACAGGAAAGTAAGTTTTTTATTGTGATCAACTTTCACTAGAGAAATACAATTAATTCTCTAGTGATGGATGTGGCCTCTCATTGTCTTTCTTTTCTTCCTTTTAAAATTATTTTTGTTTTTGTCAAAGATGCACACAATCTAAACTCATAATTTAAAATAAGATTTGCTTTGAAAAATGCCCTTTTATGCTTCCATGATGTTTTTTGACCTAGATTTTTTTTTGTCCTAGCTCAAGCTCTATAATCAATTTTATCTCATTCCTTTGATGTTTCTTTCTGTAAAATTGTCTATATTTATATTTTTCCAATTACTAGGTTTTTATTTTTTCTCAATCTAATGGCCTTTGTCCTATCTTAATATTTTATGATAATCATTTTCTGTTGGTTTTCAGTTATAAAATATAAAGGTATAGCTCTAATTGTTTCCCATCCTCTAACTGTTTTTATGCATTTGCATCAAAGCATTGGTAAAATATTTAAGTTTTATTCTTTTATGCCAATTTTCAATAAAAATTGAGTTAAAAATAGAGTTAAGTCATGTGAATGAATGATTACTTTTCTTCTTATGCTTTTTCTTTATCTAGAATTTGTAATTGTCTCATTTTTGTTTAATTATCTGCATGCATGCCTGGTCACAAGTATTTCTCCAGTAGTTTAAATTGTCCCTCTGTACAAAGACAATGAGTAGTAAATAAATTTGGGGGCTATTACAGCATCTCTAGTCTGATCTATTCTGGATCTGTTCTTTTCACCAGTGATCAAGTATGTTCTGCATCTTGCTTAATTTCTTTCTTTGTTTTTTTCCTCTCTTTTCTGAATTCCATGGCTTCTTTATCCTTGGGTTCTTACCTTGTACTAAAGGAACATCTTTTTCACTAAGAGCTTTCTCAAAAGAAAGAGCTAAACTGTTGGTAACATTTGGATATGTAAAAATCTTTTAAAATCATAATATATTGATAGTTTGAGTGCACACATCTGAACAGTACATCATTTCCACTCAGAATTTGATGGTACTGTTATATAGTCTTCTATGGTTAAGAATTCTCAAATTACCTTGTGTTCAAAATGATTTTTGTTGAGGTATTATTTTGGTTCACAGTCCATGGATTCTTTGAATGCTTCTATTTATTTTCAGCCTGCCATGATGTTGTGCTGTTAGTCTTTACACTCAACAAATTTTCAATGATAGAAGCATAATATTCTACTACTATAAAAATAAAAAAGATATTAGAGGATAAAAAATAGTTTATTCTGGAGTCAAATATGAGGGACCATGGCCTAGGAACATAGATTTCAATTATTCCACATTCCATGTTTCCATGTGTGAATAATTTCATTAAGGTTTTATAGCTACAGAAGAAAAGAAGGTCACAAATCAAGGCAGTCTTTAAATCCATTGGTGGAAACATCAGGTAGGTGGATTACAACAAAACAGTAAAATCTCTACTACAGTTCTCAAATACTACCTGATGTCATTTTTAGCTTTCAGGTTGGTGTAATCTAGGATACTATTAAGGATTTACTTAATAGTCACAGGATGTTTTATCACACATAGAAGTTAGTGACAAATGGCTATAAAAGGGACCAAGATAGCTCAAAATAGTTTGCGCATGCAACATTTCAATGTCTTCACATTGAATTTGAGTGTGTGTGTGAGGGGGAGGGATATGTGTGATGTGAGGTGTGTACAGTGTATGCATGTGTGTGCAGATGCATGTGTCTTATGCAGAAGTGTACAGAGACCAGAAGGAAAGTTAAGGGTCAACCTCTTTTTATATTTGCCTATTTCCTTGAGGTAGTCTCTTACTCAACCTAAAGCTACCATATTCTCTGGTTCTTTATGTCTTTGTTTTTTGTTTTCCAGTAAGAGCCCTAACAGTTCTCCAGTCTCTGCCCCTGCAAAACTAGGATGACAAATGGTATGTGCCCATGCCCAACTGCTTATGTGGGTGTTTAGGAATTACATTCAGGCAGTCACAGGCCCTCTTGGGTCCTCATACTTTTGCAGAAATCACTCTTAACTGCTTTACTATCTCCCTAGTCCTCCACAATGAAATTTTATTAATGGGTTAGCCTCCTAGGATGACCAAATAGATGCAATGGATTTCCAGGCAATTTAGGTTGCAATTAAATGTTAGGATTCCTCTCTCCCTCTCTCTCTCTTCCTCTTTTCCTTCCCCACCTCTTTTCTTCCTTAGTTTTTTCTTTCTAAGGAATTCATTCTTCAAATATTAGTCTTCCTGGGGTGAGCTTATTTTCTTATCTTTTCAATTTTAATGTAATTTTTCCCTTTATTCAGAGATTTTTTTAACTTTATATTCCAATTCCTCTAGCAATTAAATTACAATTTATGTTCTAGTACTATAATACATGAATGAGCTATGTCTTGTTTCAGTTTATGGATGAATTGTTCCGTATGACTTTCTGAAATAGGGTTTTACTTTTGGAACTTTCTTTTACTTGTATTTCCTGACTCTCTTCCTTGTTCTTATCCACATCCTCTGTGTGTGTGTGTGTTCGGGGTGTTTCTCTGTGTTTCACTGAAAGTTTATTAGCCTTGACCATTTCCATGGAGAACCCAGATGGCAATGCCTCTGGCATTTTGTGATTATCAGAATACTTAGAAGAAGTTTTAGTTCCTAAAATTATATTTTTAGTTTATCTTTTTAAAATTTGATTGTGAACTTTATGGTATGAACATATTGGTCACATTCTCATTGGGTTATACTCTTATATTCCCTCTCCCATGATGCCATTCCACTGAAGGTCTTCCTCAGTGGGGTTATTGTTATTTACTATGAGGTCATGAATACGTCAGTCTTTCTCTGTGGTTGGGGATGGGGGCATTGCCCAGATTACTCTTTCCCCATCCTGTGGCTCTTAGAATTTGTTCTCCCCCTCTTCCAAAATGTTCCCTGAACCTTGGAGAGAGGGTGATAAGACTTGTTTAGTGTTGATCTCTGTGTATCCTCTGATTTTCTGCTGGGATGAGCTTTGTATCTCCTCAGTGTCTACCACTATCTCTCCAGAGGAGGTTTTAGGCTAGCAGTGAGAACTGCATTTGTGTTTAATGCACTTCTTCCTCCCTGTTGTCTCCTGGGATCTGGAAGATGTGATATGGATGGTTCATCTCATGCTAAGCAGTTGACTGTCTTTTCTTGTCATACTGATGAATATTGGGTTTCTCCTGTATCTGTTGCCATCAATAAAAAGCAGATTTTCCAAGAGTGAAAGCAGTATGGATCAAAGGGGATAAGCACAGTCATTTAAAAAACTTTTGGGGGCTGGAAATATTGCTTAGCCATTAAGGCACGTGCCTGCAAAATCAAATGACCCTGGTTTGATTCCCCAGGAATCATGTAAACCAGATGTGCAAGGATGTATATGCGCCTGGAGTTTGTTTGCAGTGGCTATAGGCCCTGGTGTACCCATTTGGTCTCTCTCTCTCTCTTTCTGTCTGTCCCCCCTCTCAATTAAATAAATAAATAAAAATTAAAACAAAAACCTACTGATGGGCATACCCTCCTCTCATCTTAGTCAAGAACAGTGGGAGTTTCACTCTAGAGTCTATGGCCTCCCTATCCATAGGCTTTTGACTTGTTTCTCAGTACTAGGTATGGATTCTCTCCCATTGACCAGACCTTCTAACCAGTCAGAGAGCAGTTGATTACACCATAGCCTGTGTGCCACTATTGCACAGGTGTGTGCATCTTGTCTGTCTGATTGATTTTGTAATTTGCAGGATCCCCTGCTTGTTCATGCTATTAGTAACCTTTATCTCCAAGTAGCTCACATAAGCACTTTGCAGCACTATGAGGATTATACTAGTGGGAGCTGGTTTCCTTCTCATTTCCAGCATGATCTCTTAATACTCTATAACTATAGCTTGTGGTATATTCAGAAACAGAGTCTTACTATTTATATCTGGTTGATATCCAAGTATTTTGGCCTGCATTGTTACCTCATGGGTCTCTGTCACCAACAGTTCACTGTAGAAGGTAACCCATTTTTGGTGCTGGGATTTATTAACAAGAGCCTATACTTCCTTACAGGGTACTTTTGCATAGACCAATCTCTTATTAAGAGTTATATCTTTTATTTATTTTAATTTTTAATTTTTAATTTGTTTTTGTTTTTGTTTTTTTAAGGTAGGGTCTTGCTCTAGCTCAGGCTGATCTGGAATTCACTAGTCTCTGGGTGGCCTTGAACTCATGGAGATCCTCCTACCTCTGCCTCCCAAGTGCTGGGATTAAAGGCATGTGCCACCATGCCCAGCAAGACTTATATCTTTTTAATTAGCTCATCAAGAAGAATGTTTCTATGTTACTGATTCATGCCATCATTAGTTTTTTGAACTCCTTTCCTCCCATCCTCCTTTACCTAGCCCCCTCCAATACTCTTCAAATTCTTGTATTTTGTCTTTCAATTTGCCTTATCTCGTCCTCTCATACCTCTTTTTTTCTCTTCTCTTTTAGCCAAATTCTAGTTCTTTTGCCAATACTACTGATGTTTACTACAAGTTATTAAGAAATCAAGCTGCTCCATGTTAGGAACACAGGGCACGTCTCTATCTGAGCCTTTATAACCCCACACAATATGAATTTTTCCAAGTACATCTATTTTTTTTCTTTTTTTTTTTGGCTTTTCGAACTAGGGTCTCACTCTGGCCCAGGCTGACCTGAAATTCACTATGTAGTCTCAGGGTGGCATCGAACTCACGGCGATCCTCCTACCTCTGCCTCCCGAGTGCTGGGATTGAAGGCGTGCACCACCATGCCCCGAAAAATATTTTTCTTTGAATTTCATTATTTCATTTTTGCTTACCACCAAGTAGAATTCCATTGTGTATAGCCCATCTTCATTATCCATTCGTTAATTGACAGGCAATCTATCTAAGCTGATTCTAATTATTAGCTATTGTCAATAGAGTAACAGCAACCATGGGTGAGCAAATATCTCTGTATTAAAGAGTATGGTCTTTGCAGTATGTAATAGTTTGAAGGGATGGTCCCCAATATAGTCAGGATTTCACTGAAGTTTATAATTTAGATCTGCAGTCATTTGGCTGGAGGAGGTGTCTCTGGGCAGGTCTAGCCCTAAAGTGTGGGAATCTGAATTCCAACCAAAGATATATAAAATGCTTGAGCTCTGATTCAGTTACTGAAGTGAATGTGCTTGCTTGTGGTGCTGATGGTAACTTTTGGCTTTTCTCTCTCTGCTTTGACCTTTGAAAACAGGCCAACTTCTTCTGCAATTATAGAACTTCCTCTCAATTTGTAACCTTTAAATAAGTCCCTCTTTGCTCCCATAAACTGTGTTTGGTCTTGAGATTCATCTCAGCAACCTGAGGCTGTCTGCTGCAGGATGTATGCCCAGAAGTGGTATAACTGGTTCAAATGGAAGATCATTTTTACATTTTTGAGGAGCCTCCATACTGATTTCCATATGTCTGTACAATATTGCACTCCACTAATAGTGCGTGAGGGTTCTTCTTTCCCCACACCCCCACCAGCGTTTGTTGTCATTGTATTTTTGATGATAACCATTCTGATGAGAGTGAGATGGAATCTCAATATCATTTTAATTTGCAGTTCCCTGATGTCTAAAGATGTTGAAAATTGTTTTAGAAGTTTATTGGCCATTTGTATTTCTTCATTTGAGAACTCTCTATTCAATTCCCTGCCCTAATTTTTGAGTGGGTTGATAGATTGGTTATTGTTTAGTTTTTATAAGTTATTTGCATATTATAGAATATAGCTGATAAAGATTTTCTCTTTTTCTGTAGGCTGTATATTGACTCTGTTGACAGTTTATTTTGCTATACAATACCATTTTAGTTTCATGAGATCCCAGTGGTTTGTCTAATGGTCTGTCCTACTGGGGACTTACTAAAGTCTTTCTCCATGTCTTTCCCTCTATCTTGGAGTGTTTCCCTATTTTTTCTTCTAGTCACTTTGGAGTTTCAGGTGTTATATTAAGGTCCTTGATCCATTTGGAGTTGATTTTTTGGTAGGGTGAGTGGGGAGGGTCTAGATTCATTCTTCCACATGTGGTTATCCAGTTTCTCCAGCACCTTTCATTGAAAATACTGGGTTTTCTCCTGTGTACAGTTTTTGCCTTTTTGTAAAAGATCAGGTGGCTATAGTTACTAGAACTTATACCTGGCTCTTTTATTCTATTCCATTGATTTATGTGTCTGTTTTTGCACCAATATCATGCTGTTTATACTACTATGGTTTTGTATTATTTCTTTAAATCAGGTAAGTGAGATCAGCAATATTATTCTTTTCCCTAAGGACTTTTTTTTTTTTTTTTTTGGCTACAGGAGGTCCTTGGTGCTTCCATATGATTTTTGAGACTTCTTTTTTCTTTTTGTGAAGAATGATGCTGTAATTTTGATTGGAATTACACTGACTCTGTATATTGCTTTTGGTAGGATGGCTATCTTCACAATATTCTTTCAATCCATGAGCTTGGGAGACCTTTCCATCTTATGGTGTATTCCCAAATTTATTATGTTTAAATGTTTTCTTTGTAAAGGTCTTTCACTTTCTTGGTTAGGACTATTGCAAGATATTTAATTTTGTGGCTATTGTAAATTGGTATACTTCCCCGATTTCTTTCTTTATCTATTTGTCCTTGGTATATATAAAGGCTACTGAATTTTTGTGTTGGTTTAATATCCTGCCACTTTGGTTACTTTTTCAGTTTTGTAAGCTTTCTGGTGGAGTCTTTTTTTTTTTTCTAAATATAGAATCATATATTCTGCAAAGAAGAGTATTTTGACTTCTTTTTTTCCTATTTGTATCTTTTTGTTTCTTTTGCTTGTCTCATTACCTAAGCCAAGAGTTCAAATACTATATTAAACAGCACTGGGGAGAGTGGACACTCCTGTCTTGTTCTAGACCTTAGAGGAAATGTTTCAAGTTTTTCCCTACCTAGTGTGTTATAGGGTTTAGGTGTGTTGTTTATAGCTCTTGTTTAGTTTGACTTTTTATGTTTAATATTATTACTATTATCATTAACAACATATTTAATATGAATACATCATGTTTTGGTAGTCTCTTTTCCCTCATCCCTGCCCCCATTCTGTTGGGTATGTTCCTGAGTAGGGTTGTAAGTATTCCCTATGGGGTTATGGTTTATGGTAGTGGAAGCAGCAGTCACTTATTTTTTGGGATAGGGAATGCCTCTAAGCATGATGTGTCAACCTGTGGCTCTTACAATTTTTCCTTTCCCTCTTCTGTAAAATTCCCTGAGCCATGGTGGGTGAGTTTTAAGTCTACTTCAGTGATAAGCTCTTAGAAACCTCTGGGTCTCTGTTTTGGTAGGTGTTGACTATCCTCTCATAGTCAATCTCCTATACTATGGAACTGATTATCAGGTTCAACATGGAAGAAGCACTCATTCTTGTCTCCCCAATTCCTCTGTGGATTCAGCTGTAGCTTGGCTGAAGTTCGAGGTATAGTTTATCTCCTCTGATCTTGCTACCTTCTGAAAAAAGAAGAACAGATTATCCAATGGAGAGTGAAATCAGCAAGGTTTAACTGGGATAAGCATTACTAATTTATGGAGAATTTGATTTAGCCAATTTAGCTAGTGAGAGCTTGACACTGGAGAGCATAATCTTTGTCTCCATAGGATTCTGATCTGGATCCCAATTCCAGATATGGGTTCCTTTACACTGAGTGGATCCCTTTGTTTTTGACTTAAAGCTCATTTTGTTACATATTTGTATACCCATACCTGCTTGTTTCCTATTTCCATTTGCTTGGAATATCTGTTTTAGTCCCTTCACCCCAAGGTGGTGTCTATCTTTAATGGTAAGTTAGGTTTCTTGAAGTGGTGAGTGGAAAGATGTAGTTTTCTTATCCAGCTATTACCCAGTGTCTCATGATTAGAGACTGAGTACACTGATATCCAGAGTTATAATTGAGAGGTGTGAATTAATTCATGTTCACGTTAAAGTCTTTGTGTATTTTGTGTTTTCTTGATTTTCGTTTGTTTTCACATCTGCTATAGTTTTAATCATTGTATTTCCCCCTCTTGTAGCCTCTTGAGTATGTTTATTCTCTTCAATGCAAAATATTCTATCCAATATTCCAATAGGGCAGGCTTACTGCTCATATTAATAAAATGAGCTGTCATTGTGGAGTCTTCTTCCACTGTGTATTATGAGGGATGATTTTGATGTGGGTAGTAGTTTGAGTTAGCAGCAGTGGTCTTTCAAAACTTGAAACACTCTATTCCAAGCCTTCACAGCTTCTTACAGTTTCCATTGAAAAACTAGATCCATTCTGATAGGCTCATCTTTGTAAGTGATGAGCAGTTATGCTCTTGCAGCTTTTAGTATTCTCTCTTTGTTTATTCTGTTTAGTGTTTTAACTATAATGTAATGTGAGGAATTATTCTCTTGCCCTGTCTATTCGGTGTTCTTTGTGACTCCTGTACCTGATGGACCTCTCTTTTGTAAGATTCAGAAACATTTCTTCTATAATTTTACTGCCCTTGATGTCTGTTTCTTCCTTTTTATATGTCCATTTTTGAATGTTTTGTTTTTTAAGGTGTCCCCCATTTCCTTAGGTTTTGTTCATATGTTTCTACTTGAAATTATCATTCATTTTTGTCCTCATGATGTATTTCCTGTGCCCTGATATTCTGTCTACCACATGATCTATTCTGTTGCTACTGTTTTCATGGAAGCCTTTTAATTCAGTTACTTCATTTTTTATTTCTATTAGGTGTTTCTTCAGAGTCTGCATCTCTTTACTGATTTCTATTTTCATTCCTTGGTTTGACTTTCTTATTGCATTTATTTTATTATCTGTGCTCTCTTGGAATTCACTCGTGTGTTTGATCATGTCTTCTTTGAATTCATTGTGCTGTCTATTGGGTCCTTTATGCTGATTTTTTTTTCATTTAATTCAGCTGTCTATTGAGTTCTCTTTTGATTCTCTTCCATTTCCATTTGTTCATAGCTTCATTAACTTTGCATATACTCATTGCAATTAAGGTTTGGAACTTTTTGTCTGAAGTTTCTTCAAAGTAGTTTTCACTGTAGGCTTCTACTATGGGATGAGCTATTTTTTGGTGGGGATATCTTGCCTTGGATTTTGTGTTATTTGTTTTGCTTTGGGGTTTGTCCATCTGTAGATAATCTCCTTGTCTTGCAGAAAATACAGCAAAAATATCTTGTGGGACCTGGGTTGAGTATCCTGGTCAGTCTTGATCAGGGTAAACATGGGCTGATGATTTATCTTAATATCTGGGTTGGGCACATTGGGCTGGGCACATGGTTGAGCAGTCTCTACAGGCATATGGGCTGGACACTTTGGGTAGTCTGACCAGTGTAACCAGTATAGGGAAAGCCTAGTCTACTCGTCTTTATTCACGGTGATAATGGCAGGTGGCCAAGGAGTAAGTACAATACCAAAAGGTATCTTCTGTTAGCAGATCTCTAAGCACTCCTGGATCTATAAATTCTCCCTCAAGCACATGTTCAGAGACTCCCAGGGGAGCAAGTAAAGTCAACCAAGGGGCACAGAGAACACAAACTATCCTTAAAGTTTCTGTTCTCCACACAGCCTTTGTAACTACTAAGGTCACTATTTCCAATCCTAGAAAAATTTTTGTTTCTGCTAGGTTGCAATCTTTCTTAATTTTTTTTCTTCTGTTTTGAGAAAAAATATAATCATGTACTTTCATTTTTTGGTAAATATTTCATTTAAAGTAGTTCCTTTTTCTTGATATTTTATTCATTTTTGAGAGAGAGATAGAGACAGAGAGAAAGAGGAAGACACAGAAAGAGTGAGTATGGGTGTGTCAGGGCCTTCTGCCATCAAAAACAAACTCCAGACACATGTATCACTTTGTACATTTGGCTTTACATGGGTACTGTGGAATTGGACTCAGGCCATCAGGCTTCACAAGCAAATGCCTTTAACCACTGAGCTATCTCTCCAGCCCTTAAGTAGTTACTCTTAATTCAAATTCTCAGGGGCAAATAAAAGGCCATACCTATATCAAATGTTCTTCAAGAATAAGCAACTGATAGAATTTCAATAATAGTGGAAGTTGGAATATTGCAGGTCCAGAGATAAATGATCTTACAGACCTCTGACATTTGTATTGTATAAATAAATCCTTTTAGAATGTCTAAATTGACCCCCCCATCTTTCAACAACCCAAAAGCTAGGAATATTATTAGATAAAATCCGAGGCCTACAGCAGAGACATTCTTGCTGATATTTCTGCTAATGTATTTGAAATGTGTATGGATTATGATTTATTTTGTTAATACAAAAATGTCATGAAACTGTTACCACATTAGAAGATAGAATTTGTGGTAAGCTGGATCTGTCTTTGTGGTCCATGGTCACTCATATTTGTTCCAGAATTAACCATCTTTTACTTCTTCTGAGATAAGAGCTGTGATTTGTGCATCAACATTTGGCTTTTGGAATTATAGCACATTTCACACTTATGTACTATTTTAGGCATTAGTACCCATCCCATTACCTTTGGAAATATGGTTTAATTGCATAGATCAGTGCACTTTTATTTTTGTTGCAGTGTGTATGTATGTGTGGACATGTCAGGGTCCCTTGCCACCACTGCAAATGAACACCAGATGGCTGTGCCACCATTTGCATCCAATTTATATAAGTAGTTTGGAAATTGAATTCAGGCCATTGGGCTTTGTCAGTAAGTGCCTTTAACCTCTGAGCCATCTTCCCAGCCCCAATTTTTAAAGTTTATTAATACATCTCTAATGATAAAACTGCTGTATATGTATTATAAAGGATGTTTATTAAGGTTAAATAATTTGTATATACTTATCCATTTCAAAATGTCAAACCCAGTATCTCAATCACATCTATGCTTTTAAGTATGACACTATACTGCATTTTATTAACCTAAGATGTCTATTGCAATAAAAGATGTATATAAATGGTGATTTTGCATATGTGATTATAACAATCCCATCTAATTTATTTTCTTTTAATCATACTGACATTCAAGGTTTTACTTTATTGTAGTATCAGCCAGCATTTTCTTAGAACTGGTTAAATTGGGTTGTAGAGATGGTTTGTTGGTTAAAAGCACTTTTTAAAAAAATTATTTTTATTTATTTATTTGAGAGCAACAGACAGAGAGAGAAAGAGGTAGACAGAGAGAGAGAGAATGGGCGCCCCAGGACCTCCAGGCACTGCAAATGAACTCCAGACGCATGCGCCCCCTTGTGCATCTGGCTAACGTGGGTCCTGGGGAGTAGAGCCTCGAACCGGGGTCCGCAGGCTTCACAGGCAAGCACTTAACCGTTAAGCCATCTCTCCAGCCCAAAAAGCACTTTTTAAAGCCTGTCAACCCTGTTTTGATTCTCCAGTAACCACATAAAGCCAGATACACAAAGTCGTGCATATGCATCTGTAGTTTGTTGGGCAGGAGACCCTTGCGTTTCCCATTTTCCCTGCCCCATCCCCCGCTTGTAAATAGATAAATAATATTTTAAAAATGGTTAACTTGGGGCTAGAGAGATGGCTTAGAGGTTAAAGTGGTTTCCTATGAAACCTAAGAACCCAGGTTGGACTCCCCAGAACCCATGTTAGCCAGATGCACAAGGCCATACGTGTGCCCAAGGTGGCACACATGTCTTAAATTTGATTGCAGTGGCTAGAGACCCTGGTATTGCAGTTTTCTCTCTCTCATAAAAAATAAAATAAAATATATGGTCAACTTTTCTTTAAATAACTTTGTATTCAACTGCTATTATGAAAATGTCTATTATGTTGGTAGACTGTGCTAGGTATTTTGCAATCATTGATAGAATGAGAATTTTGTGTTGGAAATTCTTAATGTCATTTTAAGTATTGCTTTCTGGCTTATCTTCACTTTTTTTCTCCTTAGGAGAGGGATTATTACAGGAGAACATAATGTCCTTCTTACCATTTAACTTCCTTTAGCTGTAATATTTGAAAGAAATTCATTTCTTAGTCACCCAAATCTTGTAAACTCAAACAAGGTATTCTACAAGAAGGCACTGAGTGCGAAAAGTTATCATCTGGAGCTGACTCAGGAAATAAAACAGATATTTCACATGACAGTTTTTGTCTAATTCCCAACTATAAGAGAAGTTGGTGCAAAACATCCTTTGTAGCTGTTACTGAGAGGTCTCCAGATTCTTCTGAATAGACCCAAAGCAGTCTTGGTTCCTACACACACACACACACACACACACACACACACACACACACAATATATATAGATATATTCCTTTATGTAGAGAATAATACATTATTTGAAAGTTAACATTAGTAACTATGATTGGAATAAAAGAACCTGTGTTTCCCTCAGATAAGGTTATCAAGGAAATTTGAAGTATCTGGAATATTGCAGCCATTGAAAACACTCTATTTTTTGAGTTTCTTCTTATTCAATAAATTATGATATTGTGGTAAATCAAAGGTGTGTCTTTCTGACATAGGATTTTCATGACAGTGGGGATCAAAGTTCATGATGAAAATTCAGAGTAATGATAACAAATAGTTTTTGTAAATTATTAAAGGTGATGATCATGTGTGTGTGTGTGTGTGCATGTATGTGTGTGTGTATGAACATGTGTGTTTTAGATGCCTAAAGGTCTCTATATCCTACAACAGAGATACTTGCACATTCATGCTCATTGCTGCTTTATTCACAATAGCTAGAAAATGGAATCTTCCTAAATGTTCATGTGGTATATAATCAAAATATAAAAGGAAGTTTTACTCAGCTGTAAAGGAAAAATATATTTCCTCCGGTTATATATTGTTTTCAGTTACTCTTAAAGGTTTAAAGCATTGTATATTTTGTATTTACATTGATGTGATGGTATACTTATGAATATTATTATCACCCACAATCAATTCAAACAATACTTATGGAGTACCTGCTCCTGGACCAGAATATGCCACTAATAATACAAGGCCGTACATGGGTCATTGATCATTTTGGGACTCAGAGCACAAATTTGACATCAAAAAATGATGTCAAATAGGGCAGAATTACAGGATTGTGGTGAGGATTAGAAATAACATTAGTAACATGTGCTATGGCACTTGTGCTGAGTGGTAAATCGTGATACCTGGAACATAGCAATGTGCAACTTGTTAATAAGAGCCGCTTCTCTTCCACTTCCTCCTCCTCTCCCTTCCATAAATATTTGAATTCTAGTTATGGACAGTAGACAAATATACAAAGTAAGAGGTATAGCTTGACTTCAGAGTGGACAGAAAGTTATAATTTTAGTTGATGTGAATCCCCCATGTTAGTCTATAAGCTCCATGATGGTAGAATCCTGCTCTGTTTCACTCACATCTGCATCCCCAGCACTCAATACTGGGCTTAGATGATGGTAAATGTTCCGAGAGAGATTTGAAAAATAGGACAGATTCACTTCACAAATCGCCAGCCATATTACTCTGTCAATACCATGAAAATGAATGTAAGGTACAAGGATAAGTAAACTTAGGGAGAGTTAGTGAAGGAAACAACCCTTAAGGATGGGTAACATTTTAAAAAGACATTTATGTGACCAAAATGTTTTTCATGCACAAAAGAGGATACAAAAATTAGAATACTATCCTGGGTGGAGGTGATACTGAATAAACCAATTTGACCAAAACAGGTTTATATAAATAATTTAAGAAGTGATAAGACTGATTAATATTTTGTGTACATGTTGGAAAGCTTTGAGAGCTAGGTTGTTTTTAATAGTTAAGTACCATGGGTAACAAAAACACCCCCTTGAAGCTGTTCTAATTGACAACCAGTTAAAATTATAGAGGCCAGTAAACAAAGAGGGTAAATCTCCCCAGAGGATTTCCCTGTCCTTATTTACATAGTGAAACAATTGCTGAGGTCTGAGGCCTATGAGCAGAGATGTAGCAATGCTGCCTGTTTTGCATGGCATGAGGCCAGGAAATCTCTGCCCAGCTGGAGATCCCAAGTCAGAGCAGATAACATTTAAATATAGTATTTAAATATGCAATCACAACCAGGTCAAAAGTTTTCCAGAACAGACTAAGAAATATGAAGCCAAATATGATAAAGTGTCTTGAGTAGTTGGCTATGAGAAAAAATGGTCTCCATGTGTTCCCTACACATTGTTTGGGGTGTCATTTGCTTTTAGACTGTTGTGTGCATTTTAAAAGCAAAATTCTGTCATGTTTTCAGATATGACTTTAACGCTCCCTTGTTTGCCAGTTATTTCCAAACTGTCATGAGGTGCCAATTAGCATAAGCATTTGGTACTATCTGGATTGGCTACAATTAGGTGCAATCCAATTTCAGTGATATTAGCTGGAAAAAATTCAATTACCCCCTCACCTCCTCTAATTCACTTTTCCAATTTTCTTTTTATTTTTATGCTGTGATTTGAGATCCCCAGCTTCCCCCTAGACACCACATGGTGCCAGATTCTCTTCACTTCACATCATTTCTTTTTTGTCATTTTAAAATTGTGACTTTATTCATATGCATTAGTGCCCAGAGGACCTCTTTTATGAGGGTTGTAAAACCTGATTCTAGTGTAGAACATCATGATTTTCAGTTGTTTCTAGACCTTGGTTGGGTTTTCATATAAAGATAACTGCAAATATCCTATTCTCTTTAAAATATACAATGCTACCAATTCAAGTGGCATTTCTTTTTTAAATATCTTATTTGTTAATTTATTAGAGGCAGAGAGACAGAGAGAGAGAGAGAGAGAGAGAGAATGGGCACACCAAGGCCTCTAGCCACTGCAAATGAACTCTAGATACATGTGCCACCATGTGCACCATGTGTTTCCCCAGGGACAGAGGCATGGAGGGGTGAATAAAGAGATTTTGTCAAAGTATAATAAATGCTGGCAAGGATGCAGGGTAAAAGGAACCCATATTCATTGATGGTGTGAGTGAAAATCTGCACAACCACTGTGGAAATCAATATGGAGACTCCTAGAAAAGATGAAAGTAGAGCTACCAACTTACCCAGCTGTACCTCTAATGGACATCTACCCTAAAGGTTCCAGTCTTCACTGCAGAGATATTTGCTCAACCACGTTTATAGCTGCTCAGTTCACAATAGCTAAGAACGGGCATCAACTGAGATGTCCATCATTTGACAAATGGATAATGAAGATGTGGTACATATACCCACTGGAATTGTACTCAGCAACAATGAAAGATGTTATAATGAAATTTGTAGGAAAATGGATGGACTTGGAACAGATCATACTAAGTGAACTCACACAAGCTCAGAAAGACAAATGCCACATGGTCTCTCTCATCTGTGGTTCCTAAACTGGAAGAGCTTAGATTGCTCTCATACCCAGAAAGCAACTCTAGGGCCAGACAGGAAGGATGTAAAGGTTTGGAGAGGGGAACAGGAGGGTGCAGGAGGAGATCTGGCTGAATTTGGAAGAAAGTCAGCTCCCAGATGGTTCACCTGTATAGTGCCCCAACATGAGACACTGGGAGAAAATGACCAACAACACTGTGAGCAAGGAAGGGACCATGTTAAATGCAAGCAACCATCCTGACAAGATGTACACACCTGTGTAATAGTGGCATCCACCCCAGTTAGGTAACCAGTGGCTTTCTGATTGGCTAAAAGATCTGTTCAGTGGAAAAGAAACCACTGCTAGAACTAGGAACCATGTTAGAATCTTATGGAGACTAAGATCATGGACTCCAATGAGAAGTTTCCACTTGTCTTTGGCCAAAATGTGGCTATACCCATCAAAATCTCTCTAATTAAAAATACTTATTCCCTTTAACCTATCCTGATCTCACTCTCCATTGGAGAATCTGTTTTTCTCTTTCAGAAAGCAGAAAGAACTAAGGACAGCCAACGCCTATCAACCAGACAAGGTGAGCTGACTCCATGCCATCAGGTGAACCACCTCTAGAACATCAGCTAGGGCCCAGGTGAAAACATAAATAAGTTGGCAAGATGAGCAAGAATGCTGCTTCCATGATGAGCCTGCCAACCTGCACCAGGGTGATGTAGACAGGCACTGAGGATACTCAGAATGCACCAAAGCAGAAATCCAGAAGCTTCTGAGAGGTCAATGGTAAAGTAGACTTAAAGCACCCCCACCAAGACTTAGTGAATTTTGCAGAAGAGAGTGTGGAAAGAATGTAAGAGCCACAGTGTGGGAGGGAATATCTAGAGGTATTGCCCCTGCCCCTCAGAATGATTACTTGTTCCTCTTAAATCTTTACCCACAGCTTCATGGTAAATACCAGCAATTGCACTATGGGGGGCCCTTCAGTGGAATGCAGGCAGGATGGAGGGGAATGATACTGCCAATGCTTAAGGTATCCATACAAAGTTACAACTTAATTAAAAAAATAGAAAAAAATGAATGTAGGGCTAGGCATGATGGTGCATGCCTTTAATCCCAGCACTCAGGAGGCAGAGGTAGGAGGATCACCATGAATTTGAGGCCACCCTGACTCTACATAGTGAATTCCAGGTTAGCCTGAGCTAGAGTGAGGCCCTACCTCAAAAAAATGTAGAAATAGATGGAGCATACCTCAAAATAATAAAGGTCACAGATGACAAATTCATAGTCAACATTATGTTAAATGGAAAAGAAACAGACCATTTCCTCTAAAAAAGGAAAGAGGGCCAAGTGTGGAAGTGTATACTTTTAATCTCAGCACTGAAGAGGGAGAGGCAGGAAGATTGTCATGAGTTCCAGGCCAACCTGAGAATACATAGTGCTTTTCAGGTCAGCTTGTGCTGTAGTGAGACATTACCTCAAAAAAATTCTAATAATAGTACAAGAAAGAGATAAGGATGTCCACCTTCACACTTTCATTCAATATCATGCTTAAAGTTCAAGTCAGAGCAATAAGAAAAGAAGAAAACATAAATGGAATATATCAGAAAGGAAGAAGTCAAACTACCCCTTATTGATAACATAGATCTATACTTAAAGATCCAATAGAATCTAAAATATAAAAATGTAAACAGACTAATGGTAAAATGACAGAAAATATATAGCATGCTATCATTATTTTTATATGAACTGAAGATTTTATATCAATATTACAGTATGTAACTTTAGAAGAAGGAACATTGTGATAAACATGAAACCATCATCCTTTCATAGTGACAATGTAGTATATTAAGGGACTCAACACATAGAAATCATTATGTATCTAATTACACAAAAAGTCTCATAGAACCATAAGGAATAATAAGCACATCTTAAATTAAAGTTGGGTATATCAACACCATTATCACGGAACTTAAAATGAAAAGTAGCTAGAAATATTTATTAGTAAACCTGGTTGAATAGATATAGAACTCTGCATACACCCCAAGCAGAAAACTCATTTTTTCCTACAAATATAAACTTGCCATGATGAAATATTTAAGTTTATAAATCAACTCTCAATACATTTACTAGGTTAAATCATACAAGTTGCCATCTCTGATCCTCATGCTATTAAGAATGAAATGGCTAAAGGATACTGGAATTAAACAAATATTTGCAATCTGAATAGCTCAGATGTCATGGATAAATAATACCTCAAAAATATAGCCATGGTGGGTAGCCAACTCCTTTTGATTTGGCTAATTAATCTGCTCAGTGGAATGGCCCATAGCTGGGGCTGGGAAACAAATCAGAACCATATCCACAAAACGAGCCCACTCTCCACCATCAAGCTCCCACCAATTGTGGGCTACAACAGGGCCTACACCTACTAAATTCTCTCTGAAATAATGATTATCCCATCTATCAGGTGTTGACTTCACTCTTTGTTGGGGAATCAGCCCATCACACCTCAACAGGGCCCCAGCTGAAACCAAGAGTAATTGGGGAAATAAGCAAGAGTGCTTCTTCCTTGGTGAACCTGGTACCAGCAAAAGGGTGAAGGATATAGATACAGAGAACACTCAACTCCTACCAGACTAAATACCCAGAGATACGGAGGCTCCCAAGACCTCATCACTGAAGTAGACCTAAAACAAACCCAACATGGCTTAAGGAAATTTGCGGAAGAGGGTGTGGAAAGATTGTTAGAGCCACAAGTTGGGTCATTATGCACAGAGATATTGCTACATACCAATAACTGATGGATTACTACACAATGCACAACCCATATTCCCTGACAAGGTGGGTCTCTGCAGAAGGGGGAGGACAAGAAGGAGGGTAATGATGGTACCAACATGTTTGTACACACACTGTATACATAACTAATAAAAAAGTGAAATGTAACCTAACTTAGACAAAGCTAGTCCAGCATTGCACACTGAAAAGCCATAATCAGGAATTCATGAACAAATAACCTTATTTTTTTCCTTGAGAAACTCAGAAAAGGAAAAAGCAAATTCAAAAGTAGGAAACAGAAGGAAATAATTACTGGGGTGGCAATCACTGAAGCAAAATACTGAAACAATTTTGAAAATCTGTTCTCTAAAACAATTGATTATCTCTAGATAGCTTGAATAGGAATTAAAGCCCCATAGGTTTAAAACCATGCTGCTAAACAAAACCACTATTTATATTGTAAGATGTATTTACTCAAAGAGTTTCCTCAAGTAAAAAATATTATTCAAGAAAAAAAGTAAAGAGATGTTGGTCAAAGGGGACTATGATTCAGTTAGGAGGAATAAGTTCTGGAGAGTTCTATAGCACGGTGACTGCATTGAGTAATAATACATTATATTGATGGAAGGGTAGATCTTGCATGTTCTCATCACAAAATGATACTTATGTGATGTCACAATTACGTTAATTATCTTAAAGTTTTCACATTACATACATGTACCAAATGTTGCAGTTACATCATAAATAGACAAATATTTACTTGTCACATGTACCTTAATAAAAACAATAATTTTGAAAATGAATAGTAATATCTAACAAAGTCTACCTTGTCTTATTTCTTCTTAACTCATTTGAGTAACTGACAATCTATTTTTTCTGCAAGATATATTACGCTGGCCAAGGCCTACAAATGCACTACTAATTTATTTTATGGCTAATTAAGTTCTCATGCAACTACCAAATAGAAACATATACTCACAGGGTCATTTGTTTTGATTTGCACACTGCTTTATGTCATATGTATTTGTTTTAGTTATTTCGCTTAATAAAATACTAAGCAATAAAAAATAAATGTGAAGTGACACTAATCGTATGAAACATTAGTTTAGGGGCAGGGAGATGACTCAGCCAATAAAGATGCTTGCTTTAAAAACTGGTGGCATGAGACTGACTCCCCAGCACTCATGTAAAGCTAGACATAAAGTAACACCACGTGCCTGCAATTCCAACATACTTGTGGCAATGGGAGTGGAGTCAGGAGAACCCAGAAGCTTGTGGGCATGCTATACTGGTGCACATGAAGTGGCAAAAACAAAACAACTACAAGGGAGACCCTGTCGCAAGACAAAGCAGAAGAGGACAAACATTTTGAGGTGGTGCTCAGATATCCTAATTTGTGCTTTGCATACACATACACACATGTATAATAGAAAATATTAGCTTAGTGATTTCAAATGAACAAACCAAGATGTTAAAACAGGTGGTGAAGGAACATCTAGTTTGGGGAGGAAGTATAAAAATCTGTAAGAATTCTATACTCAGTTTACTTCACAATGTTAAGATCCATGAAAAATAGAACTTAGAGATGATGTAATATATGATATACAACAATGGCAATGGTGGAATCCAGTCACTTTTTGTTCCTACATCAATAGATAGTGTTCCTATTGATTTTACATATATTAAACCAAATGCTTAAAGAATATGTGTCACATTATATAATTGCCTACCATAGCCACTTTTGAAATTGAACTAAGTGTTGTACCTGATCATGTTGGATCTAGATATCCTCAACTTTCTAATTTTTATAAATGATTATCCTTCCTGTAGAGAGCCGAGAGGTGACCGCCATTATGGCGCTGACATCCGGCCTCGGCCCTGGTGAGAATAGCGCATGTGCAAGTGGCAAAAGCGCGCCAAGTCACTGCCCAGCCCGGGCATATGAGCGTCATATGAGCATCATATGAGCGCGCAGCCAATCAGCAGAGTACACGCCACCTAGGGGCTATATAAGCGGCGCCATTTCGGGGGCGCGGGGTCTTCCTCTTTCATCTGTTCAATAAACGCTTGCTGCAGAAGGATCCTGGTGTCCACGTGCGTTCTTGCTGGCGAGACGACTACGCGGGCTACAACTGGTGCCGAAACCCGGGACGCCGGGTGCCTGTCATCGCCGGCGCCGAGGAGACCCCCCATTCACGGGGAAGGATTCAGAACTGCAGCACTAAGGTAGGTTCTGAGAGGCATGTCTGGTCTTGACTTGTTTCATCTTTCATCCAAATTGGTAGGAGCAATTTTCGCTCTCCCTATTGTGATGGTGGCTCTCGTTCTCTTCTTTGTGAACATGGGAGCCTCACATTCGGAGCTACAAGACAGCATGTCAGAAACAGAACGGGATAAAAGTTTAGGGGCCCTTGAGGAAAAAGAAAAAGACGTCTCTAAGAAAAAAGGCCTTTCCGCGGACGCTAAGTCCACAGAAAGAAAAGACAAGGGAAAGGACGCCCTGGGAGAGAAACATGAGAGGGAAAAGAGAAGTCCAAAAAGGAGGCTTCTTTATCCGATAAAAGAATTGGAGGCTTTAGGAATTGATAGCTCAGAGTCTGAGGATCTTAGTCCCTCCGAGGAGGAAGAATTAGATGGCGAAGCGGCTCGCTATGGGGAGGAGAGATATTATTTTGATGAGCTACCGCAAAATCGAAAACAAAAGAAGATAGGAGATAAGAACCACGCGGCTTTTCAATCTGCCGCCCCTATCATTCCCAGTGCTCCTCCGCCTTATGCCGGCAAGCATTGTTCAGATTCCTTCCTTTCAGAGGGGGACAGAAGGAGGTGCTTACAAGCCTTCCCGGTGTTTGAGGCTGCGGATGGAAACCGCGTTCATGCGCCGGTAGAGTATGCCCTCATTAAGGAACTTGCTGAATCAGTTAATAAGTATGGAGTAGATGCTAATTTTACAGTCATACAGCTTGAGAGACTCGCCACTATGGCAATGAAGGAAAGACTGCAGAGGACTTTGTTGGAACTGGGCTATTGGAATAAGGGCTGGCTGCGTTCTGCTGCTGAGGTCCAGAGTGTTTGATCAAGGTTAAATTTGTAATGGACTGATGTGCTTGGCTAGAGATATTGGACTGAGAGATTTAAGATTTTAAGCTGGAAAACCTCAAGCAAGTTAAAATTACAGGCACTGAGACTGGTTTTAGGTTACTGAACCTGCTATTGTCAAACACATTAGCAATCTTAAGGAAGATGTTCCAACTGCTTTACATTAAAACAATGGAAAGGATGCCTGAGGAAAGGCTATCATAGAAATGCAAACACTTTTGGAAAGAGTTGACTGGAGGAGGAACCTGCTTTTCAAGGCTATTGAACTTGAACTGCAGAAGTTTGATGTTTGTTTGATGGTGGTTGAGTTTACATTGTTTTAGTCTCTCCTTGCTTTAATCCCAGAGGAATTCGCCCATTACAAATTTGGCAGATGGATGTTACTCACGTCCCATCTTTTGGCAAATTACAATATTTACATGTTTCCATTGATACTTGTTCTGGAGTTATGTTTGCTTCCCCATTAACCGGGGAGAAAGCAGCCCATGTTATTCAACACTGCCTCGAGGCGTGGAGTGCCTGGGGGAAGCCCAAAATTCTTAAAACTGACAATGGACCAGCTTATACTTCTCAAAAATTTGGACAGTTCTGTCACCAGATGGGAGTGACCCATTTGACAGGTCTCCCATATAATCCTCAAGGACAGGGTATTATAGAACGGGCTCATCGCACTCTAAAGTCTTATTTAATAAAACAAAAAGGGGGAGTCGATGAGGCTCTGCCCTCAGTCCCACGAGTGACTATATCCATAGCACTCTTTACTCTTAATTTTTTAAATTTGGACAGTCAGGGCCATTCGGCGGCTGACCGTCATTGCTCAGAGCCTAACAGGCCACAGGAGATGGTTAAGTGGAAAGATGTTTTGACTGGTCAATGGAGAGGCCCGGATCCTATTTTAATAAGATCCAGGGGAGCTGTTTGTGTTTTTCCACAGGAAGAAGACAATCCATTCTGGCTACCAGAACGCCTAACACGTAGACTTGTGAGACCTGACGAATCATCGAGATCCTGTGCAGGAGCCGAAGAAGTGGACAAGATCCATTATGAAGACCCTACTCTACTAGAGTTGACCCCTCCCTAGCTGTGGGCCTGACATCCTGGATTTCTTCAGCCTTCTCTTTCTTTAAGGAATGGGTGGGAGTGGCGCTGTTTGGTGCAGCCCTATGTTGTGGCTTAGTGTTCCTGCTTTGGTTGTTCTGCAAGCTCAGAGCTCAATAGCAATGTGACAAGGCCGTTATTGCGCAAGCACTTGTGGCTATGGAACAGGGATCATCTCCTGAAATTTGGTTAATTAATTAGACTGAGACCCTCAGTCGATGCACCTCAAGGGTTTAGCCCATTGCACTGAGTCGATGGGAGATCTAAGTCTAATCAGCCCTTGCCTAAGTGGCTGCAGCACCAAAATATGAGATTGACAGCCCTTGCACCCCCAGGAACAATATTCCATTGCACAGGGATGGGTGTTAACTCCCCTTTTTGTCTCTCCCTTGGCCTTTGCACTCAGAGGACTTGTCACCATTGCACCTGATAAGGTGAGGGAGTGAGCTCTTGATCGCTTATTCCCCAAGGAAGGAATTTGCTTGATCGAGCATAGGGTTGTTTGGTGCTGCGCTGGCTGGGCTATGAGGCAGTTGTCATCTTATTAAAACAAACAGGGGGAGATGTAGAGAGCCGAGAGGTGACCGCCATTATGGCGCTGACATCCGGCCTCGGCCCTGGTGAGAATAGCGCATGTGCAAGTGGCAAAAGCGCGCCAAGTCACTGCCCAGCCCGGGCATATGAGCGTCATATGAGCATCATATGAGCGCGCAGCCAATCAGCAGAGTACACGCCACCTAGGGGCTATATAAGCGGCGCCATTTCGGGGGCGCGGGGTCTTCCTCTTTCATCTGTTCAATAAACGCTTGCTGCAGAAGGATCCTGGTGTCCACGTGCGTTCTTGCTGGCGAGACGACTACGCGGGCTACAACTGGTGCCGAAACCCGGGACGCCGGGTGCCTGTCATCGCCGGCGCCGAGGAGACCCCCCATTCACGGGGAAGGATTCAGAACTGCAGCACTAAGGTAGGTTCTGAGAGGCATGTCTGGTCTTGACTTGTTTCATCTTTCATCCAAATTGGTAGGAGCAATTTTCGCTCTCCCTATTGTGATGGTGGCTCTCGTTCTCTTCTTTGTGAACATGGGAGCCTCACATTCGGAGCTACAAGACAGCATGTCAGAAACAGAACGGGATAAAAGTTTAGGGGCCCTTGAGGAAAAAGAAAAAGACGTCTCTAAGAAAAAAGGCCTTTCCGCGGACGCTAAGTCCACAGAAAGAAAAGACAAGGGAAAGGACGCCCTGGGAGAGAAACATGAGAGGGAAAAGAGAAGTCCAAAAAGGAGGCTTCTTTATCCGATAAAAGAATTGGAGGCTTTAGGAATTGATAGCTCAGAGTCTGAGGATCTTAGTCCCTCCGAGGAGGAAGAATTAGATGGCGAAGCGGCTCGCTATGGGGAGGAGAGATATTATTTTGATGAGCTACCGCAAAATCGAAAACAAAAGAAGATAGGAGATAAGAACCACGCGGCTTTTCAATCTGCCGCCCCTATCATTCCCAGTGCTCCTCCGCCTTATGCCGGCAAGCATTGTTCAGATTCCTTCCTTTCAGAGGGGGACAGAAGGAGGTGCTTACAAGCCTTCCCGGTGTTTGAGGCTGCGGATGGAAACCGCGTTCATGCGCCGGTAGAGTATGCCCTCATTAAGGAACTTGCTGAATCAGTTAATAAGTATGGAGTAGATGCTAATTTTACAGTCATACAGCTTGAGAGACTCGCCACTATGGCAATGAAGGAAAGACTGCAGAGGACTTTGTTGGAACTGGGCTATTGGAATAAGGGCTGGCTGCGTTCTGCTACATCAATAGATAGTGTTCCTATTGATTTTACATATATTAAACCAAATGCTTAAAGAATATGTGTCACATTATATAATTGCCTACCATAGCCACTTTTGAAATTGAACTAAGTGTTGTACCTGATCATGTTGGATCTAGATATCCTCAACTTTCTAATTTTTATAAATGATTATCCTTCCAACCCTTGTCCGCTTACTCTCACAGCATAAACATATGGTACTTTCATGGCAGAGATACTTATTTTGCTTTCTTTTGGTATAGAGTCTTATATGGCCATGTAACTGAGAATAACCTTGAACTCCTGCCTCCTCCTACGATTATATTTGTGCACCACCTCACCACACACTTATAATTCTTGAGACTCATATGCATCTTATCCGCCATCCAGCTTCAGCCCAACTGCACAGATATATTCTCTCTCCCTTTGTCAGGGTCTCTATGCACTAGTCAAACTGCACTACTAACATCACACGGATTAAGTTCAGTATCACTCCTGTTCTTGCTCCTCATGTCTCCCCTACGTGAAATATTCACATCCTGTTTTTTAATTTATTTTGTAAAATTTTTATTATTTATGGACATACTCAGTATGCAAACAGCACATGTTGGTACCTTCTTACCCTCATCCCCACCCCCCTCCAAAGGGACTCTTCTCAGTGGGGATGCTAGTCATTCCCATGGGGATTGTGGGTCATACATTGTGGGAGTAGCCATCAGTAATGAGGAAGAGGCAATGTCTCTGTGCATAATATCCCAACTTGTGGCTCTAACAATCTTCCAGCTCCCTCTTCCATGAAATTCCTTGAGCCATGTTTGGTTCATTTTAAGTCTGCTTCAGTGATGGGCTCTTAGGAGCCTCTGAATCTCTAGATCTCTGGTTTGGTAGGAGATGAGTGTCCTCAGTGTCTATCTTCTTCACCCTTGTGCTGATATCAGGTTCACTGAGAAAGAAGCACTCTTGCTCATTTCCCCAGTTTCTCTATGGTTTCAGCTGGGGCCCTGATGAAGTGTGATGGCTCATTTGTCTCCTCAGGTCTTGCTTCCATCTGAAAAACAGAAGCAGATTCTCAAAGGAGAGTAAAGTCAGCACAGGTTAAATGGGATAACCATTATTAGTTTAGAGAGAATTTAATGAGTGTAGGCCCTCTTGTAGCCCAAGATTAGTGGGAGCAATGAAAATTCTGTTACTTATCAGCTCCATAATTTTGAAAACTGTAAATATCCTGCCTGGTAAGACTGTTATGGAAAAAATGAGATAATTCCTCATAGATTTCCCCTATAGTACTTGATATCTAGCTATACTTAATTATCTTACTTTCCTTTATGATGGGGTTGAGAAGTAATTAGTCAGGTGTCTTTATTTTCAGGTAGCCTGTCAGAAGAGGGCCCAAAGACAGCACTGAAAGAGATGTCACACTGTTGGCTTAATTTAGCATCGGATCCAATCTCAACCAATCAGCTCTATCTCACCTTACTCAGGTGTGTTGTACTTTTCCTGAGCTAGCCCCTGAGCCCAGACCAATAAGCTCTCTACTTTGGATTCACCCCAGCCAGAGAGCCCACCAGAATAAAATTATAAATAGTGGCTTAGGGCAGAAAGGCAGCTCTATGTCCTCCTCTTTTTGGCTGCTCTTCTATCCATGCCTGATGCACAAGGTCGAACATGCATCAAGTGTTGATTTGCAGTGTCTGGAGGCCATGGAGCACCCCTTTTCTCTCTCCATCTTCCTCTCTTTCAAATAACTAAAAATAAAAATATTTTAAATATGAACAGAGAAATAGCTGAGTCAAATAGTATCATAGATCAAACTAGCCTAATGGATAACCACAGACTATTCCACTTAAACAATTCAGAAGCATTCTTATCAGCATCCCATAGAACTTTCTCTAAAATGGATTACACAACAGATCACAGAGGAAGTCTTAACTAACAAGAAAGCTCAAATAATTTATGATATTTTGACCACAATGCTATGAATTAGAAATCAACACTAAGAGAAACTACAGAAATTATAAAAACTCATGGAGATTTAACAATGTATTATTGAATAGTGAGTAAGTCATCAAAGAAATCAAGGAAATAAAAATAATTCTAGAATCAAAGGAAAACTCAACATACCAAAACATATGGACTTTATTGAAAGCAGACATAAAAGGGAGTTGTAAAAGTGCAAGTGAAAATAAAATTCAGAGATATTTCATGGCTAGAGATATTGCTTAGTGGTTAAGGTTGCCTGTGAAGCCTCAGGTTTGATTCCCCAGTACCCATGTAAGTCAGATGCACAAAGAGGCACATGCATCTGGAGTTCGTTTACAGGGGATATAGGTCCTGGTGCACACATTTTCTCTTTCTCTTCCTCTCTCTCTCTTTGCCTCCTTCTTTCTCTCATAAAAATATTCATAGAGATTTCAGATAAATAACTTAATTTTGTAACTTTGGGCCTTGTAAAAACAAGAACAAGCCAAAATCAAATGAGTCAAAATATAGAAATGATTAAGATAAGGGCAGAAATCAATGAAATGGAAAAAACTACAAAGTATCACTGCAAGGAAGAAGTAGTTCTTTAAAGATTAACAAGTGGGGTCTGGAGCCCATTTCCTGGGTTGATATATACATTCACTGTATACTAAAAATGTATTGAACAAATTATTTAAATGATGTCACTTTCTCTTACTTTTCTTCCTTCTTTCCCTCAGTTTTTCCTTCCTTCCTACCTTTCTTTTTCTCTTTATTCTTTTGCTAAACTGGGGGGAGCACTGTGAAATTATTATAACACTGAGGTATAATCTGAGCTTTTGATTTTTAAGAAATATTTTATGTCTATTTATTTATTAGAGAGAAAGAGAGATACAGAACTAGGCAGGTACAGACAGAGGGAGAAAATGGGTGCACCAGGGTCTCCAGCCACTGCAAACGAACTCCAGATGTATGTGCCCCTTTGTGCATCTGGCTACATGGGTCCTGGAGAATTGAACCTGGGTCCTTAGGCTTTGCAGGCAAACACCTTAACTGCTAAGCCATCTCTCCAGGTCCTGAGCCTTTGATTTGAGAAACAATGTCAAACTGTAGAACTCAGGCTAGCATTAAGTCTATAGCAGACTCTTTTTTAATTTTCTTTTTTTTAAGGCAAGCCCAACAGACTATCCTTTCATTTTTTAAGAGAGAGAGAGAATTGGCATGCCAGGGCCTCCAGCCACTGCTATCAAATTCCAGATGCATATGCCCCTTGTGCACATGTGTGACATTGCATTCTTGTGTCACTGTGCATCTGGCTTAAATAGGATCTGGAGAAACACCATGGGAATGATGACATCCTTCCCAAAACCTTTACACTTACATGCAAATATCTGTCAGTGAAGTTCATCTCATTCCTCAGGGTTTCCACTCAGTAAGGATACTTCTTATTTGATTTGGTGCATTTCACTTTAAATACTTGTTAAATATTATAATTAAATGCAGTTAAAATTCAACATCTTGTCTTAGAGATAAAGAAGGTGAGAGTTGGGGAGGCTATATGACTTAACCCCATCAATACAAATGGTTGGTGGCAAGGGTAGAACAGGGTTCACTTTAAAAAATATTTATTGACAACATATGTACTTACAGACATTAAACCATGATAATTCCCCCCATTTTCCCTTCACAACTCTACTCTCCATTATATCCCCTCCTTCTCTCCATTAGTCTCTCTTTTATTTTGATGTCATCCTCCGTTTCTCCTATTGTGAAGGTCTTGTGAAGGTATGGCTAGGCACTGTGAGGTCATGCATATCAAGACCAATTTCTATCTGGACAGTTGCATTGTAACGAGTGGTACACTTCCTTTGGCTCTTACAGTCTTTCCACCATCTCTTCTGCAATGGACCCTGAGGTTTGGGGGGGTGTGATAGAGATGTTTCAGTGCTGGCAACTACTCTGTCACTTCTTCTCAGCACTATATTGCCTTTTGGGTCATCCCAGTGGCCACTGCCATCTGAAAAGAGAAGCTTCTCTAAACAAAAGTGAGAGTAGCATTAATATATGAATATGAACATTAAGTGTAGTGTCTTCAGGGCAGTTTGATGAGAGTAGTATATGCATTTAACCAGAAAAGAGCAGGATTTATATCCTCAAGGCTCATGACCTCTTCTGCCATAGGCTTTTCATTATATTTTCAGTACTAGGCATGTATTCCCTCCCATAGAGTGGGCCTCTTGCCCAATTAGAAAGCAGTTGGTTTCCCCCAGAGTAAACATGCCACTATTGCACCTGTTCAGTCATTTGGCCTGTCTGGACAAACTTGAGGCTTCCAGTGTCCACTGTTTTTACTGCTGATGACTTCTGTCTCCCATAGGGCTGTATGCAGTGAAACATTTTCCAGATTTCAGTTGGCTGGTCTACAGGAAGAAGGTTTTCTGCTGAGCACCAGCTTGATTTCTCAGTGGCCTTCCCACCCAGGCATGTGAAGTCTTCAACAGTAGGGTCTTACTTTCTTTTACTTGTAGGAAACCAACATCCTTGGCAATAGCCTATAATGTTGTGAAGGGAACAGGGAACTCCCTGGTCAACAATTCACTGGAAGGTATCTCATTCCTGGCACTGAAAAATTTTTAGTAACAATCTATGGCTTCTGGATATGCCATTATCCAAAAAAGGAGGCTTTCATATGTCTTATTCAGAATATCTTGAATTTTGATTGACCCTCCCCCCACCCTTCTATTATTCTATGCCCCTGGCCTCACATAGGCCATTCCATTGTCTGTAATCTGTTCTTCTACTTACACATATATAATATCATCCCCTAAAGTCCACCCCTCTCCTAACTTACTTATAGCCTTTTTCTATCTTACTGGGCTCTGCTACCAATTTTTGGTTCCAGATCACATGCAAGTCTAAATATTTGTAGCTAGGATCCACATATGAGAGAGAACATGCAACATTTGGCTTCCTGGGCCTGGGTTACCTCACTTAGTGTAATGCTTTCCAGATCCATCCATTTTCCTGCGAATTTCATGATCTCATTTTTTTCTTTCCTGCTGAATAGAACTCCACTGTGTAAATGTACCACATCTTTATTGTCCATTCACATATTGAGGGACATCTAGATTAGTTCTATTTGCTATCTATTGTGAATAGAGCAACAATAAAGATGGCTGTGCAAGTATCTCTAAGGTAGTGAGAAGAGTCATTAGGATATATGCCTAGGAGTGCTGTAGCTGGATCATATGGTAGAATTATTTTTAGCTGTCTGAAGAATATCCACAGTAATTTCAACAATGGCTGTACCAGACTACATTCCCACAAACAGTGCAGAAAGTTCACCACTTTTTTTTTTTTTTTGGCATCCTGGCAACATTTATTGTCATTTGTGTTCTTGATGATAGCCATTCTGACAGGAGATTGGTCTATATATTTTTTTTTTGTTCTGCCTTTGGCTTTGGTATCAGGGTGATGCTGGCTTCATAGAGGGAGTTTGGTAGAATTCCTTCCTTTTCCATTTTATGGAAACGTTGGAGAAGCAGTGGAGTTAGTTCTTCTATGAAGGTCTGGTAAAATTCACCACTGAATCAATCTGGGCTAGGACTTTTTTTTACTTGGGAGATTTTTTATAACTGCTTGGCTCTCTATACTTGTTATAGGTATATTTTGGTACATCATATTCATCAAGGAATTCATTCATTTCTATCAGATTTTCAAATTTACAGGCATTATATATAT
This sequence comes from Dipus sagitta, assembly GCA_036346955.1. Lineage (NCBI taxonomy): Eukaryota > Metazoa > Chordata > Mammalia > Rodentia > Dipodidae > Dipus > Dipus sagitta. The sequence goes on along the minus strand of CM070774.1, from coordinate 102,384,062 downwards.
GTACATCTATCTATCTATCTATCTATCTATCTATCTATCTATATATCTATCTATATCTTTAAGGTATGTCCTTATGATTTTCTGAATTTCCTTGGTGTCTCTTCTAATGGTGCCTTTTTCATCTCTAATTTCATTAATTTTTGTCTATTCTCTCTTTCTTTTTGTCATATTTGCTAAGGGTTTATTAATCTTGTTTATCCTTTCAAAGAACAAACTCTGTTTCATTGACTTTTTGGATTGTTTTTTGTTTGTTTATTTGTTTTCTATTTCATTAATTTCTTCCCTAATCTTTATTATTTCTTCCCATCTACTGATTTTTGGTTTGCCTTGTTCTTCTTTTTCTAAGGCCTTAAGGTGAAGCAATAAATTGTTTACTTGTGAACTCTCTAATTGCTTAATATAAGCATTTAAAGCTATAAATTTCCCTCTTAGGACTGCCTTCATTGTGTCCTAGAGGTTTCAGTATGTTGTATTATCATCATCATTTGATTCTATAAATTTACTGATTTCCTTTTTGATTTCTTCAATTAATGATGAATGCATCATTCAATAGTATACTGTTTAGTGTCCATGAATTTCTGTACACTCTGTAGTTTTTATTGTTGCTGATTTGTAGTTTAATTCCATTGTGGTCAGAGTACAAGAGCATATTTGTATTTGTTAAGGTTTGCTTTGTGTCCTATATATATGGTCAATTTTGAAGGATATTCCATGTGCTGCTGAGAAAAATGTATATTCTGTAGCATTTGGCTATAATGTTCTGAAGACATCATTTAGGTTCATTTGTTCCATGACATCATTTAATCTAGATGTCTTTCTATTTATTTATTTATTTTTGCTAGGATGCCCTGTGAATTGATGAGAGTATGGTATTGAAGTCACCCTCTACAGATGTATTTGGTGTTATCTGTGATCTTAAGTCTAATAGGTTTTGATGAAATTGGGACCCCACAAGTTAGATGCATATATGTTTAGAATTATAATGTCCTCCTCTTGGAGTGTTCCTTTAATCAGTATAAAGTGACCTTCTTTATCTTTCTTCACTAATGTTGGTTTGAAGTCTATCCTGTCACATATTGGCATAGTGACACCTGCTTGTTTCCTAGGCCCATTTGCTTGATATACTGTTTTCTATCCTTTCACCCTAAGGCAGTGTCTATTTTTTATTGAAAGATGAGTTTCCTGGAGGCAACAAACAGCAGGATCCCGCCTATTAATCCAGCCTGCAAGCCTGTGTGTTTTGGTTGGGACATTGAGGCCATTGATGTTAAGAGTTATAATTGAAAGGTGTGTATTTATTCTTGCCATTCTTCTTATTTAGTAGTGCTTCCTGTTTACCTTTACTCTCTTGTTATTTGAGTATGGTTTATCTTTTTCTGTTTCCTCATGTGTGTACTTTGCTTTCTCTTTAGTGTGAAGAATTCCTTCAAGTATTTTCTGTAGAGCTGGCTTAGTTGTCATAAATTCCTTTTTCCTGTTTTTGTTGTGAAATGTCATTATTTTGACTTCTATTTGGATAGACAGCTTTTCAGGATAAAGTATTCTTGGTTGACAGTTGTTATCTTTTAGAACTTAGAATACATCATTCCAAGCCCTTCCTACTTTTAAAGTTAATGTTGAATAATCTGCTGTGATCCTCATGCGCTTGCCTTTATAGGTGACTTGCTTTTTCTAACTGCTTTCAATATATTTTCTTTGGTTTCTGTGTTTAATATTTTAATTACAACATGGCAAGGAGAGGTTCTTTCCAGGTTTTGTCTCTTTGGTGTTCTAAAATCTTCTTGTATCTGCATTGGCATTTCTCTCCCAGTTTGGGGAAAATTTGCTTCCATGATTTTGTTGAAAATGTCTACTAAGCCTCTGGTTTGAAATTCTTCTCCTTCTACTATACCTTGATTTCTTATGTTTGACTTTTCATAGTGTCCTAGATATCTTGAAATTCCCACTCATACCTTCCTAATAGCTTATCATTTTCTTTGTTGGAGTGTATTTGATCTGCTACTTGGTCTTCTAGTTTAGATATTATGTTCTCTCCTTCATCTATCCTACTGGTGAATTTACCACAGAGTTTTTTATTCAACTGTGTTTTTCAATGGCTTTTCTTCAGTATTTCTATTTCCTTTCTCATGTCTTGTAATGAGCTCCTTATTTCATTAAGCTGGTTTCCTGTTTTCTCTTGGAATTCCTTCAGGAGTTTGTTTTCTTCTTTAATTCCTTTCATTTATTCTTTAATTTCTTTGAGTATAGATAAAATCATTTTTTGAAACCTTTATCAGGCATTTCATCTAAAACAGTTTCATTGGGGGCCATTTCTGATGGATTTATTGTTTGGTGGGATTGTTTTTCTTGATTCTTTGTGTTTCTTGCAATATAATGTTGTGAGTTTTGTATCCTTGAGTTGATTTAATGCATGGGTTTTCTAATAATCTGCAGTGCTTTTAGATTTAGAAATCCAGCTGTAGGTAACTTTAGGGTAGGAGTTTAAGTTGCGAAGTGTAGCTCTTGTACTCCTATCCAATCACAGAAGTAATCCTAGGTGTTGCATTTGCCTGTTACTCAAGTATTCTAGTGGGCTGGGTGGAGCAATTTACTGGCAAATTCTAAAATTCAATGGAGTAATATGTATATTCAATAAAAACCAGCACAGTGTATGCAGGTGTGGGGATTGAAACAAACAGATAACCCTGTAAAGCCACAATCACTTAGGGTATGTGTTTCTCTACACACTTAATTCTATCAACTTGGAGATTGAGATTTCTGTACTTAAATGGGTTCCAGGTCAGCCTGGATCTGAATCAGAACTTGCCCCCGATAATGACAGAAGAAAAATGCAAAAGCCCTAAGAATCTGAAAGCATTATAGGCAACAATATTCAATCCACAAATACAGCTTAATTGAGAATGGTCAATTCAACTGAGAATATATAACTCATAACTGGCCCTGATATAGAAAGAGACATTAACACTTCCATTGCAGGCCTATGTACCTGCTTTTTTTTTGTCAGCTGTCCTTATGATCTTTTGGGGTGGCTTCAGATCTCATCAGTGTTGAGTGCCCACCTAGATCCATTTGTGTTGTGCTGTGAATATGGTGCTCTGATAATCTGTACTGGATGTCCTGCTGCTGGGAGCTGAATATGTTCTTTGGAGGGTTGCAGTTCTGTTGGTTGGGGGATGGGAGTTGTACTGGAACTGCTCAGCTGGCTCTACCTGTGTCCCCTTGTCTCTCCTTCAGATTTCTTGACTTTGCAAGAAGGCTAATGAGGTTGGAAAATCCCTTGTTTGGCCTTTACTCCTGCAGCTGGGTGCTAGGTGGGCATCTGGATCAGCCCAGGTCCGCAGGGGTCTGGGTCCATAAGATCCTCAGTGGAAATCTGGATTAAAACATATACACCTTCACTTTTCAGAAGAATAGTGCATTTTGCTGTGGTTTTGCTCAAATCCCTTGCTAGGCTGGATTGGTGTGTCTCCTAAGCAGCCATCTTATCCAGAAGTTCCTACAGTGTTCACTTCTTAATAACAATAGCAAAACACATTGGACAACATAGACTAGATATATTTTAGTCTTATAATATGATAGTTCTGGAATAGGGATAAAGATCAGTGATAGAATTCTCGCCATTGAAAAGAACTGGGTTCAGTCCCAGCATGCCACCTCTCCCCCAGAAGTGATAGTTATCATCAGGACTAGTGGAGGTGAATTCTCTAATCACAGTTTAGAAAGATTGGAGCAGTTTGTCAAAAGTTTATTGTTTAAGGTCTGGAATAGGATTCAAGCCCTTATTGGTGGCCTCAGAGTTCACTGTTATGTCATTGGATTTTTTTTTTTTTAATTTTAGCCCAGGCTGACCTGGAATTCACTTGGTAGTCTCAGGGTGGCCTCGAACTCACTGCGATACTCCTACCTCTGTCTCCCAAGTGCTGGGATTAAAGGGGTGCACCACTACACCTGGCTGTATCGTCAGATTTTTGTTGCTATGTCCTTTGATACTTGGTATGGCACTTTTACCATCTTTTCATCCACTCATATCCCTATAAAAGAAGCAGAATAAGGCCAATTATTGAGAATTGAGTGTCAGAAGAGATTGCATCAGGGAAAGAGCTGGAGCTGTCTTTGATCTTTTGGCAACGGGGACTCCAGTGATGTTATAATTCCAAGAAAGAGGGAGAATATTCACCCTTCAAACACAGTAAGTGGGCCGCAAAAGATCTGTCTTCTTTGCTACTCTGGCCAACTTTGTGATTGCTGCAGACCCTTTGTCCAACTATTTTTAAAATCATTCCTGATAACTAATATTAATAATAAATAAGTAGTAGTATAGTAGTAGTAGTGGAAGAAGAAGAAAAATTATTTGTGAGAAGTACTCAATTTTCCAGTTTGTTTCCCTAACTGACCAATAAAGAATATACACATTCATAAATGTTTTTTTTTTACTGTTTTTGTAAATGATGCCAGGGAGCCAGCTAGTATGAAGAAATATGTGTTTTCCTTTTATTTTCTATTTGCAATATTGTAATATTCACTCTGAAGACCTATTGGCTTCTGTACAGGAACATTTGGAGCTTTTATATTTGTCAGTTGGGTTGGACTTGGCTTGCAAACTCAGTTCAGCTTCTGGGCTTGCTACTGTGTACCAATACTCACTTGGCAGAACAGAAGCTCTATGCTGCCATCTGTTGGAATTCTAGGAAGATGCTTTTCCTGCGTAGTTATTAGAGAATGCTGAATAGAGACATATAAAAACACAAAATATTCCAAAACATACTAGACATTTGTTCACTGTAGACATATGCTAAAGAGAAGATTATTTCAAAATCATAAAGCCTGTAAATAAAAAGTTACGCATTTGTCCTAGATTTCTTTATTTTTTAAAGTGTTTACCACATTTGCTGCTAGGAATTTTGGAATGGAACCAAATACCTGCTACAACATCAAATCAGATAGAATTTGGTTATAATCTCCTGAAGATGTGCAATTTTGTTCTTGGCTAAATCCAATTTATAAGTAAGAGAGATAACAGGGAACAAATCTCCCCAGATACTGCTGACAGAGATCATGGTGAATCGGAATTCCCAAGATAAGGTGAAGCTTGTCATCCCTAGAAAGGGCTTAGAAAACATTGTTCTTACTAGGAATGATGGTGTCACCTGAGTTTTCACCTTTGGAGTTTGCAGGTGTTACAGATCACAAGACATAAATATTTTCCTAATTCACAACATCAAGAAGTAAATGAGTGAAAAGCAGAATAGCCAGAATTTTAACACTTATTAATTTTATGAGTAGAATCAAACTATGGGAACTTGATAATATGAAACTGATGGGATAGAAGATTACTCACTGTTTAAAGAAACTTGCTTGCAAAGCCTGATGACCTGAGTTCAATTCCCCAGGGCACACATAAAGCCAGTTGCACAAAATGGCACATATTTTTCTGGATTTGTTTTTTGCAAGGGCAGGATATACTGGTGTGTGTGTGTGTACACATACGTAAGTAAATAAAAACAGAAACTAAGGTGTAAAAGAAAATTTTATGTGTTATCTCTGCTTAATTTGAGTTTAACTGTCAACCCTCAAGTAAGCCTCTGAGGTGCCAACAGAAAACAGGCACATTGAACTTGGTCATTTACCCTCTGCTCTTCAACATTGTCTGTGATCAAACATTTATGAAAATTTTAACAGGTCTACCCCTTATGTAGCTATTATATCTCCTTTCAGGCCTGACCAGTGCAGCACCTCTCCTAGGAGAGACAATGTGTAACCATGTCTGACTAGTGATCAACTGCGTAGACTTGTCAGAAGAGCAGGATATAGTGGAGTGTGTTTTCCAAGTGTTGGAGAAATATAACACAGAAAAGGTCCCTGAAGCCCATATTAAGAAAACGCATGGGAGGAACTTCACTAGGTACGTGACACATGAAACCTAATACACCATCTACTTCTACAAGGGTCAAGTGACCACTGTTTTCAAATCTGGTACTGAAATTGACCATGCCAGACAACTAGTGATCTATCCAAAATTAAGCTTAAATGCCAAATACTACAGAGTCTGAAATCTTTAGTTTATATGAAAGGATAGCTGCCTTCAGCCATGTCCTGAGACCTTGAGCAAAGTTGAATTTAGAAGTAATGGACTGGTGTGTTTGATAGAAAAATCAGCAGAAAGATATGAAAGATATAAGTTGGAATAGAAAGAAATGAAAGTTCCAGGCCAGCAATTTCAGCATAGTTCAGCTACAAATATTTGAGATATTACCTCCATCAAGATTGGGTCAACTGCTCTGCATTGGGATAGTAGGAGGAGTGCTGATTCCTTTTGGAAAGGGTGATTCTGAACGAAGAATGCAGAAAGAACTTCCTGCTCTTAAAAGTTGGCTTTATTACTTTTGTGTTAAACAAACTTGGTATCCCACCTGGTACTGTTTTGGAAGTATGACAAATTCAGGAAAGAGAGGGTCATTGGGTTTGCAAAGTAGTTTTTTGGAGATGAACCCTAGGCAATGTGGAGCAGGGTCATAGTCCCTGAATAAAGCCATGATGGACCATGGTGTAGAGCTACGGAGATGAACTTTGGGTTGAGGTGGAGACTTCAGGATTTTTTAATTTAGTTTTTTTATTAGTTATGTACACAGTGTGTATACAGTCATGTTGATGCCATCGTTAGCCTCCTCCCTGTCAATTATGGGATGACCACTAAGCAGTGCTGCTCATTCTGGTCCAGGTAGGTCTGCTCAGAAAGAAATCAGCTAAGGATTGATGGATAGCATTTGTACCTCAGAGATTTCATTAGGGGTCTCTGATGCCACCTATGGAGCTTCAGTATTTGATGTTAGTCCTGTCTTGTTTTTTAAAAGTAAGATGAAACATTGTATGTTTACTCATGTGTTGGTACCATCATTTACCAACTGCCTGTCCCCACTCCACTGAGGACAACTGTTAGTGTGATTTCCCATGTTTTCCATGGAATAGTGGGTTATGAGAGTCACAGTCAGTCATTGGAGGGGGGTGGGGAGACAATGCCTCTGGATATTCCCTGCCATCTTGTGGCTCTTACATTCTTTCCTAGCCTTCTTCAGCAAAATTCCCTGAGCCTTGGTGGGCATGTTTTTGGTCTACTTTACTGTTGAGTTCTCAGCAGTTTCTGGATTTCTTTCTTGGTGAATTTGGAGTATCCTCGGTGTCTGTCTCCACCATCCTGGAACAGGGTGTCAGGCTCGCCATGAGAGCTGCACTCATCCTCATCTCACCAATTCTCTGTGGTTTCACCTGGATCCTTGTTGTATGTGAGGGGTGGTTCATCTCTTGCCAGGAAGTCAGTTAACTATTCTGTCTTATTGAGAGATTTTGGTTGTCTACACTTATTGCTATATTCTGAAAAAGAAAAACAAATTCTCCAATGGAGGGTGAGATCAGGATTGTTTAAAGGGGATAAGCATTGTTAGTTTAGTGAGGTTTTGATGGGTGTAGTCTCACTTTTGGACAAAAACTACTGGGAGTTTCTCGTTGGAGTCCATAATCTTGGTTTCCATAGGATTCTGACTTGGTTCCCAGTTCCAGCTGTGTGTTCCTTTGAGTGGCTCTCTTAGCTAATCAGAGATCCAGTGGTTACCCACCTAGAATGTGTGCCACTATTGCACAGGTTGGTACATCTTGTGAGGCTGCTTGCCTTCATATATCAGGGCCCCCTGCTTGCTCACAAAATTGTTAGCCATTTTCCCTCAGCAGCTCATGTAGTGTTTTTCAGCATTATATAGGCTTCATCCCACCCTCTTCAGAACCCTTCTTACCAGATGATCCTTCCATGCTCTTATTGAGGGTTATATCTTTTGGTCCGCTGTCCCAGAGGAAGATTTGTATGGTACCACTTCATCTTGGATTTGGTTTTATGTATATTTACCTCTTTCCTCTCATTCTCCTGCCCCCAAATCCTTCCATTTCTCTTATCCATCCTTGGAGTTGCTTGTAAGGTATGCCTGCAACTCAAGCTGTTCCAGTTTAGGAACTACATATGAGGGAGAACATGTGGCATTTGTCTTTCTGTGCTTGTTTGGGTTCCTGTTTTATTTAATATTTTGTTATTTATTTATTTGACAGAGAGAAAGAGGGAGGGAGGGAGGGAGGAAGAGAGAGAGAGAGAGAGAGAGAGAGAGGGAGAGAATGGGCACTCCAGGGCCTCTAGCTACTGCTAATGAACTCCAGATGTATGCTTCTCCTTATGCATCTGGCTTACAACGATCATGAAGAATCAAGCCAGGATCCTTTGGCTTTCCCGGCAAACACCTTAACAGCTAAGGCATCTTTCCAGCCCTCCTACCTCCTGTTTGTTTTTGATCTTGCTTTGTTCAATCTTTCCTTGCTATGCGTTTTGTTTGCAGTGGAAATGTTTCCAATGCTTGTTTCTAAGCTGCTGAAAATTTGGTATGTGGAGCTTTGCTGGAGGAGGTGTGCTTCTGGAGGTGACCTTGAAGTTTGTCAGTCCAGCTTGTCAGTGCTGGTCAGCTCACTCTTACTGTTTTCTACCAGCTGCTATGGCAAGATGTAATGCCCAGCCTCTGCCTTCCTTTCTTTATCATGAAGAAACTTCCTCTAGAGCTGAAATAAACTTTTTCCCTCATAAGCTGCTTTTAGTTGGATATATTTTCCTAGCAATGAGAAAGTAACTATAACACACCTGCAGACAATTTAAGGTTGCTTAACTTGTTTTTTCTTCCTATAAATTTGAGTAAGATACTGAATGCTTCTATGCCCCTATCTCTCTTATGTATGAATGGAGGTGATAGATAATAGCAGTGCTAAAATCAAAGGGTTGATGCTGAATCAATGACATAAGTGCTCTTGCAATGGCTATATATATATATAAAATGCTTAGATACACATATACATATTACTCTCTTATGTACAGTGTTATACTGTTGAAATTACCAGTTTTCAATTTAAGTAAAAACCTTAATATTATAATATTCAAATAAATTCGTTTTTAATTTTAGAAACATGAAGCAATTAAGCTTTGCAGAATGCTGCAAAGCGAGAATTCGGCCATAAGCTCACATGATTTTTTGAGTGCGTACCAATTTTTTTTTTTTTTTTTTGTGATCAACAATGAAGCCAAACAAGATCTACTTTTGTAGGCTAAGCTTTGCACTTTAAACGTGCTGACTCCAAGAACCTTCACTACAACAGCATTATATTAGCATTATTACATGCATTTAAAGATGTGAGAAACTGAGGCTGGAGAGATGGCTTAGCAGTTCAGACATTTACCTGCAAAGCCAAAGGACCTTGGTTTGATTCCCCAGGACCCATGCAAGCCAGATGCACAAGGTGGCACATGTGTCTGGAGTTCATTAGCAGTGGCTGGAGGCCCAGGTCCACCCATTCTCTACCTCTCTCTCTCTCTCTGCCTCTTTCTCTCTTGCTCTCTCAAATAAATAAATAAATAAATAAATAAATTTTTAAAAAATATGTGAGAAACTGAGGACAAGCTACTTGGGTTTCTTGCTATATAACATAATTATTAAGGATTTGATGTGACAGACACTTTAATTTTCATTATTTTACCATGCCACTTTGAATTCACGTTAAAGGATGCAGTCAGTCTATATGATTTCTGTCAACATATTTGGGTAAAGTTTCTCACTTTCATATTCCTTATAGATCTAGAGAGTAATCCTAGGCTTACTATTTTCCTCATTTATTAATCACAACTAATTATTTAAAAATAAAAATGAAAGTGCTTGAAATTAGGATTTTAAACAGATGAAAGGAACCCTATTTTTCTTTCACCCATGTAAATAACAAGTTATTTCTTGAACACTGTGACATATATTTAATAAGTAAAATGATGTTGAAATGTCAAATAGGAACAAAGTTGCAAGCCAAACCTAAACTCTAGCTCCAAGTTTCTTCACTTATAATTCAAAAGTAAGTCTGTTTGGGCCGGATCATCCCAGCCCTTCTGAGTTTGAATTTACATAATGATTTATGTAAATAGAACCCTCACTATCTGTCTCTCCTCCCTCTCAGTTTTACACCTCTCTTTCCCTTCTTTTCTTTTCTCCCTGAATTAGTCATATTAAAATATTTTGCTTTAATCATCCTGAATGGGCCATCTGCTTCTGTATTTCATAAAAAAGTAGAATTTGATCATGACTGCTATACAAGAACACTCATAGTATTCATATTAAAGGCAAACAAGCCTGACATTTATACCAATGTGGCCTAAATTCTTCTAAATCTTGACTTATATGTGAAATTTGTGTGATGTGTAGAGTCTTCAAAAAGCTCTTAATAAGGTTTTCACAGTTGAACAAGTCACTTTGATCTTCTCAAGACTTCAAAGCAGTAAATGAGGGATACAAGACTGTTCCTGAAACTTTGAAAGTTATTTGCAGGTAATTCAAATTTAGGATCAAGATGTTAGTATAATTAACGAATGATATGTACATCAAGTGGATGGCATTTAACTATTAAAGCAAAACACCCAATGTGTTAATCCCACAAATATTTAGTTCTTATACATGATGAGAAAAAGTCTCTTTTTATAGTGTCAACATTGGAAAATATGATAAATATAAATCTATATTTGGACTGTTCAGTATAATTTGAAAAGTGATTATTTTTTCATGCAGTCATTTTAATATATTATATAATTCATGGTATATGTATAATTCTATCTTGTTTATTTAATTCCCTTTGTTAAGAGAATAAAAATTTACCAAGAATCAGTTATGAGCAGAATCTTTTATAAGATTCTGCATATGCTTTGAGTATATATACTAAGCACATTCACATTTTGGGGTATACTTGGGTATATACTGGGTAGAAGGTGGAAAAGAAAGGAGGTTTCCAAAATGTAAGAACTTGTGCACCTTTTTGTAAGATACTTGTACGAGATAGAGAGAACACATATAGCATACAAAAAAGCCAAGCAATATTTCAACGAAATCTAAATGTATAAGATTACCTATTTTACAGATATTAGTAAATTCATATTTATATGATGTTCACATTTTCAAAACATGAAAGAAAGACAGGGAAAGTAAAAAATGGAGAGAAAGATGAAGAAACAAGAAGGGAAGTCACAGATATGCAGAAAGGAGAGACAAAGATCATTCACACAATCCTTCATAGCACAGTCATATGTTCAATATAGTCTTGGGTTCATTGCAAGCCCCAATAGAATATTTCCAAATAAATTTCTTGCCTAACCACAGACAGGGAAGTGAACAGCCTTCTTATGTCTTCTCTTTTCCTCTAATCTTTTTTTGTGGGTTTGCATGTGCATGTGTGTATACATGTGAGTGCACATGTATGTCTATGTGGGGACCAGAAATTAAGGTCTCAATTGTTCTCCTCTACCTCACTGAGATAGGATCTCTTTCCTGAGCATGGAGCTTCCCAATTCAGATAGTCTTCCTAGCTCTGGGAATTCCCTTTCTTCTCCTCCTGAATACTGAATAATGAAGCCACCATGTCTACTACACATGTCTGTGGGTGCTGGGGATCTAAACTCCAGTCCTCATGCTTATACAGCAAAAATTTTACCAAGTAAGCCATTTTCCTATTCCTCCTTCAGTCTCTTTATTCATAGGGAAGGGTAGGAAATAGGAATAATGTATCAATTAAATATCTTTAAAACTTACATAAACATGGACTAAAATAAATTTTGATGTGCTAAAAATATCTAGGAAATAAAATTCGTCAAGAATTTAACACACCCTTAAAAATAAATTAAATAGATCAATACAATGGTGACTTGTTATTAGGCTTAATTTCCTGTAGGAATCTACATGATGGCAGACACAGAATTCTGCATGTAGGACCTGGGAAGATGGTTTAGTTGCTAACGGTCTTGCCATGCAAACATGAATATATGAACCCAGATCCCTGGAAACAAAGTAAAATGCCAGATGTATGCCTATAATCTCAGTGATGGGGGAGGGAGAGCAACAGTAGGAGACGCAAGATTTGCTAACAACTTTGCCTAGCCTAATCAATAAGCTCTGAGTTCAGTGAGAGACTATGTCTTGATAAATTAGGTGGAGGGAGATACAGTAATACATCTGATGCTGATTTCTGGTCTCCACAAGCATACCTGCACACATGTGGACCCACATACAAGCAAACACACTTGCCTAATTTATGTACAAACACACACACACACACACATACACACACACGCACACAAGTGTATATACAAGAGTCTGACTGAATGTAATTCTGAAGACAGATGCTTCTATTCCTCAGGTGAGCAAGAGAAGATTGAAAGCATTGCCTGGTGTTTGTATGTGAATGTGTGTATATGTGCACACATGTATGTATGTACCATGTGTGGGAGACTAACAATGTTAATCTTAATATTAAGAGGACAATACCAATGGTCAATTGGAGAGGACAGGGAAATTCTGAGTTTGCAGTTAAGAGTTAAGGGACTAATTTTGAAATCCTAGTCATATTTTGCTATATATTTTCTTTTTCAGGGATGGTCATAGATCATTTTTGACATCCAATTTCTATTTTTATGACCCTAAGTCACACAAGTAACAAGATCTTTAATGTGCTATGAAATTATGAATAGAGAAAGCAAGTTATGACTATAACAAGAAAACTGGTGATAGATATAATTTGAGCACTAACTTTCTTAATTAAACATACATATGAAAAGAGTAAGAAGAGGGCAACTAGTATTTGTATGTTAATTTTTTCACAGTTGCTGCTTTTTTCATTTAAACAAATTGGACAGAAATCTTTCCCTTCCACACTCTGGGAACCCAAATAGTGTTCCTTGATCTCATCCTATCAAACATTTCCACTGACCTTCTTCATAGTATCTGCATCTTGGTGTTGCATCTGAAGGACTATAAATCAGAGGAAATAATCGCAGGATTTGCTCAGTTTTATTTTTTTCTCTTCAATAACTTCAACTAGTTAGACCATCACTCAACTCCAGTTCATGCTGGTGCAAAGGCATGAGAAAGTGCCACAGGCAGCACTTCCTATGTAAGCCATGTATGGGAACTGCGGAGTGATGGCAAGAGTGCTTAGGATAGCTCTATGTTCTAGTACTCTTGAGAGTCACAAGAAAATGCAAATAATGGATATAATATCAGTTTAAAATCTAACAATCTGGTCTACCATTCCACTACTTCAGTTAGCCATTTTTGTATTTATCCCCTGACTAATAATTAGAAAACTTTGAAAGTGATTAGGGTAGTTGATTTATTTTTTACATTTTTATATTTTATTCATCTATATGTAGGGAATGACAGAAAGTGTGAGAGAGGGAGGAAGGGAGGAAGGAAGAAAGAGAGAAAGAATGAGAATGGGCACACTAGGGGCTCTTAGCACTGAAAACGAACTCCAGTCACATGCATCATTTTGTGCTAAATGATGACCATCTCCCTAGCCCCCTTAAATTTTTTTTAGTCATGTTTCCTTCTTCCATAATCCATGCTGACATGTTGATGATCTCAGTATTGTGCAGTTCTTATGCAGGTAATAACAGTGGCTGTAAAGTCATGAATGTGACAGCCACTTTGTGTCCTTAAGAAGCATTTCAAAGCACTCCTCCCACATTTTGTCTTTCTTACATTCTTTCTGCAACATCTACTGCAATGTTTGCTGAGCCTCGTAGGGTGTGATGGAAATGACTCACTTAGTGTTGAGTACTCATTTGTCCCTTCTTCTCGGCACCTCACTTAGTTCTGAGTCTCCCAAGTAGTCATTGTTATCTTCAAAAAGAAGATTCTCTGACCAACAGTGAGAGCAGCACAATTTTATGGGTATGAGCATGTATATTTAAAGAGCAGTTTGATGGATACAACATATCCAATTCACCAAACAACAGTAATAGCTTCTTACTCATGGCCTATGACCTCCCCATCCACATAAGTTTTTGACTAGGTTTTCAGAACCAGAAATGAATCCACTCCTGTACAGTATGCCTCAAATCCAATAACAGTTGGTTAACCTCGTAATAGTTATGCAACTGTTGCACTAGTGGACACATAGTACCTGAATGGCCAGTAAATGCAGCTGCATGGTCCACTGCTGGTTAAGACTGTTTTCACACAGCAGCTTGCATAGCACTTTCTAGAACCTGCAGCTGTCCACAGGTGTACCAAATTCTGTTAGTAACCATCAGAAAGTATTTAAGGCACTGGCCTGAAACTACCAGTACCAGGATGTGGTTAACATCCACAGTGAGCTGTTGATCAGAGAGCACTACAAGGTTTCCCCAAAGAAGACAGATAACTGTCAGGGCACTTGACTACCAACCAAAGGTTAATGGTAAGATCCTACTGCTAAAGACAACATATGCTGTTAGTATGGAACATGGAAAGACCTAGTTGGAATCTGGAAGAGAGTCACTCCACAAACAGTTAGCTTGTCTAGTGCCAGAAGGTGTTACATGAGTGACTGGGGAAAAAAGGCCAACATCTGTCCAAGCAACTCATGGTCTAAGCTACTCAGCAGCAAACAACCTGACATGATGCTCACACAAGTGCAATAGTGACACACAGCCATGGTGGGTAACCAACTGCTCTTGAATTGGATAACGGATCTGCTCAGTGGTATGAAACCCATAGCTGGAACTGGGAAACAAGTAAGAAGCATATCCAATAAATGAGTTCACTTTCCAATATCAAGCTCCCATAATCTTGGGCTACAGGAGGGATTATGCCTATTAAATTATCTCTAAAATAATAATTGTTATCCCATTTATCCACTTCTGACCTCACTTTCCATTGGAGAATCTCTTTCTCTTTTTCAGATGGAAGCAGAAACTGAGGAGAAAATCATCCCATCACACCTTACCAGGGCCCCAGCTGACACCATAGAGTAATTGGGGAAATGAGCAACAGTGCTGCTTTCTTGGTGAACCTGGTCTCAGCACAAGGGTGAAGGAGACATATAGTCACAGAGAATGTTCACCTCCTACAAAACCACATATTCAGAGACACAGATTTCCCAAGTCCTCATCACTGAAGTAGACCTAAAATGAACCAAGCGTAGCTCAGCGAAATTCATGAAAAGAGGACAGAAAGATTGTTAAAGCTACACGTTGGGACATTATGCCCAGGGACATTGCCTCTTCCCCTTAACTTATGACTACACCCATAGTGCATGACCCATAATCCCCGCTGAGGAGGGTCCCTTCAGAGGGGTGGGGGAGGACAAGTAGGAGGCTAACAATGGTACCAACATGGATGTTTACACACCTACACACCGAGTACATGCATTACTAATAAAGAAAAAAATAATACTAATAACAAGCACCAGCAAGGTTTCAGGGAGAAAAGGGAAGCCTTGCACATCACTGGTGGGAATGTAAAGTATGCAACCATTATGACAAACAGCATGGGGGTTCTTAAAAAAAACTATGACATGATCCAATAATCCCAGTGATAAGACTATCCAAAGGAAATTAAATCAGTATGTCAAAGTGACATCTGCCCTCTTATGTTCACCACAGCATGTTTTCAATAACCAGGAAATGGAATTGATCTACATAATGTGCTACATATACAAATGGAATAGTATTCAGCCTTTAAAAGAATAAAATCTTGAAACTGTCATTTGCAACAACAAGAACAAAAGAAATGTTTCTGAACAGTGTTGCTTACACACAACTTAATATTTCTCTATTGGGTTATATCTGACAAGACTGTAATTCTTTGAAATTTTGTTATGGATACAATAAAGTTACCCAACAGTCTGTTTATTAGTAGGTTCTTCTAGAATTGATAGTATGGCAAAACTTAGGAGTCACACAAATAAGGAAATAAAGAAATTTTTCTTGGAAAACTTTTTAAAAGTTTACAGTTAGAAGCTACCTGAGACCCACAGATACTGCAGTCCTCAAAAGTCCCAGAGCTGTATCTCAGGTGCGGAAAACAACCTCAAGCTGACACCCACCTTTTGACCACAATGGTCCCTGGGTAGTGTTCCTGAGCCAACCCATCCCATGGATTGCACTTCCAACCACCTCCATGAGTGAGCTTCTCAGTGATACACCTCAAGGAATCTGGCAAAGAAGATCATGATGAGTCAAGCACAAATGCAGAATGCAGAATTGAGCAGTGTGCCTGCAAAATAGTGATTTCAATCTGAGGCTAGAAAACCTGAATGGAACTATGCCAGCCATAGCAAACAATTCCTCCTCTCCACCGTTGCAGGGGAACCTAGCACCATATGTAGTAAAAGGTTCTCAGGTGGGTGGGACTACCACAGTCTTTCATCTAGAAGCCAAGAAAGCCTTGCCAGTGGAAAAGGATCACCTGGCCAGAGGGAGCAGGGTGACTGAAGAAACACTGGGAGGAAGAAGTTTACCCTTATAGACATCTTTCTCTTACAAAGGGTTACACAGGCTTAATTTGCCTTGTGTGCTATGGGTAGTGGCCTTCCCTCCTTGTGTTAACTGATAATCATTTCGCATTCTGATTATTGTTTTTGTTATTAGTTTTTATTATTGGTAATCCCTAGTTGCCAACTTGACAGGGTTTAGAATCACCATGGAAACAAATCTGTTGACATATATTTGAGGGGTGGTTTTCTAGTTCAGATTAATTCATGTAGGAGGACCCATCCTAACTGTGGGCAGCACCATCCCATGAGCTGGGGATCCTGGACTGTCTAAGAAAAAGGAGAAAGTTACAGCACCAGAATTCATCACTGTCTACTTCTTCCCAGCTGATGTGATGGTGTGTTGCCAGCTTCCTGCTCCTGCTACGGTTTCTCCACCATGATGGACTTCCTCAAAGTTCCAGAGGAGCAAGAATCCAAACCTACTCAAAGTAGATATTAAGAAATAATAAAGAATGCAGAAATTAATGAGAAAGACTTAAACAATATGTAGATTCAACCAGAGATTTACAAACCATTAGTGGAACTTACAAAAAGGACAGAAAAAACTCAAATTAACAAAATTATATATAAAAGTTTATAGGACATCATTAGGGAATACTTTGAAAACTTATATTCCAAAACACTAGAAAACGTAGAATAAGTGGATACATTTCTAAATGTATGTAACTTTCTAAAATTACAGCCAGATGATATACATAACTTAAATAGATCTATTACTAGAAATGATACTGAAGTTACAATGAAGTCTCCCCCTGAATAAAAGCCCAGGACTAAATAAATTCAGTGCTGAATTCTATCAAAATTTTACCATAGATCTAATAGTAACAATTTTCACAAAACTCAACAAAAAATTGTATTTCAAAATTTCAGAATGAATGATAACTAAATCTCTGTATGGCAAGTAAAAATAAATTAATAAAATTAAAGAATAATGCTAACACTTCTCAGAGTGTTCACAAAATAGAAGGGAAAAGAATAGTATGAATTCATTTTATGAAGTAGGTATTATCCTTATAAAAACTGGATAAAAACAATATTAAAAGAAAATTACATGCGAATTTCCCTGATGAACATAGATGCCAAAATTCTCAATGAAATACTTAAAAATGAAATTTATGAAGATATATCATGATCAAGTGGAATTCATCACAGAGATGCCAGGTTGGCTTGACATAAGCCTACCCCAGCCTACCATGGGCTCTGGGGATTCAAATTCAGGCCCTTATGCTTGCATGACAAGTACTTTATCCATTGACCAGCTTCTTGACCCACAAATCCTAGAATTATCATTCACAGATTTTAAAATGCTTGGTAACAATATTTAAAGAAAAATTGAACCTCTTTAACATATTTTCAATGTGACAGTAGATTTGGAGAAAAAAGCAGTTTCTGTTAATGAAAAATGGAAAAATAATTAGAAGCTGTAGGGCAGAAAATGGGACTGCTCAGAATAGGTAATTAGTAAAATTGCGAACGTCATGTATGTCCTCATTTATTCATCAATGTAGCAAAATGGAAGCACACATTGATCTCTTTCCCAAAAGAATAATATACCCAATTTTAATAAAGCAAGTTCACAGTTTAGTGATGTTAACATTACAGAGGAAAAACTATACCAGGCAAATTTGTTTTAAAGTGTTGGCGACAAAACTGTAATTTTATTTTGAGTGGCATACTCCTTGACATAAATAGATCAAGAGATCCTTCTGAAACTCATTGCAAATAGTATACAGTACATTCTTTTATATATCTGATCATGAAACACTATGTGTCATGTTATAATTAATATGCTATTCATAAGAACTACTTAACAAAATATCTTTCATGTTTTTGCAAAAAGTAATATGAATTTTTTTTAAATAAATGAATCTAAATCCTTGAGTAAAATTGGAATTTTAATGAAATTTAATTATATTAATGCTGAATTAAATACATATTTATAGATAAAAACATATATAAATATCTAAGTACATATAAAGCATAATTTCTGAAATATATGACATATAAAATATGATAAACAAGCTTTTCAAATCAGAGAAAAAAGATTAAGTTTGTCTTATATGGTGTTAGTACCTGACAAGCCATTTGGAAAAATTATTTATCTTCCATTTCTATGTAAATTAATAAAAACAGTTCAATTTTTAAAGTTATTTTGTGCTTTTGTTACTTTAACACACATTATATTAAATATCCAATATTTTTCTGACCTTCAGACTTGGCAGAAAATTATCTGTGTATTAGCCACTTTTTTGTTCCTTTGAAAAAATATGTAATGAAAACAAGTTAAGACAGGAAGGGTTTATTTTGACTCACACTTTGAAGGTACAGGTCATCATGGCAGGGAAGGCAAGGTGGGAGGAGCACCAGGCAGCTACTCCCCTTGCATCTGTAGTCACATAGCAAAGAGTGATGAATATCATTGCTCAACTTGGTTATTTATTTATTTACTTATTATTGAGACAGAGAGAGAGAGAGAGAGAAGAGAAAAAATATTCACTCCAACTTCTCCTGTCACTGCAAAAGAACTCCAGACTTATGTCCCACTTTATGTATATGTTTTATTTTTTTATGAGAAAGAAGGAAAGAAAAAAAAAAGATTTGGCCTGCCATGAACTTCAGCACATGTGCCATCTTGTGTGTATGTGTTATCTTATGTGGGTACTGGTAAGTTGTACCTGGATCTTAGGCTTCTTTAGGCAAACACTTTAACCACTAAGTCATCTCTTCAGCCCCTGTGTTTGGTTTTATGTGGGTACTTGGGAATCAAACCTAGGCTGTCAGGTTTTGCCAAGCAAGCTCTTTTAACCACTGTATTATCTCCCCACCCCAGGTTTTTTTTTTTTGTTGTTGTTATTAATTTTTATTTAGTCCAGGACCCCAGCTAATGGGTTGGTACCACCTACATTCAGGGTGGGTCTTTCTTGCTCCACTAAACCTTTCTGGAAATGCCCTCCCAGACACATCTAGAGGAATGTTTCCATGATGATTCTAAATCGAGTTAAGTTAACTGTGAAGACCAACCATTAGCAGGTCATTAAAAATCAGGAAAAAAGAGAATATCTGTAGATGTTATTATATAATAAATTTACAAGACTAAAATAGATTATAGGCTGAAAAATTTGGCAAACATGACAGACAAAAGGTTACCATCAATAAACTGTGAAGGTCTTTTCTAATGAATTAGAAGGAGATATATATACCATTTGAATTTTTGGAAAGAAGAAATAAAATTACTGTGTTGACTATAAGAATGGTATTCCCCTAGTTAGTGTGATGGTTAGTTTTGACTATCAACTTGACTGCCTGACTGCAATGAGAGACATGTACATGATTACCAAATGTACTTCTGAATGTGTCTGTAAAATCTCTGACCTAAAGCAATGGTTTAACCAAATGGAAAATGCAAAATTTGTGTGCTTTGTTGGGAGATGATAGAGCTGTGGAAAGAGAAGTCTACTTGAAGAGTGTAGAGAAATTTTTGTCCTATCCACTATCTTCTCTTTGCTTCCTGGCTGCCATAAAGTGAATAGTTTTGTTCTACCATGCCCTGCCTCTATGAAATTTCTATCTTGTCAAGCACCTACACACAATGAATCTAGCCAATAGACTGAAATATCTGAAATCATAAGCCAAACAAACTTTCCTTCCCTTAGGCCATTCCAAAGTGAGGTCAGGGGAATAAATTGAGTAAAAGAAGGTTGGAAGGAAGTTTAATAAAAATTCAAGATATTGTGAATATGCCATATAAAATTTTACTTTCATCGATAATGGCACAACCAGAAGCCAAAGTGTTACTAGAAAAATTTCAGTGCCAGGGATGGGGTACCTTCCAGTGAGTTGTTGGCCAGTGAGGTTCCTGAAGCCCCACAAACATTATAGGCCATTGCCAAGAATCTTGATTTCGCACCAGAAATAGATGGTAAGATCCTATTGCTGAAGACACCACATTCTGGGCTGCAAGTTCACTGAGAAATAAAGCTGAGGCTGAGCTGAAAACCTCTTCCCTGTACACCAGCTGACAGAAAGCTGGAAAAAGTTGCACTGCATACAGCCCTATGGGAGGAAGAAGTCATCAGTGGTGGAAACAGCTCACATTTCAAGCCTCAAGTTTGGCCAACTAGGCCAAAAGGCCAAACAGGTCCAATAGTGGCATGTCTGTCATGGGGCAAACCAACTGGAGGCCCATTCTATAGGAGGGGATACATGCCTGGTACTGAAAACCTAATCAAAAGCACATGTTGGGGGAGGTCATGAGTACTGGCAGTGTAATGCCTACTCTTGTCTGGCTAAATGCATATATTACACTCACTAAACCTTCCTGTAATCACTTTACCTAATGTTCATACCCATATATTAACACTACCCTCACTTTTGTTTAGAGAAGCTTCTCTTTTCAGATGACAGTGACCACTAGGATGATCCAAATGGCACCAGAGTGCTGAAAAGAAGTGACAGAAGAGTAGTGGATACATCTCCATTGTACTCTCCAAAGCTCAAGGTCCATTGTGGAAGAGGTGGTGGAAAGAATGTAAGAATCAAAGGAGGGGTAAAACTGCTTACAATGCAATTGTCCAGAAACTGTCCTCAATATCCATGACCTTGCGGTGCCTAGCACTACCTTCACAAGACCCTCATTATAGGAGGAAAAGATGATGACATCAAAATAAGAGAGAGACTAATGGAGAGAGGGAGGGGATATGATGGAGAGTAGTTTTGTTTAGGAGAAGGTGGGGGGAGGGAGAGAGTTATCATGGTTTATTGTCTGTAAGTATGGAAGTTGTCAATAAGAAAAATGCAAAAAAAAAAAGTTCTTTCCTTTCTTAAATTGTTCATGCCAACTATTTTGTCATGGTGACAAGAAGGCTGACTGGCTAATAATTAAGTCAAAATACCTTACAGACTGCTGAGTAAGGAAACATTGGGATGGTGTCAATGTTGGATGAATACAATTTCAGTCATGTTTGACAGAACCTATTGGGAAGATTCTTTGATATGAATTAGTGTTACATACACACATATTTTTCTACAGAGAGCGTATTTCTAGAATCCAAATTGTAATTTACAGGAACACATGCAGGCATGTGCAAAAATCATGTGTGTATTTATTTATATATATGTTGATTACAATAAAGAACCCCATCTGCAATTTATATTATGTGACAATTGGAATGAGTTAGAGCAGCTTTTAAAAAAATATCTCATTCTTTCAATGTCCATCATTTAAAGTTTACTATGAAAAGTGGGTTATAAAACATTGAGATGACATAGTATTTTACAAAATTTTAATGTATTTTACTGATTCCTTTTATTTTGTTACATAGTTATATTTTTTCATAGGTAAGCAGATTTAGTTTTAGTATACATTAGAAAATTGAGTTAAATAATAAAGCAGAAAATTAGAATCAGATCATTATGAAGTAGGATACAGTTATCTGGAAAATTTCTATCCCAGAACTCTTGTTCACTGATAATGGTTAAATTAATAGTGCACTACTCATATTTTTATACAGAACCACTTGCTGAAATGAACAAAAGTAATGTATTTTTATAAAATATTTTCAAGTATATCTCAGGTTAACTCTACCAAAATGTTTCTTACTTTTTTTCTTTGGAAAATGACTTCAATTAAAAACCTGCCAGAACCTTTTGCCTATTCTTATCCCCAGTTATATGTAAGTTCCAAGGTTACATATCAAGCTTCCTAACAAGGATCAGTGTATGTGAGTCTCTGTCCCATTGAAATTCCACCTCCTCTCCTAATAAATGCATAAACACTACAATATGTTGTTTTCTACTGCATTCTTTATTTATTTTTATTCTTCTTAAAGCGGAATTGTCATGGGAAATGAAAGCATTCTCCCGGAACAGAGTAGTTTTTCCAGTTGTTGACTAGCAGAGGTTTTAAAGTCCACAGTGGAAGGACATTCTAAAATCAATGCTTTTGCTGGTCAGATGCCAAGTTTTGTTTAGACTTGGAGACTATGTGGTAAAAACTAATTTGGAAGGAAGGTAATTTGGAGACTTCTAGATGTTGCAGCATAGACATTGTTGTATAAAACTTTCCCTTAATGTCAGGTACAGGATATTAAGTACTATTGAAATTGTACAGAATACATTTTGCATTGTGAGATTGCCATGAGTTTGTGGGGACAAAGGGTGGAGGGCTGTGGCTTAAAACTGTTATGTGGGCTAGAGAGATGGTTTAGCTCTTTAGGCACATGGTTGCAAAGCCTAATGACCCAGGTTTGATATTCCAGGTCCTATGTAAGCCACATGCACATGGTGGTTTATGCATCTGGAGTTTCTTTGCAGTGGCTTTGCCCTGGGGCACCCATTCTCCCTCTATCTCTCTCTGTGTCTCTTTTTTTAATTGAAGCCTTCCATAATTGTAAACAGTATCCCATGGTAATTCCCTCACCCCCCTTTCCCCTTTGAAACTCCACTCTCCAACATATCCCCTCCCCCTCTCAATCAGGGTCTCTTTTATTTTGATGTCATGATATTTTCTTCCTATTATGATGGTATTGTGTAGGTAGAGTCAGGCACTGTGAAATCATGAATATCCAGGCCATTTTGTCTTGGAATGACTCAGAAGGCACCATGGTGCTGAGAAGAAGTGACAGAGGAGTGCTCAACACTGAAATATCTCAATCACATGGCTCAGGGTCCATTGCAGAAGAGGTGTCGGAAAGAATGTAAAAGCCAAAGGAAGGGTAGGACTCCTTACAAAGTCCTCCTCTTTCTGTGTCTCTAATAAACAAAGAGACATCTTAAAAAAATAAAATTGTACACATGTACCAAACCCTGCCTAAACAGCCCGTGAGGAGAAATAACATGGTTACTTTCTTCTGCTTTCTAAGTTTGCAAAGAAAAATACTTAAGAAGTCTGAATGCTGGGCTGAGGAGATGGTTTAGTCATTAAGTCATTTGCTTACTTGCAAAGCCTGATGGTCTGGGTTCAATTCCCCAGTACCCACTCAAAGACAGATGCTCAACGTGGTACATGCTTATGGAACTTGTTTGCAGCAGTAAGAGGCACTGCACATCCACTTTCTCTTGCTCTTTCCCTCCCTCTCACTCTGAAATAAATAAATTAATTAATTAAAAATAAAATAAAATAAAATAAAAGTGTTATATTCAAATGTCAAGTTGATACTTGGACTTGTAATAGTTTCTTTCTGGTTATCATTTTGCCAGGATTTAGAATCATCATGGAAACAAATCTTTGCTCTTGTTTATTAAGGGTTTTCTAGGTTAGATTAGTTTAGGTGGAAGGACCCTAAGTGGAAAGCGCCATCCCAAAGGATGGGTTCTTGAATTGTATGAAAAAGAGAGAGATAGCTGGACATTGAGCATTCAGTTGCTCAGCTCTGCTTAGTCCCTGCTGAAGTGATGATATGCTGGCTTCCTGCACCTTCCATGCTTTTCTACAATATGATGACTCTTAGCCTCTGCACCCAAAAGTGGCACATGCCTTTAACCCTAGCACTCGGGAGACAGAGGTAGGAGGATCACCGTGTGTTCGAGGCCACCCTGAGACTACATAGTAAATTCCAGGTCAGCCTGAGCTAGAGTGAGACCCTTTTTTCAAGGGACCCTCGAAAAAAGAAAAGTAGAAATAAAATGTCTTCTTCCCTAAAAATAAGACACACACACACATACATCTAGATAATATGTTTATATTATATTTAGAGTTTTTCCTACTCGAGAAGTTGCTAAAGCCATTTCTGGGATACAGGATGAAAGAAGAAACAATGAGAACCCCATATTCGGGCTCCTTTTTTGCCTCTAAGTTAAAAACACCAGCCATGAAAGTTTCTCCTTGGCCCTTGATGGATGGTCAAAGTTCTGGGTCCCTCAGCTATGGAGAGCAGTCAAAGCCCACAGTGTGTGGACACCTGCAGGTCTTTGGCCTCCTGCAATAACAGTCTCATTTACACAGGGTTCTTTGTAATTATAAGCATTTTTAATGCATTAGTAGTCTTAGAAAGAATAGTAAACACTGTCCTATAGAAAAATAACATGAATCAGGATAATTATATGTCTTTTTTTAAAAGGTTAATCTCTCAGTACAGTGCTATATTGGCTCATATAGGAATCATTTTGGGAAATTATAAAACGTTATAAACTCTTGGCTCTGTGAAGGTTGAAAAGACTGAAGTATGCTGATAATTCTTTTGTTTTAAACAGAAAACAAGGTGACTCTGTTTTAATTAATTAATTTATTTTGCTTAGTCTGTCCCTTTAATACTGCGCTTCAATTTATACTAAACTGGTTTCTTTTTATTTTTAATTACACGTGTGTGTGTGTGTGTTTGTGTGTGTGTGTGTTGTATGGGCACATATGCCATGTTATACATATAAGAGGTAAAGGACAACTTCAAAGCGTCTGTGCTCTAGCTTCATTGAGAAAGGGTCTCTGTGGTTGCAAATGAGTTGCAAGACTGCAAACAAACATCTGACTAGCTGGCCCAAGTGCTTTGGAGTCTCCTGGGTCCACACCCCATAGCTGTATCTGTACTGGGATCACAGATGCATGTGCAACTTTGCATCCAGCTTTATGTGAGTGCTGGGAAATTGGACCTAGGCCAGCAGCATTTGCAATCAAGTACCTTGAAATGTTGGGCCATCTTCCCACCTTCATTTATTTTTTCTTAAGAAATTCTAATTTTGCTTCACTAAAAAAAAAAAAAAAATCAGAGGATGGAGAGATGGCTTAGTGACTAAGATGATTGCCTGAAAAGGCTTATGACCAGAGTTCAATTACCCAGTACTCACTTAAAGCCAGATTCACAAAGTGGCACATGCATCTGGAGTTCATTTGTAGTGGGTAGAGGTCCTCATGTATCCTTTCTCTCTGTTCCTCTTCTATCTGTCTCTGGTTGTAAATTAAATAAATAAAATATTTTTTTTAAAAAAATCAGGAATTGGATGCCATATCAAACGGACATCAATTACCTAGAAATAAATTTCCACCTGATCTTATCTCAAAATGGGATCAATCCTGTTTTTAATCTGAAAAGTGCCACAGAAATATTTATAAGATCCTTCTCCAGAGCACTTAACTGAGTATATTATTGAAAAAGAGTTATTAAATCAAGTTCCTCTGCTTGTTCATGGCTTTTTCAGGAGGGGTAGCAGCAATTTTCAGGTGTTTTGCATATAAAACCGTTTTACAAACATCTCTGCTAGGGCCCTGCATAACTCTTGGAGCAGTGCCTAGATTCACAGCTGCATGTAGAGCATGCTGCGAAGCAGAATCCCACTGTGCTTTCTCTACATGTTTAGTCGCTCCCTTGAAAATTTGTCATTCTTCAATGACCAAAAGTTTTATGCAATTTAGCTTACTGCCACTCCGCAGTGAGTTCCTTAACAACATGAAGAGTACACATCTTAGGTTTCTAATGGTAATATTATGATGTCATTTACATTTTCAGACCTGACAAGATATGAAGATCAATTGTCAAGATGTAGCTTAAATTTTTCTGAGGTTAGATACCTTTTCTTAAAATAATGAGAAACTAATGTCTGTAACAAACACAAAATTTGACTCTTTTCCTATTTTGCCTAATAAATTCAGTGTGCACATTAAAGACTTTTCCATATGTGACATTCCTGACTACTTCACTCTAGATGTTTCCTTTGTGCCAGGTTGACCTGGTGTACAAGTTTTACACATGTTGCCTCTTGGGGATGCTATTAACATTTCATATTTTTTATGTGATACCTGTATACTTATTTGTATATGTATTTTTGTTATACACATACATAATCATATTAAGATACTCTGTGGGAAGGATATGATTTTCTAATTTGCACAAGGGTAAATTATGAACTAGCTTTGTGGCTACATTATTCTGATTTTGTTTAGAATTTATAAGGTGCATAACAAGATGTGACAATGCATTTTAATTTAAATCACTACATATGTATGCTTTCCTTTTCAATGAAAGCATGAGCTTCTCATGTTAGATGTTTATTCCACACATATTCTTTCTTCCAGTACATATAGAAGGTTGGGGTAGTATGGTCTTCATAAATCAACCTTAAATTTAGTCATAAGCACATAGAACAATGATGGCAGAAGAGGCTGACTGTCAATTTGATTGGATTAGAAAGGGGGATACTTAATAGGATGGTATTATATATGTAAGTAGAAGAATAGATTAATGGGGATGAAAAGGCCCAAGTGAGGTCAGGGGATGAGATTGAGTAAAGGAAAGGTGGAGGGATGGCTAATCAAAATCTAAGAGGATATAAATAAATCATATGAAAACCTACTTTTTTGGACAATGGAACACTCAGAAGCCACAGATTGTTACTAGAAAATTTTCAGCGCTAGGGATGGGATAGCTTCCAGTGAGTTGTTGGCCAGGGAGGTCCCTGATGCCCCCAAAACATTACAGGCCAATGCCAAGGCCCTTGGTTTCCCACCAGGAATAGATGGCAAGACCATATTGCTGAAGACTCCACATACTTGGGATGCAAGAGCACTGAAATATCCTGCTGGAACTGAGCTGATAACCTCCTCCATGTAGATCAGCTGACAGAAAGCTGGAAGAAGCCATTCTGCATGCAGTTCAATGGGAGAGAGAGAGAAATCACCAGCGAAGATACTCAACAGTGGACACTGCAAGCCTTGTATTTTGCCAGCCAGGCCAAATGAGTCAACAGGTGCAATAGTGGCACGTCTGTGATTGTGGAAACCAACTGCCCTCTAATTGGACTGGAGACCCACTCCATGGGAGGGAATACATCTCTGATACGGAAAACCTAAAACAGTCATGATCCCTAGGGGTAGAATGTCTGCTGCTGTCTTGCTAAATGTGTATACTGTACTCATGAAACTGTTCAGTAAGCACTTTTCTTAATGTTCATACCTATATATTAAAGCTACTCTCACTTTTGGTAGACAACCTTCTCTTTTTAGATGGCAGTGACCTTGGGATAACTCAGAAGGCATCATGGGGCTGGGAAGAAGTGACATGAGTGCTCAGTATTGCAATATCTCTATCACAACTTCCAAGGCTCAGGTTCCATTGCGGAAGAGGTGGCAGAAAGAATGTAAGAGCGAAAGGAAGGGTAGGACTCCTTACAATGTGCTCCTCCAAACACAAAATGGCCTGGATATTCATGACCTCACAGTGCATGACACTACCTACACAAGACCATCATAATAGGAGGAAAAGATCATGACATCAAAATAAAAGAGACACTGATTGAGAAGAGGAGGGGATATGATGAAGAATGGAGTTTCAAAGGGGACAGTGGTGGGGGGAAGGGAGGGCATTACCATCAGATATTATTGACAATCATGGAAGTTGTTAATAATAAAAATAAATAAATACCCCCCCCCCAAATATCTGAAAGATTAGTAAAACATCTTAATGGGTATATCTGAGATCATGAAGATTCTGATCCAATGAAAATTAATCCTTTGCTGGATTCTTAACAGAATGGTATTATTGGGAGCTGTTGAAAGGTAGGAGGAAGTAGTTCATTGGAGGTGTGCACTCGGAAGCTATAGCTTGTCATGGCTCCTGCCTATATTCCCCTTTTATCCACTTCCTGGGTATAAAAAGGTGAACAGTTGTTTTCTGCCAGATTCTCATATCACCATCATTTTCTGACCCACTTCATGGAGCCAAGCATTCATGAATAGAACTCCTGACTCTCTGAGCCTGAAAACAATTTTCCTTCCTATAATGGTTTGAATGTAAAATGTCCCCCCCCCCCCCCACTGACTCCTGTGTTTGAATACTGGATCTCCAGCTGGTGGCTCTATTTTGGGAGGTTGTAGAACCTTTAGGAGGTGGAGCATTGCTAGAGGAAATGGGTCACTGGGGGTGGGTCTTGAGGTTTATAGCCTGGTTCTGCTTCCTGTCTTATCTCGACTTCCTCTTCCATAAAGGTGTGAGTTGAGGTGTCCTAGACCACTCCCTCCCACTGACATGTAGCTTCTTGCCCTGGTGCAGTCTCTACCATGATGCACAAATACCTGATAAGGCTCTAATTAAGGGAGGACAGGTTTATTTTGGCTCATGATTCAATAGACAACCTGTCACAACAGAGAAAGCCCTGTGACAGTGACAGGTTGTGGTTGTGGTTGGGCAGATCAGGAAGCAGAAGGAGGGCAGATGCCAATTCACTGTCCAGATGGCTTCCCTTTTCCTTTTTTATATAGTTATAGCTGCAACTTTGGCTGCTAAAGAAACCCCTTTGATACCCAAGCATCTGCCTGAGGACTTTGTAAGTGAAAGCAGGCAGAGTGAGAAATGATTAAACATTATTAATTTATTCTTTTTAACTTATACTTAAAATCATCCCTGAGAATTTAAACACACACACACACACACACACACACACACACACACACACACACACACACAAAATGTTTTGGACACTTTATTGACTCTTATTTCACTTGGGAATTGCCTTAGGTTTCTTCCAGAAATCTCAACTTAACAAGATATGCATCTGTTTCTTACATGTCCTGAGAACTAGGATAAAGGCCACTCATGCATGGTCTGATCTGAGCAGATGTCCCTCCTGCAGTGATGTCTGTGATCTGTGGATGTTGTTCTCTTTGGTTGCAACATGACTGTTATAGCCCTGGGTATCACACTATAGTTCACACAGGAAAATGATACAAGATATGACACAATGAGTTGGTCCTTTATTAAAGTCCTCTCTCAATATCTTTTACATAAATTTCATTGGGCAGAACTGTGTCTTATGACCAATCCTTTCCTGAGAGACTCTGTCTAGCATTTTTAAGGAGAGATACTGGAGGTCTGCTGAGAAACAAGAAAGAGGACTAAATATTGAAGGGATATTGTAATTTTCAGTGCATTATTAGGGTGTCATTTGGGAGTTATCTTTCCCATGATAAAATATTGCAGAGGTGTCCACAGGGAATTTGAGTAAACAGGAAGTGATAAAGCTGTGACAATTGAAAGAAGTCATTTCTTAAAATGAACTGGTCAGTAATAATGTGTGTGTTGGGAGGGGACGCTGCTGTTGCTATGATAGTTCAGAAACCTACTAGGAAATTGCTGGAATTTCCTCTGTAACATCGTTTCACCTGCTTATTTCACTGATGGGAAATTCATGACATGGCAGTTGCTCACGTCCACCTAGTTTTCCAGTTTCAGCCAAGAAGTTCAGAGTGTTTGAAGCTCAGGCATATCTGTCAGTGGAAACCTGGACAGTGTGCTATGGTGTCCTCATGCCTATGATTCAAGCTTTTGTTAAGGTAGTCACCAGGCATGGTAACATATGCCTGGGCTCATCTCATTAACTAATTGATAATACTCTTCCTGAGGTAGGGAGTCGCTGCAAGCTGTAGTGAGGACCTTACCAGCCAGGGCTACTTAGGAAGACCTTGTATCAAAAAGAGAGCATCTTCCAGTACATACAAATTTCACTTTTATGTAGGAAACTTATGTGTTAATTTGTTTTATTTTTAGCTTTCTATTAAGGAAAATTTTAAGTAAATGCAGAAGTACGGAAAGTATAATGACACTTTATTTACTCACTACTCAGAATCAACAATGATTAACTTACAAGCAATCCTGTTTCGTGTATCACAATACCTATTCCTTTCCCAAAATTATTTTGAAGCAAATTTATGAATATATTCCTTTTCATAAGAATTTTAGCCTGCACCACTAAAACATAAAAATATTTAATGTCTATTTAGTTTTTTCTCAGTGTCTAAACTTTGTTTTCATTTTTGCAATAAGGATCAGAATAAAACATGTATATTATAATCTACTGATATATACCTTGAACATCTTGTAATCTGTTGGGACCCCTCTATCTTTGCTTTAATCTTGCATTTTGTGGGTTGAAAAAAATCTACCTTGGATCACATTTCCTATCTTTTTTTCTGGGCCACAATATTGTGGTGACATCAGTCACATTTCTATCCTGGGTTTCCTGCAGAAGGATTGTTAGAGCTGAAAGCCCGAAAATTAATTGTTTTTTATTTTCTAGAAAATGGAATCACTTCTAATGATAAATATAATCTTTCTTTTTCTCTATTTACAGATAAAACACTTAATGTCAAAGAAAGATACTTTGAAGAAAAGTATGATCATCTGAATTCTCAAGCAGCTTGAAGCTTAAAGTCTGTACAGTTTAAATGGGTGCGAGTTAAAGTTATTCTGTGTCACACTCAACAGACATCTTCTAAGTAAAATAATCATTACTGTGATCAAGTGTTACTTTTTCCATATCTCAGTATATGGCTTATTAACCTGCTATGGTCACTAGAATGTGGACATCTTCATTTTGTCATCATGATTTTGTTATAGTTTGGAAGTTAAAAAAATAGGTATTGTTGATACATCATTTAATTTTATATGTAAATGTTTCTTTTTCAAAATTATTTTTTAAATTTATTTATTTATTTCAGAGATAGAGGGAGACAGAGAGTCAGAGACAGAAAGACTGATCTTGTCATGGCCTTCAGTCCCTGCAAACAAACTCTAGACACATGTGCCACTTTGTGCATCTTGATTATGTGGGTCCTGGGGAATTGAACCTGGGTCCGCTGGCTTTGTTGGCTAGCACCTTAACCTCTAAGCCATCTCTGTAGCCCTAAATATGTTTCTTTATGGATATCGCTAAGGGATCATCTCACTTGGTTTGGTCAGAATCATTTATAAGTATCCATCTGCATGCAAAGTTAGCTTTAAATGAGAGCACTCTTAAGCTTTTTCTCTTGAGGACTTAGTTCTTTTCCTTGCTGACCAATTATTTTTCTACATACATAGTAAAAAGGTCAATGTGATCATGATTTCTGTATTACCATAAATTATCAGTTTATGAGCTTACAATTTACCTTTCTTATCTATATTTTGTTATCTTAAAATGACACATAATTTTCCAAGTAATAATTTGGGATATTTTATAGCAATAGTCTCAAATTTATTTTTAAGCTCTAGACTGCCTCAAAGTCTTATTTTATGTGAAGTACTCTTGTTAAAACACTTTTTGGTTTAAAAAAACCAATTAAGGCAGAGGAAGTATACTTGAAGTAAGAAGCAGGGGACCATAATCTCTTACTCTTTCAGCACATTTGATCCCTCTCAAACTACCTGAGCAACTCACATAAATTCTACAGTCACTGGAAATCATATTGGGGAAATGCTAAATGATGTTCTAGGCCCTGCATGTGTCTGTTTTTCATCCTTCATTATTCATGCAGGGCATCTGTGTTGAGCAGGGAAGTGAGTGGCTAGTACAGTTGGAATTGCCAGTTATGGGCTGCCAAGGAAAGAGAGGAGTTACTTAAAACTTTTTGACTTGGGCTCATCTCAAGTCTATTTTTCTTCCTAAATGTATGCTTCACAAAACTAAAGAACCCTTGTAGTGAGGTTTGTTTTATAACTTCAACTTTAGAATTAATTATAAGATGTGAAGTTCACCTTGTAAATCTTTTGAGGTATTTTATGTAAATTTTAAACTTCGTTGTGATTCAGAAATTATTGTTTAATAGAATATTTTGAATGTTTTTTAATACAGTATCTGTAATACTCTAGAGAAAATCTTCCTGTCTGGTTGTCACTGTGCAGTGTGAGTTTAAATACCCATCAAGTCCAGATTAAATTGAACAATCTTTCTGATTATGGTAGAAATGTGGAGAACTTCATGTAATCAATGAATTGTAACTACAGAAGGGTAATTACATTTAGAGTCCATCTAAAATTGAATAGGCAAACTTGGATTCTGTACAATTTTTAAACACGTTTTAAATCTAAGCCTTATTTATTTCCAAAGCACTTGGCTTCTTCCTTATATTTTTAATTTGTCTTTTAGGTTCGCTTCTTTTAATTCATTCATATAGTTTGAAATATACCTTCACTTACCTTCATAGTGTTTTGACATAGGAATCATTTTAGTCCCCTATAGATAATCAAATCTAGATTAAATTCTTCAATTCAACTTTTAACACTATGTCAATGGGCATTTGTCATAAGCTACTCTGTCCTGTAGGATGATAGTGCTCCAGATATGTTGTTCAAAAATTTTAACCACCTATATAGCATGACCCCAGATGAAGCAGAACATATCAAACACCGTTAGCTCTTTTCTGGAAACTCCAGGATACTAGGCTTACCCAGGTAATGGCTAAGTATGCCAGAGAGAGCAGAATAGTTCAGTATTCCAGTGACAGTGGTGTGTCAGTGAATTGTTAGTGTTTTGGATGTTTACTTCATTTTATCCTTCCATAATGGTATACACCAGATGACTTACAGATGTAAGGGTTTAGATGCCCGTCATTTTCACTGAATTTATTTGATAATAGTTTTAGTGTGTGTTCTAGTACCGGAGATACTATGGAGTTGGGTAAAACTGGCACTTGGCCTAAATCACAGCTTGACTTATCCTTCTTCCCACTCCTAATTTCTATCCTTTTTACCCAACATATGGAATCTCAAGGTACCACCTCTGTCCCAGAGTCTGCTTCTCAGAGCATCCAAACTGAGAAGGTGGTACACAACCATGCCTACATACTATTTGGGCTGAATTTAATCCTGTACATGTATTTAAAGCAATGGACAATGTGAAAACTAGTTGTTATGTGGATATATTTGGAACAGAGAGTTCAATTCTCTTGGGGGAAACAAAGCATCTTTCAAAAAAGCAACTTGCTGATTGCAGTCTAGTGGAAATTTGCCTATCTACCAGTATCTATAACTTTATGCTTATAGCAGCTAGAGTCTTATTTGAGGTAGAAGGCTAAACTGGGATAGCTGCTTGTAGTGGCTCATGAGTATAGATACTAGTTGCTCTTTGGTGCAATCAATACTTTTATTCTCAGAAATCCCCTTACTTGATCTTTGAACAACCAATAATCCCATTATTTAGTCTGTTCACACTGAACTTTGTGTATCCTTAAGTTCAGTTGAATTCATATATTCTGAAAGATATCTTCAATCATGCCAACCTTTTTATTGACAACTTCCATAATTATAGGCAATAACCCATGGTAATTCCCTCTCTCTCCCCACTATCCCCTCTGCAACTCCACTCTCCATCATAGGTTTTCCCCTCTCAATCAGTCTCTCTTTTATTTTGATGTCATCATCTTTTCTTCCTATTATGATGGTCTTGTGTAGGTAGTGTCAGTCACTGCAAGGGCATGGATATCCAGGCCATTTTGTGTCTGGAGGAGTGCGTTGTAAGATGTCCTACCCATCCTTTGGCTCTTACATTCTTTCCTCCACCTCTTCCGCAATGCACCTTGAGCCTTGTGATAGAGAAGATGCCAATTTTTTAAAAGCAAAATATTGAGTACAATGTAACCTTAAATGAAAATAGAGAAATGTTATATTAGTGAGGGTCTTTTCTGGAGTATCTGGTCTTTGTGGTATGTAATGAATTAGGACTCTTAACATTAAGTCAACTATTTTAATAAACTTACATATTAAGTTAAAAAAGGATGGACAATAAATGTAGAGACCAATTTCCTGAGTTAGCCAAGTTCAAAGAATTTCTCCTCCAACAGGACTAGGATTAATTAGAATTCATTTTCTTTGGTTTGGTTTGTTTTACTTCTTTTTTTCTTTTCTTTCTTTCTTTCTTTCTTTCTTTCTTCTTTCTTTCCTTTTTTTGTGGAAGAAAAACTTTAATTACCATTGCAAAAAATACCTGTAAGACAGCATTCATGCAAAATATCTAACTTCTTGATACCATAATGCATACATTCAAAATGATTACACTATCATTACACTTAGGGCTTTCTGCAACTACAAGGTGGTGGTCTTGGACAGCATGGCCCCCAGTATCAACATCTAGGAAGCAGCCACCACCTTCTATGCATCTTCTCTTTTTGCACTTTTTCTTCATCTTTCTTAATCAACTCTGCTGTTGCTGCTTCTTAGCAAAACTGGTGAAAACAAGATTGTAATCATTGAACATGGTGCTCTGGCAATCAAGACGTTTAAAACCTTCAATCTTTTGGGGTGAAGAAAGCACTGTGCGACATTTAGAACTCTGATTAACAAACAAGGTGGTCACAAGCTTTCCTGGCTTGAAGACGTCCACAACTTTCCTGACCAGGTCATCATAGGAGGTCTGACTTCAGTTTGTTTCAAAGCTGACATAAGAAAATTCTGGTTCCGGAGTGATGTGAATTGTCCAATAAGTTCCATCCGATTTCATTCCATTCATCGAATACCCACACAGATTGAACAGTGTGGCATCAATGACAGAACCTGGTATCAGGTCACGAATCCCACTCTCACGAGTGACATCCTTTGCAGTAACACCGTCTTTCATGTAGAACTGGTCCATAACTGCTGGGTCAAGCTCACTCATCAGAATTTCCAGGGTTTGATCTGGCTGACTGATTACCCGACTCTCTGGGAAATCCAAAGCACACAAGTACCAACAGTCAGAATTCATATGTCCCGTTCAATATGCTGCTCCATTTGGGAAAATTGGATTCAGAAATTCTATTTCTTCTTGGAAATTCCGGTGTGGGTACCCTCGGTGAGAACGCTTCATGAAATTCTTATGAGAATAAAAGAAACTTTGAATTGACTCAAACCCCCTGTAATCTCCAGCAAGCTTCAGCAGGGGAACCAGCGCTTTCAGCAAGAGGATGGTACCACATGTCTTCAAAATGAAACGTCTCTTGGAGACAAACATGCTACTCTCACTGAGTACATAAGCTTCCTGCTTGTCAGTTTTTGTCACACTTATGATTGAGCATTGCACATCCTTCAAAAGGACGTCCCCATTCAGACCTCGGATGGTGTGAAGATCCCCAGATCCGTGGTTAGCGTCAGATTGCTGCCTGGAGAACCAAACCTCCAGCAGCTTCTCGGTCCCGTCAAA
Organism: Dipus sagitta; assembly: GCA_036346955.1. NCBI lineage: Eukaryota > Metazoa > Chordata > Mammalia > Rodentia > Dipodidae > Dipus > Dipus sagitta. Next base: position 102,348,845 of record CM070774.1, on the reverse strand, counting down.
AAAATGCACAGCTTCCAACCAACAACCACAGAAAATCAATTAAAATTAAATCTCTTCTCCCGCCGCTGTGGATTTTTCCAGCTGTGTTACTAAAGTTCAGATTCCTTCTGGTTTTTTTTTCTATAATTTTATATTAACTTTTTTTTTTTAGAAAAAAAACAGATTAACAAAAATTTTCCAGGCAATTTTTGTGAGCGAAAGTTGAACTTGAGGTTGTTGGAAATAAGAGGCAGATAGAATTCAGTCTCTGGTAGTCCTCTGCTTTCCCCGTTAGAGAGATAGTTGAGCAAACGCTAGCCAATGTCACCGGCCATACTGTGTAAGCCGTTTTTTTTGTTTTGTCTCACTCTAGTCCAGGCTGACGTGCAATTCATCATGTAGTCTCAGGATAGCCTTGGCCTTGAACTTACAGTAGTCCTCCTACCTCTGTCTCCCAAGTGCTGGGATTAAAGATGTGCACCACCATAAAAAAATAAGTAAATTAGAAATAAAAAGATTCTTAGCATTGGAGGTTAATAGGGAGTAACCAGCTCCTGATGCTTATGAGAAGAAGTGAAAGAGCTGAAACAATTATAGATTTTCTGAGAAACAGACAAAATCTTAGGATGCATAGGAGTATGAATATATGGCCCAGGCTCATAAAAATAGGAGACCCCAGGCTCAACCTCGTGAACATGTAGATCCCATGCCCAGATGCTCATAAGGCATCTATGTTTGGTTTTACATGTGTCAATATCTTGATATTCTCAATAATATGTTAACAAGAACCCCCAGATGTTTCTTAATTGGCTTCTGTAAATTACATAGTGTTCTTGGCCACAAAATTATGTAAGTAGTTTTGCTTTGTGAGAAGAAATTCTGTCCCTTGTGGACACTAGTTACTAGAGCCATAGCCACATGCAGCACACATTCAAAACCCTGTGGGCACAGCAATTACACATCTACTTAAAGACCTGGGATGTGTCTTGCCAAGGGGTCTTGTGGTATCATTTTGTTCATAACTTTTCAACAGAAAAATGAAATACAAAATTAAAGAAAACCTAAATTTTCTTCATTTAAATTTACCAAAGAAAGCGAAATTTTAATCAGTGTCAAAGCATGTCACTAAATATGTGCTTCATATTTTTTAAGTAGAAAATTACAACTTTTGGAATATATCCAAATACCATTACTTTTCACAATGGTATTATTTGTTGAGTTTGCACAATTACTACTCTTATGTCAGATTCTGTGTACAGCTCTTAACCTCTTCTTGGATGTCCTGGGTTAGGAGAACTCTGTTCTCAGGACATTCCTGGCTTTTTAAATAAAATGACTTATTTTTTGTGCAGAGCTGTACCCACAGTGTGGGTTCAAAATACCTCACTTGTGTCCAGCCCTTCAGGTTTATGAAACATTTCCATGCTATTTAGTACATGCTTCTGAGCCTGAACTGGAGCCACCCATAAACATTTTAGTGTCCAAACTTTCAGAACAGACTCTCATGAATTCTGCTCAGGTTACAGCCAAGGTCTGTGAAGTAGTAGTTGAAGTAGTTTTCAGATGCCACATCATTTGGGACTTGAAATCAGCCTATGAAAAAGTGTTCCCAGGATTGAAAGCTCATTCTCTTCCCATTTCTTTGGTTTTTTGAACTTTCAACAAATGCTAGAAGTTTCTCTTCAGTGACTTTATACTTCAGTGTTTAAAGTCACCCCCCCCCATTTTTTTTTCAGTTTAGGAGGGAAAGCTGTACTCATCTTTGGGAAAATTTCCTGTCATCATTAAGTAAATGGAGACAATTATACTTTCCTACTTGCCAGGGTGTGGTTTCCAAAAGGCTGCTCAATTACAAGATAACCAACTGAGATCAAGAACCAATGGCCTCTTTCTTTCTTCATAGAACACAAGTATCATTTCTCATCATATAAACTCAAATAAAAAACAGTTGGAACAAAATTACCCATTCCTTGCTTGATAATCTAGCTAACTAAACATAGTTGATTTTTGTGGTTGTTTTGATTTGGCCCCTTTTCTTTCTAGTATAGCTTCTTAATTGTGTCACATACTTATATGTGATATTTCTTCTACTCATTTTCATTCTTAATTAAATCATAAATGCTGCCATATGATATATTGTTTATACAATGAATTGTTGTATGATTTAATCAAATTTATTGAGTTCATCTCCAAATTATTACCATATCTCTTTCTAGACCCTTACCTAATTCAAAAATATTTCTTTTATAGATAATTTTATAATAATTTTTTAATAAAGCTTTTCTACCCACTTCACACATATTCCAAGAAATTGGCTAAACAGAGTCCCCAAAATGATAGTGACTGTGACAAAGAACACTGACATTTTGATTATTTAAAATCCTTTATACTTTTTACATTGTCATATTGCTGATTTGTAGTTCCAAATGTGAACTATGAAAATATGGTCTCTTTGTACCAATTTTCTTTTTATTTTAGAAGAGTCAATAATTTAATGCCCCCAAAGCTAACAAAAGCTACATCTGAACATTAGGACTAAGTGTACCTTCCATGGTAGTATGCAATTCAACTTTTCAGTCATGAAAGCTGGCATCCATTACCTTGGAGTGGAGAGGATATGTGAGGAGGCATTCAAAAATGGGCATAAAGTGAACCATTAGCAGTCCTCTGCAACTGTGAGGTAAAGAAGCTTCATGTCTCCATGACACAGAAGATATGACAGCCTGTCTATAAAATGGGTGTCATCATTCTTTCCTTCAGGGTGTACCTAACATTCTCCCACTGAGAAGTGGGAACTATTCCTCCCACACCTAAAACATGGCTGCCTTTTGACTGCTGTGGCCAGTATAATATAGTAGTTATGTTATTACATAAGATTCAGGGCTATTCTTTCAGACAACTGGCAACTTCTGCCTCATTCTTTTGGAATGCAGACCCTGTTGGAAACCAGATGACACATGCACATTCTGACAGCTCTGCTGTATTGTGAGAACCATGTTTCACAGGAGTCAGCAGCAGCTACATGGAGAGACACCTGGCACAAACTCTTACAGTTAGCCCAGGCCAGTCAGTAGACATTAGAAAGTAGAAGCATTCATGACTGCAGCCTTCGTTACCATTGCAGTGTTCTTGGATAAGAAATAAAAACAGAGACTCATTTTTAACGTGCCATAATAGGATGACAATCAGATCAGAGGAGACAATGAATGAAGGACTGTGAGAGCACTAAGGTCTGTTCCTTTAGAAAATTGCTTTAGTTCCATTCCATGTTTTGATAGTAATAGGCCATAGAAATTGATGTGGTCTAGGTTGCTCCATCATTGAAACTCAAAAAAGAGTGATTGTCTGCCCAGGAATGATTGCTCCAAGTAGTAGGAACACAGTCCAAACATATCAGTCCCTGTTCCTTAATTTTTTTTTTTTTTTTTTTGGTTTTTCAAGGTAGGGTTTCACTCTAGGTGAGGCTGACCTGGAATTCACTATGGAGTCTCAGGGTGGCCTCGAACTCACGGCGATCCTCCTACCTCTGCCTCCCGAGTGCTGGGATTAAAGGCGTGCGCCACCACGCCCGGCAAATTTTTAATATTCATAGAAGAGGGATACTTTTTAATATGTTCCTACTGAAGTGGCTAAATCTGGTTCATTAAAGTCTGAATCATCTGCTAGCCATAAAGTAGCTACAAAGAAAATGCATGTCTATAAAAATGAAAAAAAGATCAAAGAGGATGGAGAGAGGGAGAGGAAGAAGGAGAGGAGAAGAGAGAGACAGAGACAGACAGACAGACAGAAAGAAGGAGGGAGGGAGGGATGGAGAGAGTGGCTTGAATTAGCATGATAACATAATTTGTATTCCTAGATCCAGCTGTGCCACAGATAGTCAACCCTTGATTTCCAAATTTTAATAGTTAATGCCAATCTTTTCCACCCTTAAGCTGCTTTAAGTGGGAATTTCTATAATTTACAGTTATATGTGTTGGCACACATCTCTAATGCTAGAAATTTGAAGGCTGAAGAAGAAGGATCAGAAATTTGAAGTGAGCCTTGCTTACATAGTGAGACCATATCTACAAAAAAATCCATCATCAACAAAACCCACTCATTTGCTCTTATGCAACAGTTTGTTGATTAAATGGCACCTAAATAAATCGGAATACACTTTATATTAAAAAAAACTTTTTTCTTTTTACAAATTTTGTTTATTTTTTTGAGGGAGATAGAGAAAGAGAGAGAGGGAGAGAGAGAGGGGGGGGGGGGAGAACAGGTGCATCAGGGCTTCCAGCCGTTGCAAACAAATTCCAGACCCATGCACCACCTTATGCATCAGGCTTACATGGGTCGAATTGACTCTTGGTCCTTAGGCTTTGCAGGCAAGCATCTTAACTGCTAACCAATCCCTCCAGCCATACTTTATATTTTTTTTTGAGGAAACATACATGCTAGATAATTTTTCTCACTATTTCTTGGTAGCAGCACTGCTTACTTAAATTTTACTTTAAACCCAGTTTCTGCCATTCCTACTGTAATTCCATACATTTCTCTAAAACCAAGGGAAATAGAATAAAAGAATGTAAGAGAGCTTGTAGTACAGGAAAACAAATTTTCTCTAATTCAAAACAGAGAGAACAGTTTTTAAATTAATGCATATTATTAATACTACTGCTGGTCCCATAGATCAATTTTTCTGCACCAGTGTGATTTGACCTAGAGTTTGAGATACTCTGACTAAGCCAGGGAAGCATCAATTACATATGAGTGTGTTTCATTCTAGAAAACATTTATCAGGCAATCATCCAAAGCATCCCCATATTTCCACTTGTTAAAAACTGATCAACCTGTTGAATTTAAATCTTTGTATATCTTCTACCATTTGATTCCTTGGTTCTGTTAGTCTCAGAGCTACTCATGCCCTACCCACATCACCTGGCCATGTTAACACTGGTACTCTGGGATTGCCTCCTGGTACAGCATTTGAGTATCTTCTGGGGCTAAGAGGAGGAAGACCACTTTTCCCTAACTCATACCTCTGCATACCACCCAAGGCCTCTCCTGCATTCAGTAATTTCTCTAGACTCCCCATAAGACACACTTGCTGTTTTCTTTCTTTGCTCTTCTCCTACAGGTACATGCACCCTATTTCTCTCTCCTCTTCTTTCTCTCTCTCTTCTTCCTCCTCTTTCCCTTCTTTTCTCTATTCTCTCTCTAGCTCTCTGGTGCATGTACTCCCTTTCTCTCCTCTTTTTCTTGTCACTTCACTTATATTTTGTCAATCTCTCTCTCTCTCTCTCTCTCTCTCTTCCTTCTCCTTCTCCCCTGTTACAATAAAAACTTAGATCCAAGAAACTGCCTTGGTCTTCCATTGTTATCCATCAAACCTAATAGGTTTTCCTATTGTTTCATGGTGTTATAATCCTGGAATTACTCTTCACCATCATTCTGAATCATTTCCTGTCTTCTTGTTGGAGTCTTTGTTGCTTGAATCCCATAATTTCTTCTAGTTCTTAGATTTCTTCTGCAAAAATACCCTACGAAAGGATGCCTAGTAAATATTTGGAAATCATAGATATTCAAAAATATTCCTTCTAGCTTCTTCACATATAATTATATTGTAAATCTAGAATCCTAGGTTAGAAACTGTTTCTTGGGACTACTACAGAGACCCAGAAGCATTACTCTTCCATGTATTCTAGTGTCCATTGCTGCCCATTTCTGTGTATAAAATGCCCATGCTTCTGTTAGGATTTTTGTTTTACCACTGAGTCCTGAAATTATCTACTGATGTGCCATTGTGTATATAACTTTTCATTCCCTATGCTGAAAACACCAGTGTTTCCTGATTGTGTAAGCAAGTGTACTTCAGTTCAAAGAAATAGACTTAGTGGGTTTTTTTTGTGTACAATATACTCATTGTTTTTCTTTCTGGAATTCCATTGACACAGATGTTAGATCACTAGGGCTAATAATCTATTTTCTCACATGTTTTACTTTAATCTCTGTTTTATTATTAGTATGATTTAACTATACTTCTTTTTAAAAAATTTTTTGTTCATTTTTATTTATTTATTTGAGAGTAACAGAGAGGGAAAGAGGCAAATAGAGAGAGAGAGAGAGAGAGAGAGAGGGGATGGGCGCACCAGGGCCTCCAGCCACTGCAAAGGATCTCCAGACTCATTTGGCCCCTTGCACATCTGGCTAATGTGGGTCCTGGGGAATTGAGCCTCGAAACAGGGTCCTTAGGCTTCACAGGCAAGTGCTTAACTGCTAAGCCATCTCTCCAGCCCGATTGGATTATACTTATTGAGACAGTTCCTCATGTTCATAACACAAATATCTTCAGTTTTCACTTTCTAATTTATTTATTTCAAAAAAATCTATTTTATTTTCTGGGAACTTCATTCTATTCTCAGAATATTTTTTGTAGTGTTTTATTCTTTGGTATTCTTATCATTGAGAATAATGTTTTGTATGTGAAGCAATCCTGTTTCCATACTTTCCAAGTTCCCCCTTTCTATTTGGCTTAGACTCGGTGTCAAATTTAATTTTAACAAAGTTGACTAGCTGACTAGTCTCAAATCAGCCACACAACCCTTGACTTTTGAAATCTGTTTACCTACCTAGTCCACATAACAAAGTTCTAGCCTTCTTCATAGAACATAGGGCAGTTATATGTCCCTATGAAGTTTAAAGTCACTGAATAAATGCTTCACTTTTATCAGAATACTTGAATCATAGATTTGCACAGTAAAGCCAATACTGAAGTTAGAAAAGAAATAAGGAAAGGTAGAATTTCAACTGAGTATAGACGAATGATAGAAAGAACACAAAAAGGAAATAAAAGGCCATTGTATATAAGAGTGAGGTAAGAAAGAGAACCACAGTGATCTTTAGATTCTTTGTGATTTAAGAAGATTATAAGTACAACATTTACAATACATAGAAGATTGAAGAACTCAGGGAGACAGAGACTAGAACAGAGGTTGTTTTAAATCCCATGTTAAAGATGCCACTAAATGTTTCCCATTTGGATGCCTCAAAGTAAAAATGATTACATTGGGAAGATTGACATGGAAGAAATAATCATTGTATATCTGGAGACATGTAGGTAGGCCAATGTACAGGCTCTTTCTTCACCCAGAATTAAAGGGAGTAGGGGCTTCCAAAGTTATGATGATGAATTATAATAAAGAACTGACAGGATATGATGGTCTTTTGCCTGTATCTATGCATGCAAGTAGTGTGTGTGTGTGTGTGTTGTATATGTGTGTATGTATGTGCCCTTGTGGTGCCCTATGCACTCACCCACAGTGGCCAGAGCAGAATGTTGGGTATTCAGCTACATTGCTTTTCTTTCCACTCTTATTTGAGCTGAAGTCTTCTACTGATATGGAACTTGCTGTGTTTTTTCAAGCCTGGTGATTCCCTAACAGCTTCCCCCACCCTTGCCTGGACTGAGCTTACACATGCACATGAATACACACAGCTGTTTATGTGGGTATAGAGATTCAAATTCACATGGGTTCAAGCACTCAAGTTTGTGCAGTATGCATGCTTAACTACTGAGAATTCTCTTCAGTCCTGGTGAATGCTTTTGTATAACAACATAACCCCTCCTTCTCCTTGTGTAAGGTGGTATTGTTGGAAACATCACCGTCAAGTTACTGCATGTAGGATCCTGAGTACATATTAGCTAGGGGTAAGTTTGTCCTCCATTAATCCAAGGCACATTACTGCAAATTAAATTTCAAGTGAACCTGCTCTACGCCTGGAAGAAATCCTTAAGTTTCAGGATTATCTAGTTCACCATACTTAAAAAAATCTACTTCCACTATGTCCCAGCCAACAGTTGTGAAAGTATTTTAATCACTGCATGAAATCATTTTGCAATATATCACCAAAGCAATTATGTACTCTGTGAAATGAAATACTAAAAGTAATGCATGAGATAAAGTCATCCATTCTTGGTCAGAAAATTGCTCCAATTTCTAGGTATGGCCTTGACAGGCCTATGAAAAACAAGCCCTCTTCTATAAACCAGGTTTGTACCAGGTAAGTGAGGTGGAGAATTGAATCAACATGGTGAAAATAGGTGCTTTCCTCTCTCTCCTTCCTCTGATGCTTGTCTTGATTCCCATGTAATTATAAACATATACTCCTCTGCTGTACTAGAATATTTGAGCCAATGTAGGTTCAAATAATGACAGGAAGGAGAGAGAGACAGAAAAGCAAGCCTGTGTGTGTGTGTGTGTGTGTGTGTGTGTGTGTGTGTGCTCGTGCGCGCGTGCAGGCATGCATTCATTTTTACACCTTTAGCAGGAGGTAACTGAGGATGCAACAAACTCGCCTTGATAGTCAAATAGGGTCTAGAAAATTACCAAGTGTTTGTACTGATGATTCAGTATTAAGACAATCTGAAGCCAGTCTCACAGAAAGTGATACAGAAAAAAAAAATGTAATCTTCCTATGAAGCCATGTCTTCTCAAGATTAAGGGAAATTAAGGATCTGAATTAAGGATGAAGAAATTAAAGCCAGTTAGGGACAAATGAAAATATGAACTACCCTATGCAGAAGACACCTGGAAAAGGGAAGCTTTTGCATTTGTGTGCTATTTTAACTGTGTCTTAGGAGGAGGTGGCCTTCTAGGTAGGCAGGAAAAGCACACAAGCACACATGAACAAGCAAATAAATGGGAAAATATGGAATTTATTCAGCCTGTAGGTATATGAAGAATTATCAGAGTTAGTATACTCAAAGCTCCTTGTTTTGGTTTCTCCAAATAACTTCTCCAGACCTTGCCATTTCAGTATGGAATTCTCTTTTGCTACTTTCTTTTATTCTCAGAGGCACACCTTTTTGGCTTTATCCATAAAATACAAGCAGAATATGGTCTCTTCTTCCAAGCCTATTTTCTGGTCTTTTCCTTATGTGATAAGCTCTTGTGACAGCAGCCTTATAAGTCATCTTCCCCATCCAGTCTCATTTGCACAAACACTAAAAACACAGCAGCCATCAACAGTATTGTATTCCATTATAGTTCTCCTTAGCACTCAAAAGCATTTGAAATGTATGCATGCATATGAATATATATATATATTTATATCTATATATATAGATATACACATATATATATAGATATACACACACACATATATATATACTATACATAAACATAGATATACACACATATATATATAGATATACACATATATATACTATATATATACATAGATATACACACATATATATATATACTATATATATATATATACATAGATATACACATATATACATACATATACACACACATATCACACACACACACACACACACACACACACACACACACATATATATATATATATATATATATATATATAGAGAGAGAGAGAGAGAGAGAGAGAGAAGTTGGTCTTTCTCACAAAAACATAAACTCACAATGCTTTAACTTTACCTGTTGGACATATTGCCATATTTCCTGTACCTGGAATAGAGATAATAAAAGGCTCAATAGATATTTCTTGGATAAATGAGTGAAACTGGGCTCAAGTCTGCTGCTCCTCTCAGGTCCATCTCAGTTAGTGTCTTCTGGCATAAATGAACAACAGTTACAGATCAATACCACCTGTGTTCCAGAGGCCATGAAGAACAAGAGTCATATTCTCATCTTACATATATATATATAGAAATGAAAGTAATGCACAAGGATATGTAAGAGTCAAGGAAGTTAAAGAAAGTTTAAATATTTGACCTTAGGCTAACAGTTATTCCTGTGGAACCCAGACTGAGGGAGGTCAGATGTTTGAAAATTATTATAAGATATAAAATTTATCAGCTTTTATAGGCTTCTCAAACAATACTTTCTAGTTGTAGGTATATAGGAAAAATTTCTAGCTTGAAGACTAATTTCTTAAGTTGCAAATGAGAAACATCACCAAATGTGTATTATTTTAATTAAAAATTTTGGTACAGTGCATTATTCTTTTTGAAAAACATTTGATTATCTTACTCCTGTTGGTTGATGTTTAAGAAAACTTTAGAAACAGAATCTTCCTTTCCAGTCTATTTTAAGGAAAATAGCTCCATAAAAATACATGAATGGAAAAGTTTTTTTTTTTGTAGTTTAACCCAAACATCAACAATGCATATGTCCATGGAGTATATTCCAATGTATATTTACAAGTACAGAAGCCTAAACCTTGTGCTTTGTGAAATGAGGGTCTACATTCTAATTTTACATGCAGATATATTTTTAAAGCTACAACATTTAAAATATATGTGAATTGGCACAAATGATATGAAATTTGAAATGTAATAAATGAATAGCTGCATATATCTACAATGATATATATGAAATCTGAAAATATTGAACTTCTTTGAATAGGAAGAATGTCAATAAAAGTTCTCTGTAGTTTATAGGTTAGTTTATAATTGGTATCTTTCCTTTTCAACTTTCATTCTTGCTAACTATATACTTCTAGCATATGGCAGCTCCTCAATATGTTAGCACACCTGAAAATGGGTGATAGGAGAGATGCATATGCAGGCACATGTGCAAGAGGAATTTTGGTAACTGTCTAGCAGCCAGTTCCATTGCACATATGACTGAGAGGGTAGGATTATTATAGCAACTGATTTACAAATCAAAAGAAAAGTAGCATAATGAGAGAGAGATTTGAATTCATCCAGACTGCCAGCAAATCAATTACAAAACAATATTATATTTGTAGTTCTTTTGGTATTCCGAATACCTAGTTCCACATACCTCTACCTGATCTTATTGGAGAACAAATAAAACCCCACTTTGTGATGATGAACCTGTGTATGGAAGTATATGTTTGTAATGCCAGAACCTGAGAGGTGAAAGCTGGAGCATAAAGTTTTTAAAACTAATGTTGGTTTTATGAGGCCTTGTCTCACAAAAAAATTAAAATAAGAGTGATTAAATTTGTGTGCAAAAAAAAAAAAAAACCCACTTTGCCAATCTGAAGAATGAGAGAAAGATAGTTTATAGAATGAGGTGCAACTATGTGATAGCTGCATTTTCTCTCTGATGTGAATTTCACTCTTCTCCTGCTTGGAAGCTCTTGGCTGGGGAGGTCAAAGGCCCCATGGAGGAAGCTACTACTATTTTCTTTTTTTGTTTTTCTTTTGGTTTTTCAAGGTAGGGTCTCACTCTGGCCCAGGCTGACCTGGAATTCACTATGTAGTCTCAGGGTGGCCTCGAACTCACGGCGATCCTCCTACCTCTGACTCCCGAGTGCTGGGATTAAAGGCGTGTGCCACCATGCCCGGCAGCTACTACTGTTGTTTGCCTACATGGATATGTTGTGCTCCTCAGGCTGCCCTCTAAATATTTACAATTATGATCCTAGGTTAGAGCTGTTCTCAGCTTTGGTGAGAGAAGCTTCTTTTTGCAATGGGTGCTGATGATTGGGGAAAACTTGTCTAAATGCCTAAAATAAGTGACCATTGAGTGCTTCCTTACCAATCAGAAATTAAAATTCAAGCACATGAGCATATGGGGGGCATTTTACAATCACACTACCACAGATGTTGTCTTCTGGACATGATATGGCCACTGCATCCACGAACTCACTGCAGCTGTGCTTACACACACTACATTCCATCATGGACTGGAGAGAGGCTCATGAAGCCCCCTTATCTCTCTGAGGAGTTACTGGTAGCTATTTTTTTCTGGGGGGGGGCATTTTATTTAGTAGTGTGGCCACAGGTATGTTATGCTATATGCTTTGGTAAATAACCCTCCCATCCATGCTAATGTAAGCAGCCTTAAATATACTCAGTAGGTCATAAAAAAGATACCAAAGGAAAAATGGGACTAGGTTTGAAGAAGAAGGGGCTCAGTGGGATGGATGGAGTATAAGAAAATGTAATGGGAGGGAAGAAGGATGAAAATACATTATACCCATATATAAAATTGTCAAAATAAAGTCAAATGAAAATCTTTAATACCTCAAAGTTCATAGTCAATATAGTGTAAAAGCAACTCATAAAATAATATTTACAAATCTCAATCTCATAAAGCCAGAATGCCTAAAGAGCTCCTATAATTTAATAATTGATTCTAACAAACAGACTAAAATTTGGCAAATACAGGAACAAATATTTCTTGAAAAAATATTTATATGTTATTAACCACACATGGAAAGGTGCCCAGTATCACTCATGATTAGGAACATGCAGATCTTAACCACAGGAAAATCCTATTTTGTGTTTATTAAGATGAATATTATTGAAAGATGACACAAATCCGAATGACAGACATTGACAAAGATGTGAACAGCTGTAATGCCATACACTGTGGGTAAGAATATAAAATGGAGGGGGTGGAGAAAAGGCTTGGCAGTTAAAGGCACTTGATTGCAAAGCCTGTTAGCCTGGGTTAATTTCCCCTATATCCATGTAAAGCCCTATGCACAAAGTAGTGCATATATCTAGGGTTCGTTTGCAGTGGCTGAACTCCACTGTACCTTTTCTCTCACTTTCTCTGCCTCTTTCTGACTCTCCTTTTTAAAAATAAGTGAGTGAATGAATGAATGAATGAATGAATAAATAAATAAATAAATATAAAAATAGAATATGAAAATGGTATAATCTTGTGAAAACAGTGTGGCAGTTCTTCAAAAAATCAAATCACCCTATGATCTACCAAATCCACTTTAGGGTACAGAAAAGCATTAAAGATTGAGAAACACAAATTCAACACAGTTGTTTGTGTATTGATATTCATAGCAGCATTAAGCATAATTTTGGAAAAAATTGGTATTTGATTATCAATGGACAAATGGGTATACAAAATGTGATACTAACATAAAACAATTTTGATTTAAAATAATAAAACTTTTATTTTGAGTAAAATATGAGTAACTATGACCCAGGAAAATGGATTCAAGTAGCTCTGAAGGATGTTTTCTGCCATGGAAGGGGTTACATGAACTTTTACAGCTAAAGAACAAAGAAAAGTCATAAATTTTTACTTTAACAAATGCATTCCTGCAGATTTGAAGTAAGCATCAAAGTGGAGACATCTTTCCTATATTTCCTTGATGTTACAACATTCTTAGCTTTGGGGTTTGTGGAAGTTAGAGTTCTATAATATGAATTAATCCAGAAAACATTATGCTAAGGGAAACAAAGCAAAAACAGTAGAAAAACATCATATGGTGCTACTTTTATGAGATTCCTAGAGTAGCAAAATTCATAGCTGTAGGAAGCAGAACAGTGCCTGTCAGATGGTGGGGCAGAAGAGAATGGGGAACTATTGTTTAAAGGGTAGAGATTTAGTATGGGAAGACTAGGAATTCTGGAGCCTGATAGTGGAGATGGTTGCACATCAATGTACATATATGTAATGCTCCAGAAGTATGTACTGAAAGTACTTAAAATGATGAATTTTGGATGACTAATGCACAATAGAGCTACAATAATTATTAAGAATATATTTATACTTGAATTTTACTGAGCGAGTAGAATTTTTCTTGTTTTGTTTTTGTTTTTGTTTTGAAGTAGGGTCTCAATCTAGATCAGGCTGACCTGGAATGTGCTATGTAGTCTCAGGGTGGCCTCAAACTCATGATGATCCTCCTGCTTCTGCCTCCTGAGTGCTGGGATTAAAGACATGCGCCACCATGCCCAGCAAGAGTATATGTTAAGTATTCTCACCATTCCCACAAAATGTAATCATGTTAGTGATGGGTATGTTAGTAATGATTTCCCATTACCAATATATTATTAAACATCACATTGGACATTTAATATATACATATATACATATATATATATATATATACACACACACACACACATATATATATATATATATATACATATATATATATATATATATATGAATTACAACTGAATACTCAGAAAATTGTTAAAATGATAATTTTTCATATTTTAGCATAAGAAAAGTATATACCATTAAAAAGAGAAACTACTCCTTTTTCTGCAATGTTCCTTCAGCCTTGGCAGGTATATTAGAAATCTGATTTACTATTGAATTCTCTGTAGCCTCTGGATTTCTGTTTTGGTAAGATATGAGTGACTACAGTGTCTGTTGCCATCTCCCTGGATCTGGTTGTCATGCTAGTACTGAGAGCAGTTCTCATGGTATAGCTTCCTCTGCAATGACTCCTAAGCCCTGGCAGATGTGGTAGAGGTGACTCATTGGGTGATAGGTAGTCAGCTACCTTTACTTGTTAAATTGATGTATCCTGGATCTCCCTAGTGTTCTCTGCCATTTATAAGATAAAACAGATTCTCCAAAAGTGAGAGCAGCTTGGTGCAAAGGGAATAAGCATAAATATTTGATAGAATTTGATGTGTTTACCTATGCTTCTTAGTCAAAGACCAGTGGAGGTTTTCTCTGGAGTGCATGAGTTTCCTGTCTGTAGAATTTTGACTTGGTTCTCACTACCAGGTATGAGTTCACTCCCACTGAGCATGTCTCATGTCCAATCAGGGAACAGCTGGTTTCCCACATAGACTGTGTGCCACTATTGTATACGTGTGTGTGCTTCTTGCTCAGCTGGTTGATTTTGTAACTTGTAGGATCTCCTGCATATTCACACTCTTGGTAACCATTATCCCCCAGCAGTTTCCATAGCACTTTCCAGTGCTATGAGGGCTAGCCAGGAGGGATCTGGTTTCCCTCTCAGTTTGAGCATGATCTTTAAATGTGCTGTGAATAAAGGCTGTGGTGTCTTCAGCCATAGGTTCTTACCTGGTCCTAGGATTTACCAGACAGAGCCCATGGTTTTAGGGTTAAGCTTTCCCTACCTTCTATGTGGCTATTTTCTGGGCTCCTCCCTCTTATTAATGGTTATTTCTTGTAGAAAGCTAGGTAGGAGTAAGTTTCTATGGTACTGATTCATGTCAATAGTTTTGTTTAATTCTCCCTCTATCCTCCTTTTCCACTTCCCCCTGAAGACCCTTCCATCCCTGTATTCATTTTTTTTTTTGAGGTAGGGTCTCCCTCTAGCCCAGGCTAACCTGAAATTCACTATGTAGACTTAGGGTGGCCTTGAGCTCATGGTGATCCTAGAACTCATGGTGACTCTCCTACGTCTGCCTCCCAAGTGCTGGTATCAAAGGTGTGAGCCACCACGCCTGGCTCACTCCCCCATTATTCTTTCTCCCTTCCTTCCTTCCTTCTTTCCTTCCTTCCTTCCTTCCTTCCTTCCTTCCTTCCTTCCTTCCTTCTTTCTTTGTTTCTTTCTTTCTTCCTTTCTCTCTCTCTCTCTCTCTCTCTTTCTTTCTTTTTTTCTTCTGTACCATGACTTGCTTGTTGAGTAGTTCCTCCTCCCTTTCTATCTCACCTCCTATTTTTTCCAGCTTCATTCTAGTTCCATGTCAACACTCCACATGCTCACTACCACTTACAATCAACTCAAGCTATTCCAGGTTAGAGAACATGAAAACATGAAAAGTCTGTCTTTCTGAGCCTATGTGACCTTGCTTAGTATGATTTTTACCAAGTCCTTCCATTATCCTACACATTTAATTATTTCATTTTTCTTGATTGCTGAGCAGAATTCCATTGTGCATATATGCCACATCTTCATTAACCATTCATCAGTCGATGGGCATATAGGCTGATTCCAGTTCCTGGCTATTGTGAATACAGCAGCAATGAATATGGTTAAGCAAGTGTCTCTGTGGTTGATAGTAGAATCTTTAGGGTATATGCCAAAAGAGGTATATCTGGATATAATGATAGATCTATCTTCAGCTTTTTGAGGAGTCTCCATCCTGATTTCACAGTGGTTGTACAAGTTTGCACTCTCAGCAGCAGTGGTTGTTAGTGCCACTTTCCCCTCATCTACACCAGCATGTGCTTCCATTTGATTTTTTCATGACTTTCATTCTGACTGGGATGAGATTGAATCTCAAAGTCACTTTAATTTGCTTTACTCTGATAGCTAAACATCATGATCATCTCTTTAGGTCTTTATTGGCTATTCCTATTTCTTCATTTGAGGACTCTCTGTTCAATTCCCTGCATCATTTTTTGAATGACTTTCATGACTTTTTACTGCTTAGATTTTTGGTTTCTTTGTAGATTCTGAATATAAAACCTGTCAGCTGTATAGCTAGTGAAGATTTTCTCCCATTCAATTGGTTGTCTATTAACTCTGTTGATGGTTTACTTACCTGTCCAATGGTGTTTACTTACCTGTCCAATGGTGCTAGTTTTTGCTGTTTGAATTTTTTTCATGAGGTCACAATGGTTGAATGTTTATCTAATTCCATGGGGCTACTGGGGTATTATTCAGAAAGTATTTTCATATGCTTGTATCTCAGAGTATTCTCTTCTATTTTTTTCTTCTAGTCATTTTAGAGTTTCAGATTTCATATTGAGGTCCTTGGTCTACTTGGAGTTGATTTTTGTGCACAGTAAAAGAAGAGGATCCAAATTCATCCTTCTATATGTGGCTATCCAGTTTCTGTAGCACCATTTTTTTAATATGCTATCTTCTTTAGTGATTGTTGTTGGCTCTGCAGTCAAAGATCAGGTGGATTATAGTTACAAGAACTTATAGGTGGGTCATCTATTCTATTCCACTGTTCTGTCCCTGCTTTGTGGCAGTCCATACCATTTTTATTACTATAGTTTTATAGTATATATCAAAATCAGGTATCATTATACCACCAGAAGTATTCCTTCTCCTGAGGACATTTTTGGCTATCCAAGGTGTTTAGTGCTTCCATATGAATTTTGAGACTGTTTTTTCTAACTCCATGAAGAATGTTGCTGGGAATCTATTTTCCATAACTTTACTCCAAATTCTTTTAGAACTACATGTCAGATTATATGATTTTTTTCTTCTCTCCTGGCAGATAAGTCCAAATTTATTACCATAAGCTCTAATACCCTTTAGGTCCAGCCTACCTACTCACAAGCTACTTGCACAAGGGGCATTAGGTTCCCAAGATGCTACATCAATCCATTTCTCCAAATTTATCTTACTTTCTATTATTTCCACTTTGGTTTTGAAAATGTCATTCCTATAGCTCACAATATTTGGCCTCCATAACACTCAACTCAAGTAAAGCCTATGTTGTGAAGCCTTTATAGCCACCCCGAGAATGCAATGATTTCCCTCTAAGTAGATCCAGTGACCTCTCGGATATCTTTGTTAAAGCATTTATAACTTGGCTGTCATTTGATGACATGTTTATCTCCCCTGCCATAAAATAGAAAATTTTCTTCTTGTCTGATCAGATACATTGACTGACACATTTTAACAGAGTTTCATTACTTTGTTTTATTTTTTATTTTTTGGTTTTTCAAGGTAGGGTTTTGCTCCAGCCCAGGCTGACCTGGAATTCAGTACAGAGTCTCAGGGTGGTCTCGAACTCATGGTGATCCTCTTACCTCTGCCTACCAAGTGCTGGGACTAAAGGCATGTGCCATCACTCCTGGCGAAATTTACTTTTTGAATGAATGAGTATGTTTCCTGTAGCCCAGTTCCTGAGTACAATAACCCCTCATAATCTCTCCTCTAGTGTTACTGTGACTTCATGTATCTATAGTCATATATGGTCTGAAAATATTAATGGAAAAAGTTAAGACTAATTCATAAGTTTTCAATTGCATTTCATCTGGGTAGTGTGATGAAGTCTCACAGCTCATACACCCATCTTGGATGTGATTCTTCTTGTCCAGTATGTCCAGACTACATAAGATATCTGTCCATTGGTCACTCAGGCAATCTCAGTTACCAGATCAACAATCTCAGTTACCAGATCAACATGCCTGGTATCACTGTCCGTGTTCAATTAACCCTTACTTTACTTACTAAATCCCAAAGTGCAAGAATAGGTATTGTATCTGGCAGTTGGAAATGCCAGAAGAGAAATTATGAAGCAATTCCTTTAAGTGAAAAAGTGAAAGTTTCTAACAATTTAGGAAAAAAATGGAATTGTAAACTATTGTGGTTTGAATATAAAATGTCCCGCATAGGCTCATGCATTTGTGCACTTGGTCCCCAGCTGATAGCACTACTTGGGACTGCTAAAGAACTTTTACAAAGGGGAGCCTTGCTGGAGGAAAGTATGTCAATGAGGGCAAGCCCTGAGGTATTATAGCTTGGATCCACTGCCTGTTTTTTCCTTGTTTCTCTGCTCTATGCTCCTGCTGCCATCCATTACCTTCTGTGACGGTGGTAACTGGAACTGTAAGCCAAAATATCCCCTTTCATTCCATATGCTACTTTCTTGTCTGGCATTTTGTCACAATAATATGTATATTAACTAATGCAAATACCAAATACAATAGTTTTCAAAGATCTATGGTGAGGACAAAGGCACCAATGGAATCGTGAAGTAGGGAAAAATCCATACCAGTTTGGCTCAAACTTCGAAGTTTATGGCTGCTGTGCATAAGTGCTTAATTCTAGGGTGGGGAACTCCCTGAGGTTACAGTCACCACTGAAGTGCTGAGAACATCTCCTCTGCAGATAATTGCTAACTACTGAATAGTGAAGCCACACCACAGTGTTTGTACATCTCACATTCAAACAATAAGAATGAAACGTCAAAGCTGATGATCAAAATCCTAGTCATTATTACAGAAATTCTAAAGGGAAAAACATTATTATCTCAGTGCTAATGTTTATACATTGTCTGCCATGAGCTGATTTAGCCCATCTCCAATTCTGTGTCAGCTAGGCATGTGCCAAATGGAAAACTAAGAGAATATAGACACAGACCTATGAGGTTATGTGATGTCTTTAGATTATAGTAGCCTTTCAATTTCTGAAGTTAATGCTTTGAGAAAAAGTGATTTTTGTTTCTTCTTTATATGGCTTTTTTATGGAGTTGAGTACCTGTGCTCTCCAGACAGTTGTACTAACCTACCTTAAAAGATTAAATTGACTTGCACTAGCCTGAAACAAATTTCATGACTTTTTTAGACTGAGCATTTCAGCATTCAAATATTAACAGTAGGCACTACTTGGTTTTCTCTTTATCCAATTAAAGTACCTTCATAGCAAAGATTTATGGATTAGTTGCAGATTCACACTCATGTACAAGTATTCATTCATTATGGTCATCTTATCCTGATTTTAATATTTGAAAATTCATATCCTTACTCTCATTCTAAAGATGAAATCTTTGAATCCAAGGTGAGCTAAGGGTCCTACTCTCACAAAGCTAACTTGTGTGGAGGCAGGCAAGCACAGGGACAGCCCAGAATCCCCAAATTCCTCCACTTTGGTCATCTCTTTCCTAGTAGAGCAAAACCCAGTACCTACCCTCCTGTGGGTAATTTGTGTATGGCCACATTCTTGTCGAAAAATAAATTGGAGCTTCTGGGTAAGATGGTGGCATAGGAACCACACCAAAGCAGCCTGGGGTGGGGGGGCAGAGCCAAAAAAAAAAACAGCAAAATACACACTTTTACTAAAAAGTGAGGTGTATATGAAATTGAAATGGCAGCAGACAAGTAGGAGAAATCCAGAGCCTACATAGGCCAGCAGAAGTGGCTCCATCAGCGGGGGCTGCTAGATCCACAGGACCACAGTGGCAGCTAGGTCCTTGGGACCACAGCTTCCAGGGTCAGCTTGAGCCACAGCAAAAGCCAGGTGAGGAGATTTTCTACTCACACAAGAGCTTTCCGCTAATTCAAGAAATGTGAAGGGAGAAGAGCAGTGAACAACGGAGGAGCAGATCACAAGGTAGACGAACATGTGAATGAGAGAGAGAACTAGAGCCAGTAGCGGCATCCTCCCCTCCCCACCGCCAGTGCCCAGCTCCGGTGAACAGAGCAGTGATCCAGGGACCCAGCCATTCCTTCTTGAACCCACAACATACCAAAGAGGGTCCCAAGCAGAAGTGCAGCATAACTGAGACCAAAATCATCCCAAAAGGTAACTGGGATTATACCATGTCAGTACCCGCCTAATAAACCTGGTATATAGGCCTGAACCAGAAGTGGTAATTGCATCTTCCATATCAGGATAAATTATATGTTAAATCTGATGGATGGTCACATTTGCCATTCTTAAATAAGCTACATTTTGGGCTTGTTATTTGTTGCTTCTTGATTTATAGTGGCTTTGTTTCCTCTTCTGTTATACATTAGGGAAGGGTCTCACCTGGTCACAAGCTGACTTGGAACCCTCAACAGATGAGAAATCTTAACCTCCTTGTTGTCAGTATTAAGGGTGTGGGTGGGGCACCACAAACCCTGAGGGACAGAGGATCCAGTTATCATAATACCTACTCTTGGATAAATATTTGTGCTGTTTTTCATTGAAAGTGTATATTGCTTAGTTAAATTTTAGAAACTATCTGTATTTTGTTCTACTCATCCTACTTGAATACTCTCATAGCAGGCAAACCCAACACCTAGGGTCACTTTTGTAGATACTCTGAGAGCCACACCTAGCATCTTAAGCTCCTACCCTGAAGATATATAACATTAGATTGGTTGATACATCTAATAATGCCCAGCTAACTAAAAAATCCAATCATTAACTAATCCAGGATGTAAAAAATATATACATTATAACACAAGAAACACCAAAGATCAAGACAATATAAATCCAGCAAAAAGTATTAATGCATCAGAACTGACCTCCAGCGAGAACAAGTTAGAGGAAATGCCTGAGAAAGATTTCAAAAGAATGATTATAAATATGTTAAAAGAAGTCAAAGAAGCAATCAAAGGAATCAAAGAAGACACAGGACACCAATTTAATGAAATAAGGAGGCCAATACTAGACATAAATAAGGAAATAGAAATAATAAAGAAAAACCAGTTAGAATTACTAGCAATAAAGAACACAGTTAACGAAAAAAAAAAAAAAAAAAAAAAACACTGCAGAAAATCTCAGCAGTAGAATGGATGAAGGAGAGGACAGAATATCTAAGCTAGAAGACCAGGTGGCAGATCTAACACAGTCCAACAAAGAGAAAGACAAACTAATAGAAAAGTATGAATGGGAATTTCAAGATATTCATGACACTATGGAAAGATCAAACATACGTATTCAGGGCATAGTAGAAGGAGAAGAATCTCACTCCAAAGGCATAGTAGGCATCTTCAATAAAATCATAGAAAAAAACTTCCCCAAATTGGGAAAGAGGTGCCAGTGCAGATACAGGAATCCTTTAGAACACCAGCCAGACAAAACCTGGAAAGAACCTGTCCTCTCCATATCATAACCAAACTACTAAACACACAAACCAAAGAAAAAATATAGAAAGCTGTTAGAGAGAAAAATCGTTTCTTGCAAAGACAAGCCTATCAGGATTACAGAAGATTACTCAACATAAACTTTAAAAGCTAGAAGAGCATGGAGTGATGAATTCCACGTTCTGAAAGATAAAAACTGTCAACCAAGGTTACTTTATCCTGCAAAGCTATCCATTCAAATAGACGGAAAAATAAGGACATTCCATGACAAAAGCAGGCTAAAAGAGTATTTGAAGACAAAACCAGCTCCACAGAAAATGCTTGGAAGAATCCTCCATGCTGAAGAGAAATAAAAGCACACATATAAGGAACCATGAAAAAACAAACAATACTCAAATACCAGTTAACACAAGAGAGCAAAGGTAAAACTGGAAGAACTACAAAAAAATGGCAAAACTAAATACACACCTTTCAATAATATCTCTTAATATCAACAGCCTCAATACCCCAACCAAAAGACATAGGTTTGCAGACTGGGTTAAAAAGCAGGATCCTTCCATTTGTTGCCTCCAAGAAACCCACCTTTCAACAAAGGATTGACACTATCTTAGGTTGAAAGTTTGGAAAACAGTGTTTTAAGCAAATGGACCTAGAAAACAATCAGGGGTTTCTATCCTAATATCTGACAAGGCAAGACTTCAGTCCAACATTAGTTAAGAAAAATAAGGAAGATCACTTTATATTGATTAAAGGCACACTCCAACAAAAGGACATTACAATCCTAAACATATATGCGCCCAACATGGGGGTCCCCAAATTCATCAAACAAATGCTATTAGAATTAAGGTCACAGATAACACCAAACACAGTGGTAGTGGGTGACTTCAACACACCACTCTCATCAATTGACAGGTCATCCCGGGAAAAAATAAACAGAGAGGCATCTGGACTAAATGAGGTCATAGAAGGAATGGACCTAACAGATATATACAGGGCATTTCATCCAAATGCAGCAGAATATGAATACTTTTCAGCAGCACATGGAGCATTCTCTAAAATAGACCATATATTAGGACACAAAGCAAATCTTAACAAATACAGGAAAATTGAAATAATTCCTTGCATTCTATCTGACCACAATGGAATCAAACTACAACTCAATAGCAAGAAAAGTTATAGAGCATACACAAAATCATGGAAACTAAACAACACACTACTGAATGGTTAATGGGTCAATGAAGAAATAAAGAAGGAAATCAAAAAAATTATAGAGTCAAACAACAATGAGAGCACAACATACCAAAATCTCTGGGACACAATGAAGGCAGTCCTAAGAGGTAAATTTATAGCTTTACGTGCCTATATTAAGAAATTAGAAGGGTCACAAGTAAGTGACCTAGTGCTTCACACTACAGCGTTGGAAACAGAAGAACAAGGCAAACCAAAAATCAGTAGTTGGGAAGACATAATAAAGATTAGGGCAGAAATTAATAAAATAGAAACCAAAAAAAAAAAAAAATCCAAAGAATCAATGAAAGAAAGAGTTGGTTCTTTGAAAGGATAAATAAGATTGATAAACACTTAGCAAATCTGACCAAAAGAAAGAGAGAAGAGACACAAATCAATAAAATTAGAGGTGAAAAAGGTAAGATCACAACAGATACCAGGGAAATTCAAAAAATCATAGGGACATACTATAAAAGCATATACTCCACTAAGTATGAAAATCTGAAAGAAATTGATGATTTCCTTGATTTATATGACTTACTTAAATTAAATCATGATGAGATTAATCACTTAAATAGACCTATAAGAAGCATGGAGATCCAAGCAGTTATCAAAAATCTCCCAACTAAAAAAAGTCCAGGCCAAGATGGATTCACAGCTGAATTTTACCAGACCTTCAGGGAAGTACTAACACCATTGCTTCTTAAGCTTTTCCACAAAATAGAAAAAGAAAAAATCCTAACAAACTCCTTCTATGAAGCTAGCATCAACCTGATACTAAAACCAGGCAAAGATAGAGAACAAAAAAAAAAAAAAAGAAAATTACAGACCAATTTCCCTCGTGAACATAGATGCAAAAATTCTCAACAAAATATTGGAAAACAGAATACAAGAGTATATCAGAAAGATCATTCACCCGGACCAAGTAGGCTTTATCCCAGAGATGCAGGGATGGTTCAACATACGCAAATCGATAAATGTAATACATTACATAAATGGACTGAAGGACAAAAATCTCATGATCATCTCATTAGACGCAGAGAAAGAGTTTGACAAAATCCCACATCCCTTCATGATAAAAGTCCTATAGAGACTGGGAATAGAAGGAACATATCCCAATATAATAAAGGCTATTTATGACAAGCCTACAGCCAACATATTACTAAATGGGGAAAAACTGGAAGCTTTTGCACTAAAATCAGGAAGAAGACAAGGGCGTCCACATTTCCCACTTTTATTTAATATAGTACTGGAAGTCTTATCCATAGCAATAAGGCAAGAGACATGCATAAAAGGGATACAAACTGGAAAGGAAGAGATCAAGTTATCATTATTTGAGGATGACATGGTTCTATATATAAAGGACCCTAAAGACTCTACCAGCAAACTGTTGGAGCTGATAAACACCTACAGCTATGTAGCAGGATAAAAAATAAATACACAGAAATCAGTAGCCTTCCTATATGCTAACAACAAGCACATAGAGGATGAAATCAGACAATCACTCCCATTCACAATTGCATCAAAGAAAATAAAGTACCTTGGAATAAACCTAACCAAGGAAGTAAAGGATCTCTACAATGAAAATATAAAACACTCAAGTGAGAAATTGCAGAAGACACTAGGAAATGGAAAAAGGTCCCTTGTTCCTGGTTTGGAAAAATCAATTTGTAAAAATGGCAATCTTACCAAGAGCAATCTACATATTTAATACAATACCCATCAAAATTCCAGTGGCATTCTTCACAGAAATAGAAAAAATAACCCAAAAATTCATTTGGGATCACAAAAAACCTCAAATATCTGAAACAATGCTGACCAACAAAAATAAGACTGGTGGTATCACCATACCTGATTTTAGCCTCTACTACAGAGCCATAGTAGCAAAAACAGCATAGTACTGGCACAAAAACAGACATGGAGATCAATGGAACAGAATAGAAGACCCAGATGTAAGTCCAGGTAGCTATAGCCACTTGATATTTGATAAAAATGCCAAAGATACTCACTCATTGGAGAAAAGACAGCCTCTTCAGCAAATGGTGCTGGGAAAAGTGGATATGTATCTGTAGAAGAATGAAAATACATTCTTCTCTCTCTCCATGCACAAGAATTAAATCCAAATGGATTAAAGACCTTAACATCACACCTGAAACTCTGAAACTGCTAGAGAAAAAAGCAAGTGAAACCTTTCAACATATTACAAAGACTTTCTGACTATAACCACAATTGCTCAGGCAATAAAACCACAGATTAACCACTGGGACCTCATGAAATTACAAAGATTTTGTACTGCAAAGGACACTGTGAATAAAGCAAAGAGGAAACCTAGAGAATGGGAAAAAAATCTTTGCCAGCTATATATCTGATAGAGGATTAATATCTAGGATATACAAAGAACTCAAAAAATTAAATAATAAGAAATCAAACAAGCCAATTAAGAATGGGATATGTACCTAAATAGAGAGTTCTCAAAAGAAGAAATATGGATGGCATATAAGCATTTAAAAAAATCCCTAGTCATCAAGGAAATGCAGATTAAAACTACGTTGAGATTCCATCTTACTCCTGTCAGATTGGCTACCACCATGAAAACAAATGATCATAAATGCTAGTGGGGATGTGGAAAAAGAGGAACCCTTCTACACTATTGGTGGGAATGCAATCTGGTCCAGCCATTGTAGAAATCAGTGTGGAGGTTCCTAAGACAGCTAAAAATTGATCTACCATATGACCCAGCTATAGCACTCCTAGGCATATATCCTAAGGACTCATCTCATTACCCTAGAAATACATGCTCAACCATGTTTATTGCCGCTCAATTCACAATAGCTGGAAATGGAACCAGCCTAGATGTCCCTCAACTGATGAGTGGATAATGAAGATATGGCACATTTATAGAATGGAGTTCTACTCAGCGGTGAAGAAAATTTGCAGGAAAATGGATGGATCTGGAAAGGATTATAATAAGTGAGTTAACCCAGGCCCAGAAAGCCAAGTGCCGCATGTTCTCTCTCATATGTGGATCCTAGCTACAGATGATTGGGCTTTTGTGTGAGAAGGTAAAAACTCAGTAGCAGAGGCCAGTAAGCTAGAAAAGAGATTTAAAGGGAAGAAAAAGGAAGGGAGGGGCTACTTAATAGGATGGTATTGTATATATGTAAGTAGAAGAATAGATTAACTGGGGTGAAAAGGCCCAAAGTGAGGTCAGGGGAAGAGATTGAGTAAAGGAAATGTGGAGGGAGGGCTATTCAAAATCCAAGAGGATATAAATAAATCATATGGAATCTTCTCTTTTTGAACAATGGAACACTCAGGAGTCATAGATTGTTGCTAGAAACTTTTCAGTGCCAGGGATGGTGTCGCGACCACCTCGACCAGCAAGGAAGACGCAACACTTGGATTCTTCTTTAAGCAGTTTATTCAGGAACCTTGAACAATCTTCTGACCCCAGCGAAAGCCAACCCATAATATATAAAGCCTCTGGTCGACCAACCCCAGTACGCCACGTGGTGATTGCAGATAGCCCACATATGCGGAGGCAAGCCAGATCATCAGCCCCAGCCAAATATGGAGTTGTTTACCACAGAGAGCACTCACCATCAGGAAGGTGGAAGGCGGCAACCAGCGCCATCTTTAAGGCGCGGCACTACGCAGCTCTCTACAGGATGGGATACCTTCTAGTGAGTTGTTGGCCAGGGAGGTTCCTGATGCCTCCAAAACATTATAGGCCATTGCTGAGGCCCTTAGTTTCCCACCAGGAAGAGATGGTAAGACCTTGTTGCTGAAGACTCCACATACTTGGGCTGCAAGGCCACTGAGAAATCCTGCTGGAAATGAGCTGATAACTTCCTCCATGAAGACCAGCTGACAGAAAGCTGGAAGAAGCCATTCTTCATGCAGTTCAATGGGAAAAGGGATACCACCAGTGAAGATACTCAACAGTGGACACTGCAAGCCTTATAATAGGCCAGCCAGGCCAAATGAGCCAATGGGTACAATAGTGGCACATCTATCATGGTGGAATCCAACTGCCCTCTAATTGGACTGGAGGCCTGCTCCATGGGAGGGAATACATCTCTGATACTGAAAACTTAAAACAGGGGTAGTAATGAGCCCTAGGGGGGGGTACCATCTGCTGATGTCTGGATAAATGTATATACTATGCTTATCAAACCACCCAGTAAGCATTTCTGTTAGTATGTATACCCTTATATTAATGCTACTCTAACTTTTGGTAGATAATCTTCTGTTTTCAGATGGCAGTGACCTTGGGACAACTCAGAAGGTGTCATGATGGTGGAAAGAAATGACTGGAGTACTGAGTAATATCTTGATCACACCTTCCAGGGCTCAGGGTCTAATGCAGAAGAGGTGACAGAAAGAATGTAAGAGCCAAAGTGCTCCCTGTAGACATAAAATGGTTTGGATATCCATGACCTCACAGTGCCTGACACTACCTACACAAGACCATCATAAGAGGAGGAAAAGATCATGACATCAGAATAAAAGAGAGACTGATTGAAATGGGGAGGGGATGTGATGGAGAGTGCAGTTTCAAAGGGGAAAATGGGTGGAGGGAGGGAATTACCATGGGACATTTTTTATAATCATGGAAGATGTTAATAAAAATTGAGAAAAAAAGAAAAATAAATAAGAAAGGCTAGCTTAGAGCTGGTCACAATTGTAGTACAAGCCAATCTGTCCTTGAAGTGACCAGTCAAGAGAAACCTTTGTTTACCATCTCATTGATATGCATAACATAGCATATTTATTATTAACATAGCATAGCATAACCATCTTTCAATCAAGGTTAGGGTTCACCTCTGTCTATACTCATAAAAATACACCGCCCAAAAAAACACTGTGGAGCTCTTATGCCATGTGTTTGCTTGAGACTTCTCCCATTCATTGGAGTGTATTTTATGCTTTTAATATTTCATTTAATAAATCTATATTGTTTCTACTACTACTATTGATTTGTGTATTGTTAAATTTATTGTTTGTGACACAAAGAATCTGGGCATTGTATCATGGGACACCACAGAAACCCGTTCTGCTAACAGTGGTGGGCATGACTTACAAATTCTGATTTCCTTTCTGTGAGGCCAGTTGTTCACACTGACTCTCCCAAATTGTTACAATGTTATATATTTAATCAGTGTGGTGCATGTATAGGCAGTCATTGTGTATACTGAAGGTTTTCAAATTATATCTTCAAAATTGAAGTTTGTTTAAGCACACATACTTGAAATTCACTTTCATTTTAGGAAAATAGATTTGTAATATTTTCTACTAACTGAACAATATTTTTCTACAAAATACTAATGAAATACACATTGTGATCCAGCTTCTCATTTCCATCTTCTCCCAAGCACCCTCCTTCCATCTACAGCACTCCAGCTGAAGGCTGTGATTGTGTGCATATAGCCCTTTGCAGATAATTATCACTAGAGAGTGCACAAGACAAAGACTTAAGACAAAGACTTGGCCATGTGATCACCATCAAAGGGGTTTAAGAGCAAGATTCTGATTCACAGAAACTCTGAAGCCAAAAATTAACAAAAAAAAAAGTATGGTGGGTGAAAAATAATATTTCACAGAGCTGAAAGAAACTAAATTCAAGAATACATATAATTTTACTTGACTGATAAAACACAAAGCCCTTGTTCAGTCCAAAGGAAAAGATTATCAGTGAATTTCTTAATGACCTTTAAGGTCCCATTGGAATCTGTAATGGTTTGAATTTAATTAGGTGTAAAAGGGAAAACAATAGTAGATGGGGCAACAGGGACCTGTAAGGATTGCCATTATGGAGCTCAGAGCCAATGCTGCTTCTGGTGTGCTGAAGAGCCCAAGCTATCAGGAAGGCTGGGACACTAATAGCAGAAGTCAGGAGTCTGGGGACTTGGGGTCCTGAGCAGTTGTTTAGCTTTTGTTTGGTTGTGCATACCTCAATGGAAAATATCAGAGCAATATCAAACAATGCTGTAGCTCTTACTTTTTGGACTTGTGGAGATGTTTTTGTCTTTTCTGAACTCACACTTCCAGAACCTGGATAAAAGAAAATAAGTGGGTGGTATTCTATTGTTCTTAGTCTCAGACTATTCTGATCATCTTTGTAGGCATTAGCTTGATGGGTAGCACATGTCTGAGAACTCCAGAAATGAGTCTAGAGTGACTTCTCTCCTTCCCCATCCCAGGATGTACCAGTGAGACCCTTCCTCAACAGTGTGGAGCCTGGTCAATATCTGCCTAAGGAAGATATCAAGTTAACTATCTCTTTTGGAATACCAGCTCTTGACCTTGGCCTAGTCCTTTGAGTCATTAAAGGATCTAATTCACAATTATAAAGACTGACTATGCCTGTGACAGAAAGCTAAAGATCATCTACTCCCTCAATATGTTACTTTGGGCTACTGATATTTCATCTTGATTTAAAAATTATGGAACTGACCTCAAAACCCCCTGCGCCCCCCCAGGAAAAAATTATGGAACTACTAGCATTTACTGAGACCTGGGATTCTGCAATCCACTAGATACATTTTGCAAAGCTCCCTCTGGTTATAGACAGGGGTAGATAGTAGGTACTCAGTA
Organism: Dipus sagitta; assembly: GCA_036346955.1. Classification (NCBI taxonomy): domain Eukaryota; kingdom Metazoa; phylum Chordata; class Mammalia; order Rodentia; family Dipodidae; genus Dipus; species Dipus sagitta. Next base: position 102,319,878 of record CM070774.1, on the reverse strand, counting down.
CTTAGGTATTGAGGGGGGACAGCAACAATAATAGTGATGCTTTCTTTTTCTTTTATTCTTTTTTAAGGCAAGGTTTTATTCTAGTCCAGACTGATATGGAACTCACTGTAGCAGCCCCAGGCTGGCCTCAAACTCACTGATATCCTCCTGTCACACCCCCCAGAGTGCTTGGACTAAAAGCATATGCCACCCATACTTAGCTCACTGATATTTTCTAATGATTCATCTTGCTTGGTAATTATGAATTGCTATCAAATCATCACTATTTAGTTCATATAATTCCTTCAGTGCTTATTTCTAAGCTATATTTAGTATATTTGTACTACTATTAACCCTTACACAAATATCTAGAGAAAAATTATTCACAAAACTCCTATAGTTTGTTTTTATTTTCATAGCTCATTTGGGAATTATCTACCTGCTTGTGAGATACATTGAAACACACTATCAAAGCATTTCTTGTACTTGTTAGGTAGGACAAAGTCCCAAGATGAAGTTGAGATGGAGGAGGAGAAACAATGCCCTGGCGACAGTTTCCTGCAGATCTTATCTTAGAGACAACCTGGCTCCTCTTCTGATGGCAATCCATTTTCTCATTGATCACCCCCTCAGTTTGGTCCCTGCTTTCCCCTGAATTCCTCAGTCCTTTGTCTTCTATGTCCACCTCGCAAAAACAAAAACTCTATAAAGCCCAAACCATCCAGACTCATGCCAGTTGTTTTCTCTCTCTCTGTCCCTCCCTTGAGACAGCCTGGCAGCCCATGCCCCATTAAACAGTAGTTTTCCTGCCTCAGAGTGGTCACGTGTGTTCTTTGGCTGTTCACAAACTTTACAATACTTTTTAAAGAATTATTTTCAGGGCTGGAGAGATGGCTTAGCGGTTAAGCGCTTGCCTGTGAAGCCTGAGGACCTCAGTTAGAGAGTCGATTCCCCAGGACCCGTGTTAGCCAGATGCACAAGGGGGCACACACTTCTGGAGTTCACTTGCAGTGGCTGGAGGCCTTAGTGGGCCCATTCTCTCTCTCTCTATCTGCCTCTTTCTCTCTCTGTCTGTCTGTCACTCTCAAATAAATAAATTAAATTAAAAAAAGAATTATGTGCAAAGATCACTATTATGAATATAAGAACAGTATTATGGTTTGGATGTGAGGTGTCACCCCAAAACTGACATGTTGAAGGCTTGGGCTCTATCTTGAGGTGCTATTCAGAGGTCAGTGTATCACCAGGGGCGCAAAGTCCCTTTTGAAAATGCCCTAGAGGCATAGCTGGGTCACATGGTTCTATGCTTCTGCATGCATACATGAGTGTGGCCAGCATGTGTATATATGCATGTTTCCTTAATCACTGTCCTTGTTATTTACTGTGGCAGGGTCTCTCAGTTGAACTAAGAGCTCACCAATTCAACTAGTTTAGCTAAACAGCTTGCCCTGGGGATCCCTTATCTCTGCCTCCTGAGCACTGGGATGGCAAGCAGGTCTCCATGCCCAACCTATAGGTATGGAAATGCTAGGGGTTCTTACTTCAGTCCTCATGCTTGATGGCAAGCACTTTACCTCCTGACCCATCTCAACAGCTCCAGAGATCTGAGGGATGGATCTAACTTTCAATTTTTGTCAAGTATGTATATAGTTTTTTCAACTCTGTTTGTTGAATAGGTTTTATTGTTCTCAGTGAAGATTTTTTTTTTTGTCAAATATTAGATGACTATAGCTTTATGGGTTTGTCTGGGTTCTTTGTCTTTCTCTTTGTCACTATCAGAAAATTTCCCAAACCTAAGAAAGAAAATGGCATGTAAACACAGGAGGCACATGAGCAAGGAGAAACCTCTGTGTAGCATATCACAGTCGACATGACAAAAATATGAAGCAAGAAACAATACTAAAAGCTGTAAGGGAAAAACATTAAATTACAGCGAAAGGCAGATTTTTCCTCAGTAGCCCTAAAAGTTAAGAAAGCATGAAGTCATATATTTCAAACTCTGAAAGTAACTGTTAACCAAGATTACTACACAAAGCAAAGCCATCTCTTAGAAATGATGGGGTTATAAGGATAGTTCAAGAAATAAACAAATTATGGCAATTCATTAAAACCAAATATGCATTTGAAAAAATTATTAGAGAAATAGAGTACATGGAGGAAGAAGAAAGACAGTCTCATCCTCAGGAACATAGACTAGAATATATTCTCTTAGAGGTACAGATGAGCAAGGAAGAACAAAGAAGGAATTAACCATGTCCATTACAGAAAACTAATAATCCTAATACTGACAGAAGATAAGGAAGAAGGGAACTTTCAATCAACCAACCAGAGAACCAAGTAAGAAGTCATAAGAAAAGGCAAATCCCTCTCAATTGTAGCCTTAAATGGCCTCAACTCATGCATAAAAAGACGTAGGCCAACTAACATATTGTATCTGAATATCTGTTGTCTTCAAGACACAAAACAGAAACATCTGAAGACTGAGTATCAAAGAATGGAAATCAACCTACCAGGCTAACAGAAGGTATAAGCAATCTGGGATGATTTGTTTATATCTAATAAAGTACATTTCAAATTAAACTAGTAAGAAAATTAAAAAAAAGAGTATCACTACATGTTAATATAGGGAGTGTTCACCATGAATATATAACATTTATAAATTTTATGCACTTAATACTTGGACTTCCCAATTTTATGAGACAAACATGAAAAGACATGAAAGGTCACACAGGTCCTGACATAATAGTGGGAGACATATTTGGGTGGGTCTTCGAAGCTGAAACTAAATTGTAGAGCTAAATTATGCCACGGGAGAAGTGTATTTGACACATGCCTTCCTCCTCTTTGTTTCCTGGCTGCTATGAGGTAAATGGCTTTCCTCTGTAAAAGCTTTCCACCATGATGGTTTTGTTTTGTCATAGGCCTAAAAGGAATGAAAACAGATTGTCATAGACTGTAACCTCAGAAATTATGACCAAATTAATATTTCTTCCCTTGAGTTGTTTTGTCAAATATTTTTCACATGATGAAAAATAGTGATAATCTAATAACATTATCTGTATAATAGATGATATTATATCTACTTGAAAGCAGAGATAGGCAAAAACTTTTTCCTTAAAGTATGGATAAGTGCTCTTGTCACTAAGATATGTCTCCATCCTTTGACATGGCTATTAACAAGAGGCTTTATACATAAAGTTGGCCCAGAATCGATACCATACTGACATTTAAAAATATGAATAAGTGTATTTGAATATAAATGCTCCTTTTAAATCCTTTCTCATGCTGCTCTTTTGCTACTGAAAAGTGATAATAAGTTAAATATTAGACTAATTTATTTTTGTACTAAGTCAGCTATGTTTAAAAAACAACAGAGAAATACTAGCATCCAAATTACAGCAATTAGTACTCTCAAAATAGCTAAAGTTATTCTTTGACCTAAGAGTTGGAGGCTTAGATTGGTAAAACAAGCAAAAGCATTTCTTGATACACTTTTGTAGGGAAGATAAAAATATAGGGATGGAAAGACCATAAACTGGATAAATAATACTTAATGATTAAATATCTGCCACCTCAATACAGTGGAATACCCAAGAATACTCAACATTTTGTAAAGAAACTGATTTTAATATAAAAATGAAAGTATAATTATGTTGGCCAGATATTATATTATATATATATATATTTAAATAGAGAATATACAGAATTTTTGCTCTTAAACCACAAGTATATAAAGTTGTAAGTTTCCTGTTACACATATGGCAATGTAACTCACATGATATACATAGTTAGTATTGATTTAAATATAAGCCAAGCTGCTATACTCTATAATGTTTAATGTTGTATTATACTAAACAAAGCACAGTTTATGATTTTTGTCTGTATAAAGTTGTTTTAACTTTAAATAATATGTATTTATAATTGATACACTAAACTAGAAATGTTTTTAAAACTTTCAATAAAGATTAAAATTAGGGCTGGAGAGATGGCTTAGTGGTTAAGCGCTTGCCTGTGAAGCCTAAGGACCCTGGTTCAAGGCTCGATTCCCCAGGACCCACGTTAGCCAGATGCACAAGGGGGCGCACGCGTCTGGAGTTCGTTTGCAGTGGCTGGTGGCCCTGGCGCGCCCATTCTCTCTGTCTCTCTGTCTCTCTCTCTCTCTCTACCTGTCACTCTCAAATAAATAAATAAAAATGAATAAAAATAAAAAAAAGATTAAAATTAAAAGAGTTGTAAGAATCATATTTCTGAATAAAAGTTCAAGAAGGAAAGATTGAATAAATGCATTGAATACTTTAGAGTATAAAACATTGCACATAATAATTTTATAAAAACTAGAACATATTTAAAAGTTTCATTCAAAAGTCTTTATCTCTTTTGGTAATCGGGTAAAAATGTAGTTACAAATCAACTGTGACCCTCATGAGAACTTTTCACAATTGCTATCCTTAAGGTAATATTATAATTTTGCTAGGCCAGCATATTAGCTTATTAAAGTTTTCATATTGGTTATATCCTACTTGGATATACAGACTAGCAATCAATGGAGAAAATGCAAATTAACATATGTATAGAGAACAATTTCAGATCTCTCCTTCTTATGACGAATGAACTCTGCAGCTCAAGAGATAAAAACCTGGTTTGGGAGAAGTCATAATGTACTACACTTCAGCCAGCAAATGAGATGATGCATGAAAACACCAACCTGACATTTTCTACTTTGAAGAATTATTATAGAATGATTTTATCTTATATCCCATGTGGAAAATATACCTCAATTGCCTACTCCTGACTCTTGCCAAGTTGTGTAGAGTAATTTTGTGGTTTTTTTTTAAAGTAAAAACAGAGATATTTATTTGTGAAGCCACTCAGTTTGAGGCTTACAATACAATAACTTTTTAAGCTATTTAACTTTACTATTTTGCTTTTTTGGTTATCTCTTTATTCTGCATTAACAAATGTTTTGAAAGGATCGAATTTCTAAAAGAAAGAGTGGTTGCAAAGAACCAACTCTTTGTTTCATTGATTCTTTGTACTTTTTTTGGTTGCTATTTCATTAATTTCTGACCTAATCTTTATTATTTCTTCCCATCTAATGATTTTTGGTTTGCCTTGTTCTTATTTTTCCAAGGCCTTAAGGTAAAGCATTAAATTGCTTATTTGTGTACTCTCTAATTTCTTAATATAGGCACTTAGAGCTATCCATTTCCCTCTTAGGACTGCCTTCATTTTGTCCCAAATGTTTTGGTATGTTGTATTCTCATCATCATTTGATTCTATGAATTTATTGATTTATTTTTGATTTCTTCAATGACCCATTCATCATTCAACAGTGTACTGTTTAGTCTCCATGAATTTTGTGTGCTCTGTAGTTTTTCTTGTTGATGATTAGTAGTTTAATCCCATTGTGGTCAGATAGAGTATAAGGGATTATTTCAGTTTTCCTGTGTTTGTTGAGATTTGTTTTGTGTCCTTATATATCATCTATTTTAGAGAATTTTCCATGTGTTGCTGAAAAAAATTGTATTTTCTGCAGCATTTGGATAGAATGTTATGCAGATATTTGTCAGGTCCATTTGTATCATGACATCATTTAATCCAGCTATCTCTCTGTTTATTTTTTGCTGGATGACCTATCAATTGATGAGAGTGGGGTATTGAAGTGGCCCACTACAACTGTGTTTGGTGTTATCTGTGATCTTAAGTCTAATAGTGTTTTCTTGATGAAATTGAAAGGCCCCACTTTAGGTGTATATATGCTTAGGATTGCAATGTACTCCTGTTGAAGTGTTCCTTTAATCAGCATAAAATGACCTTCTTTATCTTTCCACACTAATGTTGGTTTGAAGTCTGCCATGTCAGACATTAGGATAGCAACCTCTGCTTGTTTCCTCAGCTCATTTGCTTGAAATGCCATTTTCCATCCTTTCACCGCTAACACAGTGTCTATCTTTTATTAAGAAATGAGTTTCCTGGAGGCAACAAGTGGCAGGATCCTGCCTTTTAACACAGTCTGCAAGCCTGTGCGTTTTGGTTGTGGCATTGAGACCATTGATATTAAGAGTTATTATTGAAACGTATGCATTTATTCTCACCATTATTCTTATTGTGTACTGTTTCCTGTCTTCCCTTTACTTGCTTTTTTAAACTGTTATTTGAGTATGGTTTATTATTTTTTTAAATTTCCTCCTGCATGAGTTTTTCTTTCTCTTCAGCATGAAGGATTCCCTCAAGTATTTTCTGTAGAGCTGGTTTAATTGTCATAAATTCCTTCTGCCAGTTTTTGTTGTGAATGTCCCTATTTCTCTGCCTATTTGGATAGATAGCTTTGAAAGATAAAGTAATCTTGGTTGACAGTTGTTATCTTTCAAAACTTGGAATACATCATTCCAAGCCCTTCTGGCTTTTGAAGTTTGTGTTGAGTAATCTGCTGTTATTTTGGTGGACCTGGCTTTGTATATTACTTGATTTTTCTCTCTAACTGCTTTCAATATATTTTTTCTTTTGTTTGCCTATTTAGTCGTTTAATTATAACATGGCAAGGAGAGGGTCTTTCCAGGTTTTGTCTATTTGGTGTTCTAAAAGCTTCTTGTATCTGTTTTGGTATTTTTTTTCCCAATTTGGGTTTTTTGTTGCAAACCCTGACTAAGCCTCTAGATTGAAATTCTTCTCCGTCTACTATACCCTGAATATATTCTTATGTTTGATCTTTTCATAGTGTCCTGGATATTTTGAAATTCCTATCCATACCTTACTATTAGTTTGTCTTTCTCTTTGTTGGACTGTATTAGGTCTGCAACCTGGTCTTCTAGTTCAGATATTCTGTTCTCTCCTTCATCCATTCTACTAGTGACACTTTCCACAGAAGTTTTTTGTTTGTTTGTTTGTTTGTTTTTAATACTGTGTTCTTCAGAGCTAGAATTTCAGCCTGGTTTTCTTCAGTATTTCTATTTCCTTACTCATGTCTTGAAATGACCACTTTATTTCATTAAGCTGGTTTCCTGTGTTCTATTTCAGGAGTTTTTTTTTTTTTTCTTTAATTCCTTTTCTTTCTTTTTTGATGCCTTTCATTTCTTCCTTGATTTCTTTTGGAATAGATACAATTATTTTTTTGAAATCCGGGACCCTTTGATTCATATGCTCTCTCTAGGATCCTCCTGAGGGTTCCACCTTTTAGTCTGACTTCCAATATATAAGACTGTATGGTACCAGATCAATTTGGGTTCAGTTTTGTTTAGCCCCCACTTACCCTTCCCCTAAGCTATACCCTCCCTACTGTCCAAGCCTCAAGACACCATATTGATTTCCATAGTAGTTGAACCAGCTTACATTCCCATCAACAGTGAATGACTGTTCCAATTTCCCACATCCTAGCCAACATTTTTTTTTTTTTTTTTTAGTGTTTGCTATCCTTAATGGGGTAAGGTGGAATCTCATAATTGTTTTAATTTGCCATTTCCTAATGGTTAGGGATGTTGAACATTTTCTTACATGTGTTTTAGCAATTTGTAGTTATTCCTCGGAGAACTTCCTATTTAGTTCTCTGCTCCAGTGCAAGGTGGGTTGTTTGGTGTTTTTTTTTTTTTCTTCTTTTTCTTTTGTTGAGTTCTTTGTAGATTCAAGATATTAGGTTTCTGTCAGTGGTATAGCTGGTTAAGATTTTCTCATATTCAGTGTGTAGTCTATTGGCTCTGCTTATGGTATGTTTGTGCAAAAGTTTTTTAGCTTCATGAGATCCCATTGTTTGAGTGCTTGTTTAATTTTTTGGGCTACTAAGATTTTGTTCAGTAAGTCTTTTCCCAGTTGTCCATCATGGAGAATTCCTTCTGTTTTTTTTTCTTCCAGTAGTTGAAGAGTTTCAGGTCTTATATGGAGATCTTTAATCCATTTGGACTTGAATTTGTCTATGGTGAAATGAGTGGATCTGAATTAATTTTTCTGCATATGGTCATACAATTTGTCCAACACCATTTGTTGAAGATGCTGTCTTTTCTCCAGTCTACATTATTGGCACCTTTGTCGAAGATCAAATAGATGTAATAGATCAAGTAGGTAAAGATACTTGACCTAAGTTTTGTTCAATTTTGTTCCACTGGTCTATGTTTCTGTTTTATATTCCAGGGCAGGCTGTTTTTGTCACTATGGCTTTGTAATGTAGCTTTATATTGGGTATGGTGATACCACTAGAGGTGTATTTTTTATTTGCTTAGGATATGTTTGGATATCTGAGGCCTTCTGCATTCCATATGAATATTGAGATCATTTTTCCAATCTCTGTGAAGAATGATGCTGGTAATTATACAGGTATTGTGTTAAATCTGTATATTCCTTTTGGTAGAATTGCCATTTTGACAATATTAATTCTACCTATTCAGCTGCAGGGGGTGGGGGCTCCCATTTTCACAAGTCTTCCTTGATTTCTTTCTTGATTTTTTTTTTATGTTTCCATTATATAGGTCTTTCAATCACTGGTTAGTGTTATTCCAAAGTATTTAAATGTTTTTGTTATTATGGAAAATGGGTTGCCTCACTGATTTCTTTGTCTGTATATTTGTCCTTTGACTTTATGGAGGCACACTTTTTGGCTTAATATGTGGTCAATTTTGGAGATGGTTCTGTGGGCTGCTGAGAAGAATGTGTATTCTGTAGAGTTGTGGTGAAAAGTTCTATAAATATCTGTTAGGTCTAATTGATATATTATGTTGTTGAGTTCTATTATTAACCTGCTGATTTTATGCTTGGAGGATCTATTGATGAAAATGGTGTATTGAAGTCTTTGACTACGATGCTGTTAGTGTTTACTTCTGTTTTATTGTCAAGTATATTTTGTTTTATGAACTGTGGTACATCTGTGTTTTGCACATATATATTTATGATTCTGATGTGCTCATGTTGAATCATTTCTTTTATGTGTAATCATTGGCCTTCTTTTTCCTTTTTGATAACTTTTGGTTTGACATCTATTTTATCAGATATTAATACAGCAGCACCCACTTATTTTTTATTTCCATTTGCTTGGAATATAATTTTCCAACCTTTCATCCTGAGGAGGTATCTATCTTTAATGGTGAGGCAGATTTCTTGAAGACAGAAGATAGAAGTGTCCAGTTTTTTGATCCACCCTGATAACCTGTGTCTTTTGATGGTTTAGTTAAGTCCATTCATATTTAAGGTTATTAGTGTGAGGTTTGAATTAATCTCTGCCATGAGATTTTCTATTTTGGTTATTGTGATCTTGTTTTTGTTGGCTCTTGAGATTGGTTATTTGACTGTTCTGTGTGGAGTATTCCCTCAAGTATTCACAAAGTAGGTTTGGCTTTGTGCTCACATAATCATAGAGTTTACTTTTTCATGGAAATTTTTCTTTTACCAAATATTATGAGGGATGCTTTTGCTGGATAGAGTAGCTACGGTTGGAAGCCATGGGTTTTTAGACCTTGAAGTATTTCACTCCAGGACCCTCTGACTTTCAGGGTTTCCACTGAGAAATCTGATGTAATTACTGATTTAATTCTGATAGAATTACCTTTGTATGTTATCAGTTGTTTCTCTCTTGCTGCTTTTAGCACTCTTTCTTTGTTGTCACTATTGAGAGTTTTGACTATGATGTGCCTTGTGGAGTTTCTTCTCTGGTCCTGTCTGTTGTTGTTCTGAGGGCTTCTTTTATCTGGATGGGCCTCTCTTTTGAGAGATTTAGAAAATTTCTTCAATAATTTTGTTGAATATGTTTTCTATGCTTCTGGCCTGGATTTCCTCTCTTCCTGGTATACCCATGATCTGGATGTTTTGTTATTTAAGGGTAATTTACAGTTCCCTTTGTATAATGTTTACTTGAATTTTTGAACTTAGCTTGTTTTTGGCCTCCTGAACAATTTCTTCTGTATTGTCTTCCAAGTCAGATGTTCTATTTTCCTCATAAGTAACTCTGTTAGTGAGTGGTTCTGGAGAACTTTTTATAAGTTCCATTTGACTTTTGTTTTCTGTTGTGTTATTTTGCATCACGTCCATCTCTTTTTGAGGTATAATTTTAATTTGAGTTTCTTGACGCTTTCTGGTTTTTGTTTTTATTTATTTATTTAGGTTTTTTTTTGAGGTAGAGTCTCACTCTAGCTCAGGCTGACCTAGAATTCACTCTGTAGTCTCAGGGTAGCCTTGAACTCTCAGCAATCCTCTTAACTCTGCCTCCCAAGTGCTGGGATTAAAAGTGTATACCACCACACCCGACTTTCTTGATGCTTTCTGGAATTCATTCATGTTTTTTTTTTTTTCAAGTCTTTATTTAGCTTAATCAACTGATTGTTGAGATCTCCCATTTCTTGACTCACATTCAATTTATCCATAACTTTTTGGAGGGTTCTAACATTTGTTTCCATCAAGTTAAGCTTACTGTGAAAAGCTACGTGCTCTAGGTGATGATTTTGTTCAATTTCAGTGATATGATTATTTTTTCTTTGATAGTTTGCTTCCAGTTCAGTGATTTTTTTGATCAGAATCTCATTGGTTGTTGTGTTTTCATTGTAGGAATGAATTTCTGTTGATTTCTTTATGATTTCACTGGAGGCTTCCATTTTAGGACCAGACATCTTTGGTGGAGATCCCTCAGTTTTCTGACTTTCTTTGGCTTTTTTGCATTGTTGTCTACCCATTTTGGGTGACTCTTTATTTTATTGAGGAGGAAGCAAATTTTTGTCCTTTCACCCCTGCACCCTCTGACTCAGGTGAACAGAAATGTTGGCACCCTGTGGACAGTCAGTATACCAGTGTAAACATCCTGATTGCCCTGCTCACTCAGGGAGCTGGGCTCCCCAAGCAAGGCACAATGGGACCTACCAGGATCAGGAGACTGGGAGGAGCTGTGTCCTGGCTCCTCCCAGCTCCTGCCAGTCTCCTGGTCCTGGTAGGTCCCATTTACCTACTTATATGCTCAAGGACATTTTCCACTTTAACTATGAGAGAGAAAAAAAGTGTTCATGTTTCTCAATCCTCCTTTGAAGCGGTATTCCTACCTACTTCTATAGATCATGATCAATTTAGGTCATTTTACCTTATCTCATTATTTCCCTGTTATAGAACATGTCTGGTAATTTAGGTTGCCCCAAATCCATTACTTTGTTAATAAAGTTACACTTGACACATTGGGAACTTTATATTCTATATTCTCCAGTCAAAGTTTTCCTTCTCTTCTACTTCAGAGAAGGGTCATGATGCAAGCCTGGCCAATCATGGTAGTAATGATTGGTCAGAACATTAATGTGGGGTCTTATCTCAGTAGGAATCTGGCCTGAAAGTCTGTGTGAGAAAAAGGAGATTCCTTTCTGAGACTAAGTATCTGGATCAGCTTCTCACCATCTTTATCAACACATGAGGAGAGGATTTCTGAAAAAATATAAGCTGGTAAAAGGAGAGATAGCAATAAATGGAGTTTTAGGCATTTTTATTTTTAAGGAATAAAGTAGCTTTCTAGCTGAGTAGGATTTTGTTATTTAAGACTGAAAATGTTCTGCCCAATTTGCCAGTGTTTGAATAAAATCGTGAAATTATTATAAGCACAAAACAACAACAACAACAACACACTCAGATACTATTGCACATGTAAGTCTTACTCATTATGATAAAAGTAAGTCAAGTTATTTTTTTCAAACTCCACAGTGATAAGACTGATTCTGTGCTTAGAAATTTAAGTTCTGGGGCTAAACATATGGCTTGGTGGTAAAATGCACTTTCTGTACAATATAAGTACCTGGGAGGCTGGGCTTGAATCTCCAAATCCATGCAAACAATTGGATAGGGCCATGTGTGTCTTTAACCCCAGCCCTGTGGAGGAATGGAAACTAGAGAATTGCGGAGACTTGTGAACAGCATGTTCTGGAATCAGTAAGAAGCTGCATCACAAGGAAAGGCAGGTGGGTGAGTAATAGAGGGTGCACACCCTCTATATTTTCCAGTTACCACAGGCAAGCCCATGGGGTGCTGTATCAGCACATACACAAATGCGTACGCTATCACCACACACACACACACACACACACACACACACACACACACAGGTGAAATTCAAGTTCTATTGTAAGGCCTAGTTTCAATGAGGAGTGATAGGTTGAATATTTCCAGTAAAAAGATGATTGCAGCACCAGGTGTAACAACTGCTATTTTTAAAAAATAATTGTTTAGTTTTATTGTAGAGATATCACACATAAATTTCTAACATTGTAGAAGACTATGAAATCAGTAGGTTTCCCTGCTAATAGATATTCTTACATGAATATAATCTGACTATAGCAGGGCTGCTGAAATATATTTATTCCTCAGTGAAGTGCCTATGCAAATTCTTATCACTGCAAATGGCTCCATGGACTTTAAATGGATCAGCATTTATCACCTCCTCAGTAGTATAAGAGGATTTGAAAAATGTAAATTAGAGAGCAGAGCATGTGTTAATGAAAGCAGTGACTTAGAATTGGGTGTTATATTTTTGGCTTTCCATGTTTGAAATCGACCAAGTAATTCACATTAAAGCAGTGAAGTAAGATGAAACTATATCATACCAATAGATAGACTGAAGAAATTTCTAGAAAGAGATTCTATGGGTTAGTGAGTAATGTAGATCAGAACTTAATAAAGAAAGCAATATGAAGAGTTACCAAGTGTAAGGTACAGAAGTTTGTGGCATTCAAAAGGTAGAACAATGTAACAAGATGCTACAGTTAGAGCAGTGTATTCCAGTAGAAATTGTGTGAGGGACGGTCGAATGGCACATGAACATAGAGGCAGAATTTTTAGTTAAGAAGCTGTCATCCAAAAAAAGCCAAGGTTTGTTGGTGCAGGGGAGGAATCAATTTATTTCCTGCACTCATTTTACTTCTTTTCTTCCCTTCTACAAAATAGATTGACAGAAGACATTAACAAGAAAAAAAATCAAAGTTTATTAACACATGAGTATATGCAAGACTATTCAGTAGCAAGTAACTCAAATTGTGTGATTAGGACTTGAATTTGAATAGCATTTTAGCAAACCATAATCATTGTGGAGGAAGAGATCAGACAAAAGGGAAACTGCCTCAGTAATAGAAAACTATGGAAGGGTACCTATCTGTGGAAAAATGATAGATAGGGGCTGTTTAAAAAGATTTATGCAGATTCCTCTTGAAGGAGAAACTGGAGAAAACTAGCTTCTTTCAAGCAGTTACTTAGGGACCGAAGCCTAAAGAGGGAACAAGAAGATACCATTCTGTCCATCTTGGCAGAACTGAAACTTGGGTCTGATCCTGTCTGTCCAAGAAGGTTGCCAATGACATGTCCTGCAGGAACTTTCTTTTTCTTCTTCAGCTTAGCCTCTCTGGGTCAGCCCTCTGAGTTGACAAAACAATCAGGTCTCTTCTTACACACCTGAGCCCGATGACAAGTCTCATCCTAATTGTACATCTATTCCATATAAAAGAGGCTACACATAGCCCAGCCTCTTCTTCCTTGGCTTTCACTGCCCTGTGGTTGTATAAGTCTGTCGCTCTCCTATCTGACCTGGCTTGGTAAAGGAGAGCATTGTTTTCTTGGCCTGGGTATTTTTCTTTTTGCCTTCTGACTGCCTTATGCTCTGGGGTAACTTCTCACTTTAATCACAGGTATGACTTTCTACTAATCCCTGAGTCTAGCAAGTGTGTATTTCCTTCACCCTCTAGATCTATCACATGGGTATCTTCCCTAAGCTCTGGATCTGCTATCTGTGTAACTTCTCTAAAATTGGGGTAACCATCCATAGGTTTAATGCACTTTACCACCCATATCTCATTTGAATTTCCTGGATTCTGTTTTGGTTTTCCTCTTCCCTGGCTGTCTCACCTGCTCTTCTCTTATCTTTTGTCCTGTGACCTGGCCTGAATATCAACATGAGTCTGTCATTTCTTCCCAGGTGGGCTGGAACCAGCATGGCTTGGGTATTTTTATTCTTATTTTATAAATGTGTCCTACTTTGGAGGATACCCTGTCACACTGATTATATGTAAGATATATCTTTGGTCTCTGAGTCCTTCACTATTGCTTAATCCTCTCTGGTCTGTTACTTGAAGGAGTTTCTATTGTTCCATCTCACACATGTATGTAGAACTTCTCTATTCTTTCCTAGATACCACTTTCCCCTAAATAGACCTCATGAATTGTTATTCCTCCCTAAATAAATACAATAATTCATAATTTATTATTCTTGAGTATATATTTTCAATTCTTTGTTAAAAATACGATAAAAAATGGGATTCACAAGTTTGTGGCACCCCCCCCCCGATTCCTAAAATCCTGCATAACTCTCAATGCCATCTATTCTCCAGTGATAAGGATATTTTGCTTTCCTGGCACAGAGAGTGGACAAGAACACTTTCATATGGGGATTCTATGTTTATTTTCAGGTAGATCATCTTGTATTTGCTTTTTCTCAATTTCTTTTAGCTCAAAATAATCCGTAAACCAGAGTAGCATGTTTTGTGGAGACGTTCTCAGTGCACCTTTACTATCTACATTAAGAGGCTTAAAAGAGGCGAGGATGAAATTTCCAAGATGAAGAAACAAGTGGAATACATTTTAATTTTTTTGAATTAAACTAATATATCTAAAGTATCATTTCAGTGTAAAATTGACCATAATATTGAGATACTCTAAATCCTTTTTAAAATTTTTCATATTAGGTAACGACTTCTGGTGTATTTTGCAGTTATAACAAATTTCTAGCCACATTGTAACTGATAAATATAACAGGAGAAGTAGAGGGCATATCATTTATTTGATGTGTATATATGTGATGTGTGTCTATGTTACGATATTATGTGTGTACATGTGCTGTTTCCATGTGTGTGTGTGTGTGTGTGTGTGTGTGTGTGTGTGCATGTGTATGCATGGGCAAATATATGCTCCTTGTGTGGGTAGGTCTCAGGGGCATGTAGAGTGTTCTAAATCACTCTTTCACCTTGTTTCCTTGAGACAAGGCCCCTCAATGAACTTAAGCTAGCAGTTTTTCAGCTTGTTTGGTGGGCCAAAAGACCTCAGCAGTCCTACTGGCTCAGCCCTCCTTAGCCACTGAAGCTATAGTCATGTGTGCTATATGCATATGTGACCACACCTTGCTTTTTATGTGGATGCTAAGGTTCAAACTCAAGTGCTCATGCTTGTAAAACAAGTACTCTTATCCACTGAGGTATTTTCCCAGCTTGCTGGGCACATCTTATAACTCCCATTTAACCAACTCCAATCTGAGTCTTAATTGCAACCCAGTTCATATCTAATTCCAAGCTGCCTCATGAATTAAACGCATCTAGTGAGTTAGTTTTGTTTAATTAGTCTGCATCAAATGGTTTTCAAGAAATAGCTCTCCACCCCCAAATGGTTAATTTAAAATGTAATATAAGATCTAATTATCAAATTATGTTCATGGGTTGCTCAGAAACTTGAAAGGAAAATGTATTTTCTCTATGTTTTAGAATTAGTCTTTACCACCTGTGGTAGTTTGAATGTGATAGTATAAATATATGGCCCCATAGACTCAGGTGTTTTATTAAAATTAAGCTTGTAACTTGGGTCTCCAACCATTTGGCTAGAAGAAGTATCACTGGGGGCAGATCCTAGGTTCCAGCCCTAAGGTGTGTTTGTGGTTGTCTCCTGATTCCAACCCAAAGGTGTGTGAAGAGCCAGTTTAGTTCTGGCAGTTAATGCTTGCTGGTGGTGCTAGCTGTTGGTGATGTCTCTCTGCTTAGATCTATGAAAGGGAACCAGGTCCTTCTGCCACTGATGATGTTCTCTGGGCTCTGCAAGCCTGAAATAAATCCCATTGATGCAGTCAGCTTCACCTTACTGGCAGAAAACACCCAAACAAGAGCAGGTTGTAGAAGGAAAGGGGTTATTTTGGCTTATAGGCTTAAGGGAAAACTCCTCGATGGCAGGGAAAATGATGGCATGAGCAGAGGATTGACATCACCTTCTGGCCAACATCAGGTGAACAATAGCAGCAGAAGAATGTGCCAAACACTGGCAAGAGGAAACTGGATATAACACCCATAAGCCTACCCCTAACAATACATCACCTTCAGGAGGCTCCAATTCCAAATTGCCACCAGCTGGCATCCTGGCATTCAGAAAACTTAAGTTTTGGGGTAACATCTGAATTGAACCACTACACCCTTCCTCCCATGAACTATGACTGGTTGGTTTTTCTTCCCAGCAATGGTGAGCTGATGACAGCACTGCCCTAAGCCTACGTTGCTGACTACAACATTGTCCTAAGCTAAAGAGGATAAAATTGTTTCTGTTATCTAGAATCTTGAAATGGATGGTCCTGTGAAGAAAATCAAAAGACAAGAGCTATAACCTTTGTTAAGAAGATACTTTCGGGCTGGAGAGATGGCTTAGCAGTTAAGTGCTTGCCTGTGAAACCTAAGGACCCCAGTTCGAGGCTCAATTCTCCAGGACCCACGTTAGTTAGATGCACAAGGGGGCGCACACATCTGGAGTTCATTTGCAGCAGCCAGAGGCCCTGGCGTGCCCATTCTCTCTCTCTCTCTATCTGTCTTTCTCTCTCTCTGTTGCTCGCTTTCAAATAAATAGATCAAAATAAACAAAAAGAAGAAGGTACTTTCCATCTATAGCAATCCTGCCATGGGAATAAAAAATATCAACCTCAGTTTCCACTTTCTCGCTCCAACCTTATCATGGCTATTCCATTGGCTAAAACTAGGTGAAGGGTGAGGAACAAGTCACTCTGATGGTGCAGCCCACATAATCAGTTACTTAACAGAAGCTGCAGAAGGTTGGTACTGAGGAGTAACTTAATAGTATTCAAAAAGTTGCCAACCTGAGGAATTTAAGTACAGAGAAAGGTAGAGAAAGACTTATAATAAGGCTTTTATAAGTAAAAAAGGCTTTAACTGTATTTTCTTAGCTTTGCCTTTTGATAACTTTTCATCTTATATTTTGTTTCCATTTCTAAATTGTTAAAGGCAATGCCTTTTAAACTGTACAGGTTAGTTTTAAGGGGTCCAAGAACTGTGTGACTGTGTGAAAAGAGACAGAGAATATGATTTTCATCTCTTCCCACATTAGGAAAAGTTCATAACTTACTTCACATTGTTATGGGAGCTTACAAAACCATTGTGATACAGGATACAAAAAGGACCACCATACCTGTTTAACATTCCCCAGGGGAAGGATGATCAGTTATTTTCATACATTATATTTCTGGTAATAGAAATTGATTTATGAATGAAGTGAGCTATATAAGTTATTACCTTATTGCTGTGATAAAATAACTGATCAGAAGCAATTTGGGGAAGGTGTTGCAGTTAGGTTTGCATTGCTGGTAGAAATCACCCAACCAAGAGCAGCTTGTGGGAATAAAGAGGTTTATTTTTGGCTTACAGATTCAAGGGGGAAGTTCAATGGTGGCAGGGAAAATGATGGCATGAGCAGAGGGAAAACATCACCCCCTGGCCAACATCAGGCGGACAATAATAGCAACAGGAGAGTGTGCCTAACATTGGCACGGGGAAACTTGCTATAACACCCATAATCACTCCCTCAATGCACTGCCTCCAGGAGGTTTTAAATTCCAATTGCCATCAGCTGGGGAACCGAGCATTCAAAACACCTATGTTTATGGGGGACACCTGAATCAAACCATCACATTCTTCCCCGGGCCCCCATAAACTGATAACCATATATGATGTAAAATGCAATGCATTCATCCAACTTTAAAAGTCCCCATAGTTTTTATCAATTCCAATGATGTTCATACATCCTCATGATGCCAGATCTTTTAACTGAGTCATTATACCAAAAATAACCTTAAAAACCCATAATAGCACAGAATAAACATTCACACTGCAAAAGATGGCATTGGTCATAGCAAAGAAATATTCAACAAATACAAGATTTAAACAGGTCACACATCAAACTCTGTAGCTGCACATCCAACAACACTAGTTAATGATAAATTTCCAGGTCTAATAATTCTAACCAGCAACAAGTCCTGGTATTTCAATTCCTCCCCTCCAGCTAGGCTACTCACAGCCCTAGAAAACTTCATCCATGGCCAGCAGCACTCCTTAGCAGCCATCTCATAATCTCAACATCTTCACTGGGTTTCCACTGCAACCCAAGGTTCATGCTCATGGTCTGTGGGGTCTCCTTGAAGGCATCCAGCAAACCTGCTTCACACTGCCCATGGCCCTTTCCAAAACACAAGACCTTGTTGAAAAATCAATGACCCTCTCTTTCTTGCATTTCTTATACTCTGTAATACCAGGTAGGATCCCAATTTGTTAATCCAGAGGAAAATAAAGCAGACATTGAAGAACAGGACACTCCTTGAGCACTCAGGCCGCATCAAAGAATCTACATTCTTCCCATTGCCCCAGTGCAGGTCAGTTGGCCCAATCTCAAAGGTTGTAATCACTCTTAAAGGGCAGCAGTTCACCTAAAGTTTTTTTTTTTTTTTTTTTTTTCTGTGCCATATCACTCTGCTCACACTAGCTCAGTTCTATGCAAAGCTACCATGCACAATTTCTCAGGACATGGGCATAGCAGCAAGCTTCTCACACAAAGTGCCAGCCCAGTCTAAGCAAGGTTCTTTCTCACCCTCATAAGCCAAACCTCACAGTCCAAAGTTCTTACTGCATTCAGGTCTTTCAACTCTGACAAAAATAGTCCATCAAGCTGTACTTACAGCATTGTAAGGCATCTCTTAAGCCAAGGTTTCAAATCCTTCCACATTCTGCTTGAAAATCAGCTTCAAAAGGCCAAAGCCACACATTCATGGGTCTATCAGCACCCCCTCTCCTGGTACCACTTTACTGTTGCACTCAGGTTCATATTGCTGGTAAAATCACCCAACCAAGAGCAGTTTGTGGAAAAATGAGGTTTATTTTGGCTTATACATTTGAGGGGGAAGCTCCATGATGGCAGGGAAAATGATAGCATGAGCAAAGGGTGGACATCACCTCATGGACAATATCAGGTGGACAATAGCAACAGAAGAGTGTGACAAATGCTGGCATGGGGAAACTGACTATAACATCCATAAGCCCTACGCCAAGAATACACCGCCTCCAGGAGGTTTTAATTTCCAATTGCTATTGGTTGAGGAACCTAGCATCCAGAACACTGAAGCTTATGGGGGACACCCGAATCAAACTACCACAGAAGGAAAGAGTTTTTGCATTGCAGTGCCAAGGGTTGAGTCCATCATGCAGGGGAAGGCATTGCAGGAGTGGGATGCCAGTGTCACACTACATCCCAAGAAGAAGATAGAGTAAGTGGGAGTTGGAGCCAGGCTATAATCCCTCAAGGCTTAATCCCAGTGACACACCTCCTCTAGCAAGGCTTCATCTCCTAAAGATTATACAACTGTCCTCATGAGCTCCACCTTCTGGGGATTATGTATTCAAACACATATGTGAATAGGAGGCTTTTTATTTTCAAATCATAACATAAGCCTGAAAGAAACTCATAGGAAAGTGGGGGAAACAGGACAGGAGAGGAGAAGAAGCCTAGAAGAGGGCAACTTGGGGCAAAGGCTTGAGAATGAGCATGATTGGTGATTAGCCTGGCATTAGAGGCAACTCTAGAGTGGATGCTAAAGGCAACATTGGAAGATGGAAATTCTTAGGCTGTTTGGGCTGTTTATAGAGGAAGACAAAGTAGCTTTGATAGCCCAAGGACAGTACAAAACAAGGTACAGATGCGAGCAGGGAAGGAAAAAATTAATCAAAACTAATGAGAGCCACATAAACTTGTGAACGGTGCCCAACAGCGATGACTAAACCAATTAATTTAGGTTTAATAACAGTAGGGATGAGGGTTTGAGAGTTTGCTTAGTAGTTAAGATACTTGTCTTCAAAGCCAAAGGACCCAGGTTTAAGTCCCCAGGACCCACATAAAGCCAGTTGCATGAGGTGGCACGTGTATCTGGAGTTTGTTTGCAGTGACTAGAGGCTGTGACATGCCCGTTCTCTCCTTCCCCCCCCCTCTCTCTCTGCCTATTTATCTTTCTCTCAAATAAATTCATTAATTAAACATTTTAAAAATAGTGGCAGTGAGTGGCAGACAATTATTCTTTTTTATGAAAATGAAGAATTCAGCCTCTCATAATGAAGCCAAAACGGTTCAGCTTAAGTAAGGGAAAGTGGATAGTTGGACCAGGTACCACTTTGCATTAGAAGATTCTAGTGTTTGCCTTTTGGCATCTTGGTAAGGTCACAGAGCATTTCTTGATGTGTCCTTGAATGACTAATGTCTCATGATTCTCTAAGTCATCAAAGTGCAACCTATGCTACAAGTCATGTGTTGAAACCTAATTAAAAATGACTTCCAGCTTCAATCCATTAATCCAAACTCTATTAATCCAAATCAATACAAAATGTCAAGCTTATGCAAAGTCTTTACCACTTTATCTAATTCCTACTCCCCTATCCAGAATCTTACTTTCTCACATAATAAAGATTATAATAACAATAACTCATCATGATGGTGATAGAAAATTATTGAACACCTATCCTATATGGCAATGAACTAAGCACTTATGTCTATTGTTAAATTTAAATGTCAAGCCACCCTACAATTTTGATAGGGCCATTATTCTCATTTTATAGTAGAAAAGATGAACTCATAAGGTTTAATATTCAGATCACAAAATTAGTAATAATATGACTTTGTTGATTGCATGGCTCATACCCTCTGTTCTATAGTTTTTACTCATAATATTATGCTTACTTAGCTATAGTTTCTGTGATTGTCATGTGACAATAGTACTGAGATTTGGTTTGACAAGTTGTGAACTTTTTCTGGCAATAGCACCTCTCCTCAGACCTCATAATTCGGGCGAAACAGGCTCTTTTCACACCTGCCACTCTTTGGAGAGTGTTCAAACTTGCTATCGAAGTTTAAAGACAATTCCTTTCTGGTACTTTGGTTGGAATCTTTTATTTTTCTTAAGGAATTTTTATTTATTTAAAGACTAAGGGTACTAGACTTACATTTCTGGTGGTCTAAAGGAGTCATAATTGTTACCATGGGAAGGTGCCAGTTCTGAGAATAAAGACCAAGCAGAGAAAAGAGGAGACAGCACATGGCTAGGGGCCTAGTGATATTGTTTACAACCTTGTACCCATTAGCTGTAGCATCTCCTTTGTTGCTGATACACTTGACTCCTGTTTACAACATACACACTTTTTTGGATGCTTTTTTTGTTTGCTTTTGTTTTGGGTTAAACTAGTAAATAATATTATCATATTTAAATTTTATTTCCATGTCTTAACTGTACCTATTTTATGAGTTACTTGAGGACAGAGGTGATATTTTACTTACTTTTACACTCCATGTGCTAATTGTATGTGTTAGTATGTAAAACTTGCTCATGTTAGTCAAAACAAATTCAATAATTTGGGGCCTATATAAGCAAAATATCCTCTGGTGAGAGGAAGACAAAACTTATCAGTGTGATAGCTGGAAAGTAAAATGTCTCATTTAGGGTCATGTGTCTGAGCATTTGATCCCCACAAAAGTGGTGCTTTGTGGAAAGATTGTGGAGCTTTTAGGAGGTGGAGCCCTACTTGGGGAAGTATGCCATTGAGAGCAAATGTTGAAGTTTTATAGTGTAGCCCCGCTTGATGATCTGGATCTCTCTTCTTCCTATATGCCAGTATGACAATATGATACCAACCTCCTTGTCCTGCCATGCTTTCCCCACCATGATGGATTCTACTTTCTGGAACTGTAAACCAAAATAATCACTTTCCTACCTCAAATTCTCTGGTCATGTATAATAACTGATACACCAGGGAAAGCAAGAATAGCTTTGTTAGGTAATATAGACTCAAGAGGCACATTTCCTCTACAAAGATGTTCACATGTCTCTGAACATCTGGGGGCATGCTGAATGGATTACACCTGAGCACAGAGTCAGTTTTCAGTCTTCCAAATAGTCCAGGTTACCTTAGGTGTTTCTTAGTGCTTTGATGAATACCTCCCTTTCCTTGTAATGTGAATAAGCAATTCTAAACCCTCCACCCTTGTGGTCAGGGGACTACAGGTAAACTGCTGTTTGGCTGCTGTCCTTTCTGATTATTTTGATCTATGGAGTTGGCCAGGATTTTCTGGAAGGAAAGGGATCAACAGCAGCCACATATTGGAGAATATTACCAGTTTGTCCCCTCAGTGGGACCTAAAGATTGATAGATTTACCACTTCTGGTTTCTATGTGGGAATATTTTGTCAGCATATCTGTTCTTTAGCAAAACCATTTTTGCAACAATTGCAATGAGCTGCATGCATGTGCCTCTTCCATGTGCACCCAGGGGACCCTTTTCTTCCAAATTCTGGCTCAGTCATTTTAGTCAAAGGCACTTAGTTCCTCTTGAGTGCCATCCCTATTTCAGACAGAAGTAAGCATAATGCTCAAATTTGAGGCAACATATGGCAAAATGGGAATCTGATCTAGGCTCAGGAAAGGAAGAACAAAGCCAGAGTGGGAGTTACTATGGTTATCTGTCTGACAATATTTTCTGGCTTTGTTATTCATATTTTCATTCTAGGCTATGAAATTATATACTGGGAAATAAGACTGCTGTGCTTGCACACTGTTCATTTGTGCATATCTAACTCTGCATGTAGGCAGGCTAAATGATTATATAGCATAGTTCATGTTAAAATTCAAAGTCAATGTATCATGGCACACAGAATTTCAAATTCTTGAAAACTTTTTTTTTTTTTTCTTGGTTTTTCGAGGTAGGGTCTCACTCTAGCCCAGGCTGACCTGGAATTCACTATGGAGTCTCAGGGTGGCCTCGAACTTATGGCGATCCTCCTACCTCTGCCTACCGAGTGATGGGATTAAAGGTGTGCGCCAACATGCCCGGCTTTGAAAACTTTTGTATGAGCATCATTGTCTCCATGATGTCTAGCTAATTGCATCTGAATAGATGAAGGGATTAAGGAAAGCTGGAACTGGTAAAGTAACTGGGACAGGATGGTCCATCCCTGGACCCACACATCAGGAGAACATTTACAAAGGAGGTAAATACAGAACAGGAACCCAATGATTACTTCAGAAGAAAAATACGTTTCCCAGTATTCCTCTCAGAAAAGTAGGAGTCACTTGGGCTATAAAGAGAAATTGTTGGATGGTGCCTCTGGCAAAGGCATTTTGCCCTTCTACTCTCTCGTTTGGCCTCCATCCTGGAATGCAGATGTGTTGGCTGTAGCTTCAGTTATATTTTCGATGGTAAAATGACCTTTAGAATAAAAAGAGAGATTTTTTATATAGTTAAGCTAAAAGACAGGAATAGTTTCAGTACTTGATGGCCATATAAGTCTGGACTGCCTAGCTCCTTTTGTTTGTAATTCATAAAGAAAATAAACATAAAATTCAATGATTTTGTAGCCTATCAAGTTTGCATTTGCTCTCACCAGCAGCCAAGTGCAATCATTATTAGATATTCAACTACTCCAGTCTTGTGGGCACTTTTACTTCTAAGAAAGTATATGTTTTAGAATTTATCTTACTTCCATTTACTGTCTTTATCACTGTTTGCATGTCACAATGAAAATATCAGAAAGTATTTGGAACACTCAGGAGCCATAGATCATTGTTAGAAAATTTTCAGCCAGGGATGGGATACCTCCAGTGAGTTGTTGGCCAAGGAGGTCCCTGATGCCCCCAAAACATTATAGGCCATTACCAAGGCCCTTGGTTTCCCACCAGGAAGAGATGGTAAGACCCTATTGCTGAAGACTCCACATACTTGGGTGGCAAGGCCACTGAGAAATTCTACTGGAACTGAACTGATAACCTCCTCCATGTAGACCAGCTGAGAGAAAGCTGGAAGAAGCCATTCTACATTTAGTTCAATGGGAGAAAGAGATACCACCAGGGAAGGTACTCAACAGTGGACACTGCAAACCTTATAATTGGCCAGCCAGGCCAAATGAGTCAACGGGTGCAATCGTGGCACATCTGTCATGGTGGAAACCAACTGCCCTCCAATTGGACCTGAGGCCCACTCCATGGGGGTGGGGAATACATCCCTGATACTGAAAACTTAAAACAGGGGTAGTCATGAGCCCTACGGATATAACGCCTGCTGCTGTCTGGTTAAATGTATATACTATGCTTATCAAACTGCCCAGTAAGCACTTCTCTTAATATTTATACCCTTATATTAATGCTACTCTCACTTTGGGTAGAGAATCTTCTCTTTTCAGATGGCAGTGACCTTGGGATGACTCAGAAGGTATCATAGTGCTGGAAAGAAGTGACTGGAGTACTGAGTAACATCTCGATCACACCTTCCAAGGCTCAGGGTCTAATGCAGAAGTGGTGGCGGAAAGAATGTAAGAACCAAAGGAAGGGCAGGACTCCTTACAACGTCCTCCCTCCAGACGTAAAATGGCCTGGATATCCATGACCTCATAGTGTCTGACACTACCTACACAAGACCATCATAAGAGCAGGAAAAGATCATGACATCAAAATGAAAGAGAGACTGATTGAGATGGGGAGGGGATATGATGGAGAATGGAATTTCAAAGGGGAAAGTGGGGGGAGGGAGGGTAGCACCATGGGATATTTTTAATAATCATGGAAAATGTTAGTAAAAATTAAGAAAAAAATGTTTTTAAAAATGAAAAAAAAAGAAAGTATTATGTGAGAGTAATGTTGCAATAAGTTACTAATATATTTTTATTCTAAATTGCCTCTAGGACCTAATTGCTCTATGACA
Organism: Dipus sagitta; assembly: GCA_036346955.1. NCBI lineage: Eukaryota > Metazoa > Chordata > Mammalia > Rodentia > Dipodidae > Dipus > Dipus sagitta. The sequence continues at coordinate 102,295,150 of CM070774.1, read as the reverse complement.
TTGATATGAAAACTTATTTGTTTTAAGAAAGTCTAGAACTAATTTAGTATGTCTGTCTAGATTATTCTTCAGTCTAGTTTTAAATCAGCATTCTACATGCCCTAGTGACACAGTGTTATAGAAGGTATACTTTATTGTGAAAACAGATATTTTACTAAGCCCAAAAGCATCCTTTTTCTAAAAAGAACCAGGCTTGGCTGACTCACATAATAGAGTTTTATATAAGTCATAGAATATAAGATGAGAAGGGAAAGGCATAGTGAAATATATGTGCCCCTTTCCCTACTAAAGAACAGAAAGGTTTCCTATGCAGGTGGAAGGATTTGAGAGCCAAGAAAGACAGAGATGAATATACATTGAATTCCCTCATTGTCCAAATTTCCTTAAGTTTTATTAAGAAAGTGAGGGAGAAAGATAGAAGTTAGGGTCAATATGAGAACTTCAGAGTAGTTGACTGCCAGAGAAGGCAGGCTGCTGAGAGCAATAGGGCTCAAAGAAAGAGAGAGCTAGCAGAAAGAAGTGTCTGAGACACACTGGCTCCCTGTGGGTTCTGCACGTTTCTCCAAATGTTCCATGGGCTCTGGGATGGGGACATACATACGGTAATGCTGAACAGACTAGGATTTGTGCCCACAACACTCTAATTGTGGATACATTAGCTCTTGCTGTGTAGATTTTACTTTAAGGACAAATAAGTTCTTGGAGAGTTAAGAAACATCCTTGATCTTTTAATTGAGTATTTTTTTCCAGAGTATTTTCAACTGAAAGGGACCAGGATACTTAAAAAATATTGATTTTAAAAATAATATAATGTCATTTAAAAAAATCTCAGGGGCTGAAGAGATAGCTCGGCAGCTAAGGTGCTTGCCTATAAAGCCTAACAACCCAAGCTTGATTCCCGAGTACCCAGGTAAAGCAATAGGCACAAAATGACGTATGTGTTCGGAGTTCATTTGCAGCAGGTAGAGGCTCTCTCTCTGTCTCTCTCAGTCTCTCTCTCATCTCTCTCTGCTTGTAAATAATTTAAAAATGTTCAGATGATTTAAAATGACAAACTTCCACAGGGAAAATAAGTCCTAAGGCAAGTTAAGTCTTAATATTCTTGTTTCACAAATACAACAATTTTTGCATTAAGAATTGATCTTGGGCTAGACAGATGGCTCAGTATGTGAGACTGGAAAGCCTAATGACCTGAGTTCGATTCCTTAGTACTTGATTTGCAACAGTAGGAGGCCCTGGTGTGTTCATTCTCTCTCTCTCTCTCTCTCTCTCTCTCTCCCTCTGTTTGTGTGTGTTTGTCAGGTGTGGTGACACACACCTTTAATCCTAGCACTCAGGAGACTAAGGTAGGAGGATCACTGTGAGGTAGAGGTCAGCCTAAGATGACATAGTGAATTCCAGGTCAGCCAGGGCTACAGGGAGACCCTATTTCTAAATTAAAAAACAAACAAACAAACAAACAAACAAAAATAAAACAAACAAAACCTTCATTCTACTGAGACTCCTTCATGGTGTGGTTATTAGTATTAACTGTGGGGACCTAAACGCCTCAGTCAGTCTCTGGAGTGGGAGGTGCCTATGGCTATTCCCAACCAACCTGAGGCTCGTACAATCTTTCTGGCTCTTCTTTCACAATTTTCCTTGAGTCTTATAGTCAAGTGAGTCTCAGTATATCAGTTAGGGTTCTATCAGTTCCTAGCTCTTTTCTTTGTGCCACTTGTTCAATCTGAAATTGACTGTGTGTCAGCTGAAACCTCTGGAACCCATGAGGACACAATTGAACCACAAGTCTCTCACCATCTCCAGAATTCATCACACAGTAAATCTGCAGGAGAAGCTGCTGCCTTCATCATCAAGAAGCACACACATCCAGCCCACTGGAGGCTTCTAGAGGTCAGAGAGGAGGTTGACATGCTGAGGTTCCCATCCACAAAATCTTACAGAGTTTAGCCCATGCACTTTCCAAAAAAAGATAGAAAGTAGGGAAGAAAAGTTCAGCCTCTTTTAAGTCCTCTTCTTCTGCAGAACTAAAGGCTTCTCCCAGTCCTCTCCCTGCTCCAGGGAGGAGGAGAGAAGCATATTAGTCATAATGAGGGATCCCTCTTGGAGAGCTGTCAGGCACCACCTGTCATGGGATGACACCTATTTTTAAGGACACTTCATTGTTGATAAGCTCATCAGGTGTACTGTTACAGCTTTTCCATTTTCTTCAAGAGAATTTGATCAGGGTCTAGAAAGATTGCTCAGTGGTTAAGGCACTTGCCTGCAGTCAAACTCTGGTTCTATTTCCTAGTATTCACATAAACCGGATGTACAAAGTGATGTGTGAATCTGGAGTTCATTTGTAGTGGGTAGAGGGCCCGGTGCATCCATATTCTCTCTCTCTCACTTTGCAAATAAATACATAAATAAAATATTAAAAGGAGAATTAGATCAACTTTTAGACTATAATCCTTTTCAGAGTAGGAAAAGTCCAATAATGGACAAGAGAAATTTCCAGTTTACTTATATTTCTCCTTGATTTAAAATATCTCTTCTTGCCTTTGTGGAATGCTTATGGTAAAAATGCATGGTGAAGGGTTGGTTGGAGAAATATGGTCTTTCAACAGAAACTTGCCTTAGCTGTATCATGTGGTTTCATTCAGGGGAATTCTGCCAAGAATGGGCAGCAGCTTTGATAGAGGACTGGGCATCCAGCCCTTTTGCAGCATGGCAAGCACTCCCATGGAGTCTGCTGATGCTCTTCCCTCCTCTCCCTCTGTCAGGATCACCCCGGTTCTCATCCCAGCCACTCAGCCCTTTCTCTTTTGGCATGTGTGCTAGGCAACGGTGAATTTACTGGAAATATCTCATAGAACACTACCCAACACATCCCTTTTGAAAATTTTGCAGTGATTTCTTCCCCTTTTTTATTTTTCATTTGCTGTCATAAGCTCAGACTTTGGTTCATTAATCAAACAACTTTCTCCTTTTTTTCCCCTCTTCCTCAGTTTTTTTGTCTGCTTGGCAAATTGATGCTACTTGCTTGCTGAGAATTATTTCTCTACTTGTACCTTTCCAACTCTTGTCTTTAAACTCTTGCAAAGTATAATGAGCCATGGTGCTCAGATTTTAACACAAGACATTTGCCACAGAGCTAATGCAAAATGTATGGCACATGTCCAATGTCAGACAGCAAGGAGTTTCAGCATGAGGAGGAAAGGGAAATACTTTCTGATTTGGTGTGACATGATTACCTGGAGACTTGCTTTTAAAGACACCATTAAACCTCAGGAAAAATGGGCTGTTATTAGATGAACCCCAAGGAGAACCGTGTCATGAGTATGTGATAAGTGTCTTGGTATTCATGTGGAAATTCACAGATGATTAGGAAGATATTTAAAACAAAGTTTATGTATATGATACACAGCCAATTTAATTCCTTGGTGAAGAGACAATTTGGACTGTTCACCTAACTTACAGATCTTCAATTATTATTTTTCCCTGAAAGGCAAAGATTTCAGATCACAGGAAAGAATACTGAAATGGCCAAGAGTACTTTGTGCCTCTTCCTTGATGACATTTTAGCACAGACCTGTCAGGTAACTTTTGTATGCAGTGATCCTCTTTCCCTTGGGTATCCTTTCTTCTGATTCTGCCAAGCTGACTTTACATGGATGACTTCAGTGGATGCCTGCCTCTTGTTTGATGTTCAGTAGTTGACTTTTGTTAATGGGAAAGCCTTAGAAGGAGGCTGGAAAGAAAGGAAAGAAGTGACAGGAGTTCTTGCTCTGGTTCCTCTTGCAAGATAACCTTAAGCTGGTTGTAACTATTGAGCTCTCACAGTGGTCACGTTGCAATTCCTTCTCCTTTCTCATTCCAGAAACTGGCATTCCCTGGTCCCCAAAGGACTAGAAGTAAAAAAACAAATGATGTATACCATCTGAAGAGAAAATGGAATATGAGAACTAGAAGTGATTACAGATCAGCTGCCACTAAGTCATCAGTTTGAGTGATATTCCTGGTAGCTTTCCTACCTTCACTTTTAAAGGTTTCTTTAAAAATAAATACATCTTTTGAAATTATTCTGAGTACATCAGCTGTATCTTGCTGAGACTTTGACTAGCACATGCATTTCTAAAAATGATGAATCTTACAAATTTAAGTTTATTCACTGGAAATTTTGGTTAGTGCAATTCTAAAAGGCGTAAAATATACCTATATAAACCAAGGCATCAAAGGGTACGGTAGTGTGTGGTTAATAACATAGACCTGAATTCCAGCCTGTTTGTTTGTTACTTCAATAAGGATCTGACAAAGATTCAGTTAATCTCATTAAGAGTCTTGCATTTGGTGAACACCATGTAAATAGAGGATGTTTTTATTACTACTATTACTATAACCACTGTGCTGTAAAGCAGAAAATTCCAAAGGGCTGGCAAGGAGTTCACTTTACAGGGCAGCTAGTTTATGAAACTATAAATATATTTAGAAAAGCCATTATGGAAAGAACAATATGAAACATTGATCTAGTCTGTTGTGTGTTAGGGGTTGGATATTAGCAAATATATGCTGTGTTCTCAACTTCTTGAGAGTAAATACAATGAACACTAAGGTATAAAAAGACATAAAGGGATTTTGGATTTAATGGGAGTTGTGCCTTAACTGCTGAACCATTTCTTCAGCCCATGACACAGAACTTTTATCTGCCTATGCATCATCTATCCATCTACCTATTACCTACCTATCATCTATTATCTAGACATCATCTATCACATATCATTTTTATCATCTATCACTCTATTATCTATCATATATATATATATATATATCTGTGGTTTGAATATGTGTGTACTCTCAAAATTCAAATTTTGAAGCCCAATCTCTAGCATCATTGCGTAAAATGGTGGTGCTCTTGGAATGGTCATGGAAGCTTCGCCACCATGAAAGGGACAATTGTCCTTACAATTGAGGCTTGAAGAAGCCTATTCTCCCCTTTTGCTATGTGAGTACATAGTAAGAAGAAGTCTGCATTTGTGAAGAACAAGTCCTCATCAAATACTAAATCTGCCAGTGGCTTGATCTTGATTTCTTGGGCTCCAGAACTGTGGGCTATCTATCTCAGCTGTTTATGTACCTGTGTTACCCAGTCTACGGTATGTTATTAAAGCAGTATGATAACACTGTCTCGGAGTCAGTATACCCTGAATCTATGGGCTTATTGGACTCTGCATTTACCAAACTATAAAACTTTGCTAGAGGGCATCTGTCTCTTCTGTGTTAGATTTCTGAAATCTAAGGTCAAGCTGTCAGAAAGAGAAGATGGATGCAAAATGAAAGGAGTAAGGACAAAATATAATCAATGAATTGAGAAGCAATTGGACTGGAACCTGCATCAGTCTCTCATATCCTCTATGCTTCATATCTTACAATAAGAGTGTTGAAAAGATGAAAATTGACTTGACAGGAGTTGGAATTGCTATGATCTCAGATGCTCACCCATGCCAGCAAAGTGAGACTGCAAATAAGCAATGATATACCTGACCTGGGTATTTTGTGGTCTGCTCTGACTTGTCCAGTACAAATAACATGAGCACCAATGTACCCTTTCAGTTTTCCGAGACTATCTGAGGATTTCTTCTACCCTTGCTAATCATAAAGAGTGTTTTGGGAAATACAATGCCAATTTGGTCAGCTAAGTTCTCAGAAGATCAAAAGAGTTAGTCAAATTTAAGTTGTGGAGATAGAGGAGAACTAATACTCTATAGTTAGAGGTGAAAAATCTGAAATTGGGTAACCAAAAGCAAAAATTATACTCTAATGGAAATGTGCTTATCTGTGAAGTCTATTTAAAGATGGAATGAGTATGACTACTTCCAGTTTATAGAAATCATGTTGAGTTTAATTAAACATATTGAAGAACATATAAAGATATGAGAGTCTTAAATAGTTGTAGGAATTGAATGGAATTAATATATTCAAAACAATAATAATTACATATTGGTTTAAAAGAAAAATCATTTACAGAGACCTTTGGAAAATGGGACCAGCTAATAAAATTATAAGAAGATGTCAGATATGAGGGAAAGGTATAGAGTCATTGGCTATTATCCCTATTTCTACATATGATGCTGTACAACATCCATCTTAAACTAGATGGGTGACACCAAAGCATAGGTTTATTGCTTCTTTCCTCCACAGGCCATGTGAGCCTGACTGACTACCTAAAAAAGAGATATGAAGCCATTCCTGAAGGAATTTTATCTAATACATTCATGTTTCACTCCATTATTAAAGGAGAGATTGACTGAAAAGATGTTTTTCTGAATAAAAATGACTTCTACTGTGTTACCTGAATCTTCATGTGGCTGATAAGTTGATATCTCATCTTTAGGTGGAGGGCTGAATTTCAATATATTTTAACCATTAACTTTCTGTAATAAATTTTAGCTATTCACTTAATCTTAAGATTTATAATTCATTAAGCCTGCTGTATTAATAAGACCTTCAATCATTGTGACCAGTACCAAAGAAAAATGACTTAAGAAATGAAAATTTTATCTTACTTAACTGTTTCTGTGGCTCATAACTTTTGGTCCATCATGGCTGGGAGGCTGTGGCAGAGCAGAGCAGCAGAGAAGCTCATATCATGGAGGGCAAGAAGCAGAGAGTATGTCTGTCCTACCATTGTTTCTTTCTTATTCTCTCTGGGCCCTCAGTTTGTGGGACAATATTACCCAAATTTAGGGCAGGTATATCTCCCTCATTTAACTCTCTCTGGAAACACCAACATCCAAATTAATATCATAGGTATCTCTCAATTTAATTTGATTGACAAGATTAACTATCACATTTGCATTATTGGATTATTTTTCAGAAACCTTGCCAATGTTTCTCTATGTCTAAATACAGAGTCTCACTTCAAGCCCAATCCTTACACTGTTTTTCTCATTGCAGTTGATTTATTATTTATTCTTTTATTTTACCATTCATCCTGTCTCTCAGGGTGCTTCTTATATCAAGTGTTATTAGACACCATATCTTGAGATCTCTATTTTACATCTTCCATAAATGTTTAACAGATGAATACTCATCACCAGAAGATTTTTATTGCCACTCATTTATTACTGTAGTTCATGCTTCTTGAGCAATATCCATGTGCCAAGTTTACTGAACACTCTTATCTTTACTGAAAGCCCATAACATTGGTACATGTTGAGAACCCTAATCTTAAAATTTGAAACCTGAAATACTCAAAAGTCGCACAACTTTGGGCCCCATTATTATATCACAAGTGGAAAATTTCCCAGTATTAGATTTTGTTTAAGGTACAAAATTACTTTTAAAATTGTTAAAAATAATCTCTAGGCTCTGTTTATAAAGTATGTATGAGATATAAATGAATTTTGTGCTTAAATTGGGTGCAGTTCCCTATATCTCATTATGTATATGCAAATAACCCCAAACAAAAAGGAAAAAAAAATCCCTGAAATTCAAAGAACTTCTAATCACCAGAAATTTGAATAAGGGATACTTATCTTGAATTACTAGTGTGCTAGTTTTATTGATGAGGAAACATGGGTTTATGATAAAAATTTAAAGCTCTGAGTATTGGTTCTATGCCTGTATTTCCCAATTTTCCATGTAATAGATTTACATGGGATCACCACTAGGATTTTATCTTTAGCTTCTGTTTCAAAGCGTAGATGTTGCAGTCAGCTTTTTGTTGCTGGACAAATATTCAATTATACATTGCTTATGTGAGAAAAGAGGTTTATTTCATGCTTATAAAATCCAGGGAAACACCATCAGTGGTGAAAGGATCTGGCTCCCTTTCATTGATCCAAGCATAATTAACAGGCAGCGTTACAAACCCACCGGAGCTCCAACTGATCTGAACACACCTAGTAGGGCTGCACTGAAGATTCACACCCAGACACATCATAGAGCTGGACTCCAAGATCCTCCCCCAGTGACGTGCCCCCTTTTAGCAAGGATTTTCCTGCTAGGAGCTAGCTCAAGTAGAAAGTTTGAGCAAAAATGACTAAGTCTGGGTTGGAGAGATGGCTTAGCGATTAAGGCATTTTGCCTGCACAACCTGAGGACCCAGGTTTGATTCCGCGGATCCCGCATATAGCCTGATGCACAAAGTGGTGCATGAATCTGGAGTCCTTTGCAGTGGGTAGAGGCCCTGCCGCGCCTATTCTATCTGTCTTTCTTCTCTCTCTCTCTCTCTCTCTCTCTGTCTGCTTGCAAATAAATAAATAAATAATATTTTAAAAAAATAACTAAGTCTATGAGTCTGTGGGCTTTACATTCAAACTACCACAGTAGGGGTCTTCAACACTGAGTACATTCTTTTTTTTTTTTTTTTTTTTTTTTTGAGGTAGGCTCTCACTCTAGCCCAGAGTGAGAACTGCAACTCATTCTGCACCTATAGGCTGACATCAAATTCACAGTGACCTTCCTACCTCTGCCTTCTAAGTACTGAGATTAAAGAGAGGGCCACCATGCCTGGTCGAATATTCTTTTTTAAAATTAATTTAACTTATCGATTTTTTTGTAAACAGGTTGCACACATTGACTCCCTTCTTCCCCAACTCAATTCTGCTGAGGGTCTTCGATGGGGTTATTGGTATTCATTGTGGGGACCAAGAGGCCTCAGTCAGTCCCTGAAGGAATGGAGGAAACATGGTGTCTCAGGCTATTCCTGTCCACCATGAAGCTCTTAGGATCTTTCCATCCCCTCTCCCATGATGCTCCCTGAGTCTTGGAGGGCAAAATAGAGAGAGGCCTGATTTAGTGTTGCTTTCTCTTAGACTCTGGATCTCTGTTTTTATGAGGTTTATGTGATCAGTGTCTATTACCATTCTTCTGGAACTGGTTTTCAGACTAGCTATGAGAGCAGTCTTCATGTCACTACCTCCCTGTAATGACTTCTAGAACTGAGCAAAGAAGGTGAAGTAACCCATCTTATGGTAGACAATTAGCTCTCTCTTCTTAATGTGTTGATGTATCCTTGTTATCCATAGTATTTTCCTCCATTTTTAACTGTAAGTTAACTAGTCTCCTAAAAAAAAAAAAAAAACTATTTACCTTGGGTTGAATTACTGTATAATACAGCACTTTACAAAGTACGTATTATTAGATACACTTTACAAATGTGGACATGGAGGTATGTTCCTTGAGTGAGATGTAAACAGTAAGAAGTAAAATCAATACACTTTCTAGATAGAGAACTCAGGCTCTAATTCTGTTTGCTTTAGTGTTATACAAACATACCTAGAAGCACAGAGATTATTTCTGAAACTTTATGTATGAAAATAGTAATACAGGGGTGGAGATATGGCTTAGCAGTTAAGGTGTTTGCCTGTGAAGCCTAAAGACCCTGGTTCAATTCTCCAGGTCCACATAAACCAGATACACAAGGGGGCATATGCATCTGGAGTTCGTTTGCAGTGGCTGGAGGCCCTGGCGTGCCCATTCTCTCTGTCTCTGTCTCTCTATCTCTCTAATAAATAAAAATTCAAAAATTAACAAGAAAATAGTAATACAATTTGCTGCTATATAGGGAAGAGTTGGAAATTATCAATCTAAGGCAAGCAATGTAAAATAAGTAAAAGGAAAGAATAGAAAGGAAAAGGAAAAGTAAGAAAGAAGATCATATATTTACCTGGTCTTTTCCTTCTACACTTTCCTTCTCTCCATGCATGCGTAATTTTGTTTATTAAAATATTTATTGTTCTGCAGCTCCCTCCCTCATGCCTTAGGCTCTGACTTAGCTTCACTTTTGTCATTCCTATAGATGAGGTCACACTGGAATCCCTGGTCAACATGGGATCCTTCATATATCATCCATTTTTATGAGCAGGGGCCTAGCCTTAAGTGTTCTAGGACTTTTTGGTGTCCACATCTATGTTTGTCCCATAGAAGAAAATTGAAATTATTACTGAATGAGTCAAATGTATGACCATAAGTGTAAATGAAGTAAAGCTGATATGTATCTTGTTCCTTGAATTCATTTAGATGAGAGAGAACTGAGCCATGGTTTCAGAAAGAAATTTATCCCTGATGAAACATTAGGACAAAATTAATCAAGTTCCTGCAATGGATTTCTAGATGAAATGGCACTAGGATGCTACTGATAAGCTGTTTCATAATTACTACATTAGGTCTAGAATTACCAGAAAACATATATTACTAGTCTCTTGTGCTTTATTTTCTGAAATTATTTATTCATTAAGTCTACTTGGATAGTGGAGAAGCCATAGTTATGAAGAACAGAATTAATCAGTCAAGGAAAGGTGTAAAGAACTACAAAATAAGAATAAATGAAGTACTGAATTATATAAATATGTAGAAGAATAAGTGGAGAGATGACTAGAGATAGAATATCTGTGCTTGTGAATGGAAGGATTATCAATACAGATATCATGTAAGTGCACCTTCAGAAAAATGAAACTGGATTAGTTTCATTTTAGGGCTTTACTCCCCAATTGAGCACGCTTCTATTTTGAGGTCATTATTTTCCATTTTCTCTTTCTTTCTTTCTTTCCTTCCTTCTTTCTTTCTTTCTTTCTTTCTTTCTTTCTTTCTTTCTTTCTTTCTTTGTGTCTGTCTTTCTTTCTTTCTTTCCTTCTTCCTTCCTTTCTTTCTTTCTCTCTCTCTCTTTTCTTTATTTTTATTAAATATTTATTTATGAATTTATTTGAGTGCAAGAGAAAGACAGAGACAGACAGACACAGAGAGAAACAGACAGAGAATGAGCATGTTAGGGCTTCTAGCCATTGCAAACGAACTCCAGACACATGTGCCACCTTGTGCATCTGGCTTACATAGGTACTAGGGAATCAAACCTGGTTCCTTAGGCTTTTTAGGCAAGTGCACTAACAGCTAAGCCATCTCTCCAGCCCTTTTGCTTTTTCCTTTCTTCCTTCCTTCCTTTCCTTCCTTCTTTCTCTTTCTTTTTGTCCTGATACTGTGCAGGTCTTGTATAGGCAGTGACAACCACTGTGAGATCATCACTGTAGTGGCTATTTTGTGACTGGAAGACAGAGCACTCCCTCCCATCCTTTGGCTTTTACATTCTCCTTGTTATCTCTTTTACAGTGGTTCCTGAGCCTTGGAGGGTGTCATAAAGGCATCTCTGTAGTGCTGAATACTCAACTGACACTTCTCAGCACTTTAATGAGCTTGAAGTCTTCCTAGTTGTTTTTATTTTGTCTTGTTTCATTTTGTTTTTCTTCCATGATCCTACTGTTCAGATGAATTACAACTTTTCTAATGTATGTTTGCCTTTTTCTTTGTTGCCTTCCACGGTGTTCTTTTTCTTACAAAGGATACTTTCTTTTTCAATACAGGTAAAATTACAAAAAGATGGGCCCCTGGAGAGGGTGGGATGAATTCTACCCCTAAAATATCTGGTCCTGGCAGGTAAATCCTAGTACAAGAAGTGGGTCACAATCCACAGTTGAGCTGTTGAGCAGAGAGATGTATGAGGGGTCAAAAACAAGACCTTTGTCAAAGTAATTGCTTACCCACCTGAGAGGAAAGGTAAGGACCTATTGCTGAAGACAGCACATGTTGCCAAAGCAGAACATTGAAAAATTTGGCTGAATCTGGAAGGAAGTCAACTTCCAGATGATTAGCCTGTATAGTGCTGAAAACTACATGAAATGCAGGGTAAAAATGGCCAAGCAAGCAGGATACCCTGCTATATGTAATCAACCATGTTGACAATATGTACACACTAGTGCAATAGTGGCACCCACACTAAGTAGGTAACCACTGGATTTCTGATTGACTAAGAGGTTGGCTCAGTGGAAAGGAACCCATAGCTGGAACTAGAAACCAAGTCAGAATCCATTGGAGACAAAGAGTATGGACTCCAATGACAAGCTTCTACTGAAAATGAATGTGGAAACAAAGCAACCCATTTCAATTTAGGTGTGTGTTGCATGGGGAAGATGAGACATTTTTATACTTTCTTCCATAGAAAAGGGTGTGATGAAGGGACAAATCCTAGTTCATCTAACTTTAAGTTTTTTTTAAAAATATTTTTTGTTATTTTTATTAATTTATTTGAGAGCGACAGACAGAGAGAAAGAGGCAGATAGAGAGAGGGAGAGAGAATGGGCGCGCCAGGGCCTCCAGCCACTGCAAACGAACTGCAGACGCGTGCGCCCCCTTGTGCATCTGGCTAACTTGGGTCCTGGGGAGTTGAGCCTCAAACCGGTGTCCTTAGGCTTCACAGGCAAGCGCTTAACCGCTAAGCCATCTCCCCAGCCCTAACTTTAAGTTTTAATAAAAATTCAATTCATACAACTCGCTTCTTAAAAGAGGAAGCAGGAACAATTATGGTGTAAACTGGTTGAGTGTGATTGTTTCACTGTATCCTTTTTCCTTTATACGGTTTCTTTTCCCATGGTTGGCACCAAGTGCTGATATTACACTCTAAACCAAGCCATTGTCAAGATCTTGGTTATCAAACCTATATGGAAACTTTTATATGAAGGCAAAGTTTGCTCAGTTCAACTTATATAATAGTAAGGCTCTAAATGTTAAAAAAAGTAAAAAATATCTTAAATAAATTCTTGTAATTCTGATGGATGCTCAGGTGAACAAAGTTAATAATTCATTCCTTCATAAAAGAGTAATCAAACTATTTACTTGAAGGGTAGATTTTTTTGTTTTATTTTTCTGGGTTTTGTTGTTGTTGTTTGCTTTGGAGGCAGGTTTCCAAGCTGATCTGAATTCACTCTATAACCCAGGCTGACCTTGAACTCATGGTAGTCCTCCTACTTCAGTCTCCTGAGTGCTTAAATGAGCCACCACTTCTGGGTTTAGAATAACTTTTGTTAATTTTTTTTTTATTTATTTGAGAGAGAAGGAGAGAGAGAGAGAATGGTGATGTCAGAGCCTCCAGCCACTGCAAATGAACTCCAGACACATGTGCCACCTTGTGCTTCTGTATTACATGGGTCTTGTGGAATGGATCCTAGGTCCTTTGGCTTTGCAGGCAAGCTCCTTGATGGCTAAGCCATCTCTCCAGGCTAGAATAACTTTTTAAGATTTTTTTTTTTCATTTTAGATACTGCTGATCATTCAGTGGTTCTCCAGCTTGGTTGCTTGTTTACTGTACTGAAAGGATTAAAACAACACCCATGTTCCTAGGTTTGGCTCACTGAGATGCAAATGTGTAACATGAGGTCGAGGCCTCTGGGACATCTCAGTAATGTTAAGACACAGCCACATTGAAGGTCACTCTGTTAAACCAATCTGTGGATTTTCAGGTCATGGTGGTGGTAGAATTTGTTCTGCACACAATTATGGTGTGCCTACAAAGAACTTGACCATTCTCAGATAAAAGCAACAACAAATAAGAATTTTTTTTCCTGCTCTCCTGGAGTCTCCGTATTAATGATGCTGTATGGTGATGAAGACACAGACATATCAGGCAAGGAAAGAGCCAGGGAGGTGCTCATTGGTTGTGTGGTTTGTGTTAAGGTAGGTTAGAAGAATGTTTTCTTACTTCAATCCTGAACAAAGAAGAAAGGAAACAAGTGATCACATCTTACAATCTTCTGGAGGAAGATTCTAGCTGGCAAGAAGACCAAAGGTTTTATTTCTGCACTTCCTTATAACTAATCTAAGAGAAAGGTAAATAGTAAATGGTGTGGAACTATGTTTTATGTGTGTAACATTGGGAGTTGAATTCATTTTTATGAGTTGAAACTGGCAGTGTGTCTTTATAGTCTCTCATGGCACAAGAGTACCTCATGAAATCAAGTCACATCTGCCACACTCTGCTGCTTTCCCAAGTGAACCCAGGTCTCTCTATAGGTGACAAAGGATAAGAAATAGTATCAGGAACTTGAAAAATCATGGGTTCTGTGTACATATTGAAAATATCTGCAAATATTTTGCAGCCTCATTCTAATTTATCATGCAACTAACATTCTGATGCTGATTCCATTTTTACTACTATACTTTGATTTTACTTGAGAAATAAAGGTAAGCATTAAAAGAACAGCAAAATTAAATCTTCTTAGTTAGTTTTTCGATTTTCCACAATTCACCATTTCTAAATACATATCAAAAATTGGTTACACAGAGAATCAAAATTTATCGTTTTGTGAATTTAGTATTTTCTCTCTTTTAAAATCTTCCATACAATAAGCCATGTCAACATTATCCATCTTAGATTATAAATCCGTTCTAATCAGATAGACTATGCTCGTTTAAATCTCTCTGTATCAGAATTAGTTAGTGATCATAGTTATCAAAAATTTATCTCTGTATATACAGAAAACCATGTCATTTCATCAGCTCAGTGGACCTCAGAGTCTTACACAAATAGCTTTAAGCCTCAAGGCCACTCTGACTATTGGTTAATGCAAATAAACATAGCAAATGCATCTGCTCTGCCTCACTAACCGCAAGCCCATTTGAAACAGAATTATGTGCTATGGCATTACTAGGCAGACCTTGCCAAACAAGGCAAGATCTACATGCAGTTACAGAATGTTCAAATTGGTTTTTCTAAGCAGAGGCAGGTCTGGGTTTGCTGACCAAATCAATTAGTGTTTTCCCCTAGCTCACTCTCAGAGTGGGAAATTGTCTTCCCAAGGCACTGGAGCATAACAAGGACCCCAGAAAAAAAGTTTGAAGTGTTTAAACATGTATACCTGGGAAACTAACCTGGGATTTATTTATGCAAGGGACATCTACTCATGTTACCAGTACCTTACTGACTTGTAATAAGGAAGTATCATATTTGTAATATGATACTTCTGTTATCTCAGAATAATCTAGGAATTTCTCATGCCTATCATTATTGTACTGAGTTTATTTGAGCACTTTTCCTATAGCTCTGTTACAGGTCTTTAGAAGAAATAAATTATATGGTAGTACCCATATATTATGTTTCATTTACTCTACATAATGCTTTCCAGATACATTTCTGCTATTGTATACATCAATAAATTATCCATTTCTTTTTATTAGTTCTGATATTATTTTCCAATTATTTAGTGTTGTGGTTTCAATGTAAAGTGACCCCCTCCCCCATAGGCTCAGGTGTTTGAACACTTGATCTTCAGCTAGTGGCACCATTTTGGAGGGTTTGGTAACCTGTAGGAGGTGAACCTTATGTGAAGAAAATGGGTCTTTGGGAGTGGGCCTTGAAGTTTTTATTACTTCCTTCTTATTGTTCGTCCTCTGCTTCCTGTGCAGTGTGACATGAGCTTCTCACGCTGGTCTACTCTGCCTTCCTCACAAGATGTCCCTATGAAAGTTTAAGCCAATTCAAACCCTTTCTCTTTCATAAGCTGTTTCTGGAGGGGGCATTTGTCCCAGAAATGAGAAAGTGATACAATATGTATTTGAGTTGTTTCTAATTGTGAACTGTGCATAAAAGTTTGGGTATTTTCTGGTAACACATTATCATTTGTCTTTAGTACATTCCAAGAAATAATGATACTGGTTCATGTAATAAGTACATTGCTTTTGGTGGTACTAGGCATTGAACTCAGGGCCTAACACACAATAGTCAAGCATTCTACCACTCAACTATATCCCCATCCCCAAGAAGTAACTGTTTAATTTTCTAAGAAAGTGACAAAAGTAATCCAAAGTGATTGTTCCATTTCTCACTTCCTACCAGAAACATTGGGAAGTTCTTGGTACCATACCTTTGTTTCAGCACTCAGTACTGATATTTTAAAATTTCAACCATTATACTACATGTGGAGTTTTCTTTTAGCATTTAATTATCTAATGATGAATGAATTTAACTATATATATATATATATATATATATATATATATATATATATATATATATTTGCATTTTACTACTTTATATGATGAATTTGTCCAAGTGTCTTGCATATGCCACTGGGGTGTTCCTTTTTCATTATCAAATGTTTTTTTTTTTGTTTGTTTTATGTCACGATTTTTATGATGATAGAATTCCTGAGACAGTCTAACTTCATAAAATGAAAGTTTTGTAGGCTAAAGGGTAGTGCACTGGAAATGGCACAAGCCTGGTGAGGGTCCTCTCAGCTGAATCCGATCATGACAGATGGCAATGATGGGAGTGTGAGTGAGAGGAATAAGAAACCAGAGAGAACCTGGAGGAGCCAGGCTGGGGCTTGTATAACAACTTGTAGTCAGGAGAATTCAGTTGAGGTGATTGGTGTTCTGTTTCTAGGGCAGCACCCCAGTTACCTCAAAGCTTTCCACTAGGCTCTGCCTTTTAAATATTCTATAGCTAACATCATTGCTATATTGGGTACCAATCTTTTATCATATGGTAGAATGGGGTAATCAACATTATCAGCATTGTAGAAAAATTACTAGGAGGTTAAAAGTATCAATTTTCTAGATTGTTAGAATTTTCTTTGCATCTTTTTTATAGACTTAGTGTCTTATTCTTATTCATTACAGTTTTAGTACTCAAATATTTTTAATAAAATTATTTCTAGTGACAGAATAATATTATTACAAAGCATATTTTACCATTTTGTGCAATTGTGAATGGCTTAAGTTATTTTTAGTTTAAAAATTATGTAATTTTATAATAAAACTAGAGTTTTAAAAGTTTTGTCCTCTGACATTTGTAATTATATTTGTTTTAGTAATTTATTAAGCACATACATTATGAATTACCTGTGTAAATTCAAGTTATCCAAATAAGGAAAGCTTTTGCTTCTGCCTTTTAAATCATTATGCCTATTTTCCTATTTTGTTATTATCCCGTTACAATGAATTGCATTTTTCCTATATAGTTGAGTTTATAATGTTTTAACTATGCTTTTGAATAATAATGAATGTTGTACTATTTTTCTTTTATGCAATATACCTGTGAGGTTTCAGTATCAGAGGACATTACTATATGATTAGTAGTTTTTGTGATTTGATTGCTTTGTGTTTCTTATGTTACTGTTTTGGTATTTATGCATGTGAGGTTATTTCATTACTTGCATTTTTTGTGTTTTAAAATGCATAGTTCAGAAATTTTATCCTTAGTGTAAGAGCTCAAGGTAAATTTTATCCTTAGTCTAAGAGCTCAAAGTACCTGGTGCAGCCTTTTTATTACTCTCAGAGTAGAATGAATATGAACTCTGGGAGTCACCACAGTTCTGGATATGCCCCCACATATGAATTCCACCCTAGGTGGATGGTTTGAATGTAAAATGCCCAATAGACTCGTGTGTTTTCTAGAATGTTTTAAAACTTTTAGGCGTCCTTACTGGACAAAGTGTGTCATGGGAGGAAGGTCTCCAGGTTTTCTGGTGGGATTCTCTTTCTACTTCCTCTCTGATGATGTAATGCAATGATACCTATTATCTTGCTCCTTACATGCTTTTTCCCCGCAAGATGGCTTCTTCTCAAAACTGTGAGCCAAAAATAAATCCTTTCCTTCATTAAGCTGCTTATGGTCAGGTATTTTGTCCCAACAAAAAGAAAGTAATAAATGCACTAGTCAACTAATGACAGTTTTCTCTTTGACTTTAATAACTATTGGAGCATAAATGACTGGGGATGGTATTAATTGTACTAGGAATTTCAGTTATGAAGATTAGAATTGAATGGGAAGTTGGGTGGGTGGGCATAGGAACTAGTATAAGATCAACTTTAGAAATATATCAGAGAGGGGAAATTTGGAATGATGTTGGGCATGTAAATTTAAATGCTTATTAAACCTATGAAAAATTATAGTTATGAGGAATAAAGAGGAGGAGAAGAAAAGGAAAGCATGTGTGTGTGTGCATGCATGAGAGAGAGAGAGAGAAAGGCAGGAAGGAAGAAAGGAAGGAAGGAAGGAAGGAAGGAAGGAAGGAAGGAAGGAATAGCAGCAGAGTGCTAAATTTTAGACTGGGTGGAAAAAAAATCCAGAAAAATCCTAGAATACAACTGAGCAATGAACCAATTAAAGCAAAACCATTATATATGCATATGCAAAAAGTGAAATATAAAAATAAGTAATAAAAGATTAAATGCTAAAATGTTAAATAACAAAAGTTAACCATAGCATACAATCAATAAGACATCAAAATATAATTAAAGTACATTAAATTTAGAAAGAAAAAAATATTGCATCAGTCAGTATTTTTCCTCATTGGGATGGGTTTTGAGTTTTTCCCCTCCCTGTGATTTTTTCATTTAGCAATGTGCACTGATGGGAAGAGTTAGCTTGCACTTTCAGTTCAATCTTACAGCATCAGATCTGGGGTATGTATTGCCCCAGAGGATTTCAGATCAATTACCTTTTAGAGTGAGTTTCTGGCTCACCAGTCCTGAGTTGAGAAGTTGTTGCCTTCCCTGGTGCACTCTTGGTATGGCTCAGCTTGGTGCTGTGCAAGAGAGGGGTGAGTGGGAGCTCTTTGCTTCAGTAGTAGCAGCAGTGCTCCCAGGCTGTTGTATGGGAGAGGTGAGTTTGTGAGAAATGGTCCAGATATTGAGAACAAATGATTACTTACAATGTCATTTGCCATAAAATTAGTAAAAGAAGACTTTAAATGTAACCCATGGTCTGGATGTTATGAACTAAAGGAGGTGGTTGCAACAAAGAAGAAAAAGGAGGATTATAAGATCCCCATTTTAAGGACTTGCAGGTAACACTGCAGAGGGAATGTCTCACCAGTGAAACCTGGAGAAAGAAAACAGTTAAGACAACAGGCCATTTTCCTGCAAGAGACATGATCTGTGAATGAACTGTAAGCCAGGTGAGATCTTCATGGGGAAACCAGTGAGAACCACTGTGAATTAGCACAGATCTGTGCTAATTCTCAATATCTGGACTTCTGATGTGTAGATGAGCCTGGGAAGGAAGCTTAATCTTTCCATATATATTATTTTTCCCATGTTGTCTACTATAGTCTCCTGAAGAACTATTTTATCTTTAGTTTATTTCCATTTGGGACCTTTGCCTGCCACACTGTTATTGATGGAGCTATATTTGCTTATATTTTAGACCTTCCCTGCATGGCTATCACACATATAGTATGCAGTTATTTCAGCACAACATGGAATAAACAACATACTCTTTGAGTTCTTGCACATTAGTAGTGAAAATAAACTTGAATTTATTCTTTCAGTCTTTCAAGCCAAGTGGCCACATCATATATTTACAGGAAATACACTTAAACTTAAGGTGCAATGACTGTTTATGTTAAAATAGAAAGTAGTTTTGGTACTTGTAAAGATGAATTAATGAGCTATTATTTTAAAAGGGAACTTAGTAATCAACCCAGGAAAATGTCTTTTAAAAAATTTTTTTTGTTACTTTCATTTATTTATTTGAGAGTGACAGACAGAGAGAGAAAGAGACAGATGAGAGAGAGAGAGAGAGAGAGAATGGGCATGCATGCCAGGGTCTCCAGCCACTGCAAACAAACTCCAGACACGTGTGCCCCCTTGTGCATCTGGCTAACGTGGGTCCTGGGGAATCGAGCCTCGAACCGGAGTCCTTAGGCTTCACAGGCAAGTGCTTAACCGCTAAGCTATCTCTCCAATCCGGAAAATGTCTTTCCATCAGCCTCAGACCTCTTTGATCAACCTGTTTAGAACTATCCTTATAGAGGCACAGGGTGCTCTTATTAAGAATAAGATTTAATATTTACAAAACCTAGTTCTGCATACATGAGAAAGTGCAAACTTTTCCCCTTCTGAACGGGAAAATACAAAATTTATATAGAGCTATTTTCTGTATTGTGCAGAGAATTGGAAGAGGGTAATTGGACAAACACAAACTTGACATGCTTGAGATTTATCAACCACATACCCAGAGTGAAGCTAGGGGCAGAATTAGTGTTGAAATGAGAGATATTGCTGAAAAAGATTCAAGTTATTGCTAATATTTATTACGATATAATATAAAGAACAAATCATATTGCAAGAAACAAAAGGAAGAAAGAGGAAATTATGATAAGTAAAAAAATAAAGAGACATTTTGAAAGACTAGAGGATGCATATGTACTTATAGGTGTGTATGAGGAGATGTACTTCCTGGTGGTTTCTACAGGAAACTACTGCTGGGTTTGCTGGGGCATGCAGATCTCTGCTAATTCACAGTGGTTCTCACTGTATATAGTCTTATATACACATATGTATTTATATGTTTAATTTATACCATCATTTTTTCCTTTTGGAATAGTCTTCCATGTATATATTATGGACTAGTTTTGCAGACTGCCCATATACAGAGAAAAACTCTTCTTTGACTTCTGCTTTATTTTCCAAAAGTCTTGTTTTCTGAGAGAGGAATACAAGACAGTGTGTCTTTCCTATGTTACAAATCCATCCTAGCCACTGGGTCATAATTCCTTGTGTTCCATTTGTTCTGTGATTCTCTTGTGTCACCGGAAGGTAATGTTTCCAATGCATCACTTTGAGTATACCTTCTGTCACCCTGCAGCACAACTTTTTTACCTGTAAGATAGACAATTCATATGTACTTTCCAATCAGTTTAAACTTTCAAAAAATCAAATATTGTTTTGTATGATACAGGTGATACTTAAGAACTTATTACTCCTCTCAAAGGCCATTTCTCTTGGGCTGTCCCATACTGAATAAAGATGAGAAGTCTTACCTCCATCAGTTGAAAGTAACATAACTCCTATTGAGGGAAAAATAAATGATTAATGTTCAGTGAACTAAACCATCTACAGAGAACATAGGAACAGGTCAAGCCAATGAACCTCTAGAGCATTGACTCGGTTGCTTAAATCCTTAACTTTAATTATGACTAAACTCAATGGTTTGTATATTTTCTTCGAAAAATAAGAATTATGGTCTGTATTGTTCAGAGCTGAGATTTTATTTGGTTTTTATTTAGTGCCAATTGCAACAAACCTAAGGCCATATATTTTCTGCTGGATGCATATCAGGATCATCCCGGGGGTTGGAACAAATTTAGGATATTTTGTAGATGTGTATTCTTTCACAATTGTACATTTCACTGAATACATATACATGGAATGACATTCATTTCTTCAAAGCCTGACTTCGACAGATATTGGAAATTTAAACAAAATAGGAAACATCTCTCAATTTTAAGAATCTTACAATGGCTTGGCAGAGATATTAGTAAAAGAGTAATTTTAATACATGGTTTTCTCAAAATATATGCAAAAGTATTCCAAGCTAATGCTATAAAGGATGGTGTTTGTGAGGAAGGAGGCTTTCTAGAGAAAGTTTCTATAGAATCAAGTATTTTAGAATGGGGAGGACTTGGCAGGATGAAGGACAAAAAGTAACAGGAATTTCATTTTAGAAAGGCAGAAGTCTTCATGATGTGAGGCATGAATAAGAGAATCTGATTGAGTATTTAGGAAATAAATGCAGTTTGTTTTTGCTGGAGTGTCAAGTGGCAGGAGCTGAAGGCAAAGAGATGAGATTATAAAAGGCAGTCAAGGTTCAATCTTGTGTACTTTCCTGACAGGCAAAGTAGAACAGATTCATCTTGTACATGACAGGAAGCACCAGAAAGGCATTAGGTTTTCATTTTAGGTAGCTCCTTCCGGCTTCTGATATCATGCAGACAATTAATGTATTTTTTTTTTTTATTTGAGAGACAGAGAGAGAGACAGACAGAGAGAGAGAGAACTGGCACACCAGGGCCTCAGCCACTGAAATGTCACTCCAGATGTTTGTACCACCTAGTGGGCACTTGCAACCTTTTGTTTGCCTCACCTTTGTGTGTCCGGCTTACATGGAATCTGGAGAGTTGAACATGGGTCCTTAGGCTTTGCAGACAGGTACCTTAACCACTAAACCATCTCTCAAGCCCTAATGTCTTATTTTTCATAAATCAAATTAGATGATACAAATAAATATATAACAGATATGGTAGAGCTTGCTAAGGGAGGAAAAACTTCTCATTAGTTAGTGAGGCCAGGGGAAGAGATTGAGTGAAGGAAAGGCAGAGGGAAGGCTAACAAAATCTAAGAGGATATAAATAAATCATATGGAAACCTACTTTTTTGGACAGTGGAACACAAGGAGCCATAGATTGTTACTGGAAATTTTCAGTGCCAGGGATGAGATACTTTCCAGTGAGTTGTTGGCCATGAATGTCCCTGATGCCCCCAAAACAGTACAGGCCATTGCCGAGGCCCTTGGTTTCCCACCAGGAAGAGATGGCAAGACCCTATTTCTGAAGACTCCACATACTTGGGAGGCAAGGCCACTGAGAAATCCTGCTGGAAATGAGCTGATAACCTCTTCCATGTAGACCAGCTGACAGAAAGCTGGAAGAAGCCATTCTTCATGCAGTTCAATGGGAGAGAGAGAAATCACCAGTGAAGATACTCAACAGTGGACATTGCAAGCTTGTATTTTACCAGACAGACTAAATGAGCCAATGAGTGCAATAGTGGCATATTTGTCATGGTGGAAACCAAGTGTCCTCTAATTGGACTGGAGGCCCACTCCATGAGAGGGAACACATCCCTGATACTAAAAACCTAAAACAGGGGTAGTCATGAGCCCTAGGGGTGTAACATTTGCTGCTGTCTTGCTAAATGTATATACTATGCTCATCAAACTGCCCAGTAAGCACTTCTCTAATGTTCATACCTATATATTAATGCTACTCTCACTTTTGGTAGAGAACTTTCTCTTTTCTGGTGGCAATGACCTTGGAATGACTCAGAAGGCATCATGGTGCTGGGAAGAAGTGACAGCAGTGCTCAGCAGTGCAATATCTCTATCATACCTTTCAAGGCTCAGGGTCCACTGTGGCAGAGGCAGCAGAAAGATTGTAAGAGCCAAAGGAAGGATAGGACTCCTGACAACGTTCTCCTCCAGACACAAAATGGCCTGGATATCCATGACCTCACAGCCTGTCATTACCTACATAAGATCATCATAATAGGAGGAAAGATCATGCCATCAAAATAAAAGAGAGACTGATTGAGAAGAGGATGGGATATGATGGAAAATGGAGTTTTAAAGGGAAAAGTGGGGGGAGGGAGGGCATTACCATGGGATACTGTTTATAATCATGGAAGCTGTTAAAAAAAAAAAAAAAACAACTTCTCATTACTTAGCAATGAAAATTAAGTATCCAGCTAAAATGTTGAATCTCCTCAGTCACCAAAGTGTCTCAGAGTGATACCACTGGGGTGGATGTGAAGGAGGCTTAATTCTGAGGTTCACAGGTGGCTGAAGGTTAATACATAATGACACAAACTTGGCCTTGAAAGAAAGGTGAAGCTTGATAAATTAAATGACAGATGGAAGGAAAGATGACCGGAACAAACACTTGAAAATGTGACGTCCTTGCAGGACTGACAACAAATTTCAGAACAGGGTGAGTCTTAGGGAAATAAAACCATGCAACAGAGAGCAGTGCAAGAGCCAGGTATAGCGATGTGCTTTTACTTCTTGCAATGTCAAAGATTTCAGGATTCATAGAATATATGAAAATATAAGGAAATTTCTAAGCAGAGGAAAGACATTTTTTAATATAAATGACTCTAAAGTTGATCTAGCAACAGAATCCCTGATGATGTGAAAAAGAGAACAATAAGAGAAAGTATGAGGCCTTGAATTTTCTGCATAGCCAAGGATGACAGTGAACTGCTGTCCCTCTTGTCTCTTACTCCTGAGTGTTGGGATTGTAAACCCATGCTAACCACACATGGTTTAGTGGTAATGCGAGCCCAACCTAGGACTTTGTGCATATTAGGCAAACACTGTACCAGTTGAGCTACATCTTCAGTCATCTTTGTGATTACTGGATTACCAGAATCAGAAGCAATGATTTTGACAATACTCTAAATTCCTTGGACATGAGGACTATATTTTGCATTGCAGATGGATCTAATTACAGCAGTATATGTAAAATTATTATTACAATTTCTGAGAGAACTTGTTAACAGGTTTCTGGGCCACACCCAGGTTATAGGATCCTTTGCTCCATAGAAGGACCCACACAGTATACATAAGTCTCTAGCAATTCCTAACCATAAGTGAAGTTTGGCAAACCCAACACAAAGATAAATGCTGCTTCAAAACCTGTCTTGACATCATTGGTATAACACTTTTTGAATTGTAATGGTTGATAGTTTTCCTAAGTTTTGAGAATTTGAAGGTATAATAAAAACCTAGCCACTTTTCACTGCTTACCCCCAAAGTCACTGTTGTGACCTCCTACTTTGATCGTTACTCTCCTGGGCTACTGTCATCGCATGTTAAAATTTCTCTGCTTCCATTCTTTCTGGAATGTAGTCTATTTTGCAAATGAGAAAATGAATTATCTTTCAAAGATAAATTTCAGAGCCCGGTACTGTCTTCTGACCCTCCAGTGGCTTACAATCCACTCTTAAAAGAAGTCCAGTCCTCTTACCATGGCCTCTAAATTCCCATTGGAGCTGGCCCACCTTTCCATATCATGCCAGCTACTGCACTGATTTGCTCACTTTACCTTGCTCATTATCCCCAGAACATCTAAAGTTTATCAGTCTCTTTTGTGATGGGCCTCAGTATTCTTGATTCATAGGACAAGTTTCCTTCAGATTTTTTCCTGGGTTTACTCCATTGTGACATTAAGGAAGAACTTCTTGGACCCTCTTATGTGTAAAAACAGCTACTATTCTCCCTTGTCTGATTCATTTTGCCTCATAAGTCTTGCCACTACTTCTACTACCATGTATTCATGCATATGTTTCTCCCTGTTTCTTCTACATGTGTGTGACTTTAGATTATAGGCTCTATTTAATCTCTATATTCTCTACTGAGAATGGTGCTATCACCTCGTTGATGAACTAACATTTCTTGATCTGATGGGTACATAAATGAGGTACATAGAATGTACAGGTGTTAACGAGTGTATGTGACATTGCATCAGTACCTTTTTCTATGCTCTTATCTTTAACAATGAGCCTTTAATTGCCTGGACTGTATACCTTTTGTAAAGTTTTCTCACATTTTCATGTCTCCACTCCAAATGACCTGGTTTCTTTAAGTGGTATCATTGCTTGACTATTAGTAATTTCGATGCAGACATTGGGAGACATTGCTATTAAGTATAATTCATGGCATCTATCATGGTTTCTTTATATTTCTTGGATTTTTCCTTGGTGCTTGGATGTTCTTTCACATGTCTAGGTGTGGGACAGTCTTAAATAACTTTTTGAAGGGCTTTCATCTAAAGTCAAATAGTCCTTGGTTTCCCTAAACTTATTCCAATTAAAAGAAGAGACCTTCAAATGGCACTTATAGATAAGCTCTCAGGAAAGGTTATTGCTTCCATTAAAACTAGATATGGATCCATATGAGAGACATTATGAATGTGTAGAAAGCTTGGATTTTATCAGCCTCAGGGAGACTACTTCTAGCCCTGCTTCTGCTTATAGGATATGACATGTAACCCTACAGAAGAAGGCAGAAGTTACTAGAAAACAAACTCACTACCCAATAACTATAATTAGTAAGCTACCAAGAAGAAATTTTAGTCTCTTCCACAAAAACAAAAATTTAGGGAATATCTCTTTATTCAGTTAGAATGATTACAAATGACTTAAAAATATGAAATCTTGGGAGGGAGAGATGGCTTAGTGGTTAAAGAATTTTCCTACAAAGCCAAAGGATCCCAGTTCAACTCTCCAGTACCCATGTAAGCCAGATGCACAGGGGGGCGCACATGTATCTGGAGTTCATCTGCAGTGGCTGGAGGCCCTGGCATGCCCATTCTCTTTCTCTCTCTCTCTCTCTTCCTCTTTCTCTCTCACAAATAAATAAATAAAATATATTTTAAAAAATTAAATCCTTCAGAATTTGGACTGACACATTTTTAAGAGCTGTACAAATTTTAACCACCTTTTCTCCCCCAGTATTCCTTTACTACCTGATTTTATAGCCACTTTAAGGTATAATAGTCCCTTTCCTTTTCTGTGCTGTTTAACACCACATATTTCAACTTTTAATGCCAATCAGCTGTCACAAGAACCTTACCCTCATCAAATTGTGAAAGAGGTGTTTCTTCAACTAGGAAAATATTTTTCTATGTTTTAGTTCTAGACATCTGAATCAGAAAATTCACTGTAAGTGATGAAAGGCAAGATGTGCAAATTGACTCTCTGGGCATCTGTGAAGAGATTCACATCCCAGGTAAGTAACTCCTTGGGCCCCTAGTCAGGATTTCTCAGGTAAAATCGCTTCCATGCAGGTTGGAGTTGAGATGAAGCAAGAGAAGCTGTGCACAGTGTAGCTTCAAAAGCCAGGGAGATAACTAGACAGCTCT
Organism: Dipus sagitta; assembly: GCA_036346955.1. Classification (NCBI taxonomy): domain Eukaryota; kingdom Metazoa; phylum Chordata; class Mammalia; order Rodentia; family Dipodidae; genus Dipus; species Dipus sagitta. The sequence goes on along the minus strand of CM070774.1, from coordinate 102,268,916 downwards.
GCCTCAAGGCAGGTCCTCTACAAGAGAAAACTTACCAGACAGGTAACAGTTCTTGCCTCTGTAAAATATGGCCCAAGACATGAAGCTCAAAGGCAGAAAACTCCCTCAGCATATCCTAAGAGGCAGATAGCTATGAGGCATACAGACCACTGGGCATGAAATAAAATAAAAGAAGCCCATCATTATGTTCTTTTCAACATTCTATCAGTTTCTATAAGAAAAATAATTCATTTCACCCACTTACTAACTTGGCCTCTAAGGCCATACTGAGCTATTTTGATCTGACAAGATAAAAGCAGAGGTGCATTTATGTTTACATAGTGGGGCATAAATGTAATTGATATTGCTGCATTGATATATTCACAGGAGATTTGTCTGGATATAGAGAAACTTGGCTAATGGTTTTTATTAGGGTAACTTGAGTCCATGACTTATAATCTCAAGAGAATTTTTTTCTTGGGAACATACAATAGGTAAGAAAGAAAGCACATCACTGGCAGGGTATTTAAAAGAGTAACATTGACAAGAACTTACATATTCCAAAGTTTCCACAGGTGAAGTGAATCAGAGATGAATAGAAGTGATTAAAAGCACCCCAACTCTGGCTTATAAACCTCACGTGTGACTGACCATTGATTAGAATTTTCTGTTAATTGAATTTAAAAATTGGAAATATTAGAATAGGCCACAAAAAAACTGATAAAATAATGGGATGGGCATAAAGCCCAATAAGAGAGACACAATGAAGACTCAATGACTTGGTGCTGTCTTACTCAAACTATCATGCATAAGCCAGCATGGTGGTGCACACTTCCAATCCCAGTATTAGGGAGGCAGAGGTAGGAGGATTAATGTGAGTTCAAGGCTACCCTGAGTCTACACAGGAAGTCCAGGTCAACCTAGGGCTAGAGTAAGACCCTACCCAGAAAAAGATTTTATCTATCTATCTATCTATCTATCTATCTATCTATCTATGTATTGCACATTTTAAAGAAGATGGTGAATGTACACATGTAAAGTGTATATCTTAGAGAAGTTTTTGGCTACCTAGACTTTGCCTGACTCTCCCTTCTTGTTAGATAAAATCTGCTTAAAGTGAATGGGGAAGCAGCAGGATCAGGTCTTGGTTGAGTTAGATGTGGGAGCTGCCTGCAGTGCCTTTGAAATGTGGACAGGAAGGAAAGCAATCCTCAAGCTTATCTTTGCTAGCATACGTAGTGTGATTTTTGGATCTTTCTCTCTGCACACATCCATAGCAGCAAAGATCTGGTATTTTGGGTTCTCAAATTAGGGAAAAGTCCAGTAAAATGTCAGTAGATTCATCAACAGATTCATCTTTGGCTAGAAAAGCTCCCATCTTGCACCTCCATTCCTAGTGCTGAATAGTTGGCAAAAGCTAGCACCTCCCACAATTTATTAGTTTTAATAAATTATTGAAGTTAGGGACCAAGTTTGGCTCTGCCACTTAATTGCTGGCTGAACTTGGATAAGTTCCTTGCAATTATTTGGTCATACTTTTTCTATCATTTAAAATGAGCATAGAGGATTCTGGATAAAATTGTGGCATAGGAGCCACCCCAAACCATCCTAGGGAAGGATTTAAGCAAAACCACGGCAAAATAAACTCTTCTTCTGAAAAGTGAAGGAGCATATGTTATTCTTAGACACAGCAGAGAAGCCAGAGAGACCAAGATCCACCAGAAAGGAGGATAACAGCCAGTGTCCCACTGAGGTGCTCCTGGCCCACAATCCTTGCTCTGTGCACCAGACAACACGGCCCCACTAGGCACCCTGAGCAGCAGCAGCAGAGACAAAACAACAGATTTTTCAACTTCATCAGCCTTCTTGCAAAGTTAAAAAATCTAAAGGAAAGACAGCTGAGATCAACTAAAGAGCTACTGAAAGTGTGGGCAGCTCCAGAAGTCTGAACTCTCCCATCCCCCACCATCAGAACCGAGAACCTCTGGCGTTCAGCCCCCAGTGTAAGCATAGCCAGCAGAGCAGATTAGAGGTACAGCTCCACAGTACAACATGGAGGGATCAAGGTGGGCACTCAGCATTGGTGAGATTGGAAACCTCCCCAAAAGGTAATGAGGATTACTGACAAAAATAGGTGGGGAGGGGTCAAGATGGCATCCACCTAACTGTGCCACACCTCCCCGGGGAGGAAAGGCTTCAGTGGGTCTTTTAGGGGACAGCAGTCTTTAATAAACTGCCAGTGTGAGGGTGATCACCCACCCCATGCCTGCCTGCATGACTTCAGATCTACTCCCCCCCTCCTGTGCAACCTCAAACCTGCTCTGCCCACACCACATGCAAACTCAGACCCCACTGCTGTGGGACCACAAACCCTCTCTATCCTCCCTGCCTGAGACCTCAGACACATTCAGCCCCCTAACATCCCACAGAACCTCAGACCCACTCCTCCCCCAGCCCGTGCAACCTCAGACCTGCTCTATCCCCCAGCCTGCACTACCTCACACCAGCTCTGCACCCCCATCTGCACGATGTCAGACATGCTGTGCCCCCTCACCCGCATGACCTCAGACCCACTCACCGCCACCACCCCATGCGACCTCAGACCCACTCTGCACACCAACCATGTGACCTTAGACCTGCTCCAACCCCCCACCCCTGCGATCTGAGAACTGCTCCTCTGCCTGGCCTGCGCAGGATCTCAGACCTGCTCTGTCTTGACCTCAGATGCACTCTGCCCACAGCCCACCTGCACGACCTCAGACCCTTCCCCCATCAAGTGGCATCACTTCCCCTGCCCATTGCAACCGCAATCCTTCTCTCCCTGCCCCTACACTGTGATGGGCAGACCACAGTGCAAAAGTAATAATATGAAAAATCAACTGCAAGTAAATCCAAAAAGATCACCCTGTCCTACAATGGAAGATTCTAATCAAAAGATGGAAGAGACATTTTGATCAGAACCCCAAAATGAAGTTATAAGCAATGCAACCCTGACCAAGCTACTGGAAGAACTTGTAGAAAAGCAACAGAGGACTGATAATCATGTGAATGATGCCATCACTAGACTAGACCTAATAGATAAGAAAACGGAAGGGCCATTCTCTCTCTATCTGCCTCTTTCTCTGTCTGTCACTCTCAAATAAATAAATAAAAATAAACAAAAAATATTTTTTAAAAAGGCTGGAGAGATGGCTTAGCAGTTAAACACTCACCTATACATGCATCTGGAGTTCATTTGCAGTGGCTGGAGGCCCTGGCTCACCCATTATCTCTCTCTATCTGCCTCTTTCTCTCTCTGTCTGTCGCTCTCAAATAAATAAATAAAAATAAACAAAAAATTAAAAAAAAAGAAAATGAAAGGGGTCCAAAGACAGTTAAAGGATATAAAGGAGAGTAAAAAACAAAGAGGACCTCAAAAACCAGATGGCTATGCTAAATGAAGACATAAAGAAATGCAAGGATGAATTCCAAGAAGCATCAAGAAAATCAGAAAATGATGTGAAAAGGGAACTTGACAGACAGATGGAAAATATACATAGGAAAGTAGTATAAAACTAATTGAACAAGCCCAAAACTCTATAGAAGCTCTCAAGAATAGAGTCAGCCATGTGGAGGATAGAAACTCAGATCTGGAAGACAAAACAGTAGAAATAGTTCAAGAGTTCAGTTCAAAGATTCAATAAGTTCAAAAATTTCTGTGAACAGAATATGAGGGAATTGTGGGATACCCTTAAATGTCCTAACATTTGGAACATAGGAATACCAGAAGGTGAAGAAATTCAGACCAAAAGCATGGAGAACTTACTTAACAGAATTATTGAAAAACCTTTCTCACTCTCTTAAAAGAAAGGCCCATGAAGTGACAAGAACCTAACAGAACTCCAAACAGATTGGATCAAAGGAGAAACTCTCCAAGATATATTGTCATTAAGACACTAAACATTGACACCAAAGAAAAAAATCCTACAAACAGTTAGGGAAAAACAGCACATCACTTTTAAAGGTAATCCCATCCGAATTACTTCAGACTTCTAAATGGAAACCCTGAAAGCCAGAAGGGCCTGGAATGGAAGACTGCAAAGCTTAAGAACCTAAGGCTTCCAACCAAAACTCATCTACACAGGAAAAGCATCCCTCATAATAGATGGTAAAAAAAAATTTTCCATGACAAAACTCAGCTTTACAATTATATGAACACAAAACCAAACCTACAGAGAGTATTTCAGGAAATTCTCCACACAGAAGAAACAAATAATCACCCTCAAGTTCCTACAAGAATCAGATCACAATAACTAAAGTCAGAGAAGGCACAAAAAATTTCATAGTCCATGAAAACACCAAAACCACATAAACCAACACAATATGGCAGGGATCAAATCAAGCCTCACAGTCATTACCCTAAATATTAATGGCCTTAATTCACCCATCAAGAGACAACAGCTAACAGGGTGGATCAGAAAATTAGACCCCTCAATCTGTTGTCTTCAAGAAACCCACATCACCAATAGACAGAGACATTCTCAGGGTGAAAGGAAGGAAAATAATATTCCAAGCAAGTGGGAATAAGAAACAAGCAGGTGTAGCTATACTAATATCAGATAAAACAGACTTCAAACCAAAAATAGTCAAAAAAAGACAAAGAAGGCCACTTTCTACTTATCAAGGGCACAATCCCTCAAGAGTACATCACAATCATAAATCTTTATGCACCAAACACAGGGGCACCACAATACGTAAAATAAAACCTACTTGACAATAAAACTGAAATAACCACCCACACCATTATAGTTGGTGAATTTGATACATCATTATCAGCAATATATAGATCATCCAAACAGAAAATAAACAGGGAAGTGAGAGAGCTCAACAAAACCATAGAACACTTAGACCTAATGGACATCTACAGAACATTCCACCCCGAAATCCACAGACTACACATTCTTCTCATCAGCCCATGGAACCTTCTCTAACATAGATCATATACTGGATCACAAAGCCTGCCTCCACATATTTAGGAAGATTGACATAATTCCCTGCATGATATCAGATCACAATACTATATTACTAGAAATTAACAACAAAAGACCCACCAAGAATCCCAATGGCACCTGGAAACTGAACAGCACACTTTTAAACAATAAATGGATAGTGGATGAAATAAAAAATGAAATTGCAAAATTTCTAGAAATGAATGATGATGAGAACACATCATACCAAACCTTATGGGACACAATGAAGGTGGTCCTCAGGGGAAAATTCATAGCACTAAATGCCTTCACAATAAAGACAGAGAGACCCCAAATCAATAACCTAACCATCCACCTAAAAGCACTGGAAAAGCAAGAAAATTACAACCCAAAAACTTCAGAAGGAAAGAAATAATTAAGATCAGAGCAGAATTTAAGGAATTGGAAACCAAGAAAACAATTAAGAAAATTGGCAAAACAAAAATCTGGCTCTTGGAAAAGATAAACAAGATTGACAAATCCCTGGCCACTTTGATCAAGAAAAAAAAAAAAAAAAAGGAGACACTTCAAATTAAAATGAAAAAGGAGAGATCACAATGGACATAAGTGAAATTAGGAGAATCATTAGGACATATTTCAAAAACCTCTACTACATAAAACTGGATAATATGGAGGAAATGGATAAATTCCTGGACACATACCATCTACCAACGCTAAACTCAGAGTAGATTAATCTACTAAACAAACCTATCACACACATTGATATTTAAAAAGTAATAATAATAAAAAATAAACTACCCCAAAAGAAGAGTCCAGGACCAGATGTCTTCTTAGCTGAATTCTATCAAACCTTCATGGAAGAACTCAAACCAATGTTTCTCAAACTGTGCCACACAATTGGAGAACAGGGAAAGCTCCCCAACTCCTTCTATGAAGCTAGTATCACCCTAATTCCAAAACCAGGCAGAGATGCCACAACAAAACTACTGGCCTATTTCCCTGATGAAGTTAAAGCAAAAATCCTCACAAACTGAATCCAACAACAAATCCAAAGCATCTGATCAAATGGGATTCATCCCACGAACATAGGGCAGGTTCAACATACAGAAATCTGTCAAAGTAATACACCACATAAACAAGGTTAAACACAAAAACCACATGATCATTTCGATAGATGCAGAAAAGGCCTAGGACATAATACAACATCACTTCATGATCAAAACACTGGAGAGACCTGGCATGGTCAGTTTATGTTTTAACATAATAAGGGCTATATATAAAGCTCCTAAAGCACAAATAATGCTTATTGGAGTGATACTGAAGAAATTCCCATTGAGATCAGGAACAACACAGGGCTGTCCACTCTCACCTCTGCTCTTCAATATAGTACTAGAAGTCCTAGATCAAGCAATAAAACAGGAGAAAGAAATAATAGGGATACAGTTTGGAAAGGAAGAAGTTAAGTTAGCTCTATTTGCAGATGACATGATTCTATATGAAAGAGTCCCAAGACTCCATCCCAAAACTCTTAAAGGTGATAAACTCCTTCAGCAAAGTAACAGGATACAAAATAGATGGACAAAAATCAGTAGCCTTTCTATATGCAAATATCAAAGATACAGAGAAATAAATAAGTGACATTGTCCCATTTTCGATAGCAACGAAAAATACTTTAGAATGACATTATCATAGAAGTAAAAGATCTGTACAATGAAAACATAAAATCACTCAAAAAAGAAACTGAAGAGGACTTGAGAAAATGGAAAGTCCTCCCATGCTCCTGGATAGGCAGAATTAACATTGTAAAAATGGCAATCCTACCAAAGGCAATATACATATTTAATGCAATCCCAATCAAAATCCCAACATTGTTCTTCACAAAGATAGAAAAAATGATCTCAAAATTCATATGGAAAGGCAGAAGGTGTCAAATATCCAAGCATATCCTCAGCAAAAGAACCACCCCTGGAGGCATCATAGTACCTGATCTAAAGCTATATTACAAAGCCATAGTAATAAAAGCATGGTACTGCCATAAAAACCAGAGACCAATGGAATAGAAACAAGGACTCAGACTTTGGATCAAGTATCTACAGCTACTTGATATTTGACAAAGGCCCTAACAATATAGGCTAGAAAAAAAGACAGATCTTCACCAAATCGTGCTGGACAAACTGGATAACCATATGCAGGAAATTGAAAAGTGATCCACACATCTTGGCATGCACAATAATCAAGTCCAAATGGATCAAAGACCTCAATACAAGACCAGAAACAGAGCTACTATAGAAAGAAAAGTTAGGAGGAGGAACTTTCCATTCTATAGGAATGGTAAAAGAATTCCTGAACAAAACCCCAGTAGCACAGAATTTTAAACAATCACTCAACCAATGGGATCAAATGAACCTGAAAAGTTTCTTCACAGACAAACATACAATAAGCAGAGCCAATAGATTACCCACAGAATGGGAGAAAATATTTGCTGACAGTGGCCTAATCTCTATAATCTACAAAGAACTCAAAAAACTAAACAGTAAAAAGTCAAACAACCCACTCACAAAATGGGGCAAAGAATTGGATAAGCAGTTCTCAGAAAAAGAAATACAAATGGCAAACACACACTTAAGAAAATGTTCATCATCCCTAATCATCAGGGAAATGCAAATTAAAAGAATTATGAGGTTCCATCTTACCCCAGTAAGGGTAGCACACATTAAAAAAATCAAATGAAAATAAATGCTGGTGAGGATGTGGAGAAATAGGAACCCTCATCCACTGTTGGTGGAATGTAAGGTGGTACAACCACTTTGGAAAGCAATATGGAGACTCCTTTAAAAAAGCTGAATATAAAGTTATCAACAGACCCAGTTATTCCCTTACTGGGCATGTACCCTAAATACTCCATGCCTCAGTTCAGAAAGATTTGCTCAACCATTTTTAGCTGCTCCATTTGTAATACCTAAGAGCTGAAATCAATCCAGATATCCATCGTTAGACAAATGGATAACAAAAATATGGTATATATACATGATGGAATTATATACAGTGGTAAGGAAAAATGACACAATGAAACTTGAAGAAAAATCATCAATCCTGGAACAGATCATTCTCAGTGAACTCACCCAATCACAGAAAGATAATCACCACCAAGTCTCACTCATCTACAGCTTCTAACCTGAATCTACCTGACATGCTAACATACCTAGCAAGCATCTTGAGGACTAGACAATAGGGTGGATAGAGATGGAGGGGAGGGGAGCGTAAGGAATGGGGTGGGGGACACAAAACTGGACCCAAACAGTAATGTTACCATAAAATTTTACATCCTAAAAGACAGACCAAATGGTTGAACCTTCACCAGGCCATTAGAGAGAATACCTGAATCACAAGGCCCTAGAGAGGGTATGATGAAGACTGACCTTAATCTTCTTCTGCTTCTCTCTCTCTCTCTCTCTTTTCTCTCTAACTCTTTTATATTACTTATCTTTTTTTTTTTTTCTTTCTCTTCATGGGTACTGACCTATAACTCTCAGTACCAGCAGGTGGCTATCATTCACAATGAGCTCTTGATCAGAGAGTCCTAGAAGGTTTCCCAAAAGAAGACAGATTTCTGTCAGAGTGCTTGATGACCCACCAAAGGTTAGTGGTAAGACTCTACTGTTGAAGACACCATATGCTGTTAGCAAGTAATATGGAGTGACATGGCTGGAAGAGAGTCAGTCCCAGACAGGTAGTGCATCTAGTGACAGAAGGTGCTACACAGGCGACTGGGGAAAAATGACCAATATCTGTTCGAGCAACTCATGATCTAACCTACTTAGCATCAAACAACCTGTCATGATGCTCACAAAAGTGCAATAGTGGTGCACAGCCATGGTGGGAAACCAACTGCTCTTGATTTGGCTAACTGATCTGCTCAGTGGAATGGAACCCATAGCTGGAGCTGGGAAAAGAGTCAGAACTATATCCAAACATGAGCCCGCTCTCTATTATCAAGCTACCACCAATCGTGGGCTAAAAGAGGGCCTACACATATTAAATTCTCTCTAAAAAAAAATGGTTATCTCATTTATCTGGTGCTAACTTTACTGTCCATCAGAGAATCTGCTTCTCTTTTTCAGATAGACACAGATCCTAAGGAGAGCACCACCCATCTTATCTCAAAAGGGCACCAGCTGAAACTAAGAATAATTGGTGAAAGAAGTAAGAGTGCTGTTTTTCTGGTGAACCTGGTAGCAGCACAAGGGTGAAAGAGATAGACACAGAGGACATTCAACTCCTACCAAATCAGATATCCAGAGACATAGAGGCTCCCAAGATTTCATCACTGAAGCAGACCTAACATGAACCCAACATGGCTCAGGGAAATTTGCAGAAGAGGGGGTGGAAAGAATGTCAGAACCACATGGTGGGTCATGATACACAGAAACATTTCTTCCTACCCATAACTGATGGCTAACCCCACAATGCCTGACCCACATACCCCAACAAGGAGTGTCCATGTGGAAGGGGGAGAACAGGGAGAAGGCTAACTATGGTGCCAGCTTGACTGTATTCACTGAGTGCAAAACTAATTAAAAAAATAAAATGAGTGTAGGCTGGGGGTGTAGCTCAAAGCTGACTGCTAGCACCCTTGTTTTGAGTGCAGAACACTCTGAGTTCTATTCCCAACACAGGAATAAAAGGGAGGAAGTGATTGTACAAGAATTCAGTTTCTCAGAATTCTTATGTGAGATAACTTTTAATCATCTTACACTCAAGTGAAGGCTCAGTTGAAAGTGACTTTCTAAGTAGCTATGTGCATGTATTTATATGTGCATTTCTGCTATTGAAGTCAGTCCTTGGACTAAAGGGAGTTATTTGAGTACTGCCAGTGCTCCTTAATTAACTGGTGAAATGTTTATTTTGTATATTTTTGACAGTAGATTTAAGACCTCAGTTTCATGTTTCTCTCTTATTTAACATCCTTGCTCTGACCAGTTGCTGTTTTGCAAAGAATGCTAAAAGAACCTAATTTATACATACTAAGAAAAATAAATCACAATTATACTTCGAAACCAATGTTTGTTGTAGACAAGGGTCAGCAAACTTTTCTCTCTAAAAAGCCAGGTCATACATAATTTAGGCCTGTGGGGATAAGGTTTTTGTCATAGGCACTTAACTCTTCTGTTTTACAAAAGCAGCTGTAGGCCATCCTTCAAAAATGAGTGACTGTGTTCCAATAAATCTTTATTTAGAAAAGCAGGAGGTGGAATGGATTTGTCCCAAGGGCTCTGATTTGCCAGAACACTCTGAGGTCATGGTTGGGATCAATCTTACTACCTTTTGTTTTTCTGTTTCGAGTCTTTAATAGGAAATGACATAGCAGAGAGTGCTAACACAGAACATGGCATCCTTTGCCATGACACTAGCTGCTATGTTACATGAGGATGGCATCAAGCTTTTCTGTGCCTGTTTTTCGTTTTTAAAATCATAGGGTGGGGCTAAGTCTTTCAAGACAAAATTTTGCAGTTTTTTGATCTTTACTAAGCCTTTAACATTCACCTCTTGTCAGGATAAGCTCACCTTCAACTAACTATAGGCCAGTATGTGAAGTGAATGTCCAACCAACATCAGGATACCCCACAGTGTTTGCAGGTTGCATTAAGTAGGATAAAAACAAATAGGCTGAACAGAAGGAGTGCTTTAAAAACAGTGAAGTGCCTTCTTAAATGAGTCACCCAGCTGTGGAGTGCTTAGGCACAGTGGGAGCATCAGATAAGACTGGCTTTCAGCCTGAGGTCAAGGAATAATGTACTCACCCTTATGTGCTCCCGTGACTGTGACTGTCTCCGGCCACAATACCTCCTCTTCCACACAGCCAGGCTTGGCCTCAGTAGGACCAGCAAGTGATTGTGCCAGGCTGTCCTCTAAAATGCAAAGCTCAAATTAAGAGTTTCAACACTATCATCAAATGAAGTCATATGATCACAGAAATATATGACAGAATGTTTTCAAAGTTATGTTGTAAAATACGGAACACATGTCTCATTATCATACCACAGTGCCTTAAGGGTATGACAAACTAAACTATGTGATCAGTTTTGCAAAATATAAGGAGCAGAACAAAGAAAATAGTTGTATTTTGTGATTATAAGCATTATTTTGCTAAATGTAAAAATTCAAATATGGTCTGGAGAAATGGTTTATCAATTAATGTGTTTGCCTACAAAGTCTAAGGACCCAGGTTCAATTACCCAATACCCATGTAAGCCAGATGCAGAAGGTGACACATGCATCTGGAATTCATTTGCAGCAGCTAGAGGCCCTAGCATACCCATTTTCTCTCTCTGCCTTTCTCTTACAAATAAATTTTTAAAAATTGATTTAAAATTGAAAATTTCAAGTGCAATAGCACACACACACACACACACACACACATATATATATATATTAGTTGTTGCCACAATGGGCAAGTGGCCAAGATCCAGGAATTTGATAGTGTGTTAATGTATCTGATACTGGCAATTTCAATAACTACTGAAGCTCTTAGTTGCATCAACTATATCAAAGTAATATTTTAAATGTCCAACGGGTAACAATTTAACCCCCTTCAGTGGCCTCCTGTACATAGTACATAGGAGTACTATGAGATCATGCAGTGTTTAGGAACTGCCCTGTCTTATCAGTTCATTTCACATCAGGGCTGTAGCTCTTTGTTTTCATTTCAGTCTTCAGTTCACTGCGTGCTCCTGCTTCCATATATAACTCCAGGGACCTCCCTGGATCACCCTTCTTCTCATTTCTTCCCCTGCATTGCTGCTATTATCCCTTAGGTCTCTGTCATCAAGGTTTTTATGGACCAAGACCAGTGTATCTTATCCATATAAGTCACATGGAACCCTCTGCCATTACCATGACAGCGGGTTACTGGAATGGTTCAGTTGCAAGCTTCCCCCACAGGATTACAGGATTATAAGGGCAGGGATTGTGTCTTGCAAAGCTGTATTAGCACCCAGTTCAATAAATATTTGCTGCCTGAAAAACCCTTACCAATAAAGAAAAGCTTTTATTTTTAAATCCAAAACAAATAAATAATGTGTGGCTTCAGCTTCCACTTGTTTGCATTGACGGAGATCATTCCATGCCACCCCCAACTATATGGCTTCAGCATTATTATTTTGAGAGGAAGAATCAGCAAATGCAGAAAGGATTTCTGACATTCTCTTCTGTGCCTAATAACTAGCCAGACAATTTTCAATGATAAAAGTGACTTCCGGGCTGGGGAGATGGCTCAGAGGTTAAAGGCACTTGCTTGCAAAGCCTGAACACATTTGCTCCTTAACAGTGCATGTTTAGTGATTGTCTTTACTCATAAAGCAAACTGGATTTTGTGTTTCTATCATGTAGTTAAGAAAAAGTCAAATCAGTGATTTTGTGAGTATATTTGCTGAGTCTTAATGTAATGTGAATGTTTAACAGTCATGGTGGGATAAATTGGTATATCAAAAGGGTATCCATTCTAGGTTGGAATTTGGATTTTCCTATTTGCCTTGAAGATTGAGCTTTTGAAGGAATGAAGTTTTTCATTTAAAACTTGGAGAAAACCACCTACTAGATCATTTAAGCCAGAGGTTACTGACTGAAGCCCACAGGAACCAAACATTAATGTAAATAAATAGGACTGGAGACCACTGTGACAATCAGGTGTCATATGTTTCCTCATGGAAATGTGAGTGTTGCTGCCTCAGATACTCTAATTTTTCAAAGGGAGCACAGAAAACCAGGCTTGGTGTAAGACCATAATCTTTAAAAATGTTGGTAAATCTAGTTTACTAGACAAAGGATGTGTACTACCCCCCGCCCACTGCCTTTCTTGCTGTTATTGTTTGAGACAGACTTTCATGTAGCCTTGGGCTGGTTTCAAACTTATTACATAGCTGAGAATGTACCTGAACTTTTTTCCTGCATCATCTCCCATGTACTGGATTACAGGTATGTGCCGTCATGCCTGACTGACTATAAATTTGAAACTTAATCATTGGCTACTGTCACTACTACTGAGGCATATGAATCAATTTAGTGATGAGTGAATAAGTGAGACAGATATTTAACCAAATGAGAAATTTATGCATGAATAAAAATGACAGTAGAATGAAAAAAGATTAGAATCATCTTTTTCCACAGTATACAGGCATCTCTCTGTGTGTCTGTTCCTACTTATCCCTTCCTCTCTATCTCTCTCCTGTGTGTATTCACACATAGTCTGCTGAAATAAAAAATCAAAGTATAAATGGAATGAAAGATGATGGCCTGTACTAGGACTTCTCTGATTTGACTCTATGTGCCAGGCAATTGTGGATCTCATAAAAATGCAAATTCTAATTTTCTAGGTATGAAATGGGATCCAAGGGTTTTTGTTTGTTTGTTTGTTTGTTTTGTTTTGCGAGTAGGGTCTCACTCTAGCTGAGGCTGACCTGGAATTCACTCTGTAGTCTTAGGGTGGCCTTGAACTTGTATCAATCCTCCTACCACTGTCTCCCAAGTGCTGGGATTAAAGGTGTGTGCTACCACACCTAACTGGATCCAAGTTTTTACAGTTTTAAATTGTCAGGTAAATCTAATTCCAGGACCAAATACTTTTGGATCTACCTTCCCACAATGGTTCTGTGTGCTTGGATTGTCCAAATATTCCAGATCAGATTACATTCTTCATTCTTTTCCTTGCAAGTTAGAACTCTACTAACTTTAGATCACTTATACCCGTAAATCTTGACAAGTAAAATATGCTCAACTAAATGCTCTATGCGCTTACCAGGGGATGTATGGTAATAAGTGACTGGAGTAGAAAGGTAGTTAAAAACACACTGACATTCAAGGCCTCCACAAGGCAAAACACATGCATCTTCTCATGCTTTGTTTCATAAGCAGACATTAGTTGTGGTAAATTTCCAGAGAACTCTTGAGTTATTTCTAAACAATATTAAGAGAAAATGACATCTAAAAGTAGACAATTCACAATATTATTGCAAACAGACCACAAGATGGCAGTAAATTCCTATGCTTTTCATTTTTCTTAACTAACTTTGTAACAAATATTCATGTCATCAGTGAATTTTTAAACTTTGAATTATATAATTTTGTAATGTAATGAGAGAACTAAACTGAAAAGAACCTATATATTTTCACATTCCAAATGATAATCATTGCTCTTTTTTTCTTTTTGTCATACTTCTTCATTAGTATGACATCATAATGTCAAAATTTAAGTATATACTTTACATTTTTTTTATTTTTATTTTTATTTTTACTTATTTTAGAGCGACACACAGTGAAAGAGGCAGATAGAGAGAAAGAGAGAATGGGCGTGCCAGGGCCTCCAGCCACTGCAAACGAACTCCAGATGTGTGCGCCCCCTTGTGCATCTGGCTAACATGGGTGCTTGGGGAATCGAGCCTCCAACTGGGGTCCTTAGGTTTCACAGGCAAGTGCTTAACCGTTAAGCCATCTCTCCAGCCCTTAAGTATATGCTTTATTTTCTAGGTTCCCATCCAAGGTTAAACAGAAAAAAATTTCATTGACATATTGTGAAATTTTAAAAAGAATAGATGATTATAGTTAAAAAGTCTTAAATAACTTTTCTAGCTCAATGTTGATTATTTATTTGTATTTACCTATCTATTTATTTATCCTTAAGACAGAAAGACATTAAGTACATACTTTTTGTGGTATGTTATCTGCTTAAGAACAATGGTAATTAGAATAATACATACACCCTCACAAAACTATAAACACAAAAGAAATCACTTGGTTTTTTTTAAGTACTGTGTCACAGCAATGAGAGGGTAACTAATACAATTTCCAACTCCTTTACATTCTGTGAGAAAATATAATTTAGGTGAATATAAACAGATTACAGGGGTATTTAGAATGTAAAAATATCTTCATATATTTTTGTTAATCATAGTTCTGGTTGCTCAAAGAGATCATTTCTGAGCTATATTTATTTTTAAATGACTTAAAGAGGGCAGTGTCAAGGTGGAATGCCACATGAACATGTGTGACTGTTGTGTGCATTCCTGAAATAACTTCAGGATGATTCTCTTTCCTTCCTTTCTCTTTCCCAGTTTCATTCCCTTAGTCCTCAAAATAACAAAGGGAAGAGTTGGTAACTAGAAAAAAATGATTATGACTTTCAGAAGGCACAGACATATGAGAGGGAAGTTGCAACCTAAAATGGCTAAGGAGACTGTTCAGAGGTGTGCACTGATAATTTTGCTTCCTCCTTGGGCAGCACTGGCCACCCTCCTTTGACCTTCTTTATCTCAAACTCTCTCCCTCCTCATTTCCTGACTTCTCTATTCCCTTTGTGTTTCCATTTCTTCCTCGTCTTCCTGATCTTCATCTTAGACCCTTAGACCCTTGGCTTCCGGCAGACATGCACACATAGTGTGGCTGGTTGTACTATAGTCCTTCTTGCCATTGTGACTATGGGGTCAGGGATGCCGTTTACCACTCTGCCTACCAGATCACAAGGATAGGAAGATCTCACGATTATATCCTTTGCTTTCAAGAGAGGGTTTGTTAAACTGGCTAAAAGCAGCCTTGCTTTATGATGCTACATAAAATCAATAGGCTTTTAAGTATTTGTCATTTGGTGTGTGATATAGATGCTGAATGGTTGGATAATTGAGTGCCTGCTGACCCAGCTCCAACACTACGATTTTCTTCATACAACTACACAGACACAGACACAGACACACACACACACACACACACACACACACACACACTGTCATTTGTGTAACATAGGACATGAAAGCAATAGGGAGACCGTGTGGGAGGAAGGAGATTAGGGGAAGGGAGGAAAAGAGTTGAGACAAAAGACAGGGAACAGGGGATCAATATTGGAAATATATATGATACACTTGAAAGAAATTGTTTATGAACCCTGACTATGTTCAATGAATATATTCTGATAAAAAAAAAACAATGAGCAAGCTGGGGAGATTGCTCAGTGGTTAAAGGCATTCGTTTGCCATCCTGTGCCCCAGGCTTAATTCTTCTCAGATGCTGTGGAAAGCCAAAGCACATGTACACATCCGTAATTCCAATGGGCCTACAGCTTTGGGAAGTGGAACAGGGAAACTGGGAAACTCAGAAGCAGCAATATCAAGAGAGACCCCATCTTGAAATAAGGTAGCAGGAGAGGACAAATGCCCCATGCCTGTCTTCTGGTCTCTACACATGAGCTTTGGCATGCATGTATATATCCCTACATCATACACATGCACACATATACACATATGTATAAACCCACACAAATAAATTTAAATTAAAAATATTGAGTATATCCTATGAGGAAAACAAGTTCAGTTTTCTACCAGAAACTGGCTTTTTGCATTTAGTTTGGGTGTGCCTAATCCCAAGATCTCCAAGGATCGTTTCCCAGCCCTGATACTCATTTTAAAACTGACACAAAGTTTGTATGTAAAAACGTTTTCAAAGCCACATTAAGGTAGATCATAAAAGACTTGATATTATTCCCCAGTTTGTCTCAATTACTTGTATGCAAACCTTGTCTCTCTTTCCAGTGATGTTACCCTAGAGCTTTGTCCAACGATAAAATTTATGTTCAAATTTGAGTTTTGAACTTGTCCTTAGAAAAATGTAAAATGGGAAAAGGTTGTCTCCAGAATTATTCTGTCTTCTGAGAATTCCTGTATCTGATCCTGAACCCAGCTTTCTGCTTACCTGGCTGTCATACTTATTTCCCTAGGATCCTAGCAATAATTTGAATAGCATTCTAAATTATTCTTCCAGGCCCTATAGTGGATGTTATTCTTCTTTGAATTCCTGTCAGTTTTAACCAATTGGGGCCAAGAGATGACCATAGAGCAGGAGGTAAGGTGGAGACATGCTGACCAGGATCTAATGGACCATCTGTCATCCCCACATATTGGAGGTGAATCTTGCCAGTTCAGTTACTGTTGAAATAATGTCACTATAATGGGTTGGAACAAGTTTAGCAACATGATTCAGTAACCAAATGACTTAGGTGTTGGACATCCAGCCTTTGTTCATATTAATTTGATACTTTTAGGGATTATGTTAGATAAAACCCTCAGCCCCTATACTACACTTCTATTTCCCAAACAAGCTCTTTTGTGACTGAAGGTAGAAGGGCTATCTAGATTTTCAGAAGCTGACAGTGTCTGGAAGGCACTGGGTTTTAACAATGATGCAAACGGGTTCCATCCCAAGAACACAATGGTGTGTTCAAAGGGGCTGGACGAGGTGAGGCAAGCTCAAGGTCACATATGCCCACTAGGTGGCACAAGCATCTGGAGTTCGATTGCACTGGCTGAGGCCATTCTGTCTGTCTGTCTCTCTCTCTTTAAAAATCAAAAATAAAATTAAATTAAAAAGAATCAAGATTAGAACATGAAAGAAATTAGTAAAAGAGCACTGGCAAGGTGGGGGGATGAATTGTAAAATTTCAAGGCTCTCCCCTGGTGACACACCTCACCTCATGCAATAAGGATCCACCTCCCAAAGGCTCCACTAGCTGAGAGCATCATGTAAAGGCTTAATCACAAACACATAAACCTGTGGGGGATAGTTTATATTCAAACTTCAGTAATCTATTTTTAACGTCTTCTGGTTTCACTATCAATAACAAATAATTTCCTATGTTATGAAATCTTTCATTTATCAGTTTGGTCAAAAATAACTGTTCAGTGAACAAATGCCTAGTGAGAACTTCATAGTGTCAAGGAAAAATGCTTTCTTTGGAGTAAAGGTAAATCAAAATATTCAACTATGTAACTGATAAAAAAAGAAGAAAAATTAAAGTCATGTGGGTTTGGATAGAAGAATATGCTAGAGCTTATGTAATTTAGGTTGACTTTTAGCTCAGTTTCTTTTATAGATTCAGGGTCTATGAGTCAAATTATTTGTCTAAAAACACCTTGTCATTTTTATTAATTGTACAACTAACACATTCAAACTTGCGCTTCTCTATTTTGTCTCTAGCACAATTTTTATTTTATGCTTCCATTACATTTACTGATCCTGAAAACAACTCCAGATAGGTTTTAAACCATAGGCTCCAACTTGGGCTTTTGTATAAGTTCACTTAGAGCTCCCAGGGTATGTATCATCTCTTTCTATCTAGAAGTTAACAGCTCATGTACCCTTCAGCTGGCAATTATGGAGAGGGGAGGAGGAGGAAAAGGAATTAAATATTTAACTAATCACCATTTCTGTTGCTGAGAAAAATCAGGAGAATCTTTCTTTTTTTTTTTTTTTTTTTAGCTTTTCCAGGTAGAGTCTCACTCTAGCCCAGGCTGACCTGGAATTCACTCTGTGTTCTCAGGGTGGCCTCAAACTCACTGTGATCCTCCTACCTCTGCCTCCTGAGTGCTAGGATTAAAGGTGTGCACCACCACACCTGGCTTAATCAGGAGAATCTTTAAAATGAAGATTTGCAGGTTTGAGCTCTGACTCAGGTGACCTCAGCCAAATCCTCACAACTCTTTTCCTGAGGCCACTGACTTTCTTGATTGACTTTTCATTGATTTCACCTATTGTCTTCCTTTTGGGAAGTGTAGCCAAACAGATCCTTAGGAAATAAATACTAACCTCTTTCTATTGCTCAAAAAATGCTGAGAGCATTTGAAGGGCAGATCTATTTGCTATCAATAGTTGTGTTTTAATACGTTCTATCATAATATGAGATCAGCCCAAATCAGGAGTTTTGCTATTAGACTGATCCGTGATAAACGGCTGATTGTGATTCTTATTTAAACCCAAAGACCTTGCTATGAGACAGCAACTGTACCTTCTGCATATGCATGTTATTGATCATAATAGAAGGTATTTAACTCTTGATAATAGCCTTAGATTATTGAATTTGGTGTTTCTCTACCAATTTGTCTTTTGATATAAAATGTCATTGTCAAAATTCAAAGTTATAATAAGATTCTGAAAAATGGCTCTAAATTACATTCCTTAGAATAACTGGAAAAAGAATTATTCAGTAGCAATGTGAAGCACTAATGTAATATTTCAAAGAAAATATTTTTTATAAAGAAAACTTGTAAGTCTATTAATCCTAGAATTATGATTCACTCCAAGGCTATTTTAGCACTATCTCACAAATATGATATAATGTTCAATAATATAATTAGTAAGCCAATAAAATATTTTGCTCTAAAGTACTTAATAAATGTACTAAAAGAGTAACAATAGTCTTAAAATGAATTCCAGGCAATTTTTCAGTTTCTTCTTTCAAAGTAATTGCATATAATTCTAAAAAATATATTGGAGGTCAAAAGACCACAGCCTTTATTTTCTTTACGTGGACAGCACACAGGCACAGGATAGTCCATAACCCATAAAGAAACTGTTGGATGTCAAGACAGATAGTGATTAAGCTTCCAGGAATTTAGCTGAATGAGAATCCAGGCTATGCTTTCTGCCTTCTGTTTTAACACCACTATTACTAGAGAAACCACAAAATCTGATTTTTTTTTTTCCCCCATCACAATGAGCTAGCTGCCGGTCTGATTCCCAATTAAGCAGATAAACATGCCTCTAAGCTTAAATGACAAAGTCCCATCAACATTCAATATTTTCAACTCAATACCAGGAACTCATTGATGTTCCTAAGGGTGCTTTATTTTGATAATGATTTATTTTATCTGTTCATCCTCCAAGCACAATAAGGAAAAGATATAAGCTTTCTTATCTGAAATTCCTCAAAGAAGGGGGTGGGACACTATGTCATTCTGATGAGAAGCAGTGGGTGTCTTTCTGCATTCCTACTTGACAGAGAATGTGGGCACATTCATTTTCTTTCACTTCATAGCAGCTGTAGAGAATTATCTGCTTTGTTTAGAGGAGGCATCACGACTTATGTAAGAAAAAGGAGGCAATTTGAGGGATTTAACATAAATACTGGTCAGCCTTTTTCTGGTGACATTTTACTGCCCATCTTTTAGACATTCCTTTTAATGCTGTCAATATTTACAATGGAACATCGCAAGAATAATTTCACCACTGGAAATCAATTTCATGTAAATGCCATTCTCTTGTACTGCTGGTGATGAAAAACCCTTCTCCAAGTCTCCCTCCTTGCCTGTTCCACTATTTTCCTCTGAAGTTTAATATCTGCCTTCAGCCACATACCCAGACACTTGGGAGAATAAGAATGATCTGTTCTGCCAATTAGTCTCAGCAAACCACATCTTTGAGAGTGCTTATATAAATGTTGGAAATTACCATATTTGAGATTCCTCACATAGACTGAGTTTTCCACTGCTGACCTTGTAATGAAAATTTCGGGGCTGCTCACACTCAGGAGAACACATTCTTTCAGTCAGATCACTTCATTTTATTCTACTTTGTGTATATTCAATTCCTAGCTAGTCCCATGCCTTGCTAAGTAACATGCAATGTTGACCTATTTCTCCTCCTACTTTGCCCTTTCAGTTCGTATCGGTAGTTTCCCTTTCCTGAAAATTAGCTTTTAGATTATCTGTCCTTCAATATCCAGCTCTCTGCTTTATTTTTCTTTATGTAAAACCTCCCAGATTACTCTGGAAGAGTGGCTAATGTGTAACTGTAACAGAATATTGGTTCCTAAGTGGCCTTCGATAAACATGAAATCTCAAGGTCTTATTATCTATAATGATGGGTCTAATTATGGGCTAGTGAGGTCATGAAGGAATGCTGGCTAAGAATATCCCTCAATAATTTCTTATCCCGCAAAAGCACAATTTAATTCACATCTTCTAGCCAGTGAATTTCCCTCTTGACAGCCCCTAATTTATTGAGGTGATCTCTACCCAATTCCAGTGAGGTTTCATGTTGTCGTTTTCCCTACATTCTAAGTGATTTGATGTCAATACCATGAAAGGTACCTAGCTTGGCATTGGGCATTGTCCATTAAGGTTCAGAACTCAAAACATAAGATATATGGTATCACAGCAAGTCCTTTGTCATGAATCTACATAGGATGTTTTGGAAATTTGTCTGTATCTTACCACAATTAGCGTCCGAGGTCCACTGCTCTCTCTGCTTCTATTAATCTCTGAGTATGCAGTCATCATCTGTGATTCCACAGCATGATGGGGAGGAAATCCCAGGAAGGCTGCTGACATCTACATCTTCCTCTGTGTGGAACATGGCTATGCTACTCACCATGTCTTTGCCTGGGAAAGAGTCCTACTAGCTCCCGTGTCTTTATCTAGCAACAAGGCCAAGGTTTCTTGCTTTCTCTTTCCACAATACACATTATTCTGCTATTTTTCACGTAGACAGAGAATATTTTTATCTGGGATGCACTAATATTTATGCCTTGTCAGTTCCCTTCAGTCTCTTCTTCAAACTCCTAGTCCTGGGGATTCTAATCCAGTTTGGATGGATGGGGGCTAAGGGAAATGAATGATTGCTTATTGGTTATGCCTACTTGAATTCTGTTTTTCTTGTGCACTAATCTTTTGAATCCTTTCTAGTATTAACCTTTTGAAAATAAAAGTACTAAGAAGAAATTTATTTTCTTTACTTAATACTTTTATGTGTCATAAATGAAGTGAAAAAAATCATACATATTTATACTTAACTACACATTAAATATATAAGGCAAGTAGGGATGAAGGGAGAAATGATGGAAAATATACATAACAACAATATATTTTAACTCCCTATATTTGTGTGTTAAAATATTTTGATATATCACTTTTTACTTCTCTTAAATGTTTAGGAAGTACCTTGAATGAAAGTGGGATAGGTTTCATATTATTGTATTTTCTTTAATGCCCTGGACCATGATGCATTTATCGTAAGGACCTGTTAAATTTTTACTGAATGATTATTGATGTGTTAAACATGTATTCAGTAAATACAGATGATTGGTACATACTATTAGAATATGAGTTATAGTGATACAAGATTTGGGGGGTTAGGAAGGGTTCCCCAAATTTATGAACCCCAATTTTGGGTTCTCTTCTGTTTTTAATAAAGAATTGGTATAAATGAATACTAGAAGGATAAATTCTGAATTATGTATTTTATTTAAGGAGAAGTCACAATTTGTGGGGTTTACTTAAGGGAAATTTGGATCTAGGAAGAAGGCGAGAGCAGAGTCATAGCACATGTGAGGCAGGAAACACTCCATGTGGAAAATACAGCATAATTCATGAGTCACTTAATAGAAATGGAGGATTTTGGGGAATAAACACATGGAAGAGAGAATTTAGGTGCTCATGTGGGGAGATTTACAATAAACACCCATAGCATCTACCGTGAGTTTTCCCATGGAGGAAAGATAAAAGGGCAAACGATGGTGACTTAAGGAAGAATAGCAGGGAGAAAATATCAAAGCAGAAACCAAGAAATCCAGATGAGAAATATTAGGAAAGAAAGAGAGTTATGCACATGCTTACTCTGAGTTCAGAATAATAACTCAGGAAGCAAGCCTACACATGTTGAGAACACCCACATGGTAGATCTGGAGTGTAAGGGAAGAACTCACATGGTAGGTTTGGAGACCAGAGGAAAATCATACAAGTAACCAAAGTGAGAAATTCCTCCAAACTATAAAATAGAGGCAAGCAGAAAAAGTCAGATCAAGAAACAGTACGATACTCTCCCTGGCTGGCTGAGAGTAAAGGCTAGACTCACATGCATCTGAGCAGCACAAGATAAAAACTGGGGAGACACACATGTACTGAAGGTCACATCAAGACAGGGGGAGGGACAGTAAGGCCTCAGCCTTTGTAGGATTAGACTCAGAAGTGCAAGGGGAAGACCTGATTGGTTTGTAGATTTGGAGGGCAGACCCCAGGGCCAGCCCACCTGGGCTGTTTACTTAGGTAGTATGCTAGACTGTGGGCAGCAGAGGGTGCTGCAGATCAGCCAGACACGAGTCCTATTCCTGCCAAGAGTTCCATTCTTGTGCCAGGGCAAGGTGGCATATGAAGTGGCATCTCCTGGTTCTATCTGTCCCTCAATTTCTAAATGAAACTGCCTAAAAGAAACAAGCTTCCTCCTATCCTTTCTCAATAGGACTTCTCTTGGATTGTGTTGCTTAGTATGGCCAAAAATTAAGTAGAACTAAACAGTAAATCAAGTATATTGAATGTGTTAGCCATTTGAGGAAAAATTTTATGAAAGTTTATTAAGCTTACCATGTTCAGTGAAATTAAAGTAAATAAACTTTATATGTAGGAACTCCTCAACTAAGAAAACTTAGGAATCATAATGTAAATAAAAGACAAAATTTCAATAGTCTCTCCTTGTGATCAAGTAAGAAAATGAACTTAAAAGTTATGTAAAACTTTGCGTAAATGAATTTTCAATACTCTTATTTGAGAAAACGAGTGAGAGAGAGAGAGAGAGTGAGAGAGAGAATATGTGCCAGAGCCTTTAGCCATAGCAACCAAACTCCAGACACATGTGCCATCATGTGCATCTAGTTTACATAGGCATAGAACCTGGGTCATTAGGCTTCACAGGCAAGTGCCTAGTAACTGCTAAGCCGTGTCTCCAGCCCAAGTTTCAACACTTTGAATAAAGACATTAATATATTTCCTAGGTTTAGGAAACTTTCCCTTTATTACTTATTTTTTTTTTCAGTTATAAAGGAAATTTCCTGGATGTAATATTGGGGAAATTATGCTCCTCAACTTGTGACATCAGATATATTCACAACTCAGATAATTAGGCAAAGTGGAAATAATTTTTTTTAATTCTTTCAGTAAGTTTGAATTTTACTTTTTAGGGTACTCATGAGGTGGTAATTACACAATCATTAATGAGGAATATATCTCTAACATTAGTGAAAATTGCTCTTAAATTTGGTGCCTGTTTAATTACCTTGACAATGTAGCTTTCACATGTCGATGTGAAATAAAGATGCTAACATACCTTTCATAGGACTTTTAAATTATGTTTGGGACTTATTTTGGTTCTGTCAGCTTCACTCCTAATCAAGGAGTCATTTGTCACTTTGATCTCTGCAGTGACTACTTAGGTACACTCTGTTCCATAGCCAGAAGGCACATCATTAAATACTAGCAAAAAGCTCTCAGAGTTCTGCTATTAGCAACCAATAGGGGCACAAAAGAACACAAACACCTCTACCTTTGCAAACCTACTTTTCTTACTGCTGAAACCACACTACTTGCAAGTGGAAGGGTATTAGGACCTTTAAATAGGAAGGATAATCTATATTTATATTAAATGATCATAAATAGCTGATGCATCCATGCACAAGCTCAGAGTCCCACGTGTAGGGCACTATCATTTATACTATTGGTATCAAACCATGAGTTTTTTTTTTAATATTTTACTTTTTTCCATTTCTTTCTTTTTTGGGGGGGGCAGTACATTCACTCTTTTTTTAAAATTAATTAATTAATTAATTTATTTATTTATTTACAGTCAGTTTGGTACCATTATTAGGCTCATCCTTGACCTACCCCCTCCCCTTGGCCCCTCCTTGTTGAGGTATATGGGTCATGCATTGTGGAGTTAGCCCACAGTTATGGGTAAGCTAAACGTCTCTGCATATCGTGACCCAACATGTGGCTCTGACATTGTTTCCACCCCCTCTTCCGCAAAATTTCCCTGAGCCATGTTGGGTTCATTTTTGGTCTGCTTCAGTGATGAGGTGTTGGGGGCCTCTGAGGCTCTGGCTCTCTGATTTGGTAGGAGTTGATTTTTCTCTGTGCTGATCTCCTTCCCCTTTGTGCTGGTATCTGGTTCATCAGGAAAACAGCCCCCTTGCTTGTTTCTCCAATTTTTCTTAGTTTCAGCCGGGGCCCTTTTGAGGTATGATGGGGTGGCTCTCTCCCCACACAAGTGCAGTGGTGGCACACAGCCATGGTGGGGAACCAACTGCTCTCAATTCGGCTAACTGATTCCCTCACTGGTATGGGACCCATAGCTGGAGCTGGGAAACAAGTCAGAACCATATCCAAACATAAGCCCACTCTCCAATATCAAGCTACCATCAATTGTGGGCTACAAGAGGGTCGACACCTATTAAATTCCCTACAAAAAATAAGGGTTATCTCATTTGTCCTGATGCTAACTTACTCTCCACTGGAGAATCTGCTTCTCTTTTTCAGATAGATGTAGATCCATTTATTTCTTTGTTGAGAGACAGAGAGAGAGATAGAGTGAGAGAGAGAGAGAGAGAAATAGAGGGGTAGAGAGAGAGAGAAAGGCAGATAGAGAGAGAATGGGTGCATTAAGGCTTCCAGCTGCTACAAATGAACTCCAGACGCGTGTTCCACCTTGTGCATCTGGCTTACGTGGGTCCTGGAGAATCAAACCTAGATCTTTAGGCTTTGAAGGCAATTACCTTAACTGCTAAGCTATCTCTCCATCCCAGTTTTTTTTAATTTATTGATTTTTTTGCTAAGAAGTTGCACATATAGATGCCCTTCTCCTTTTGCCCCAATTCTGCTAAGGTGGGGTTATTAGTAGTCATTGTGGGGACCAAGAGTCAGTCTTTACAGGGAAGGGGAAATATGGTGTCTCAGGCTAGTCCACCTAACCTGAGGCTCTTACAATCTTTCTTCTCCTTTGTTCATGATATACCCTGAGCCTTGGTGGACAAGATAGAGATATGATTTAATATTTCTTTCTCTGTAGAATCTGAAAGTCTGTTTTTATGAAATTTTTGTGACCGCAGTGTCTGTCACCATTTCCCTGGCACTAGTTTTCAGGCTAGTTTTGAGAACAGTATTCACATCACTGCTTCTACTGTAATGACTTCTGGGCCCAGGCAAATGAGGAGGAGGTGACACATCTCATGGTAGATAGTTGTCTCTCTTCTTGATTTATTGATGTATTCTCGTTTTTGCCTATACTCTCTTTCATCTGTAAAATAAAACAGATTCTCCAACCAAAAGTTAGAACAGTTTGAATAAAAGGGGATAAGCCTAGTCATTAGAAAGATATATTGATGTGTATATCCATTCTTATTAGCTAGAGAGTAGTGGAGGTTCTCTCTGGAGCCTATTGGTTTCCTGTTCTAGGGAATCTGACTAGGTTCTCAGGACCAGATATGGGTTCACCCCCACTGAGTGGGTCTCATGTCCAATCTGTGAGCAGTTGGTTACTTGCATCTGCTGTGTGCCACTATTGCACAAGTGTATACTTCTTGCTCAGCTGGTTCAATTTGTAACTGGCAAAATCTTCTGCTTAATCAATGTGTTGGAAACTGTTATTCTCTCCCTGCTCTCATAACACTATCCAGCATGATGAGTTCTAGCCAGAGGGAAACTGGATTCCCTCTCAGCTCCTGCATGATCATGTTATGTCCTATGGCTGCAAGCTATAAACTGTGAGCTTTCAGTAATAAATATTAAGCCATTTAATGCTGTATAAATGATAATTTATGAGATATCAATGCATGTATCATGTTGCTTTGCATTTTGCACTATTTATTGTTAACAGTGGCTGCTACAAATCTAGGGATATGTATATATAAATCCTGGGCTATCCTTGAAGATCTATCACTTCCCCCAGATATCATTGTTCTGTCTTTCAGTTCTTCTCACATATGCTCAGTTTTATAGCATATTGGGAAGAAGGTATGCCAGAAATAGTCTGATATACAAATGTCTGCAGGTTATTAGGCCATGAAAAATGGAATTCTCATTGGACTTCTATGTGAGTAGGAAAAAAAAACTCATTAGTAGAGGCCAGTAAGCTAGAAAGGAGATATAAAGGGAATAGAAAGAGAGGTAGAGGGGACTTAATAAGATGGCATGGTATATATGTAAGTAGAAGAGCAGATTAATGGGGGTGAAAGGGCCTAAGTGAGGTCAGGGGAAGAGATTGAGTAAAGGAAAGGTGGAGGGAGGGCTAATCAAAAACTAAGAGGGTATAAGTAAATCGTATGGAAACCTACTTTTTGGACAATGGAACACTAAGAAGCCATAGATTGTTACTAGAGAATTTTCAATGCCAGGGATGGAATACCTTCCAGTGAGTTGTTGGCCAGATACCCCTAAAATATTACAGGCTATTGCCAAGGCCCTTGGTTTCCCACCAGGAATCGATGATAAGACCCTATTGCTAAAGACTTCACATACTTGGGCTTTAAGATCACTGAGAAATCCTGATGGAGCTGAGGTGAAAACCTCCTCCATATAGAACAGCTGACAGAAAGCTGGGAAAAGCTACACTGCATGCAGTTCAATGGGAGAGAGAGAAAAATCACCAGTGAAGATACTCAACAGTGGATACTGCAAGCCTTAAATTTGGCCACCCAGGCTAAATAAGCCAACAGGTGCAATAATGGCATGTCTGTTATGGAGGAAGCCAACTGCTCTCTAATTGGACTGGAGGCCCACTCCATGGGAGGGAATACATCCCTTATATTGAAAACTTACAACAGGGGTAGTCATGAGCCCTAGGGGTGTAACATCTGCTGGTGTCTGAAATTCTCTTAGTGTTCATACCCATATATTAATGCTACTCACACTTTTGATTAGAGAAGCTTCTTTTTCCAGATGACAGAGACCTTGGAATGACTCAGAAGGCACCATAGTGCTGAGAAGAAATGACAGAGGAGTGCTCAGCACTGCAATATTTCTATCACACCTTCCATGGCTCAGGTTCCATTGAGAAGAGGTAGCAGAAAGAATGTAAGAGCCAAAGGGAGGGTAGGACTCCTTACAACGTGCTCCTCCAGACACAAAATGGCCTGGATAGCCCTGACCTCATAGTGCTTGACAAATGCCTGACTACCTGCACAAGACCATCATACTAGGAGGAAAAGATGAGGACATCAAAATAAAAGAGTGACTAATTGAGAGGATGAGGGGATATGATGGAGAGTGGAGTTTCAAAGGGGAAAGTGGGGGAAGGGAGTAGGTTACCATGGGATATTGTTCACAGTTATGGAAGTTGTTAATAAAAAATAAAATTAAAAAAATAAATAAATAAAAGAAAAATGGAATTCTCTTTTATCACTTAGCTACCCGATTAGAAGTGCTAAACCAAGAGTGGTTCTCATTTTCTTTGTATTTTCTTAGGACATATTATTAATTCTCTTCCCTTCATCTTTTTCATTCTCTATAATGAATAATAGGCCAAACCATTCTCCTTTGCTTTAGGCAGTGGTTCTCAAACTGG
This sequence comes from Dipus sagitta, assembly GCA_036346955.1. Lineage (NCBI taxonomy): Eukaryota > Metazoa > Chordata > Mammalia > Rodentia > Dipodidae > Dipus > Dipus sagitta. The sequence goes on along the minus strand of CM070774.1, from coordinate 102,240,831 downwards.
TTTTAAAGAACTCTTTCCACTCAAAAACTATTGAGATGTATGATATGTACAACAATTTCTCTCCCCTCTCCTTTCTTTTTGCCCTTCCTTCTACAGATATATAATATACCTCCTCCCCAAAGTCCCTGTTTTCAAGACTTGGTCCCCAGCCATTGAGAAGTTGTGGAACCATTAGAAGTTGTGGTCTACTGGGAGGAAATTAGGTTATTTCTTGAAGGGACTATTAAGATGTTGGCATTTTCCTCTCTGGAAGGTAGCTTTTAGCCTGTTGCACTCCACTTGCAGAGCACTCTGTGATTATGCTGACACTGTGTTTTAAGAAGGATGGTACCTGTGCCTGATCCTGGAATGCTGAAAACAGTGTTTGTGGTGTCTATGCTCTGGCTACTAGGGAGGTTTAATATTCATCGATAGCCTCAAGTTAGCCAAAGATGTCTCCTGCTTCTGAGATAAGAATATGCCATCTACTTTTTGGTTTTCTTTCTTTCTTTCTTTCTTTCTTCCTTTTTTTTTTTTTTTTTTTTTTTTTTTTTTTGGTTTTTCGAGGTAGGGTCGCACTCTAGCTCAGGCTGACCTGGAATTAACTATGTAGTCTCAGGGTGGCCTTGAACTTGAACCCATGTGATCCTCCTACCTCTGCCTCCCAAGTGCTGGGATTAAATTTGTGCGCCACCACACCTGGCTTACTTTTTTTTTTAATATAAGCTGTTATCTATATAAACTATGCATAAACATTGTACACAGAGCTGTTATAAAAATTCTGCAAGGGCTGAAGAGATGGCTTAGCGGTTAAGCGCTTGCCTATGAAGCCTAAGGATCCCGGTTCAAGGCTCGATTCCCCAGGACCCACGTTAGCCAGATGCACAAGGGGGCTCACGCATCTGGAGTTCGTTTGCAGTGGCTGGAAGCCCCGGCGTGCCCATTCTCTCTCTCTCTCTGCATCCTTCTCTCTGTCCCTTTCAAAGAAATAAATAAAAATAAACAACAACAACAAAAAATTTTAAAAAAATTTCTGAAAGCTGCTGCCTCCAGGCTCCTATGAAGAATGAGTCACCTGGAGTACCTGGTTCTGCTGACTCACTCCAGTCTCAGCTCAATTCCTTGGTACCAGTCATTCAGAACCTTCAACAAATTCAGTTGGTGCCAGCAGGTGACAATGGAAACACTTTAACTCATTGATCCTGCAATCATATATGCTGCAACAATAAGTCCTAAGTCCCAAAGTCCCATTGCCATGAACCAAAATTCCTAAAAATATTCGAAAAGTAAAGTTTTTTCATCATAACTTGACTATCTCAAGTATTTACTGCAGCATTAAAAATCTGACTTATATAAATTATTTTAATGTGGGTTGCATCTATTGACAGTTACCATTTGAGAAATTAAAATAAAAATTTTAAAGCATTTATGTCACCACAAAATAACAGAAAACATCAGGCCTATTACTTTTTAAAATATAGCACAATTTTATGAAAAATTTTTATTTCCCAAAAGTGAAAAATGAAAGGAGTGACACTTTTTGACATTTTTTGTGTACAACAGTTATTTTCTGTCTTTTTAAATGTTTATTATTATTCTTAATATTACTAACAAGATGTATCATATGGATACATCATGTGTTGGTATCCTCTTTTCCCTCATCCCTGGCCCTATTCCGCTGGGGACACTCCTGAATGGGATTGTAGGTATTCCCCATGGGATTGTAGTTTATGCATTGTGGGAGCAGTAGTCAGTTATTGTTTGCTTTTTGACATTTTTAGATCTCTTTAATGACTAGCTTAAGTAAGACAACTGGATTTTCATATATGCTTCTGGTTTGCGTATGTTATATCTGTTATTTGGATGAAGTAAATGAAGAAATGCTTGGATTTTTACAGATGTATGTTGGAAAAAGGAAAATAATTTAAATGTACTTTCAAATAATTATGAATATTCTTTGCCAATTCAACACCAAAACTTGGCAAGTGGTTGTTTATTATAGGTTAGTTAAAATATGGAATCTAAAATAGCAGGAATAATAAAGTAGATGGCACATTCTTTATCTCAGAAGCAGGAGACATCTGTGGCTAACTTGAGGCTATCGATGAATATTAACTTTCAATCTTAATTTGCTACTTTTTCTTTTACTTTGAATGCGTCATGTATCCACATATGATTGTATAGCATCATGTATTGATAATTTCTTCTAAACATTGACACATTTTTTTTTGCAAAATGTTATTCATTAACGTTGTCACAACTATCCTCAAAAATCAAGTATTGGGGGACTTTCAGGCTCACAATTTGCATACAAGTTTTCTGAAACTGTAATATTTATTTGTAAGTGAAAATTTTCTCACTGAAAGCATACACCGTCTGTTGCTTTCTTTGACATAAAAGGCTTACTTCATTCATTTTATTGCCAAATACCCAAAATCTGAATAACCACAGTTATCTGTCAGTTATTCTTTGAAGCAGAAATAATTTTACAGGAAACAATCAACTAGAACAGCTCACAAATCAATCATACTAGTGCTTTACTCAAAATAACCATTGTACTTTGATAGGCAGCACAAACACTTGCTGTACTTCTTATGCCATCACACAAAATATCAAAAATATCTTCAAGGGCAGGCTTCAACAGAATTAGCTGTTACTGCATAGTCAAGGAAAGCGTTAAGGGAAACTTGGAGGTTTCTTAGTTTGTATACCTACAGCTGTCTGTAAAGTGGACTGCTATGTCCATTCTTGCTCAGGCAGCCACACCTTACAGACCTTTGTTTTTGCACCATGAATACATCATAAATACAGTAAAAGAAAAAAAATGGTAAAAAGCTTCTTAGAATTATTTGGGAAGTCATTCAAGTGTCCATCTCCCCTGAAAGAATCTCTGAATCCCTGGAGTCCTGGACAGATGTATACTGCAGAATTTAGAGCCTCGATTCCCCAGATTCTTTTGCTAAAAATAGCATCTTTTAGCCGGGTACTGGTGATCTAGTGTAAATTCTGTATACTAAAGTAGACACTAAATGTCCTTGGAAAAAATCTAAGACAACTTTAACCTAAATAGCTAAGAAAATTGTGTTCAGGTGGACTAAGATCCAAAAAATTTCAAGATTCAGACAGTGCCAATATCTGTGAGTGCTTACTATTCTGTCATCTCACACCATTGCTACTCTGTTTCTATTACTCAAGTTAATTGATAACTGCTTCTAGTAGTCGCTTCAGGTGGAGTCCTTATGATCTTGTCCTCCACTGGAGGATTATTCTGCTGGGTGCAGTGGCTGTCATGGCAACTACAGTTCAATGGTGGGGAGGAAATCTTACAGCCCTCTTCCTTTACCTGTAGACTGGGACCCTAGCAGCAGCCAACTCTTTACTATTGCTTAAGCTAAAGATCTACTTATTTGGGAAATAGTCACTATTACATATTGAAAAAATCATCTTTTTTATTTTTGCATTCATCATTCAAAAATTTGTTTTTTTTTCTATTTTATTTATTTATTTGCAAAATTGTTGCTTCAGTTCCTACTTGAAGCTTGGCTCAGTAAGAAACAATTCCAATAGGGTTAGACAGAGTTTACCCCAGCCTGCTGAGCTACCATAGCCACTCCTACTGTTGTGCTCTGTGGTGGCAGTTTATGCTTTGACCCTCTCATATGTGGGCATAAGGAACCAGATGGGGTATTAGGTCCTGCATTCATTGTTGTTCTGCTTACCGAAAGCTGGCTCAGGGGCTCAGGCAATGGATCAGTGGATAAAGCACTTCCAACTCAAGCTGAAGTACCCACTTGATGCACAGATCTCATGTAAATAACTGGAAGTCATGGTTCATTTCTGTAACCCCAGATTACTGAACACACACACACACACACACACACACACACACACACACACACACACAGAGAGAGAGAGAGAGAGAGAAATAAATCATTTTTTTAAAAAAAGAAAGCTGAATCAGATACATGTCTAAATAAGTACTCATAGACACCAACTTTAAAGAATCCATGAGCCAAAAATATTAGACAAGTACTTTCTTATCTTCCAGAAAGAAGTAACATTTGTTTTCTCTTCAGCCCTATGACTATAGTCAGCCTTGAGTATTGTTCTATCTTTGACTTGTGTGAGATAAACTAAAGTCTGATTTAAAACGTACACTTGAAGCTATGCACAATTTCTTTCCTGCTCCAGGAAATGGTAATTATATGAATAAGTCATTATTTAAATATATCTTATCCAAAATTATGAGCTCTAAGAAATTATGTCCATTTAGTTCACTGACATAGAGCAACACAGATACATATGACACAAAGAAGCAACACATTTTAGAGTTTCTTGATAAATACCCTGCTCAAATCAGAGAAAATACACCTTAAAATTATAGGTAAGGGCTGGAGAGATGGCTTAGTGGTTAAGCGCTTGCCTGTGAAGACTGAGGACCCCGGTTCGAGGCTCGGTTCCCCAGGTCTCACGTTAGCCAGATGCACAAGGGGGTGCACATGTCTGGAGTTCATTTGCAGTGTCTGGAGGCCCTGGCCCGCCCATTCTGTCTCTCTCTATCTGCCTCTTTCTCTCTCTATCTGTTGCTCTCAAATAAATAAATGAAAATAAACAAAAAATTAAAAAAAAAAACATTATAAGTGAAATTTCTGCTCCAAACATTTGAGTTCAGGACATTCTTGCAGAGTGGAATAGACAGAAGATAGAACCGCCTACTGTGGACTGTACAGAACCCCATCTGTAGCAGACAGCTTCAGGTTCACTGAGGTGAACTTCCAGACCAGGCACAGTTATGGAGGAAGGGATTTATTGAAGTTTACAGATCCAGGGGAAGTTCCATAATGGCAGAAGAAGCTGGCCTGTTTTCACAGGACCAAACACACAGAGAGAAGCATAAGCCTAAAAGTCAAAAACCATATAGTACAACACACTTCAGAAACTCCAGCTAGGGACACTTTGCATATCTTTAGATTGAAATCTGAAACCCACCACCACACCTTAAGATCTGCCCAGTGACACCCCCTCCACCAGGTGTCTGAAGATGCAAACTACAAACTAATAAGACAGTGAATATATTGGGGGCCATCTATTCAAACCACCACACCATCTATTTTCATGTCTTATTTGAGGACATGAAAAATTAGAATTATTAGATAGTAAAAGGAGAAGCATGCCCAAATTTTCAGATCTGCATTATTTGCAGAGTATAGGATTACAGATGTCAACTATATTCTAAAAGCAAGATGTTTTGTATGATGATACAATTCAGTGCCCAGGTGAGTAACAGCTTCTCAATGAGGACCTCAACTTTGATTTTGCCCTTTTTAGGAGTAAGGCATTATTTTCTAAATATTCAGGAGCATATTAGGGTGCATTAAACATATTTGAAGACCTGTTTTTTTTTTTTCTTTAGAATTGTCTGATGTCATCTTGGAAATGATTCTCTACCTAACGATTACATGAAGATTTGGTGCTCCTGGATCATAATGCATTTCAAGTCCCTGTAACTGATGTCTCTGTGTTGTGGCTGTTTTAAATTTGGATTTCTAGGACTTAACACAGGTCTTCTTATTTAGAAGATTAGAGGTGGAATTCTGGAGTCTGTATTTTAAATTCATGCTTATCTGATAAGTCTTATGCAAGGAATTCATGAGCTGCAATTAGATAAATGTTGCCCTAGAAAATATTATATTGCTCTCATAAATTGCTGAAGAGTGAGAAGCCATGTCTTTCTACAAAATGGAGAAATTGTTCATGATAAGAGCTCTAGGCAAGACATTCTTGAATCTGTTCTGTAGAAAGTCAACTGTCAATTAAGAATAGTCATGTGAACTAAATGACTGTTAAGGTGCACTTCATCTCAGGTATTGCCCTTGGCTTTGTGGTTCAAGTTTTATAATTCTGTTGTGGAGGATGAAAGTCCTTATTTTCATAGGAGATTTATACCCTTGATGGCAAAACTCAAGCTATTTCATTTGTTTCTCAGATTTCTTGTGTCCCTATCCAAACATTTATGATAGTAGCACTCACTGAGTAAAAATAGCAAAAATATTGACAGCAATTCCTATTTCATGAATTATTCATTTGATCAAAAACTTTGGCAAAGGGCTGAAGAGATTGTTCAGTGGTTAAGGTGCTTGCCTGCAAAGCCTAAGGACACAGGCTCAATTCCCCAGTTTCCATGTAAAGTCAGATGCACAAAGTGGCTCATACACCTGGAGTTCACTTACAGTTGCTGGAGGCTCTGGCATGTCCATACTCTCTGTCTGTATCTCCTCTCTCTATCTCTCCCCACTTGCATGTAAATAAATAAAATTAAAAACAACAACAACAAAATAAAACCTTGGCAAAGGGCTTGAGAAAGAGCTCAGTCAATAAAGTGTTGCCTCACAAACATGAGGACCTGAGTTTGAGCCCCAGTATATGTAAAATGCTAGGTATGGTGGTTTGATTCAGGTGTCCCCCATAAACTTAGGTGTTCTGAATTATAGGTTTGCAGCTGATGAAGATTTGGGAATTAATGTCTCGTGGAGGGAGTGTATTGTTGGGGGCTGACTTATGGGTATTACAGCCAGTTTCCCCATGCCAGTGTTCAGCACACTCTCCTCTTGCTGTTGTCCACCTTATGTGGGCCAGGGGATGATGTCCACCCTCTGCTCATGCCATCGCTTTCCTCTACCATTCTGGAGCTTCCCCTCGAGCCTGTAAGCCAAAATAAACCTCTTTCTCCCACAAGCTGCTCTTGGTTGGGTGATTTCTACCAGCAATGCGAACCTGACTGCAACAGTAAAGTGGTACCGAGGAGTGGGATTGCTGCTAGACAACTGTGTGGCTTTGGCCTTTTCGAGCTGGTTTTCAAGAGGAATACGGAAGGACTTGAAACCTTGGCCTAAGAGACACCTTTGCAGTGCTGTAAGTAGAGCTTCATGCACTATTCTGATCAGAGTTGGAAGACCTGAATGCGGTAAGAACCATGGACTATGAGGTTTGTCTTATGAGGATGAGAAAGAGCTTTACTTGGACTGGGCTAGAGGCAGGTTGTGTAAAAAGCTTGCTGTTACGTCTGTGTCTTGAGAAGTTGTGCAGGGTTGCTTTGCTTAGAAATGAACTGGTGTGAGCAGAGGGATATGGCACAGAAAGAAAAATCTTTGGGTGAACTCTTGCCCATTGAGCTGCAATTGAGAGATTACAACCTTTGAGACTGGGCTAGCTGACCTGCACTGGGGCAATAGGAAGAATGTAGACACTTTTGAAGGGGCCTGAATGTTCAAGTGTCCTGTTCTTCAAATTCTGCTTTATTCCCCCCTGGATTAACAAACTCTCACCTTACCTGGTATTGTGGAGTATAGAAATGCAGGAAAAAAGAAGGTCATTGAGGGCTGGAGAAATGGTTTAGCGGTTAAGCGCTTGCCTGTGAAGGCTAAGGACCCCGGTTCGAGGCTCGATTCCCCAGGACCCATGTTAGCCAGATGCACAAGGGGGCACATGCATCTGGAGTTCATTTGCAGTGTCTGGAGTTCCTGGCGTACCCATTCTCTCTCTCTCTCTGTGTCTCTCTCTCTCTCTCTCTGCCTCTTTCTCTCTCTGTGTGTCGCTCTCAAATAAATAAATAAAAATTAAAAAAAAAGAAGGTCATTGAGGTTGCAATATGGTCTTGTGTTTTGGAAATGGCTGTGGGCAGTGTGAAGCAGGTTTGCTGGTTGCTTGCATGGAGACCCCATGGGACCATGAGGATGAACCGTGGATTGCAGTGGAGACCCAGTGGAGATGCCAGGACCATGAGATGGCTGCTAAGGAGCTGCCGGCCCAGATGAAGTTTTCCAGGACTGTGAGTAGCCTAGCTGGAGGGGCAGATTTGGAATGCCAGACACTTGTTGCTGGTTAGAATTATCGGACTTGGAGATTTGTCACTGGCTAGAGTTGTTGGACTTGAAGCTACAGAGTTTGATGTTTGCCCTGGTTGTTTTAAATCTTGTATTGGTTGAATATTTCTTTGCTATGTCCAATGCCATCTTTTGCAGTGTGAATGTTTATTCTGTACCATTATGGTTTCTTTTTCTTTTGAGGTTATTTTTTGGTATTATGGCTCAGTTAAAGGATCTTGGACTATGGGGATGTTTGAACATCGTTGGAATTGGTAAAAACTATGGGGATTTTAAAGTTGGACTGAAATGCATTGTATTTTACATCATGTATGGATATCAGTTTATGAGGGCCAGGGGCAGGATGGGTTTGATTCAGGTGTCCTCCATAAACTGAGGTGTTCTGAATGCTAGGTTCCCCAACTGATGGCAATTGGAGATTAAAGCCTCCTGGAGACAGTGTATTGTTGGGGGCAGGCTTATGGGTATTATAGCCAGTTTCCTCTTGCCAGTGTTTGGCACACTCTCCGGTTGCTATTGTCCACCTTACATTGGCCAGGGGGTGATGTCCACCTTCTTCTCATGCCATCGTTTTTCCCTGCCATCGTGGAGCTTCCCCTGACTGCAACACTAGGTTTGCTGATACATGCCTATAATTCCAGTGCTGAGGAGGTAAAGAGAGGAAGATGACTGGAACTCAATGGCAGTCTATTGGCAACTTCCCAGTAGAGAAATCCTGTCTCAAAAGCAGGTAGTTGGTGGACCCGAAGTTGATACACAAGCAACATACCCACATGCACCTGAGTGCATGCATGCACACACATATGCACACACACATAAATTCTCATATGTTTTGTCCAGGGTCAAAATCTCCCTTCCCTGTAAAGCACTTAGAGGAGGATGATTTGGAATTGCCATTATTCAATTGCAATTTGAGGTGAAAACCCAAGAGAAGTCATTCCAGTGAAAAATCTTGCAACAGAACTCCATTGAAATATATTAAATGACATGAAAGAGAATGTGTGTTCTCCTGTGATTCTCTTTTCAGTGTTAACTGCAAAATTATGGTGCATCTTACTAGTTACCTAGAGTGCTCTGCACCACTGGAGAAAACAAAATTATGTTAACAATTTTTAAGTTCTTTTTTTCTGCTCTGTAAGATGTATCTGGGGAACTTATTAAATTCATTAGAAAACTGAAAGGAGTTTTAAACTAATTTTAAGTTCCTTTTATTCTTTTTTCAATCTATGTTTACATTTTTAGATAAGAACATAGGTAAAAGTGAAGCTTAACTAAAACAAATAAATGTTGATAAGTAATTGCAGGAGCATGTAAGAGGAAATGAGTGCATTTATTATTATTTTTATGAATGGGCTCATTCTCCATGGTCAATCTGGACTTGCAGTAGGAAATTATATTGTAGATTTTTTTTTTAATATTGAGTCATGTCTTCACTCTCTATACTGCTAGAACTTCCTTGTCAATGTTTTGTCAGTGATCATAGTCTTATTCTAAATGACAATATGTGATGATGGAGTGCTCAGATTCTGGACAAGGCAAGGTTTACATGTGTTTGCTCACTGAATTGTCTCAGTGTTCTATGTAGTCAGCACCAAATATGCCTCACATCATTGTAATCAAGAATATTAAGAAAGAATATATCCTCAGGCCATTCAGCTCTCCAGGATTGAGAGTGTAGTAGTGAAGGAGGACCCCTGTGCTGCATCTGGGCTGAGAGACTTTGGTAAAAGGAAAGATGGGTTCTTGTGTTCCATTAATAAATTTGAGAAACTCTTCCCTATGAAAGTGAAGTATATGGAGATGAGTTGAAGGAGGTGAAACAAAAAAAGAGGAGCTTTTTGTTGTCTCTTTTCCATTGTTACATAAGGCTATAGCATCACTCAAACTCAAAGAAAAAGCTGCATAAAGACCTGTTCTCAGAGATCCTCCCAAGAGCAGAAGGCATAGTGTCTACTTCCTGCACATCTGTCTGCCTCCATGTACAGATTTGTTTCTACTTTGACATTTCTTGCTTTCTACTTACACTGAGAAATGAGGCATGTCCTGGTGACAAATTAAAAATGTCTGCTTTGGAGAATGAAATTAAGCCAGAGTCTTAGTGATGCAGCTGGGCTTCTTCTGGGACCAAATTCTTATTTGAGAATTTTGGTAAATCCTCAGACTGAGTTCCAATTCTAGCACTTACTTCCTGAGGTGGAGAGGTGGGGATGGAAGCTCAGCTGGCATGGTCTTCAGGTTGTTTCTGCAGCACAGCAGGATGCATATATCAGCAGGGAGATGAGATAAGTACCACTTACCCTTCAGACTCACCTTACACTTGACCTGGAGTCCCAGCTGAAGTTAAATGAATATGCAGATATTTTGAAGGGCTTTCTTCCTTGAAGTTGTTTCCAGAGAATCAAAATCTTGCTAGAATTATTCTGGGCACTGATTCAAAGTGTGAAAGGCTAAAATACTGCCAACATGGTAATTTACACAATATAATAGCAGGGGAAAATAAATTATCCACAACTTATGGCAATGCCCTGTGAGCAGAAAGCCTCTTGGAACACACAAAAATTATATCTGCAATATATCAGCAACATAAAGCCTAGCATTATAAGAATCAGATTCAAGTTCTTGAAAAATTAGTGGAAATTCCATTTTGCCATCACTTTCAAAATTGAAAAGTAATAATAAATGGGCCTGTTCTGAGACATGATTGATCTTATTACCTATTCCATCTTACTTCTTATTTAGCATCTCACACCCTCAACGTTCTTTGTCCTCATGCTTCTTCAAGTGTGGAAACTTGTTGCTATTTCTATTTTGTCTACAGGGAAACTGAGTGCTGGGAAGTTGGATTCTTTCTAAGTCATCACACTGATCTGAGACAAAGGTGTAATAGAGTCGGCAGCTATCCAGTGCCTGTGTCTGGTATTATCAGAGACTTTGGTGACTGATTAAATGTACTAGAGATTCAGACTTCTAGTGATCTTTTCATTGAAATTACTATTCTTCCTATCAACAGTTTGCTTTCTGTATCCACATAAATTTTACATTTTGATGTGTAGCTTCTTGGTTATTACTATTGGGAAAAAGATATTCCCTTGTTGAGAACAGTATGATGAGACCTTCTGTTCCTAAGAAGTTTTCTCTTATGACAATAGCTTTGATTAAGTAATATGATCCCCAGCAGAGTAATGAGTGAAAAGGACAATTCTGGGGGATTTTTTTAATGTACTATCTAGAGAACTAGATGGGGAGTCAGAAGAATAAAAGAGACAAAAACAAGCTCTATAGCTTCAGGGGAGGAGAGAATGGGTGAAAAGAAATATTTTGATGTTCAGGTTTTCACGATTTAGAGGTAGAATTCTTTTTTGTTGTTGTTTATTTTTATTTGTTTATTTGAAAACGACGGACAGAGAGAAAGAGAGAGAGAGGCAGATATAGACAGAGAGAGAATGGGTGCGCCAGGACCTCCAGCCACTGCAAATGACCTCCAGACACGTGTGCCCCCTTATGCATCTGGCTAACCTGGGTCCTGGAGAATCAAGCCTCGAACCGGTGTCTTCAGGCTTCACAGGCAAGCGCCTCACCGCTAAGCCATTAGAGGTAGAATTCTTGTATTCACTTTCCGTGTTCCCCATGATGAGCCAGCAGATTCAACATTTATTCTATTTCTTCTTTCTGAAACTTTTGCCTCTTTAAAAAAAAAAAAAAAAGAACACAGGCCTATGATATCTGTTGCATTCACTGTGCAAGCATTAGATCCTGAGTTAAATCCTCAATACTCATGAAAAATTTTTTTTTTAAATCTGTGCATTACAACAGGTGCCTGTGACCCCAGCACTGAGTAGGGAGCAGATAGGAGAACTGCTGGGGCTCACTGGTTAGCCAGTCCAACTGAAAAATGGAGAGTCCTAGGTTCTGTAAGAGACTGTCTCAGGGAATTAGAACAGTGATAGCTGAGGATATGTAACATCCTCTTCTGGCTTCACACATATGCATATGCCACACCTGCATGCATGTACATACACACACACACACACACAGACACATGCATGCACACCAAAAAATACCCCAGAACTGGAGTTGAGTTAGATATATGCATAGAACTAAGGTAAGCAAGAAGATCATGTTTACACTGTAATTTTGTGTATTATTTTTAGTAGTTTAATGTTTATAGGCTAATACATGTAATTTAATTGTTTGGCTTTGCAGAAAATTATCTTATTTCTATTTTTTAAATTTTTTGTGGTTTACTGTTCTTTATTATTAATTAGTTTTATACTCAGTGAATATAGTCAAGTTGGTACCATTACCCTCCTCCCTGTCCTCCCCACTCTCCCTGGCCCCTCCTTGTGGAGGTATATGGGTCATGCATTGTGGAGTTAGCCCTCAGTTATGGGTAGGAGGACATGTCTCTGTGTATCATGACCCAATGTGTGGCTCTGACATTCTTTCTGCCTCCTCTTCCACAAATTTTCCTGGGTCATGTTGGGTTCGTTTTGGGTCTGCTTCAGTGATGAGGTCTTGGGAGCCTCTGTGTCTCTGGATATCTGATTTGGTAGGAGTTGATGGTTCTCTGTGTCTATCTCCTTCACCCTTGTGCTGGTACCAGTTTCACTAAGAAAACAGCACCCTTGCTTGTTTTGCCAATGATTCTTAGTTTCAGCTGGGGCCCTTTTCAGGGATGATGGGGTGGTTCTCTCCTTAGGATCTGTGTCTATCTGAAAAAGCGAAGCAGATTCTCCAACGGAGAGTAAATATTCTCATCTCCTATACTAACTTTTATGTGCCTGGCATATAATATGGTTAATATAATTTGGTAAATGAAAATGTTTAATATTCTAGTAAAAACAAAGATTAAAATTCACCTGGAATGTTTAGAAAAGAGTGAAGAGATGTTTCTATTGGCTTCCAGGAAATGTAACCAGGACTGCAATCTGATAAAACTGGGTGGGGGGAATGGTCAAGAAATTATAAAAGTATGTCTAGTGATTCACTAAGAGCTTGACTTTTAAATGGTAACATTGTAGGTGTACTTTGAAATACCAAATGACTCCATGATGGTTTTAAGGACTGTTTTCTCTAAATGCTGTGCTTACAACATTGAGGACTGTGGTAGATATCTGCTTGGATATCGTATAAGCCACTGGCTTCCTATATTTATTTGTTGATTGTCCAGAAACTGCTATAAGATGCCCAAACTCAATCCCCAGTTTAGGAGCAGCATGCAACATAGTGTTAGTGCAGAAGGCGCTAACTGAAGTGTTGCCAGTGGTCAGTGGGGAAAGTTTTTCTTCCTGCCCTTAATATTGTATCCATCTAGGTGCTGTAAATGCATGGCCAAATACACTGGGCACATGCTGACTCAGTCCTACCAGGTCCTTAAGTCATTCAATCACACAAGCAATCAACTGTCATTAAAGAAGAAATAGGACAGATTTTTAAAATATATTGCTCATACAACATTTTGTTTCTCATAACAACTTTCATATCTCTGTCTCTCCTCTCTCACCATACACACACTAATGCAGATTTAGTCATAGTGAGGAGTATACGTACACTAATGGAGGGGAAAATAAGAACCACTGCCTTACAGAGAATGTAGTTTACTAACCTAATTGCACAGATAAGAGCACTGAAGCTCACCAAGGAGAACTGATCTCTTCATAGTAGTTACAGCAGCAGATTTCTAATGATAGCACATATTTCCTCCCTACCAGACCAGGTATCTTCCCTACTTCTTCCTGTGTTGCTTGGTCTTAGGGACATATTGAAACATTAAAAATTTACTTGGGGACTGGAGGGATGGCTTAGTGGTTAACTTGCTTGCCAAAGGACCCAGGTTTGATTCCCCAGAACCCACGTAAGCCAGATGCACAAGATAGCCTGTGTGTCTGGAGTTTGTTTGCAGAGGCTGGAGGCCCCAACATACCCATCCCCTTTCTCTCTGTCTCTCTCTCTCCCCCCCTGCCTCTTTCTGTCAAATAAATAAAATATTAAAAACTTACTTGGGGGCCTGGAGATATGGCCCAGCAGTTAATATGCTTGCCTCCATGGCCTAATGATTTGGGTTCAATTCCCCAGTACCCACATAAACCAGATGTACAAACTGGCACACGCATTTGGAGTTTGTTTGCAGTGGCTAGAAGCTGTGGTGTGCCATTATACTCTCTCTCTCTCTCTCTCTCTCTCTCTCTCTCTTTCTCTCTCTGCTTAAAATAAGTTAATAAATACATTACTTGGGGAAATTCCTGCCTTTACTATTTTCCTAAGAAAAATTTAACTTTTGAGTTAGACAGAAGAGGGTTCAAATTTTGGTTTTTGAGTTGAATGATTTTTTGTGAATGGGAAAAGTTGTTTACTTTCTTTGTATCCTGAAGTTCTGACTTACAAATAGAAATTATCAAAGTAGACTCAATTTATAGGATTCTTATGAACACAAGTAAAGTACTGAGCACAGTGTCTGGCACAGACGAACTATTTGATGAATGTTGGCTCTCATGAATTTTCTTTTTTTTTTTATGTCATGGGAAAACAAGTTTTATTTCAGGGTTATAGTTCTGAGGGGAAGTTTTGTCATGGTTGACATGACATGATAAAACAAGAAACTGGCTCAGTCTTCCTACATCAGCAGCTGGGTGGAAGCAGCAAGAGTGAGCCAGATGTCACTGCATACCCGGCAAGCTGGATTGATAGACCTCAAGGTCTGTTCCTAGTGACACACCTCCTCCAGAACGCTCTTCTTCCCAAAAGACTCCACCAACTGGGCACTAAGTAGGAGGCTTACTCACAAGCACTTGAGGCTCTGGGGAACATCTTACATTTATTTTTTTATTTTTATTTTTTTTTTATTAGTCAGTTCTGTATTCAGCAAATACAGTCAGTTTGGTACCATTATTAGGCTCATCCGTGACCTACCCCCTCCCCTTGGCCCCTCCTTGTTGAGGTATACTGGTCATGCATTGTGGAGTTAGCCCACAGTTATGGGTAAGCTAAATGTCTCTGCATATCATGACCCAACATGTGACTCTGACATTCTTTCCGCACCCTCTTCCGCAAAATTTCCCTGAGCCATGTTGGGTTCATTTTTGGTCTGCTTCAGTGATGAGGTGTTGAGGGCCTCTGAGGCCCTGGCTCTCTGATTTGGTAGGAGTTGATTTTTCTCTATGCTGATCTCCTTCCCCCTTGTGCTGGTGTCTGGTTCATCAGGAAAAACAGCCCCCTTGCTTGTTTCTCGAAGTTTTCTTAGTTTCAGCCGGAGCCCTTTTGAGGTATGATGGGGTGGCTCTCTCCTTAGGGTCTACATCTATCTGAAAAAGAGAAGCAGATTCTCCAACGGAGAGTAAGTTAGCACCAGGACAAATGAGATAACCCTTACTTTTTTTTTTTTATAGAGAATTTAATATGTGTAGGCCCTCTTGTAGCCCACAATTGATAGTAGGTTGATACTGGAGAGTGGGCTTATGTTTGGATATGGTTCTGACTTGTTTCCCAGCTCCAGCTATGGGTCCCATACCAGTGAGGGGATCAGTTAGCCAAATTGAGAGCAGTTGGTTCCCCACCATGGCTGTGTGCCACCACTGCACTTGTGTGGGCATCACAATAAGTTATTTGCTGCTAAGTAGGTTAGACCATGCGTTGCTTCGATAGATATTGGTCAATTTCCCCCAGTCGCCCATGTAGCACCTTCTGGCACTAGATGCGCTGACTGTCTGGGGACTGACTCTCATCCAACTTCCAGCCATGCCATTCTAATTTGCATGTCAGTCACATCACTGAGCTCTCACAATATTGGTCTCACCCAATGTAGGTGACATTTATTCAATCCTATTTTAAACAGCAAATAAGTTGTGAATATAATATTTTAGTAACTGAAAGGAAAACCTAGCATCATCACTTGCAAATAGACGATGTATTCACTTTGTTATTTGAAATGTTGTGGGAAATAGAGTCTGAAAAAAGCTGATGAGTGAAAATACAATGAGAAAAGCTAAATAAGTCATTTAGGGAAATAATACTTTTTCAGAACTAATTAGAATCATAATTTTAGATGTAATATGGTAGGGACTTGGATAAAAATTACTTGTAGCTAAAATGAAAAGAGCAGATTTGAAATGTATATTTCAATGAAAACAAATGACTGGACCTAACAACACACTTTATACACTGGGAAGGGTGATAGAGATAGAAGAATAGAGAAAGTGTCACATTATAGCTAATCATTATTTTTTCCTGCTTTGTTCAGCAATCATGCTGGATGAATCATCTACTTTCTCATTGCTGGGACAAAAATACCAGAGCATAATCAACTTAGGGAAAGGAAGAAGCTTATTTTCAGCTTCAGTTTCTAAGGAAAATCTATCCTGGTGGGGAAAGCATGGCAGAACTAGATAGAGTGTCAAATTGTCCCACCACCAGGGTGCAAATGTATGTAGAGAAAATAGGAAGCAGTGCTGGACTATAAAACCTTAAGCCCCCCCCCCCAGAATACACTTCCTCCAGCAAGGATTTACCTCCCAAAGCTCCACAAATAATGCCACCAACTGGAAATTAAGTATTCAAACACTACCTATAGTACATTTAAACAAATGTATAGGAGGTCCTTTATATATCCAATATATTCAGAGGGCATGATTCTGACCATGGGTAAAACTCAATTTAGGATATGTTAAAGCGAGAAGGATAGAGAGTTCATAGTATTGCATACTAAAATGAATCAGATGGTGTATTCATTACTTTTCTTGTTGCCTGACAAGTTATCCAACAAGAAGAAGCCTGAGGGAGGAAGGATTTATTTCAGCTTATAGTTCAAAGGGATATACTTCCAGATGCTGGAGATGGCATGGCAGTAAGAACTTGAGGCAGCTCATCACATTCAGTCCAAAGTCATGAGGCAGAGAAAGAAAGAAAGAAAGAAAGATAGATAGATAATTAGATAGATGCTCGTGTTCAACTAGCTTTCTCCTTTTTATACAACCTGGGACCTCAGCCCATATAATGATGCTATCTCCAGATAGGGCAGGTCCTCCTACCTTAGTTAGCAGTTAATTTAATCTGGAAGCACACACATGGAAATGCCCAGAGATTTGTCTTGTAGGTCATTCTAGATCTTGTCAAGCTGGTAATATTAATCATTGTAAATGGCTTGTTTTCAAGGGCCAATTCTGGAAAGTACTACAGTCAGTTGTTTTCCCAGTGATCTTCATGATGGAGGCTGTACAACCACAGTGAAGAGTTATCATGATGCAAAATGAATAACCAATCATGTAGTTTCTTCTGAATGGACCTAGGAAGACCTTCGTGTTTATAGCCTAGATGTTTCAGTTGCTTTCGATCAACCTTTATTGTTGGCAATTTGTAGGGCAGTGGTTTTTCAAATGTGGAAGGCTTTGAATGGAGCACTCATACTTTTACCATAAAATTTTTGTTGAAAGCTATTCATGGAGAGAACTGGCCAAATACTACTGAGGTAAGAAAGAACTTTTGTACATATATGTGTATAACATGAAAAGTGATCCATGCAGAACCAACTGAGGCTTCAAGATCATCCATACACAAGTGTGTCTACAGGCCCTTTAAATGGGTGGAAATGACCTCTAAGAAGTTGACTTAGAACACACACTCTGATCCTCAGCCTAAATTTCAATTAAATCATGATGCTAATTTGCTTGGATACCATTAAAAAAACACAGACTAGCTAGTTTAAACAAATATAGATCTACATTGCCACCATTCTGGAGGCTGAAAGTATATGATTAAAGTGTGGGAAAGTTTGGGACCTTCTGGATTCTGTCTTCTGGAATTCATAGAGTTTCATTTTTTCTGTCCCACATTGTTTTTCCTCCATGAATGAGTCCCAACCTCTTCTTATAAAGGTGTCAGTCACATAATGCCTTACTTTGGATTTAATTACCCATTCCAAAGATCTATTTGAAAATATATTTACATGCTAATGTACTGTACATAGTGTCTACATGTGAATTTTGGGCCGTGAGGGGCATCAATAGGGGTACAGTTTAGTGAACTGTTGCTCTCTATGTCATTCTCTGGGTAAATATGTGAGGGAAATGACTTATTCCTCTGATTTTGTTCTAGGATACTTCAAATATTTAATATATGAATACCGGGTACCTTTTAAGTTTGTGATGCCCCTCTCTAATCTATAGTTTTGAGGTAACCACAGGAAAAAAAGAACAAAGTGAGAATAAGTTACTCTCATTACTTGGTCTGTAATTTTTCTTTTCCGAATACTGCTTGCTTCTCTATGAGTCAAGAACACAGGGGAAGGGTAAGATATCATATTCTAACTTAAGGTGTATCTGAGCTCTGTGGTCAGTGTTGTAATGTTTTCTGAATCTGTTCCCAATACTGCTACTAGTTAGATTGTTTTTTTTTTTTTTTCTGTTGCAACTGTCTCAGAACTCGTCTTATGGATTATATTCGTATCCTAGAGTGTCTGTTGGAAATTACTATCAACTGGGTATCTTCAAATAGTAGAAACTTATCCTTTCATGGTTCAGAGGGCTTGAAATTTGAAATAAAGGTCTCAGCAAGGTTGCTTCCTACAGTAGGTTCTGATGTAGAATCCACTATCTATTATTTCTGGTGGTGATTCCTAGTTCGTGGTCTGCTCTTTCTTCCAGTAACATCCCTTCAAACTGTTTATGTCACCCATGGACAACCAGCCCATGTTCCTTCTGTGCCTGTGTCCTCACATGACCTTTTTATAAAGGAAACCATCACTGAATGCAGGGATCACCCTAATCCACTATTGCTATATCTTAACTTGGTTATATCTCCAAAAATCTCTTTTTCAAATAAAGTCACAAGCACAGCTAGTGGGGTCAGGAGTTTAATACATATTTTCGGGGACACAATAACATGCACACAACACATAGCTATGCCCTATTCCTCCATGGTTGCTCTTACTAAAGATGGTTGTTGATCTCAACATGTTACAATTCTAGAAAGTTTTCCAAATCTTTGTGCAAGTGGCACTATCATCTGTTAGCAGTGACAGGATATAGTGACCTACTTGAAAAAGATGGAGATAATGACTGTGGAGTCTGGTGACTTCACTTTGGACTCTCATCCTTTAGAAGCCTTGCCAACCTCTGAGGGCAGCTTGAAGAAGTGATTGTACATAGAGTATTAGACTCTCTGGCAATCTGTACGTTCAAGCAAAGTAATTTCCGAGGGCTAGTTAGCCTATGATTTCAAGTGTAAAATTCAAATTGCCATGGTATACTAAGTTCCTAAATGAGTTACCTCTATCTGGTTCTCTGTGCTTGATTCTTTCTGCCAGAACAAATTTCTTGTTTTATAATATGCTTTCATTTTCTTCATTATTAAAACGAAAATAGGAATTTTAGCTTTTTGCTGGGACTTCTCAGGCTTTCTTTTATTTGGTTTGCTTATTTGATATTTTTCCTGGTCAATGGGACAAATACCAACTGTTGCCTTTGCTTTCAGGAAGGGTACCTAAAAGGAGAAGGGTTGATTTTCCTTTGGTTATCCCCTCCCCCATCTACTCCTTGCTGTGGTTCAGCCCTACTGAACCAGTGAGGGCTGGCATGCAAATTAACATTTCAAATTACAAGGAGAATGAGGAAGCCATAATTTTGGTTGTTTTGTGAAGCTGATTTAATTCTAGACGAATTGTGTTAGTCAGCTTTCCCTTATGTGAAAAAATACCTGAAATAATCAATGCATATGGATCAAAGCTCTATTTTGGTATATGGCTTCAGAGTTTCAGCCCATGGTTCCTTGGCTCTCTCATTGTGGATCTGTAGTGAATCCACCCATTATAGCAGTAGATTATGTAATGGCAAAGAAAGCTATGCAGCTCAGCCAAGAACTAGGAAGGGGGGGTGGATACAAGGAAAGAGAAAGAGAGCGACTGACTCAGTAGCCTCTTCAATGTCTCATCTCCAACTGATTTATTTTCTTCCCACTAGCCTTACCTGCTAATGTTATGCCACCTTTCAATACACCATAGGATGATGCCCAAGCCTATTAGCACACACCCTCATGAGACTGTTTAAGAGCTAAACCATAACAGTGATCACCTCTTTTTAAGTCAAGGTTACTTGATTTTTTATATATAATCTGAAGCTCAACCAAATCCTGATAACCTGAGCCTGACCATTATTCAAGCACAGTTTATGAAAATGCTAGGCATAATTCTAATTCAGGAATTTGTACTGCTGTCACCTCTGTCTGAGGTATCACTTCCCTGTTTTTGTGATTGCTGGGGCATACCTGGTTTCTACTGTGGCCTTGTCTCATCCATCACCTTCAGAGGTTTGGCTCATGTCACTGCCTCCACCTGGGCTATCCAATGGCCCACTCCCTGTGGGTTTCAGGGCTCCCTCTGTCACTTTCTGAAGACACATGATTTGTTGACTTCTTTATGTCAGTAATTTAAATATGCAAAATAAAATTAAAATAGAAAGTACGCCTGAAAAATTCTTGAGTTGTCAAAATCTAGACCTTAAAAATAGCCTTAACCTTGTTTAAATTGGAAAATTTGCAAATCTTAACTTGGGTAATTTCTGGCAAAAGTTTATGTTACATAGGAAATAAACTTTGTCTCAGCCAATCATAAGCAGTCAGCTTATATGTGATTGTTTGACTAAAGATAAACCAATAAGAAAGTTTAATAAACACTATTGTATAATTGCACACCAATGAAATTGTTACCTTATTTTGCTTCCACATTTACTCCAGAAATACCTACTCCTAAGGATTTGTCATTATAACCTTGTCAGTGATGAGGTGACAGAGACACAACTCCACACTGTCTGTATAGCAGGCTGAGAAGGTCTCTCAATCTTTCAGGGACTCAGGCCAAAGTGGGATTCACGGCTTCAACATCAGAAGAGAATTCAGGCCTTGCCATTATGAAATACAGTTGGAGGCTTTATTAATGATGTTAAGAAAGGTGCTCAAGAACAAAACAAAAGCACAAAATAGAACATGGATGTGTGCTCCTCTAAGAAACAGTTGCAGACAGAAAGGTGTAGGTAAGGATGGGTAACAAGAAAGAGTTGCAATTAATTGTATTAGTTTAGCCATATATATATATATATATATATATATATATATATATATATATATATATAATTTTAGGGGCTCTCAAGTTACATCCCAAAGGTTATAAAGGAATCCCCCCCTCCGTTTTCTCTTTCTTCTGAAAAGTGAGATTAGCTCATTGGGATGGAGCTTAATTCAGATAAGTATAACCAAAACCCACTAGGTTGCAGAAGGGGTTTCTGGTGGTAAACTTTCTGTAAGAAGCTGCAACTGTTCTTACACCTCCATAATTTTCCTTCTTTTTCTGTCCTGCCCCAACATTAACAATCTGTTAGGCTGGTGTGTTCAAATTCATGGATTATTTCTTCAAATAAATTTTACAGTTTTATTGTTTCTCAGCTTTTTCTCTGACGCACAGACTATAATATCTATTGTCCATGCATTTTTTTTTTCGTCTCACATTCTGAGGCCTACAAAAAGTGTCACAGTAAGCTTTCAAATATGCATGGGATAAATCAATAAGGGATTTTATTAGATGTTCCTTTGTCTTTGTTTCTTTCATTTCTCTGATCCACTACTTTCACAGATTTTACAAAGAAAGTTGAGATTCAGGCATTGAAATCTCTCAAAAACCATTTTTATATAAGGTAATTAATCATACAACCATTATTATTTAAATAGAAACTAGGGCTGAGTATGTATTCTAGTATATATGAAGCCCTGGGTTTGAGCCCCAGCACCCCTATATTTGGTGTGACATACATACCTCCTGTAAGCTTAGCCCTAAGAGGTACAGGCAGGAAGATCAGAAGTTCAAGGATGTTTTTCAACTTTGGTTATATCGTGAGTTCAAGGCTAGGCTGAGGGATATAAGACCCTGTCTTACAAAACAACAACAATGAAAAAATAAGCAGAAACAATACATGATTTAGACTAGTAAATAATACATTTTAAACAAAATCATCTGAATTTAGAGAAGTAAAATTTATTTGAATAAGTAGTTCATGAATTTGAAAATACCAGCAGCGCCAAAGAGGTGAATTAAAGATGTACTAGATACATATATTTTATACAGGTATATCTTAGATCTTATTTAAAGTATTTGAAGTTGTCTGGGACCATGAATATGTGTTTAGTCCTGTTTTGAAATAGAAAACATGATACTGCCCATAAAGCTATGCTGGGCGCAGATGTGATCAGCAGGAGATGCCTGTTCTCTGGGCCACACAGCCTCTGGCTCTGGATTGTTTACTGCTGTGTGGCTCTGGGAAGGGTGTTGGCCTTCTGGCCTAATCTTTCAATGGGGGCAGCAATTTCTCACAGTACTTAGAGGATGAAAATTTCTTAGAGTGATCCTTAGAATTGGAGAGATTATTTTTTATAAAAGCCTCCTCAGTGTGAACCAAATAATTAGTAATCTCTTTCCCTCTGCTTAGCAGAAATTGCTTTATAGAAAGACAAATCAAGATTTTTTAACCGTTTTCATTATGAAGGCTAAACAATATAGAAAAATACCTTACATAACTATACATTTCAATGCATTAAGTATTCATCAATCAGTTAATATATATGAGAGGAGAGAAAAGGGGCATGGCTATGACGGCCATGATTGGAACAGGTAGCTCCACAGCTGATCCTTGGGCTCAAACTGCAGACTCAGTGGCCATTTGCTTGTGCCTTCCTGATGCTTATTTCTGATTGCTGCCAGGCTCTGCCATGTTTTTGAAAGCCAACATTGCTACTTGGCAGTTGCCATGGTAACTGAAGAGGGCACATGCTTGCTGGCAATTTTTGAACTCTTGGCAGCTGATAGACTCTTCTAATTGGTCTCAGTGATTTTCACCTAATGTGCATGACCAGCTAGGGCCAGCCTGTGTCTATATAAACTCCCACATTCTGCTCCCCACTCGCCTCTGATGGGTTCAGACTCACCATTGGGGGACGAGAGAAGACTTTGAAGAAGAAAGACTTGTGTTGGTGGCCAGAACATCTCATGCTGGCACAGACAGTCCTGTTTCCTCCCTTAAGAGCCCCAGAAGTATTATACTTGGGCCTCTGAGCCTTCTGTTGCCTTTTAGTGCAGCCAGACATGTTCTTGTCCCGGCAGGTCCTTGGAGATGCTTGCGCTTGCTGTACTGGATCTGCACCTGCTCTCACATGCGAACTCCTTTGCATTTAGACTCGTTCCTGCCTTGCTGAGAAGATGGCAAGCCTAGCTACTGCCCCAGGGCGACCTGCTGTTGCTCTGGAGGTTCCAGTACCTGCTTTAATGCCTCTTGACTGTTATCATGGATCCTGCCAAGGATTTAGATGTGTAACACCTTTATGTCCTCTTGGTTGGCAAACTCATTGCCACCAAGAGCCCAGTTTTTATTCCAGCAATTGTAATAATCCCACACAAATAGATCATCGTTTGTTCACCCTTCACCTTCTGTCTATACCATTCTTCTGGTGGAGAGACAAGGACACAGGAGAACAAGCCATTTCATATTGAACACCGCATCCCCAAACTAAATGTCATTAGTACCACCCAATTCTCTCATCTGAAAGTCTCTTTGATAGTCACAATCATCTGTCTCCTGAGTGTAGCCATTATTTTACCTCTGTAGTTATCTATACTTTCTAGTGAAAGTTTAAACCTTTCAGAGTGAGTCCTACCACTCCACAATGTTTTATCCCTTTGTGTCTTGGAACATCATATAAATGAAATCAGATTATAAACCCAATTATATAGTTTAAATTATTTCACTCAAAATTATGTCTTCTATAGTTTATGCATGATTTTGAAAATATCTGCAATTACTTCTTTCAGTCATTTAGTATCCCAAATAATGAATATTATTGCATTTATCTGGTCTACTTTTAAAAGACGTTTTTTCCTAACATGGTTATTGTGAATAAAAGCACTATTTCTATTTGTATGCATGTTTGATGGGGTATGTGCACATTCATTGCTTTAGGGTGTAGTTATAGGAGTGAATTTACACACCATGAGCTTTACTAGATCATCTTATAATGATTCCAGAGGTGTTCTTTTTTTTTTTTTTTTTTTTTTAAATTGAATGGGTACCACCAGCGCAGGACAGTTTCTCTGTGTGCATGTCCTCCCTATGAATTTCTTTCTCACATTTGTGAGCAGCAAATTTGTTTTCTTCATATTGAAAATAAGACCAAAAGTAAAAAAAGAGGCTAGGAAAATAAGAATTACTTAAGAAAAAACATAAGCAGTGTAGTTTCATTGAATTGAATTTAAAAACTGTCACATAATAGCTGTTAGTATTATGGAAAGATAATCACCCTTGCTCTTTTCCTCTTTCCTGATTTACCTTCAATACCCCAAGGCCATAATTATTTCATGTAATGTCAAAGAGCCTCCCCGACTGCTATTGTTATCAATTTCTCTTAGCACTATAGCTCACCACATTAAGTGAAGGCTTTGTCAACTATGAGGTCTTTTGGGATTAATCCGTCCTTTTTTAGCTCATAACTGACAGTTGGAATGTTTTCTGAATCTATTTTACAATTTTCTCCCACAAGAGTTCAGGAAGCACTTAAAAAATAACAGGAAGACTAAAAGTACAGAATTGAGAATTTTTATTAAATGACAAATGAAACTGAAATCCAAAAATATGTCTTGAAAAAGATAACTAGTGTAGGTTGGAAGGGAAGATAAGAATATTTCCAATTACATTTGCATTTGTAGAGTTTGCTTGCTTCCCAAACAAATGAGAAGACCTCTCAGAGGTTTTTGGTTTCCACAGTAATGCCTGTTGGGGATTGACTTGAAGGCTGAATGTTTAACATGTATTTAAATATATCTGCCTATGTCCCCTTTAAAATGACAACCTGAAATCTCATACTTCCTATGTGCTTTCCCATTAACCAGCCCATCTTCCAATTATTTCTTTGAGAAAATTTTCACTTCTACTGATTGCTTTCTACTCTGTTCTATCCTTTGCTTATTATTCAGACAACTTTATGATTATGAAAACATTCATAATAGCCATCATTTATTAACTAATTAGTCACTGATATTTTATAAAATGGTTGGCATGGGATTCTCACACCAATCATAGGGCATAGTCATTGGCCTTGGTCAAATATGGTTTATCTCCTGTGAATTCATGATCCTCATTAATATCTCAAGTCTGGTGTGAGCCCTAAGAAAGTATTAGTGGCCTACCTCTTCAATGACACATCTTCTGTAGAAGCCACTTTGCTCCCATTCTTGCTGTGACATGTGCCACCATAGCACTCTCCTATCAAGAAAGACATTTCCAAATATAAGACCTTGACTTTTGACTAGATCCATTAGATAAAGCTAACCTCTTTCTTTATGACTTAGCCAATTTGTTGAATTGTCTTACTAGATATGAGAGACAAATCTCAGAGGGTTATAGGAAAGTGGTGTATATCACACAACTAGATATACAAGTATGCTTATCTGAATCCTCAGACAGAATTTCCTCTATTAAGCTGGGGGGGGGGGCGGGGTGCACGCCTTTAATCCCAGCACTCTGGAGGCAGAGGTAGGAGGATTGCTGTGAGTTCAAGGCCACCATGAGACTCCATAGTGAATTCCAGGTCAGCCTGGGCTAGAGTGAGACCCTACCTCGAACACCCAAAAAAAAAAAAAAAAAGAATTTCCTCTATGTACCAATGGCTCCTTGAAATGTCTGTTTTTTCCAGTGATTGTTATAGTGAGTATCACTGGTACTTGCATTATAACATCCTTGCTTATTTGAAGATGTCCATGAGTCACAATCCTGCTAGGTGTGTTATCAATGATGGTTCATAGTGAATCAAACTGATCCCATAAAACCATGAATCCATTACCTCTTGACCTAACTGTTTTCTCCACAAGCCTGCCAGCCTTCAAATGCAGTTAGTATGTATTATTCATTTTGTCCTTTTTGACTTCTGTACACACAGAAAAAAGAAAACATGATAGAACTTCTTAAATTATTCCTGAATATTACTAAAAGCAAACAAAATGAAATATCTGTGAAGATAACAAACTTTTTCAAAGTTATACAAGTGGCGTTGACTTCAATATCTGTTGACATTATTTTTAGTGAGAGAAAATGGCATGGAGAAAATTTAGCTACCAGAGATATTAATCTGCCACAATATTAGGATTAGAACTTTCTTTTACCCTCTTTCTGTTGTTTTGTTTTATTAATTCTCCTTGTGAATCACTTCCAATATGCTAAGGATTGTTTGAAATGGAAATTGTGTCAGTTAATCAATAAAATGATTCACATTTTGGATGACTCAGTGTAAATATAGTTACAAATTTGAGAGAGTCATAGACTTACCCACAGTTATACAATTGGTAAAAGGCAGAGTTAGCATTTGAATTCAGGTCTGTCTGACAATGTAGCCTATATCTTAGAAATTGTACTTTGGGGCTCCTTCAAGAACAGAAGCATCTCAAAGGACAACACATGCAGCATGGATGAGTGAATTCTTCTCTTCTCATAGCATGGATGAATACTGCCTTTCTTTCACATAAGCAACTCCAGAAAATTGTAAGTTCTATTCAGTTCTTACTGAGATAGATGCTGATGGTTTTCAGTTCCAAATTGCTAATTGTACTGCTGGCAAAGAGAGCCCTGTTGTAATCTAGAAAGAACTCTCATGTGTGCAAGGAAAAAGTACTCACATGATATAGGCTTATAGAAAACACAGCTGACTCTCAAAAGACAAACAGCTAGACTACCTGGTAACAATGATGACATCAAAGGAAGTATCTCTCTAATGGCTACAAGAAGTGAAACTCCCTTGGCTCTTTGGTACAGGTGAATCACTGTACCCACAGTTAAGGCAGAGTCCTAATCCTTAATATTACAGGTTCAGAGTTTCCTCCAGTATGGAGTCAGCTCAGGTCTTACTCTCTTCTTCACTGGTCTACCAACTAATCTACTGTGTTATATCCTTCAACTATGACCTTTTCTACAAACATGAGGTTTTTTAAACTCGTGGATACCTTTTTTGATCACTTTTCTTCATTTTTTCTCTTACTGTAAATGTTTTCCAATTCTTTTCATCAGTGTTGTTACTTATCTGATGCAAAGAATGCTTAAGTTACTGAGGGATGTTGGGATACAAGGAAATAATTTGGAAACAAACAAATGATGATTAACAGTACAAAAATACTCTGCCAGTGTTCTGGAAGAAACAGTCAAAAAATTTGGTTATCAGAGATTGAGTCGCTATTTCATTATTCTAAGAATCATTGAGGAACACCCCAAGTTAGGGTTGCCAGATTAACAAATACAAGTGTAATATGGCAAGTAAATTTGAATTTCAGATGAACAATAAATTTATTAATATAAGGATATACCATGCATATTAAGAACATGAATATGTAGTTTAAGTTCAGTTACCTAAAAAAAGTTAAGTTAAATTTGTATTTTGTTTTTAATCCGACAATGCTATGGAGAGTTCAGGTGGAAATGAACTTATTTGCTCTAATTCATCATACTTGGAACAAGTGAACACCGGTAGTGGTTGATGTAGATATAAATTTTTTTCTCTCTTGCTGCTCTGAGGTGGATAAGACCAAGAAGTGAGGGGGTGTGAGGAGGACTCTCTGGAAAGTATTCTGAATATTCCCTGTTGGAACTCCTGGTTGTGAGGGCTAGGTGCTGCTGTACAGAGAGCCTTCCATTGAAGCTTGCTCCAGAATTTCAGCTCTCTTCCAACTTGTTGCACACTGAAAGGTCTAAGCCATCAATGCCCACTTGATCCTCAAAACAAGACAAAACACAAAACATTCCTGTCTATTTTATTTATTGTGCTGCTATTTATAAGGATTGGTCCTCATTTTGTTGGCATCAATTTTATTAAATTCCATGCCTGCCCTGGGTGCTGAATCTGATTATCAATTATAAACCATTTCAGAACAAATTATGCCTGCCATCTGAGAGCTCCTCACTTATTCACAGACTGGGCACAGTCACCTGGATGTTCGTGCTACACCTGTATCTCACTGGCCTTTGCTCTGTTGCAATGTTCCTTTTTCAGCATGGCTTAAATGAAGGGTAGTCATGTATTTAATGCTTATAAGTCATGAAACATGTGCATCAGTTATCTATTGACAGAAATGCTCAGTAACAACCAACCACAAAATCTCAACGGCATGTACAGACAATTACTTAACTCATGTAATCAAGTCTATTCATCAAGCAAGACTCTAGCAGCACTTGTTTGTGCATGTGTGGTCCACTGTAATGCTGCAGGAGGAGCTAGTGAGGTAGGCTGGCTTGTTGACAGGTCAGCTCAGTGCATGTTAAATTAGAATGGTTTTGCCTAGGAAAACCACTCTTTCTTGTACCTTTGTCTTCTAGCAGGCTGGCCTGGGCATATTGTCATGGACCTCCCAGGTATTGACCACAGCACTTTTTTTCAAGCCTTTCTAAGTCTCCCTGTTGATTGATGTTCCATTTGCTGTAGTAAATCACAAGGTCACTTAAAATACAAGCAGGGGTGAAATAGACTCTGTCATTTTAGATCAGGAAGACCCTAACAGTAACACCTGAAACTGGATATACAATTGGAAGTTGGAGAGAGAAGGGATTTAACAACTAGACTGGTCTTAACTTGCCAGATTTTAAAAAGGTTTTACTTAGTGGATCCCTCTCACTTTGGCCATTTTAACAATTCATAGTGGATATGGTACTTATTTTGAAATTATGTTTACCACATGTAAAAGGTGGACAACTGCTTCATCTTAAATAAATTTTTAAAAAAGCATACTGAGACTGAACTAGCTAGCAAGTGTGGCTATCTTTTGGCCAGAATCAATAATTAAGTTTTAAAACCTGCTGTAAAAAGGCACCTGTTCTTCAGATTTCCACAAGTCTGTTATTTTAACAGTTAAGATTGCAGCTTCACACATTAACATTTTCTAACCAGTTCCTCAGCTATTTGATTTTTAGATCCACAGTTAGACAATCCTTAGTTTCACTTTTTACTCTGGTTGTCATCATCAGATATGCATAATTATGCATTTGGGGTGACACTAGTTAGAGAGATAAAACAACCTCAGTGAAAAAAGTTGTATATAATATTAAATATAACTGGATTAAGAACAATCCCAACCTGACAATGGAACAGAGAAACAACTGAGATATATGTTTCATTAAAGAAGGGAGCATTATGAGGTCTAGGATGCAATAGGTTCTTATCTATTTGTCACAGAAATTACTAAATAAAAATGTAAGTATATGAGCTATGTAGAAATTACAACTGACTGGACCAACTAATAAGCTTAGGTCAGGGAATGTTCTTCACTTGGATATTTGTCTTTTCATTTAAATTTAATTCTTAGCATTTATTAAAGGTCTTTAAAGTAACCACTTGGAGATAAATCTCACAATACCTTTTATATTAATCAGGTTTCTCTAGAGAAACAGAACCACTAGAATGAGTTATATTAAAAAGGGAATTTATTGAATTAGCTTACAGTAGTCCAATAGCAGTTGCAGGCCCAAGAATCAAGGAACCCAGAAGCTGCTCAGTTCATATGGCTAGATGCCTCAGCAGTCCCAACCTGGCACTGAAGGCCTGGAGGCTTCCTGAGGAACAGCTGGTTTTTGATCCACGTGGGTCTTCAGTTGACACTGGTCTTCAGTCTGTGCTGGTCTTCAATCCATGCTGAAAGACAGAAAGCAGCTCTGGCAGCCAAGTGGAAGGAAGGAAGGGGGCTCTTTTCACCCAGAGCTTTCTTATATAAAGTCCTTCTCTGAGAGGGGCACCAGCTCTGTGGGAGGGCTTACTCTGGTGGCAGAACATCCCCCTTCAGTTAATCATTCCTGGAAGCAACCTCAGGAACCTTACCCAAATGGGGATTTCTGTGGATTACTAAACAGATAAAGTTGACAACAACTTAACTATCATAACTCCACCCCTTGTCAACTTGACACCAAACAATATCTCCTTATATCATACTTAATTTCCAAATTCAAATAGTAACTATCTCATAATTCCACCTAACATGCTATAACTATCCCACATACAACTGGAAATGCAAAATCTTCCCCCAAACACAAAGCAAGGTTCCTTGAGGAATGCTTATTCTCTAATATAATAGGTCTAATATAAATTCAACAGTTAGATAGTGATAAAATCTCAATATTGGTGTAGCTATGTACAAACACTCTGTATCAAAGTAGGACAGAAGCATTGGATCGCAGTCCTTGTTTCTGTCACTGGTCATGTGGCCTTAGCTGGCATTTGTAACTACCTTCTTCTACTACCCATTCTGTATTTCCTTCACCTTCAGCAAGCACCTCAGCAGGTCTTGGTTCTTTACCTGGAGTGGTGACCCATACCTTCATTCCTAAAGGATCTGGGGCATTTATCACACTACATCTTTTGGGCTATTGCAGTTGTCCATTGACTTTGATAACAGGGCATGGTATTAACACTAAAACACTCCTTAAAGGATCTCCTGCACTCCAGACATACTTTTCCTTACCTCCACTGTGGAGGAGCAGTCAAATTTCCCCCAGTTGTCTGGATCAATCACCCCTGCTATCACTGTAACTCCTTTCTCAGCCTGTTCACTCAATGGCATCATGAGCCCAAAGTGGCCAGGGGGAAGTCTTAGCTTCCAGTTCAATGGAATGTTCTTTGTGCTTCCTGGAAAAAGCACTCCCCACTCTGGCACTAAGACCTCTAGGCAAGCAGAGCATAAGGTTGTGGGAACAGGAAGCAAAAATTTAGCTAATGAATCACTTGGAGTGATGGTAAGAGGGACCATTCCCTTGATTCCTGGACTCATGAATGTGGGCTATAGGAGAAATAGTACCATATTTGGGACACTGATTCAGAGCATATACAGCCTGCTGGAGGACACTCCCCCAGCCCTCCAAGCAATTGCTACCTAGTTGGCACTGAAGCTATTTCTTTAAAAGGCCATTCCACTGTTGTATACAGCCAGCTGCTTCAGGGTGGTCGGCTACATGGTAAAACCAGTGAATTCCATGATCATGAGCTCAGTGCATACTTCCTTGGCTGTGAAATGAGTTCTTTGTTCAGAAGCAATGTTGTATGGAATACCATGATAGTGGATACAGCATTTTGTAAACCCACAGATAGTAGTGTTGGCAGAAGCACTAAGTGCAAGAAAGGCAAATGCATACCCAGAATAAGTGTCTATTTTAGTAAGCACAAAACACTTCCCTTTCCATGATGGAAGTGGTACAATGTAGTCAACCTGCCACCAAGTTGCTGGCTGGTCATCCTCAGGAATACTACCATATAGGGGGGCTCAAAGTTGGTCTCTGCTGCTGGCAAAGTTGGCACTCAGTAGTAGCCCTTGGCAGGTCAGCCTTGGTTAGTGGAAGTCCATGTTGTTGGGTTAATGCATAGCCTACATCTCTGCCACCATGGCCACTTTGTACATGGGCCCATTAGGCAATGACAGGGATGGCTAAGGAAAGAAGTTGACCATTATCCACAGAATGGGTCAGCTTATCTACTTGATTATTAAAGTCATCCTCTAAGGAGGTCACCTTCTGATGAGCATTAACATAGGACACAAATATCTCTGTATCCTTTGCCCATTCAGAGAGGTCTATTCACATATACCTTTCCCAAATGTCCTTCTCACCAATTTTCCAATTGTTATCTTTCTAAGCCCCAAACTATCCAGCCAAATCGTTGGCCACAGCCCATGAATTAGTGTATAACTTCACATCTGGCCATTTGTGCACATCCATGTACACTGCCTGAAGTTCTACCCATTGTGAAGATTTTCTTTCACCACAGTCCTTCAGAGTTGTCTTCGAAAGGGGCTGTAATGCTGCTGCTGTCCCCTTCTGGGAGGTGCCTGCATAACGTGCTGAATCATCTGTAAACCATGCCCTTGTCCTCTCCTCCTTAGTCAATTGATCACAGGGCACACCCCATGATGCCATAGGTACATGCTTGGAAACACAAGGCATTGTTACAGGAGTAGAAGCCATAGGCATTTGGGTAACTTCTTTATGTAACTTACTTGTACCTTCAGGGCCTGCTCAAGCCTGATCATGTATATACCACTTCCACTTGATGATGGACTGCTGCTGTGCATGTCCAACTTTATGGCCTGTTGGGTCAGATAACACCCAGCTCATAATGGGCAGCTCAGGTTGCATAGTTCCTTGATGGCCCATTGTCAAATGTTCAGTTTCCACTAAGGCCAAATAGCAGGCCAAGAGAAGTCTCTCAAAAGGAGAATAATTGTCTGCAGATGACGGCAGGGCCTTGCTCCAAAATTCCAAGGGCCTCTCCTGTGATGCACCTATGGGGACCTGCCAAAGGCTCCAAACAGCATGCCTATCAGCCACTGACACTTCAAGTCCCATCAGATATGTTGGATCATATGGCCTAAGTGGCAAAGCAGCCTGCACAGCAGCCTGGACCTGTTGAAGAACCTGCTCTTCTTCAGGGCCCACTCAAAACTAGTAGCTTTCCAAGTCACTTGGTATATGGAACAAAGCAAGACACCCAAGTCAGGAATGTGCTGTCTCCAAAATCCAAATTGGCCCATTAGATGTTGTGCTTCTTTCTTAGTAGTAGCAGGGGTCAAATGCAACAATTTATCCTTCACCTTAGAAGAAATATGCCTGCATTCTCCACACCACTGAACTCCTAATAATTTCACTGAGGTGGAAGGTACTTGAATTTTGGATGGACTTTTTTCATATCCCCTGGTGCACATATGTTGTCCTAGCAACTCCAGAGTGGATGCTACCTCCTGCTCATTTGATCCAATCAACATAATGTCATTGATATAATGGACCAATATGATACCTTGTGGAAGGGACAGGCAATCAAGATCCCTGTGAACTAAGCTATGACACAGGGCTGGAGAGTTAATATAACCAAATGGCAATGGTACCATAAAATTCTTCATCCTAAAAGACAGAATAAATGATTGAATCTTCATCAGATCCTTAAAGGGAACACCTGAATCACAGGGCCCTGGAGAGGGAATGAGGAAGACTAACTTTAATCTCCTGTTTCTCTCTTCCTCACTCTCTCTCCCTCTTCTCTGTTTTCTCTCTATCTCTTTTATATTACCTATCTTTTTCTTCCTTCTTTTCTTTGACACTGGCCTGTAACTCCCAGTACCAGCATGTGGTTAACATACACAATGAGCTATTAATCAGAGAGACCTACAAGGTTTCCCAAAAGAAGACAGATTTCTGTCAAAATACTTGATGACCCACCAAAAATTAGTGATAAAACCCTACTGCTGAAGATACCATATGCTGTTGGTATGGAACATGGAGTGACATGACTGTAATCTGGAAGAGAATCAGTCCCCAGACAGTTAGCTCATCTAGTGTCTGCCAGAAAGTGCTACATGAGTGACTGGGGGGAAATGACTAACATCTTTCCAAGCATCTCATGGTCTAAGCTACTCAGCAGCAAACAACCTGACGTGGTACTCACAAAAGTGCAATAGTGGCATACAGTTATGGTGGGTAACCAACTGCTCTTGATTTGGCTAACTGATCCACTCAGTTGAGTTGGAACCCATAGCTGGAGCTGGGAAATAAGTCAGAACCATATCCAGAAAACAACCCGCTCTCCATTATCAAGCTCTAACCAATTGTGGGCTAAAAGAGGGCCTACACCTATCAAATTCTCTCTAAAATAATAGTGGTTATCCCATTTATCTGGTGCTGACTTCACTCTCCTTTGGAGAATTTGTTTCTTTTTTTTTTTTTCAGATGAATGCATATCCTGAGGAGAGAATCAGCCCATCACGCCTCAACAGGGCTCCAGCTGAAACCAAGAGTAATTAGGGAAATGAGAAAGAGTGGTGCTTTCTTTGTGAACCTGGTACCAGCACAAGGGTGAAGGCTAACAATGGTACCAACATGACTGTATGTATACACACTGTGTACATAACTAAAACAAACAAAAAAGAAAACAGGAAAGGTGTACAGCTGACCTTGCCAGCTGAAGGCAAATTGCTTCTGATGGTCCTAATGGACAAGTATGGAGAAGAAAGCATCCACAAAATCAATAGCTACATACCAGGTACCAGGAAATGTGTTAATCTGCACAAGTAAAGAAACCACATCTAGTACAACAGCTGCAACTGTAGTCACCACCTGATTAAGTTTCTGATAATCCACTGTCATTTTTCAGGATCCATCTGTCCTCTAAACAGGCCAGGGCATTTAGCTGCTGCATTCAAACTCCAGATGCATGTACCACTTTGTGCATCTTGCCTACATGGGTCCTGGGGAATCAAACCTGGGTCCTTTGGTTTTTTAGGCAATTGCCTTAACCACTAACCCATCCTCCCAGCCCCTAGTTTATTCTTATTAAATGAAGAATATGTAACTATTGAAAATACTGAGATATACATAGTGAGATGCTTTTTTTTTTCAATTATTAAATATTATCAATTGAGGGCTGGAGAGATGGCTTAGTGGTTAAGCACTTGCCTGTGAAGGCTAAGGACTCTGGTTCAAGGCTCAGTTCCCCAGGACTCAAGTTAGCCAGATGCACAAGGGGGTGCACATGTCTGGAGTACGTTTGCAGTGGCTGGAATCCCTGGCACACCCATTCTCTATCTATCTGTCTCTTTCTCTCTCTCTCTCTCTCTCTCTCTCTCTCTCTGTCACTCTCAAATAAACAAATAAAAAAAGAACCAAAAAATATTTTTAAAAAATTATCAATTTAAAATTAAAGCAATATTTAGTAACTTTTTAAGGAAAAATTTGTTACATGTACTTGTTTATTTGTGGGACATACTTTGATTTTTAAAATGAATAGAAAAATTATTCTAAGAATAAAGAGCATATTGTTTTAGGGATAACCATAATAAGGATGTGTAGATAATGAAATAAACTGGGCTACTCACTCACCACCATAGGCCTAATAAAAACATGTGATGCTGTGATTAGTGTTCATACTTCATAGAAATTCTTAAATATTAAATGCCTTGTATAAGAGTATGTAAATAGTCAGCCTTTAATCCAAGCACTCAGGGGCAGAGATAGGAGGATTGCTGTGAGTACTAGGTCATCCTAAGGGTACATAGTGAATTCTAGGTCAGCCTGGGCTATAGTGAGACCCTACCTTGAAAAACAAAAAGCACAAACAAACAGAAATATGAGAAGTAAAATACAAACTCTCACAAGTCTGAACTGAGAAATTTTATTTTATAAAATTGAAGTAAAATACACTTACCATATATTTTATATATGCAATCAATTTTGCACACTGCATGTAAATTGTATATGTTAATCTAATATTATACCGACATGTTACTATAATATACTGTTAATTTATTATTGTTGACTTATAACACAAATAGTATACATGTTCTATAAACTACATTGTGTAAACTTTGCTTTTTATAATAATGTATGAGGAAATGTACAATAAAGTACAACATTCATATAAGTAAGTCTGGTGAGTATGCATGGGAGTGAGTTTTGAGGCTGTGGAAAGGTGGTAGAATGAACATGAAAGTACCTGATGGTAAGTTTATCAACTGGACTCATTGAACAGAGATTCTGGTTTAATGTTGAAGCCTGCACCGTTAGCAGCCAGCAGTTTAGCTGACTGTTTAAGTATGAATCAAAAGATAACCACTAGTCTACTGAAGCAATTTGTTTTCAGCTGGCAAGGCTAGCAGTGCACCTTTACTATTTTACCTCAAGTTATAGCACCTCTTCAGCCCTGTGCCATAAATTTGTTCTTAGGGGACCTTGATCACTTGTCCTTTCTACAAGGTATCATAGTGATCCATTATACTGATGGCATTATGCTAATTGTACCCACAGGGCTGGAGTTAGCAACCACTCTTCACTTGGTACCCCATATTATCTGCACATGTGACATGATTTCAAGGGTTTTCTGCCTTGGTAGTGTAACGCATACAGAGAAACTCTCTTTAAGGTGAAGGATAAATTGTTGCAGCTGGCCCCTCCTACCACCAAGACAGAAACAGAACATCTGGTGGGTCTATTTACATTTTGGAGGTACCAAATTCCTCATATATGTGTGTGTGAACCAGGCACATACACTCAGAAAGCTGCTGCTTTGAGTGGAGCCTGGATCAAGAGAAGACTTTTCAATAGGCCCAGGATGTACAAGCTGCTCTGCTACATGGGCCATTTCATCCAGTAGTTCTGAGGCTAATTGAGGTGTCAGTCATGGATAGGGATGCTGTTTGGAACCTTTGGCAGTCAGGTAGACAAATCATAGCAGAGGTCCTTAGGATCTTAGAACAAATTCTTTTTGTCACCTGCAAACAATTGTTCTCTCTTTGAGAGATGGATCTTGGTCTTCGGGAAGTCCAGATAACTCTACATTTTGCATGGAAAGCAGAATGGTCAGGTGTGCAATTACAAATTCTTGGGCTATAGTCATTTTTTGGTTGGATGATAGGGGACTTGGAAGGAGCATAATTGGAAAATTGGTAAGAAAGACATTTGGAGAAGGGGTATGTGCATAGTTTGCTTAAAATGGGCAAAAGATGAAAGATGTCCCATGTAGATGCTCAATAATGGGCAATCTCAGCAGTGAACAACTTCAAAATTCAAGTAGGTAAGATAATCTCTTCTGCCAGTAGTAGTCAACATATTTCCCTGATCATTTCTGTCCTTGTCTAATGGGCCCATGAACAAAGTAGCCATGGTGGTTTAAGACCCTCAGAAAAGCTATCTGTATTTTCATTTGCCTGTAAGCCAAAATAAAACTTTTGTTCCACAAGCTGCCCTTGGCTGATTTTTTTTTTTTTTTTTTTTTTTTTTTTTTTTTTTTTTTTTGCCAGAATGTGATCCTGACTGCAACAACTATGTAGTCTCAGGCTGGCCTTGAACTCATAGTGATTCTCCTGTCACTGCCTACCAAGTTCTGGGATTAAAGGCATGTGCTAAGAATCCATTTTCAATCACTTAAAGTCCTACCCATGTTGTTTCCAGCCCTCTCTCTGTGTCTCCTTGTTGTAGTCACAGGTATACACAGGGATACACCCAGCCTGGCTACATGGATTGAAAAGCATAATACTATTTCTTGGCTTGGGCAGTTTTTCTGCTTGCCTCTGATTTCTACTTTGGGGTAATTTCTCACTTTAATTACACATGTTCTTCTGGTCCTATGAATCTACCATCTGTGTATTTCCCTTACATTCTAGATATACCATGTGGGTGCTTTCTCTAAACTCTGTGACTGCTACCTATGTAATTCCTCTAAACCTGGGGTAACCATGACAGTAACTGTCTTTACTATTCACTTCTTATGTGAATTTCTTAGTTTCTGTTCTGATATTTTCCCTCTGTTATTGTTCCTTAAGACACCACCATTTGCCCTCTTAACTTTCTTCCACGAGGAAGCTCAGGGCAGATGCTGTGTGTATTTCTTCTAAATATCCCTACATCAGCACCTGGGTTCTGTCTTTCATGTGCTAGTGGCTCCACTCCAATCTTTCCCTCCAAACCTCAATTTCTCTTAAATAAGCCTCATGAACTATGCTGTGCCTTCCACATGAGTGCTTGTCTCCCACTTCCCACATCTTATGACTCTGCTCTAGCCTTCTTCCTGGATCACAATTTCCCTTAAATAAACCCCATAGTTCGATATTTCTCCCTAAATAAACTCAATAATTCCTAATGTATTGTTCTTGAGTCTGTTTTTTTTTAATCAAGTCTGTTTTTTTTAATAAGACAGGACCCAAAATTGGTGTTCATAAGTTTGGAGGACCCCTCCTGCATCATTGGCAAGGGTGGAGGTGCATGACCTTATTAGCAACATGAACACACAGATGCTGTCCTGGCAATAGCTACTGATGAGTAACAAATTTGACCACAGCAGAGACTAACACTGAGTCCCTAATATGGCACCATTCCCTGTGGTGACCAGCCAGTTCTCAGGTGAAGGGTGGACTGTATTGGACCACTTTTGTAAAGGAAAGGGTAGTGCTTTGTCATAATTGAAATAGATGCTGATTCTACATATGGATTTGCTGTTCCTGTATACAATTCTACCAAAACTACCATCCCTTGATGTACACATTGCATTATCTATTATCATGTTATTCTACACAGCATTACTTCTGACTAACTAATTCATTTCATGCCAAAAAATGTATTCTTGAGCTTGTATTCATGAAATTCACTGGTCTTACCATATTTTCTACCATCCTGAAGCAGTTGGCATGTTACAATGGTGGAATGACTTTTTTTTAATTGAGAACTTCATTGTATGAACATATTGCATAATGCTAATATTTACATTGGGTTAAACTGTCATGTTTCCTCTACCTGATCCCATTACACCAAGAAAAAAATATCTTTTAAAGAAATAGTTTTAGTGATAAGTAGGTGGCAATAGCCTGGAAGGCCAAGACAAGACTCTTCAGAGACAATATATATGCTATGAATCAGCCTCCAATGTATGATATTGTTTCTGCTATAGTCAGCAATTATAGGACCAGGAGTCAATGGAGAGAAATGGGAATAGCACCACTCACCATCACCTCTAGTGACACAGTAGCAGTGCTTTTGCTTCCTATACCCATGACCTAAAGTTTTGCTGACTTGAAATATTATTTCTAGTGTGGATAATGCTTATATTAGGAA
Organism: Dipus sagitta; assembly: GCA_036346955.1. Lineage (NCBI taxonomy): Eukaryota > Metazoa > Chordata > Mammalia > Rodentia > Dipodidae > Dipus > Dipus sagitta. Next base: position 102,202,340 of record CM070774.1, on the reverse strand, counting down.
AGAAAAAAAATTCCATTGAATTGGAAGCTATGACTTCTCTTAGCTACTTTGGGCTCCTCGTGCCCTTTAGTCAACAAGCTAAGAAAGGATACATAGTGTAGTAATTGTGATTGATGTACACTACCAGTGTAAAACTGGACTGCTCTTCCACAATGGAGGTAAAAATGAGTATGTCTAGAGTACAGGAGATCCTTCAATACTTCTCTTACATTACCATGTCCTGTGATTAAGAACAATGGAGACTGTAATAACTCAATCCAGGCTGGATGATGAATGGTCCAGACATTTCAGCAACAAATGTGGCTTTACCCCTGCAGGCAAAGAAAAGACCAGTTGAGGTGCTTACAAAAAGTGGACTAAATATTGGATGGAAACCAGAACGTAATTATAAACACAAGCTAAAGTTACATGACCAGTTGTAGCAACAATTGCAATTGCTACAGTTGTGTCAGTTCTGTTTTGTTAAAAATATATTTGTACATATAAAGACATATTAAACATATACTTGTGTTTTCTTAACTTTATTTCCTTATTGGGCAATATAACATAGACTGGGATATTATCAGACAAGTGTTGTTAAATCTCTATTGTCCCATTTAATTTATGGGATACTAAAAACTCAGCATTCCTGAAGGGACTTTGCTATCTATTTTGTGGGAAGAACAATGCATTTCTGATTATACGTGGTACAGATTTATTTATGGCATGTTAGGCCAAATTTCAATACTTTCTTGGTCTTCCTTTGAAATTTAAGCATGAAACAAGAGATGTAGCTACGTGTCAAGTTGACAAAGGGTGGACTTGTGTTGAGTAATATTGGTTGTCAACTTATGTCTTTCAGAATTGCAGTTATTTAACAGAATAATAGTTCATAGGCATCTTCAATGAGTCAGCTCTTCAAGTTTATCATTTAAATGTATATTTAATTAATAAAATATTAGTGATATATGCTAATTAATATTTTCATAATGTTATTTATGTTATTTTCCTACTTATCTTGGCTTTGCAATTTATATTTACATTTCAACATATATTTTATTTTAAAGTAATTTAAGTTTTTAACTTCTTTGATTTCAGTTTTAATCAATTCTTATGTATAGTGTCCTCATTTTACTTACATTTTATTAACTATAATTACAGATTTACATCTATTTTGACTTATGAATAATTCCAGGTATTGCTCCTGGTGAACCTTTTATTTGTAAATAATGGTAGATGGTTTGAGTTATGGTTTGAAGTAATTAGTAGCTTTATCTATACTCTCTTTCGTTGTAATTTGCTTAACTGCCATGTTCACAAATGTTTGCTGTTCAGAAGTCTTTTTGGTGTGCCCTTAATTTATTGAGGCTGTATTTCATTTAGTTTTTAAAAAATCTTTAAAAAATATTTAATTTTTATTTATTTATTTGAAAGAGAGAGAGAGAGAGAGAGAGAGAGAGAGAGGAAGAGGGTTAGAGAGTTAGAGTATGGGTACACCAGTGCCTTCAGCTGTTGCAAACAAACTCCAGAAGCATGTGGCCACTTTGTGCATCTGGCTTACGTGGGTCCTGAGGAATCAAACCTGGGTCCTTTGGCTTTGCAGGCAAGTGCCTTAACCACTAAGCAATCTCTGAAGGCCCTTTTTGACACTAACTGATACCAGAATTTCATCATTTTTCTCATACCCTCTTTATTTCTATCTATGCCTATATTTAAAGTACAGACCTTATATTACCTTTACCATTTTTCTATGCTACCACAAATCAGTATCTACTTCCTGCCCAGTAAGTTATATAAGGATTAAATTCTTTTCAACAGTGTAAGTAATGAAGTTCTAGGCTTGTGAGGGAGGCCGGGACACTGCAATCTCACATCGTACCACTCAAGACCTATAGAAGAATTGCAATTCTTCTTGTTAGCATAATTTAAGTATCAGAATTAGGAAGCATGTAATGATGGAGGAAAACAGGTTGTCCTTTCTTACTGGATGTTTCTTCGCTGTGAAGGAAGTAGCCTGAGTCATGTGGTTGTTTATCACTTGTCTCACATATGCACATTACTGTCACTCATATTTCTACAAGCTGTTTGTGGAGCTATAGAAAGTTGCTGTGTAGATGTTAATTTACCTTTTGGATATTTTTGAGGTATTTAGGAAGGACTTTGAAGATTCTATACAAAAGAACCATTGGCCCAATGATATTTCTAAACAGGAAAATAATCCAGAGAGCTTCTTAAATGAACAGCTCACAATGTGATAATAAACACAGTGTCCATATGGTAGATGCACTTAGGAAAATTCAAATACACAAAACAATGGAAGCAGATTTAACAGTGCTCTTGACAATCCAAATGAAAGCCTAATCAAAGTAAATTATATTACTAAAAAATGTCCATATAAGAGAATATAACCAATGTATAACTAAAATTAGAATATTGAAATATCTTCTTAGGGATATGATAAGTAGATATTATATTAACCATATCCAAGATTAGAAATTCTATTTATATAAAATTAAAAATTAGAGATTGAATTTTTCAACAGGAAATAATTTAAACACTTACCAGAGATTTTTTATCAGTCTTGAAAATGTCATTATGATATTTAAAATATGTTCAGAAAGGTGTTTTGTCCACAGATTTTCTTGATAATATAGGATATTATACTCCCATTTCCAAAGCACCTCTTAACACATTAATTTTAGATTTTTCTCACAAAGAGGCAGTTATTATTGTTTTCCCATTAAATGGGCCTTACTTGTGACAATGACAGAGGGAATACTGTGTCCAACCAAAGATTAATTAACAAAGGCCAAAAGAAAAATAATGCACTTCCCCCTGTAACTCTTGAATGACTTGCTCTAGGCACTCAACCACAATGTTGAAAGAACACATTACGACACATGTGCAGGGTGCAAGAATGTCTTCTAATCAAGAACTTGTGCTATAACACCTAATAAATAGCTCATACCACCTACTCCATGTGATCAGAGCAAGTACTCTAGACTTTGAGTTGCTCTAGGTAATGTCACAGGAGGCAGGGGAAATTTTCTTCCCTGAGTTCTGCCTGTTTTCTCAGAGATTATAAACAAAATTAATGATCACTGATAAATTATGTTGCTAGGTTTTAGGAATTAAGTTGTAATACTACCTGCATAAATGCAATAGTACAACTATATGATGAACATTATAATTTTAATGTGTCTTTATGTACCTGTACAATTTATATGTTGAATCTAGAAAATGCATTTGAAACTAATGTATCTGATCCACTCTAATTAATTATTGATGGACACTTTTATTTATTAGCTGATATGAATTGAATTGTACATTGAGGGCATTAAAATGAAACTGGATTTTAAGTGTAAATGAGATATCATAAAACCACTTCTGGGACATATTTTTGTTCCTGACAATATTGAAATTGAAAAACAATTTGAGCACAAAGCAAAATATACAACATATGACCAAGCAAAGAAGTGGATAATGGAGTTGTTAAGGTCTTTGATGAACAGAAAGCTCAAATACCTAAAATGATTTTAATTTCCCTTCAGGATATAATGGATTTAAAAGCTACAGAAGTGAGGCTAAGAACCTGAATGAAGAGAGAAGACAGACCAGCTGAGGCATGGAGCAGAGTTTTCAAATGGCCTCATGGAGGTATAGAGGAAAACCTTATGTTCATGAACCTTCAGATATTGAGTCTTGGGGAACTCCCAGGTTTTTAATTTGCACTATAGACAGAAACGTGTATAAGGCCAGACTTCAGAAAGACAGAAGCCTGGATTTGAATCATCTCACTTATTGATTGTATTAGGTAGTCTAAAAGAGGCTTTGGGGCTGAGGAGATAGTTTAGGTGGTAAAGTACTTGTCTCAAAAGCATGTGGACCCAATTTTGATCCCTAATACAGATATAAAATTGTTGTTTGTGTGGCTTGTGCTCCAGTGCAGGAGAAGTAGAGATGGGAAGAGCCTTGGGCTTGTTGGTCAGGTAGTCTAGCCTAATTTGTGAGATCCTGGCCAATGAAATAATGTCTCAAAAACAGGCGAATGGCATAACTGAGGTGACACCTGAGGTCCCATACAAACCTGCACACACTAAATACTTCTGGAGGAAAATAAACATTGAGTGCCTTCAATTACTTGTACATTTTTCTCATACTTGTATATATCCCATCTAAAATTGATAGAGAAAAATTGATGGAGAATAAAATAAAGAGGCTCTAGGTATTAGTAACATCAACCACATGTTTTAAATGAATGTGAATAATACGGTCATGAAACGTCATGCCAAAAATCTTAATCCAGAACTAGAAAAAATTAATAAAAAACCACAAAACAATAAAAATTAAAAGTATAAGTGAGTATATGTTTCTCAGTGTCTTAGCAAGCAAAGAGTAAAAGGTTATAAAAACTGAAAAATAAACAACAAACATAAGACAGTGGATTGAGACCCAGAAAAGAGAATGAGCCATGTTGAAAATAGGAATAGGAATGAAACCTGTAACATATACAATCTCAGAAAGATGGGGGAGAGCAAAGGGGGCAGATGCAATATTTGAGGACATAATGACTGTAAAATTATGGATGTGATCAAAAGCATCATGTCATAGATGTGAGAAGTCCTTTTAAATTCAAACAAATACAAAGAATATATATTTATATTGTTTCAGTTAATGTAAATGTACTGAAAACTGAAAGAAAAGATAACATATTAAAAGATTCTAGAACTGGGCATAGTGGCACAACAAGTCTTTAATACCAGCATTTGGGAGGCAGAGGTAGGAGGATTGCCTTGAGCTTGAGGCCACCCTGAGACTACATAGTGAATTTCAGGTCAGATTGGGCTAGAGTGAAACCCTACTTTGAAAAAAAAAAAAAGAGTTTTATTTTAAAATTAACAGTGATTCATTTTAATAAAATTTAAATCAAATATTTATTTAAAAATTAACAATTAAATTATAACTGAGCCCTTTTAGTATCAGTGGAAGATGAAAGACTAGAATATTGGTTTCAAAACACTGAAATAAACTTAGTTTTTCTACAGAAAAAGTGTGAAAATCCAAACAGCAAAATAGAGAGATTTCAAGCAAATGAACACTGAAAAAAATGTCATTAATTACCCTTATACTAATTCCAAATAAAATCAGATAGAGAAGTGAATAACTAGGAGATAAAAATTCATTATATAAAAATATATATAAATTCATGACTCTATAAAATAATAAAATTTGGAGGTGGTGGAGAGATTGTTCAGTGGTTCGGGTCCTTGCTTGCATAGTCTGATGGCCTGTATTCAAGTCACCAATACACATGCAAAGCCAGATGCACAAAGTGGCACGTGCATCTGGAAGTTTGTTTTTATGGGCAAGAGGCCCTAGAGTGCCCATTCACTCGTGCAGTCTCTCTCCCTCCCTCCCCTACCCTACATGTTTCTTTCTCTCTGTAAATACATAATAACTTTTAAAAATATTTTATTTTTATTTATTTATTTGAGAGAAAGAGGCAGAGAGAGAGAAAGCAAGAGAGAGAATAGGTGTGCCAGGGCCCCTAGCCACTGCAGATGAACTCCAGATGCATGTGCCACCATATGCATCTGGCTTGCATGGGGCCTGGGGAGTTGAACATGGGTTCTTTGGCTTTGTATGTAAACATATCAACTGCTTAGCCATCTCTCCAGTCTGACAATAACAATTTTTAATGTTTATTACTATTATTATTATTATTAACAACATATTTCATAAGGATATATTGTGTGTTGGTACCCTCTTTCCCTTCATCCGTGCCCTCATTTTGTCGGGGATGCTCCTGAGTGGGGTTGCAGATATTCTGCATGGGGTTATGGTTTATGCATTGCTGGAATAGCAGTCAGTTATTTTGGGGGGGAAGGGAATGCCTCTGGGCATGATGTCTCTCAACCTGTGGCTCATACAATCTTTCTGCCCCCTCTTCCACAAAGTTTCCTGACCTGTGGTGGGTGAGTTTTAAGTCTGCTTTAGTGAGGAGCTCTTAGGAGCCTCTGGATCTCTGCTGTGGTAGGTGTTGAGTATCCTTGGGGTCTGTCTTCTATAATTTGGCCCTGATTATCAGGAACAGAATGGAAGCAGTACTCTTGCTCATCTCCCCAGTTACTCTGAGGTTTCATCTGTGGCTTGGCTGAAGTGCGAGGGGTAGTTTATCTCTTCCAGCCTCTCTACCTTCTGAAAAAGAACAGATTATCCAACAGAGAGTGAGGTCAGTACAGTTTAAATGTGATAAGTGTTTTTATTTTAGGGAGAATTTAATGCATATAACCCCTCTTTTAGTCAAAGACTAGTGAGAACTTGACACTGGAGAACATAATCTGTGTCTCCACAGAATTCTGATCCTGTTCCCAATTCCAGATATGGGTTCCTGTACACTGAGTGGATCTTTTAGCCAATCAGAAAGCTATTGGTTACCCACGGAGGCTATGTGCCACTATTGCACTGGTGTACATTCTGTCAGGGTGTTTGCTTATGGATAGGTTAGACCTCTGGTTGCTCAGGCAATTGTTGGCCATTTACCCTCAACAGTTCAGGTAGCAATTTCCAGCACTAGACAGGCTAACTGTCTGGGGACTTGCTTTCTTCTGAATTCCAGCCAGGTCTCTCCATGCTCTGTGTCAGCAGCATATGGTATCTTCAGCAATATGGTCTTAGATTTTGCCTCAGGCAGGTAATCAAGTGCTTAGACAGAAAGGTGTCTGATTTTGGGACCTTGTAGGTCTCTCAGATCAACAGTTCAATGTAGGTAGCAACCAATCTCTAGTACTGAGAGTTACAGGCCAGAGTTAGAAAAAAAATCTTTTAAACTTAGGCTTCATTCCACCCTCACAAGAGCCCTACTTTTCAGGTGCTCCCCCCTTAAACCTTTTAAGGGTTATGTCTTTTAGGCTATCTCCAAGGATAAAGGTTTCTGTAGTATCAGCTCATTTTGGATTTAATTTTTTGTTTGTTTTCCCTCTCACCCTTTCCCCTCCCAATTGAGATGGGCCTTGAGTTGCTTGTCAGGTATGCTGGCAACTGGAGCAGGTCCAGGTTAGGAACCACAGATAAGTGACACCATGTCGCATTTGTCTTAATATGATTGTGTGAGTTTGCTGAGTATGATGTGTTCCAAGTTTGTCCATTTTTCTACAAATTTTATTGAATTATTTTTCCTAGTGCTGAGTAGAATTCCATTGTGTAAATGTACCCACAAACTCATTATCCATTCATCCAAAGATGGGAATCTGAGTTGATTCCAGTTCTTAGCTATAATAAATTGAGCAGCTATAAACATGGTTGAGCAAATATCTCTGTATTGGTACATGGAGCATTTAGGATAAATGTCCAGTAATGAAATAACTGGGTCTGAATAACATTTTTTGAATAACTTTAAAACATATAGAATTAGGTATTGTTACACATTGCTTACTTCTGGGGATGTGTTGTAAGTAATATATTATTGTCACGTATTGTTTATTGGTGGAGATATGTCATCAGATATAAATTTTTAGGCAATTTTATTATTGCACAATGTAATAAAGTACATTTCCTTAACAACCATGGCTACCACATCTCTAATGGAATCTTGTGGGGCTACTAATGTGTACATAGCAAGGACATTGCTATATGTGTATAATTGTGAATGACTAACAAGCACAGGAGGTAAAAATTCCATTGTATTAGCTAAGATAAAGATGAAACTATTTCTATGTTTAATATGTAAAGCAGTCTCATTTTGCTAATGATGGAAGCCATCAAAATAATCACTTAAAAATATAACAAAGAATGTAACAATTAGGGAAAAGGGAACAAATATAACTAATATATAGTAATAGAAAATTTATAAGTATACAAAATATTCCGGTAATAAAAAAGCTACCAGATTAAAAGCAAAACCACCAAATACCTACAATATTGTGATTAAAGATTAAAATGATACACAACATAAATTAAAGTAATCCAAAACAAAAGTATAACAATGCAAAAAGTTATAAATACTAAAAAAGAATAACATGTTATTCTAATATAAATATATGCTTTAACCTAAAGGTCAAATAAACATTAATAGAGAAATGAAAGACAAGACCTTTGATAAGAAGGAATTATAAATGTCTTAATTCACCCAGCATATATGAAGCATCCCAGGTCTGCATACATCTAGCAATATACTTTCAAACTATTTTGCAAAACATTGTCTAAACTATCTAGTCTAATGTAAAAGTCTTCAGTAGTAGTAAAATGTTAACAAATGTGACTTAGTGTCTGAGAAAACCAGAAGAAAAAAGAGAAAACAATGAATATAGGAAACTATGAAAACATAACTAGAAAAACTGACTGAATAAAAATTTATAGAATGGAAAAAAATGTGTGTACCCTTACGTGTGTGTGTGTGTGTGTGTGTGTGTGTGTGTTTCTGTGTGTAGGCCACAGAACAACCTCAGGTGTTGTTCTTTTGGCTGCATGGACCTCCTGAGAGAAGGACTCTCATTGGCCTAGAACTTTCCAGTTAAGTTAGACTGGTTGGCTACAGAACCCCAAGAAACTCCTTTTGTTCATGGTTTGAGCACTGAGATCACAAATGCTCGCCACTGCACCCATCTTTGTGTTTTCACATGTGTTCTGGAGATCAAAAGTAAGTCTTCATGTTTGCATGACAATGACTGTATGTATCTGCTGAGCTTTCTTCCCAGCCCTGAATTGGTTTTATACAATTTACATGGAAATGAAGTAAATTTGAGAACCTCATTATTGGCCACAGTATAAAACCTTCTCACACAAACTTTTTCAGAGAATAAGGAAATGAACATTTGTAAATTGTTTTATTAAATTAGCATAACCTTAGCTGGGCGTGTTGGTGCACACCTTTAATCCCAGACCTCGGGAGGCAACTGTAGGAGGATCGCAGAGAGTTCGAGGCCACCTGAGAATTCCAGGTCAGCCTGGGCTACAGTGAGACCCTACCACGAAAAAACAAAAAAAAAAAAAAAAATTAGTATAACCTTGACATCAGACCTTTGCAAGAATATTACAAAGACTCAATTGTCATCCTAGGCTCTCATGATAAGAAAATTATCAAATGAAATGCATGATGGATTACTGATTTTATTTATTTAATTAATTAATTAATTAATTTGTTTTTTGAGGTAGGGTCTCAGTGTAACTAAGGCTAACCTGGAATTCACTATGCAGTCTCAGGGTAGCCTTGAATTCACGGTGATCCTCCTACCTCTACCTCCCAAGTGCTGGGATTAAAGGTGTGCACCACCATGCCTTTCTTGATTTTATTTTTTATAATAGACATGAGAATGTTTTAACATTGAAAATTAATTAATATAATTAACCACAACAAGCAAAAGAAGAAAAGTTGCATTATATAAATAATAAAAACTTTCATTAAGGCTGTAGACATGGCTTAGCAGTTAAGATATTTGCCTGCAAAGACAAAGGACCTTGGTTTGATTCCCGAGGACCCATGTAAGCCAGGTGTGTGAGAGGGAACATGCATCTGGAGTTCGTTTGCAGTGGATGGAGGCCCTAATGTGCCCATTCTCTCTGCCTCTCTCTGTGTCTCTCACACACACAGATCAATAAATAAAACATATTTTAAAAATAAAAACTTTCATTATATTGTAGCCCATTTATAGAAAGTAATTACAAACTACAATAAGAAAAAAAAATTCCTGAACTTGCAAAAAATATGTATAAAAGAATTAAACATTTATCATTCTTAATGATGCAAAATTTTTAGAAAGCTTACTGTTGAGTTGAGAAATGAGGCAGGAATGCCTTCATTAGTTTATTCAACCTTCAACTACACGACCTATATGCTTCAACAAAATAAGAAAAATAAGTATAAGCTTATGAATTATGAGATATAAATAAAAGATCAGTATTCTGAGAAGCTATGACTCCCACTCTGAAATGTCTTAGCATACTTGTCTGTGAAGCCTAAGGTTCCAGGTTCAGTTCCCTAGTACTCACCTAAACTAGATGCACAAGGTGATGCATGCGCATGGAGTTCCCATTTGCAGTTGCTAGAGGCTGTGGTGTGCCCATTCTCTTTCTTGCTCTCCCTCTCTGTCTCTCTCAAATAAATTTAAAAAAATTACAAAAATGTAATAAAATTAAAAATGAATTACCATGTTTGTTAAACAAAAAGATTGGTATTACAAAATCATCTTCTCATGGTTTCACAGATTTTTTGTAATTCTCTCCTTTCAGATATTGTGAGGAAAGAGGTCAGGATAGGAACACGTGCTGGGCTTTTTTAGACCTTCACTCTTGTCAAGCATTCCTAATAGCTATGTCCTCTTGGGGAAATTTTCTTCTCAGGAGCCAATAATTAAGTGTAGAAGCAAATCTAGGGTGATATTCTTAGCATTGTGTGCACAAATGGGTTTGCTTGTTTGTTTGAAGTAGTCTTAAACAACCCAGGCTGGCCTTGAACTACTTATACTCCTGCTTCCACTTTCTAACTGGTGAGATTATAAAACAGCTCTTTTTTCTTTCCTTTTCTGCTCTTTTCTCTCTATTATTTTCTTTCTGTTTAAACTCTCCATTTAAAAAGAACTCCCCCTTCAGAGATAGTGCAAAACAAAGAAAATTATATAATTGAGTAAGCTGACCCCCTTATAATCAGCATTATAGCACATTATGGCTGAAGTAGCTTTCTTGGATGTTACGAGTTGAATTGTGTCACACTACTATTCATATTCTTTAGTTGTAACCACCGTTAGTAACTCAGCATGAGGTGACTTAGAATTGTTGCTCATGTAACTAGGTTGAGATAATGGAGCAGGATAAAATCCTACTTTAATATGACAGAGAGACACGTGCAGGAAGGATGCCATGTGAAAGTTGCAGTTCTGCTGCCATAAGTCATGAAATTATCAGGAAAGGAGTGAAGCCAGAAACAGATCCCTTCCTGTTGCTTGCTGGTGGAATCGGCCTTCTCACTTGACCTCAGAATTGCAGCCTTACAACAGAGAGATATTTATTTTTTGTTGTCCAATTTTGCTTATGATTCTTTATTATGTGGTCTCTCACAAACTAATGTAATGGACTTACCTTATCAACTTTCCATCTACAGTGGACTGGGCCCTTAGGCTTCACAGGCAAGCACCTTAAGCACTAAGCCATCTCTCCAGCCCCCCCCCCCCCATATCTTTTTGTTAAGTTCCATTCTGTAGAAGTTTTGGATACAATTTTAAACATTTGATATTCTACCCAGAAAGGATCATCTGTGTTCAAAAGTCAAGTTATTTAGAATCTTTGCAAGACAAAACATGGACAGATGGCTGTTTATAGGACTCAATTCAGTTACTGTAAAGACATCTGGACTAGATCAGAAGAAATTTTAATACATGCCATGTTCTATCATGATTCTTTACAGATGAGGAAAATCAAAAAGAGAGGAGATGAAAGAAAAAATAAATTACGCCTATAGTTTTTAAAGAAGAAGAAATTGTAATATTTGCTTGACTTCACAAAAGGTTTGCCTTGTCATTCCATACTAGGTAGGGATCACTGGCCTACATGGCAGTTATGTCTCTTACTTCCTTCAGAGACTTGGGGAGTACCAAAAGAGAGAGTAGTACATGGGAAATCTTGGCATTCAGCTTCATGAACCTCAGGATGCTTGATCAGAGCAAGGAGCAGGTAACTGAGCTATTTGCCAGGTCCAGTTCTAAAAATGGTCCTGCTTCAGTGTCTTTGTGAATAATCAGCCCACTTGCTCCTTGGGAAGATGAATTTCATCTACTTTAGTAAAAATAATTGGGAAACAAACATTGCTAAAAACAAACAAGTAATCGTCCAACAAAAAAACAGCATAATAATGTGCCAGAGCCAAGAAGAAAAGCTTAGGGGATTATCCCCCAAAATGCTGTTTCTCTCCAGTAAAGCAGGTAATTGAAGCTAACCATATTGGTTTTGGAATCATCTGCAGTCAGTTACACTAATTAATGCACTAGATTTAATATTTCATATTTGGACTTAGGGGCTTATCCCTGCATTATGCAGGTTTATGGAAATTTGGACCAAATGAATACTGGAAAACTAGTCTGGATGATTTTGAAAGCAAATCTGTAATATTTACTATGACTTTGAATTGATGAATTTCTTTACAGCAGATCTCCTCTTTGTCTTCAGCATCTTTGGGTTATGTGAAGATGTCTCCTCCATTCCCTGTTATTTGTGGTAACTAGATTGATTCTGTTATATTTATGCCAGATTTCACTCTAAAATTAAACTACCTGATTATAATTTGGGGTTGTTTGGAATTTGATAAGAAAATGTATCCTTTTGCAGAAATAAAGTAGTGTTTATTAAAACTTAGGAAAAAAAGTTAAAGAAATTCTTCTGTATATTGGGACACTCCAAGTGATGATTTGATATCAGATTATTAAAATTAACAAGTCTGATGTGTTGGTTATTTAAACAAAGTGTTTTAAGAAATCTTAATATCTATGAAATGTAGACAATTTATGAGAAGCTAAATTAGCACATTTTGGTAATGTTACTCAGCCTTGAATTCATATAAAAATAACTGGGACAATAAATTTATGAAGAGAAATAGTTTCCATGGTATCCCAACAGAGTCGAAGTAGTGACCAAGCTTTTAACCCATGGTCATCTGGGGAGCATTACTGTAACAGGCCTGCACTCAACCCTGTGATTCTTGGGCGAAATCGTAATTTTGTCTTTATTTGTTATTTTTGAAGAAACCTGCATACTATTTTTCACAGTGGATATATCAAAATATATTTTTATTAGCAATACACCAGCTTTTCTTTTTCTCCATATTCTCATCAGTATTTGTCATCATTTTCTTTTGATAGTGGCAATTACAGCAGTGCTGACATTCTATATCATTGCACGTTTGGTATTCCTTTGAAGATTAAGCGGCAATGAATACTTTTTTATTAGTATGCCTTTTTAGAAATATCTATTTAGCTCCTTGGCCTGTTTTTTTTTTAGTTACATCTTTGTAGTTTTGCTAATAAGTTTTAGATAACTTTTTATGTATGTTAAATATCTTCCCTTTGTTAGCTATTAAGTATTTCCTGTCATTAATATGTTTTCTTTCTGTTTTGTTGATTGTGCAGGTTTTTCAGGTTGATATAAACTCAATCATCTATTTTTGCTTTGTTTTCTGTGCTTTTCATTTAAAATCTAAGGCATATTGCAAAAGCCAATGTCAAGATGTTTTCCTTATGTGGTCTTTTATGAGCTTTATAGTTTTCAAGTCTCATGTTAATCATTAAATAATTTTATGTCAATTGTTTGAGTGTGGTAAATACAAATTTCACAGATGGAGCTAATTTTCTTCACATCATTTGTGGAAGAAACTCACCTTTCTCCATTATCTATTCTTGGCACCATTGTAGAGGATCAGTAAACTGCATATGCATGGACTTACTCTAGGCTCTTCTTTCTATTGCATTTGTGTGCATGTGGGCATGGATTTAAATGGGATTGTTCTCTTGAGTTCCTTCAGATAGTTTATTCTTAGTGTATAGAAACAAAAATAATTTTGCATTGATTTTGTACTCTGCAATTATAATGAATTTTATCATTAGTTCTCATGTTTTTAATGAAGTAATTTTCTATTTCTATATATAATATCCTGTTAACTGCAAACAGAGAAAATCGGTGTTTTTTCTCCCTCTGCCCCTCCCTTTCTTTCTGAACTAATTAATTTTTCTGTTTTTCTTGTCCAATTGACCTAAATAGGTCTTGAGAATTTCAGCACCACACAGAATAGAAGAAATGAATGGGCATTCTTTCTTTTAGAGTGTAGAGGTAAACTCTAATTTTTATTTCTTGTGTTTGTCAAATATGTTTTATCTATGGATATGATCATATGAATTTTATTGTTTGTTTTGTAATATGGCGTATCATATTTATTGATTGATGCATGTTGAACATTTGTTTCATACCAGAGGTGAATCCCACTCATAATTGTGTATGATCTTTTCAATGTAAAGCTGAATTTGGTTTGGTGCTATTTTGTTGAGGACATTTGCATCTATGTTCATCAGTGGTAGCTTATTAAGTTAGTTTTGCTTGACTTTGAAAGTCTTGCCTTTTCTTCTTTGTTGAATAGTTTAAGAAAATTCTGTTATCAGCTCTTCTTTAAGAATTTCATAGAATTCACACTGTTGGTGCTTTTTTATTGTGGGAACATTTTTTGCTCTATCAATATTTTCTTTTTTATGTTTAGTTGTTCTGAAGTTAGATACATGCAGTTCCCTTTTGAATTGACCCTTTTGTTAATAAACAATGTCCTTCACTGCTGCTTATAACTATTTTTGACTTAAAATATATATTTTTTCTGATCTAACTACTGCTTCTCACTATCATTATGGAGTTTAATCACTGATAAAGACTTCATATTGCCATTCCCCTAATTTCTTCCTTTCTCTGTTGAAGTTCTTTCACCCCTCTGTTTTCTTTCTGATCTTATAATTGTTTGCTTGGGTTGATTCTCTTTTTTCCCATTGTATTATCCCCTATAAATATTTCCTTTGTGGTTATAATAAAGTTTATACAAAATATTTTATAGTGAAAACAGTCTACTTCAAGCCAGAAACAACTTCAATTTCATATAAATCCTTAATATTTTACTTTCTTCAAAAACTTTGTTATTGGTATCTCAGTTTATATCTTTTGTATTATAGATACATTATTAATTTATTTTAAAATATTTTTATTATTGAAAACTTCCATAATTATAGATAATAAACCATGATAATTCCCTCCTACACCCATTTTACCCCTCACAATTCCACTTTCAATCATATCCTCTCCCCCTCTCTATTGGTCTCTCTTTTATTTTGATGTCATCATCTTTTCCTCATAGTATAGTGGTCTTGTGTAGGTAGTGCCAGGCACTGCAAGGTCATGGATACCCAGGCCATTTTGTGTCTGGAAGAGTGCATTTTAAGGAGCCATACCCTTCCTTTGGCTCTTACATTCTTTCTGCCACCTCTTCCACAATGGACCCTGAGCCTTGGAAAGTGTGATAGAGATGATTCAGTGCTGAGCACTCCTCTGTCTCTTCTTCTCAGCACTATGGTGCCTTTTGAGTCATCCCAGAAGTCACCACCATCACAAAAGAGAAGCTTCTGTAACCAAAAGTGAGAGTAGCATTAGTATAAATATGAACATTAAGAGATGTTCTTACAAGGCAGTTTGCTGAGCATAATATATGCATTTAGTCAGACACCTGCAAGCATTATACTGCTAGTTCTCATGACTTCCCCTATCAAAGGTTTTCAATATCAGGCATGTATTCCCCCCTTTGATAATTTCTATCATTATAGTTCCTCTTCATTCTTTAGAATGTATGGGGGAAGAAGAAATACATATTGTTTCTGAAAAAGCAGACTAAAAAGAGACTATAAAGATTTGTGTGTGTGTGTGTGTGTGTGTGTGTGTGACACAGCTTCACTATGTAGCCCAGGCTGGTGTTGAACTTGAGATCCTCTGAATCAGCCCCCTGAGTACTAGGATCACATATGCCACAATGCAACCAACTTAAGATATGAATTTTCATTAGAGCTAATGATATTAACTAAATCTCTGAAGTATAAATACAGTCAATGGAGCATAATTTTTTTCTGGTATCACTTAGTTTCCCTATAGATGCCAACGATCTTCAGTTCTGTGAGAATGAAGCTGCACTGTTTGTGGTAGATTTCTTCTGCTGTCTGTTGCAGTGACATTGAAATTTCTGAGTTCAATATAGAACATGTTCTGTTAAGTGCATGTATGTTATACCCTTTTAAAAATTTATTTATTTATTTTTATTATTGTTTATTTTTAGAGAGAGTGAGAGAGAGAATTGGTGTCCCAGGGCCTCAGCCACTGAAATTGAACTCCAGAGGCTTGAGACACTTAGTGGGCATGTGCAATCTTGCACTTGTCTCACCTTTGCACATCTGGCTTACGTGGGATCTGGAGAGTTAAACATGGGTCCTTAGGCTTCACCGGCAAGTGCCTTAACCACTAAGCCATCTTTCCAGCCCTTATGCCCTTTTTAATTTCTGTGTATGTATATTTGGTGAGTGTGTGTTGTGTAGGGTATGTGTGCTATAGCTCATGGGAAGATAGTAGAGCACAGCCTCAGCATGTTTTTCCTCTTCTTCCGCTTTACCTTTGAGATGGTCTCTTTTTGTTTTGCTTCTGTGTGTGCACTACTATAACTAGCTCATGAGCTTGTGGATGCTCCTGGCTCCCTCTCCTATTGATGTAGGTGCATCTGTGTCACAGATGTAGGTGCCACTTTGCATTCAGCTTTTTCATGGGTGGTAGAGTATTGAACTCAGACAGGCAGGCTAAATAGCTTCTAAACAAACACCTTTAGCCACTGAGTCATCTATTCATCCCAATGTGTGATACATTTGACATTGTATAATCAAATTAATTCAACTTGTGTGGTTTTCTCCATTTAGCATTTTTGTGATCACTGTCAGGATATCTATGCCTTTGAGTGATATCACACTTAAAATTAGGAAAACAAAATTACTTCCCTGTATTAGTCAGGGTTCTCTAGATGTTCTGAACCAATAGAATGAATATGTTATAAAAAGGGTTTATTATATTGCCTTACATGATACTGGAGATACTGCCCTGCTCCTGTCATATACAGTCATAGACAGTGGAGGCCAGCTTCTTCAGCCTCCCACAAGAACTAAAGACCAGTGTTTTTCTCGGAATTCTCCAGGCCTTCAGTGTTACAGTCCTGAGCAACTACTGATTTCTCAGACTCTCTAGCCTGCAGAAGGAGAAAACCAGTCAAAACTCCCCTGGATTCTCTTTATATATCAGCTACTGCCAGAAGGGATGCCTAGTTGGAAGAGGGTCTTTCCCCTTCGGTTCATCAGTCCTTTCTCTAAATGCTCTTATAGATTTGTCCAAGAGGCAGGTCTCTTACTTGATTCCTGATCTAATTAGGTTGACAATAGAGATTAACTGTCACACTACTTCATATGGTTGTGCTGAGATTTAAATGCGGAGATTTACATGAAGTCCTTAGGATAATGACTTACTCATAACTAAGCCTTAATAGGCTTTCATTATTATTGCCCCAACCTTTCCTGAAGAGACATTGATTATCTTATTATATTCCATATAAATATCATGATCAATATATTATGACCAAGATACTTACTATAGTAATGTTCACTCATATTCGACAATAAGCCTAGGGATACTGATGTAAACTAGATGATGTGAAAAATCGTGAAGATTTCTCAAAGTTTTATAAGCATGAGTTTAGAGAAATGCTGCAAATGTTAAGGTAAAATTATTTTTAATGTCTTATAAAGGTTTAACACATAGGACAGTAATGCAGATGTTCTATAAATATCAAATAAAATCATCTTATATTAGCTATCAAGGTTAGTGCCTATGAAATGCTAAGCTTGACTTGTTAACACCAATGTGCTATTATTAAAACAATGAGGAAAATTGTATTTCTTCATGATCATTTTACAAGTTCTTGTTTAAATGTGCATTTAAAAACTCAGACTATCACCACATTAGTGTTTGACATAATACATTTGGTTGACTTTTATCTATAGCAATAATGATGGCTAAAAATGTCACTACCATTATGCAACAAATAGTATGTTCTTGTGATATGCCCTCCGGCAGCCTGTCTGTCTGCTAAGTGGAAAAGCAAATTACAAGAGTTGATAATCTTTCTCCAGCAGCTTGGTATCTGTATGCTTTTAATTGTCAAAGCAATTATAGAACCTTCTGTTTGAGCAGACTCTGTTATAAGGTGGGCAATTATAGTAGATCCTTTTAAGTCTTTGAATGTATTTGACTTGTTCAGAGATAAAACTTTGCTATGTATTTGAAATCCATTATTTTTAATGCATACTTTGTTTTTTTTCCCAGATACTGAGTTTGATATTTTGTTGACATTATAAATTAGAGTGTCTAAAAGTAAGGAATGGATGGTGTATGGAGTTAAAAAAAAGCCACAGTTAATCTATCTGCTTGGAGAGAACAACATCTGTGGGTTGATGAAAAGTGGTCACTGTGCATTTTTGTCTGTCAGTGCCTTTGTGAATACCTTATCAGAACTCCAGTTATCAATTTTTTCAACTACTTTTGAAAGTGAAAGCTACATCAAATTTTGTATAATATAGCATTTTAATGATTGCCATTATAATTATATATATTTTTGAATTTATGGGACCCCTTGAAGTTTTAAATTTTTACATGATAGGGATTCTTCTCTTGTAATTTTTCAATGTATGTTAGATATAGTATGGTATGCTTTGCTAAAGTCAAACATAATGTGATGTTTCTTTGCTAATATTCTCTGATGGTTAATCATCAAGATTTTTTTCTAGTTCTGGTTTAAAGAAAAGGTGATAAATATGAAACAGTCTCAACAATGAGAAGCAGAATCTTACATAATGATAAATGAGGCTCTAATTGATGGTAACTTCAATGCAGTGTTCAATGTTCTCTGAAAATGTATTAGTCATCACTGTGAGTGGATGAAATCAAAGAAATGCAGATGCCATTACTAAGTGGCTCCAAATTAGTATCACTAACAAGTAACACAAACCAGTCTTTGTGGAGAAGACTAACATCCCATTCTGTCATCTCAATTGTACTTCAGATCATAGGATATCTAGTTTTCAATTCCAGTGGTGGGAGACCTCCTTCTCCAATCAAAATTTTGGTAAAGAAATGGATAGCTATTTCATATGTAACTTTGGTTAAAAAATGAAATTTTACAGCATATGCAAGTTCTAATTTTCTTTGATACTTATTTTATTCCATATGAGCTTTGATTTATTCATATGCATATTGACTCTATATTTATCTCATAGTGTGTCTATATTTATGCGGTGTTGGAAGAATGGGCATGGATGAATGACACATTGCATATGCACTCAATAAATACTTCCCATTTATGGTTATAATGTAGCTTGCCACATCCAGCTATAGTGTTTCAGTTTTATGCATATTGACATAATCAAATGAAAGCTATTCACCTACTGTAGAATTCACCATATGGCTCAGTTTCCTTTTCCACTATAAGCTCCAGAAAAAGGTTTTGTTTTATTTATTTTTTTTTTTCTGAATACAACTTTTTCTTTCTCTCTTGAGTCTTTGCTAACACAGGGTTGGAAGAATGGTTTTTAATCCAACTTCCTTAAATAAACATGCAACTTGTTTTAAAAAAAATATTAGATATATAGATAGATATATATATAGATTGATTGATTGATTTAGTTATGGACATACTCAGTGTATAAACAGAACATGTTGGTACCATCCTTACCCTCATCTCTGTTCCCCCCTCTGAAGGGACCCTCCTTGTTTGGATGCTGGTTATCCCCATAAGGATTGTAGGTCATGGATTGTGAGGATAGCTATAATTTATGGGGAAGAGAAAATGTCTCTGTGTGCAATGTCCCAACTTGTGGCTCTAACAAACTTTTTGCCTCCTCTTCCACAAATTTCTCTGAGCTGCGTTGGGTTCAATTTTGGTCTACTTCAGTGATGGGCTCTTGGGAGTCTCTGTGTCTCTGGATCTCTAATTTGGTAGGAGGTGAGTGTTCTTTGTGTCTATCTCCTTTACCCTTTTGCTGTTATCTGGTTCACAAAGAAAGGAGCACTTTGATTTATTCATATACATATTGACTTTCCCCAGTTACTCTATGGTTTCAGCTGGGGCCCTGGTGATGTGGGATGGGCTAATCCTCTCCTCAGTTTCTGCATCCATCTGAAAAAGTGAAGCAGATTCTCCAATGAAGAGTGAAGTCAGCACCAGTTAAATGGGATATCCATTGTTGGTTTAGAGAGAATTTAAGAGGTATTGGCACTCATGCAGCCCAAGATTGGTGGGAGATTGATATTGGAGAGTAAATTTATTCTTTGGATATGATTCTGACTTATTTGCTAGTTCCAGCTATGCATTACTTTCCACTGAGTGGACTTGTTAGCCAATCCAAGAGCAGTTGGTTGCCCACCATGGTTTTGTGCCATTATTGCACTTGGGTGAGCATTACATCAGGTTGTTTGCTGCTGAGTAGCTTAGACTTCAAATTACTTGGACAAATGTTGGCCATTTTCCTCCAATAGCTTGTGTAGCACCTTCTAGCACTAGACAACCTAACTGTCTGGAGACTGGATCTCTTAGAGATTCCAGCCCTGTCTCTACATGTTCTGTACTGACAGCACATGGTGTCTTTGAGAATAGGGTCTTACCATTAACCTCTGGTGGGTAATTAAGTGCTCTGACAGAACTCTGTCTTCTTTTGGGAAACCCTGTCAGTCTCTCTGATCAACAGCTCATTGTGGATGTTAACCACGTCCTGTTGCTGGGTGTTAAAGGCCATTGCCAAGAAAAAGAAGGAAGAAAAAGAAAAGTAATATGAAAGATAAAGAAAAAAAATGAAGAAGGATAGAGAGAGAGAGAGAGAGAGAGAGAGAGAGAGAGAGAAACAAGAGAAAATTAAGATTAGGCTTCATCTTACCCTCTCTGGAGCCATTTGATTCAGGTGATCCCTCTAAGGTCCAGATGAGGGTTCAAATTTTTAGTCTGTATTCCAGGAATAGGATTTTATGGTACCATTTCCATTTGGGTCCAATTTTGTGTCACCTACCACCTTTACCCTCCTTTCTGACCCCACCCTCCTTATTGCCCAGTCCTTAAGATGCCTATTAGGTATGTCAGTATCTGGGGCCGATCCAAGTTAGGATCCAGAGACGAGTGCAACCATGTGATATTTGTCTTTCTGTTATTGGATGGGTTCACTGAGAATGATTTCTTCCAAGTTCTACCATTTTTATAAAAATTTCATTGTGTAATTTTTTTCTAACTGCTGAGTATAATTCCATTGTGTAGATATACCACATTTGTTAATCCATTGATCTAATGATGGACATCTGAGTTGATTCCAATTCTTAGCTGTTATGAATTGAACAGCTATGAAAATGGTTGAGCATATCTCTCTGGAGCTTGGAGCTCCAGGGTAAATGCCCAATAAGGAAATAACTGGGATTCTTGGTAACATTATAGTCAATCTTTGTTAGGAGTTCCCATATTGCTTTCCATAGTGGTTGTACCATCTTACATTCCCACCAACAGTGAATGAGGGTTCCTAGTTCTCCACAACCTCACTGATATTTGTTTTCATTTTAATTTTAAATGTTTGCTATCCTTACCAGGGTAAGGTGGAATCTCATAGCTGTTTTAATTTGCATTTCCCTGATGGTTAGGAATGTTGAGCGTTTTCTTAAGTGTGTGTTTGCCATTTGTATTTTTTCCTCTGAGAACTCCCTGTTCAGTTCACTGCCCCACTTTGTGAGAGGGTTGTTTGATTTTTTTTTTTTATTGTTTAGGTTTTTGAGTTCTTTGTAGATTCTAGTAATTAGTCCTCTATCAGTTGTATAGCTGGAAAAAGCTTTCTCCCATTCTGTGGGTAGTCTATTGGTTCTGCTTATTGTGTGTTTGTCTGTGAAAAACTTTTCATCTTTATGAGATCCCAATGGTTTAAGTTCCTGATCAACTGGGGTTTTGTTTAGGTCTTTTCCCACTCCTATATCATGGAAAGTGCCTACTATTTTTTCTTCTAGTATTAGCAGAGTTTCTGCTCTTATATTGAAGTCTTTGATCCATTTGGACTTGATTTCTGTGCATGGTGAGATGTATGGCTCTAGTTTCATTTTCTGCATATGATTATCCAGTTGATCCAGCACCATTTCTTGAAAATGCTATCTTCTGGCAGTCTACATTGTTAGTGCTTTTGTCAAATATCAAGTAGCTGCAGTTACTTGAACTGAAGTCTAGATCTGCTATTCTGTTTCATTGGTCTATAATGCAGTTTATATGCCTTTACCATGCTGATTTTGTTACTATGCTTTTGTAATACAGCTTTAGATCAGGTATGGTGATACCTTCAGAAGTATTGCTTCTGCTGAGGATATGCTTGGATATCTGAGGCCTGCTGCCATTACATATAAATTTTGAGATCACTTTTTTCTATCTCTGTGAAGAAAGAAATGCTGGGATATTTATTGGTATTGCATTAAATCTGTATATTGCCTTTGGTAAGATTACCATTTTCACAATGTTAATTCTTCTATCCAGGAGCATAGGATGTCTTTCCATTTTCTCAAGCCCTCCTCAATTTCTTTCTTGAGTATTTTTTTTAATTTTTTTTTTTTTAGGCAAGCCCAACAGACTGGCTTTTGTTTTATTTTATTTATTTATTTGAGAAGGACAGACAGAGAAAGAGTCAGAGAAAGAGAGGGAGAGAGGGGGGGAGGGAGAGGGGGAGAGAGAGAGAGAGAGAGAGAGAGAGAGAGAGAGAGGACACACCAGGCCTTTCACCCACTGCAAACGAACTCCAGGCATGTGTGCCTCCTTGTGTATCTGGCTAATGTGTGTCCTGGGGAATTGAGCCACGAACTGGGGTCCTTAGGGTTCACAGGCAAGTGCTTAATGACTAAGACATCTCTCCAGCACTTCTTGAATATTTTTATGTTTTCTTGGTATAAGTCTTTCATATCCATTGTTAGTGTTATTACAATGTATTGTTTTTTTTGTTGTTTTTGAAAGTGTGACAATGTCACTAATTTCTTTCTCTGTATCTTTGTCTTTTGCATATAGAAAGGATACTGATTTTTGTGCATTGATTTTGTGTCCTGCTACTTTGCTGAAGAAATTAATCATCTTTAAGTGATTTGAAGTGGAGTTTCTCAGGTCACACACACACACACACACACACACACGCACACACACATATAATCATGTCCTCTGTGAATAGGGCTAAATTAACTTCTTCCTTTCCAATTCGTATCCCTTTTATTTCTTTCTTCTGCCTTATTGCTTGGGCTAGGACATCAAGTACTGTTGAGGAGCAGAGGTGAGAGTGGGAGCCCTGTATAGCTCCTGATTTCAATAGGATTTCCTTAACTCTATCCCCATTATATATTAGTTGGGATTTAGGTGCTTTATATACAGCCTTTATTATATTGAGGTATAAAACAGCCATGCCTATTCTCTCCAACATTTTGATCATGAAGTACTGTTGCATTTTGTCAATGGCCTTTTCTGCATCTACTGAAATGGTCATGTGCTTTTTGTGTTTAAGCTAATTTATGTAGTGTATTACATTGACAGATTTCTGCATGTTGAACCAATTCTGCATTTCATGGTATAAAGCCTACTTGAACAAGGTGAAAAATGTTTTTGATGTGTTGTTGAATTTGGTTTGTGATGATTTTCTTCAGGATCTTTGTTCCTAAGTTCAACAGGGAAATAGGCCTAAAGTTTTCTTATTGTATCTGTCTGGTTTTGGTATTAGCATGATAATCACTTCATAAAAGGAGTTGGGGAGCATTCCCTGTTCTTTGATAATGTTGCACAGTTTGAGAAAAGTTGGTGTCAGTTCATCCATGAAGGTTTATAGAATTTGGCTGAGAAACCATCTAGTCCTGGACTCTTTCTTTTGGGGGAAGGTTTTGATTACCTTTTCAATCTCGATGGACATGATAGGTTTGTTTAGGAGATTAATCTGCTCTGACCTCCTTAATACCTTGTTTTGTGGAGTAGAGGTTTTGGAAGTAATTCCTAATGATTCCTCCAATTTCAATTAAATATGTTCTGATCTCTACTTTTCATTTCTAATTTTGTTGATTTGAAGTGTCCCTTTTTTTCACTTGATCAAATTGACCATGGGTTTATTAATATTATTTATTTTTTTCAAAATATTTTTTTCTTTGCTTAATCAATTTTCTTGTTTTCTTAGTTTCCAGTTCATTAATTTATGCTCTGATCTTGATTATTTCTTTCTATCTGGAGCTTTTGGATTTGAATTCTTCTTGTTTTTCCAATACCTTTAGGTGGATGGTTAGGTTATTGATTTGGGATCTCTCTGTCTTTGTTATGAAGGTATTTAGTGCTATGTATTTTCCCCTAAGTACTCCCTTCCTTGGGTCCCATAAGTTTTGGTATGATATGTTCTCATTATCATTCAATTCTAGAAATTTTGCAATTTTATTTTTAATTCATTTACTACCTGTTTATTGTTTAAGAGTGTGTTACTCATTCTCCAGGAGCTGATGGTTTTCCTGACACATCTCATTGTTAACTTCAAGCACTAAAGCATTATGATCTGATATCATGCAGGAAAATATGTCAAGTTTCCTAAATGTATGAAGGCAAGCTTTATGTCCCAGTATATGATCCTTTTTTTTAACTTTTTGGTTCACTTTTATTTGTTTATTTGGGAGTGACAGACAGAGAGAAAGAGGGAGAGAGAGAGAGAGAGAGAGAGAGAAAGAGAGAGAGAGAGAATGGGCATGCCAGGGCCTCCAGCTACTG
Source organism: Dipus sagitta (assembly GCA_036346955.1). NCBI lineage: Eukaryota > Metazoa > Chordata > Mammalia > Rodentia > Dipodidae > Dipus > Dipus sagitta. Next base: position 102,177,988 of record CM070774.1, on the reverse strand, counting down.
CAAACGAACTCCAGATGTGTGTGCCCCCTTATGCATCTGGCTAATGTGGGTCCTGGGGAATGGAGCCTTGAACCGGGGTCCTTAGGCTTCACAGACAATCACTTAACCACTACGCCATCTCTCAGCCCCCAGTATATGATCTTTTTTTAGAGAAGGTTCCATGGGCTCCTGAAAAGAATGTGTATTCTGTAGATTTGGAGTGGAATGTTCTGTGGATGTCCATTAGGTCTAGTTGATCAATGGTGTTGTTGAGCTCTCTTACTTCCCTGTTGATTTTCTGTTTAGATGGTCTATCTATTGCTAATAGTGGACTATTGAAATCCCTGACTATGATGGTGTTAGTGTTTATTTCTGTTTTATTGTCAAGTAGATTTTGTTTTATAAATTGTGGTGCACCTGTGTTTAGTGCATAAAGATTGATGATTGTGATATCTTCTTTTTGCATCATTCCCTTGATAAGTAAGAAGTGGACTTCTTTGTCTTTTTTGATTACTTTTGGTTTGAAGTCTATTTTATACAAAATTAGTATAGCAAAGCCATCTGTGTTTTTTTTTTAAACTTTAGTTTCATAGCTTATTTTTTATTTGGGTTGTTTTATCTCTTGTTATTTAGTTTTTTTGAGTTCTTTGTATATCCTGGATATTAATCTTCTGTCAGATGTATAGCTATCAAAGATTTTTCTCCAATTCTGTAGGTTGCCTCTTTATTCACAATGTCCATTACTGTACAAAACCTTTGTAATTTCATGAGGTTCCATGATGGAATAGGTCATGTGGAAACCTACTTTTTTGGACAATGGCACGTCCAGGAGCCATAGATTGTTACCAGAAATTTTTCAGTGCCTGATGCCCCAAAACATTACAGGCCATTGCTGAGGTCCTGGGTTTCCTACCAGGAATATATAGTAAGAACCTATTGCTTATGACTCCACATACTTGTGCTTCAAGGCCACTGAGAAATCCTACTTGAGATGAGCTGAAAACCTATTCTGTGTGAACCAACTGACAGAAATCTGGAAAAAGCTATGCTACATGCAGTTCCATGGGAGAGAGAGAAATCACCAGTGGAAAAAAATAACAGTGGATACTGCAAGCCTTAAATTTGGTCAACCTGACCAACTGACCCAAGGGGTGCAGTAGTGGCATGTCTGTTATGGGGGAAACCAACCACTCTCTAATTGGACTGGAGGCCCACTACATTGGTGGGGAATATATGCCTGATACTGAAAATCTATGATGCCAGAAGTCATGAGCCCTAGGGGTGCAATGTCTGCAAATTTCTGGCTAAATGTATATACTATGTTCACTGAAATGCCAATTGAGCACTTCTCTTAATGTTCATACCTATGTATTAATGCTACTCTCACTTTTGGTTAGAGAAGCTTCCCTTTTCAATGCTGATATGAAGTGACGGAAGGGTGCTCAACACTGAAATATATCTATCACATTTCCAAGGCTCAGGATCCATTGAGGAAGATGTGGCAGAAAGAATGTAGGAGCCAAAAGAAGTGTAGGACTCTTACAATGCATTCTTCCAGACACAAAATGGCTTGGATATCCTTAGCCATTCAGTGTCCACACAGGACCATCACAATAGGAAGAAAATATGATGACATCAAAACAAAAGAGAGACTGGTTGAGGGGGAAAGGGGTAAGATGAAGAGTTGAGATCCAAATGCAAAGTGGGGGTAGAAGGAAAGTACCATGGTTTATTGTCTATAATTATTGAAGTTGTCAATAAAAAAAAAAAAAAACAATAGTGGTAAAATAAAGAAAGAGTCAGAGACTTCTGGTCAAGATGGTGTCCGTCTAACGTCGCCTCACCTTACGGGGAAGAAAACATAAGATCCTTAAGGTTCAGGGTTTTTTTTTTTGTTGTTTGTTTGTTTAGGTGTTTGCTGATTCTAGTAGGCTTCCAGTGGGAGGGTGCAGAGGAGGAAAGAAGCGAATCTGCTGATTCCCACACTCTCGGGTAGCCCATTAGTCCGCCAATCCCCTCAAGTAGACATCCTAACCTCAGTCCCAATAGGAGGTCCCCTTTAAACTAACTGCAGGCTAGGTCACCTGCCCTAGGCTTTACTGCCATAGGGCAGAGCTGCATGGGCACAACTCTCATACCCGCCCAGACTTGCTGATGCCTGTGCATGATTACTATTTCTCTCCAGGAATGTTGACTCCCTTGCACACAATCGCCAACCCAGTCACCATTACAGCCCAGCCCTTCTCAGCTCTGCACATGCTCACCATCCCACTCACTGCTGCCCTTTTCCACCCCTGAACAGGGACCCATCCTAGTGTCTCTGCCTTAGCCTTTCTGAACTCCCATCCCACTCACTGCCAGCCCTCCACACCTGGTCAGCAGGCTAGCATCCCACACCCTAGACTTTCTGAAACATTGTGATGGGCAGACCACAACAAAAAAGAAAGAGCACAAAAAATCAGATTCAAATATATCCAGCTAGATTGCCCAGTCCCACAATGGATCTCTCTAATCAAAACATAGAAGAGGCAATAGGATAAGAACCCCCAAATTTAGAAACAAACTATGCAACCCTGGCCAAGCAAATAGCAGAACTTGCAGAAACTCAACAAAGCACCAATAATTGTATTAATGGTATGCTCACTAGATTAGACCTGTTAGAAAAGAACAAGAAAGGGTTCCTAAGACAGCTAAATGATCTGAAGGAGAGCAGAAAAAAAGAGGACCTCAATAACGAGGTGACTATGCCAGATGTAGTGGCACATGCTTTTAATCCTGGCACTTGGGAGGCAGAGGTAGCAGTATTGCCATGAGTTCAAGGCCACCCTGAGATTACATAGTGAATTCCAGGTCAACCTGGACTAGAGTGAAACCCTATCTCAAAAAATGAACCAACCAAACAAACAAACAAATGAATAAATAAATAAAACAAGAATGCACTCTAAGAAGCATTAAGAAAATCAGACAATGGATGAAATATAGGACTGGAAACTCTGCTAATACTGTAAGAAAAAAATAGGAGGAACTTTCCATAACATAGGAGTGGAAAAAGACTTCATGGACAAAACCCCAGTAGCTCAGGAAGTTACACAATTACTCAACCATTGGGATCTCAGGATGCCAGAAAGCTTTTTCACATACAAACATACAAAAAGCAGAGCCAATAGATTACCCACAGAATGGAAGAATATTTTTGCTGGATACACATTGGACGGAAGCCTAATTTATAGAATCTACAAAAATCTCAAAAATCTAAACAATAAAAAGTCAAACAACCCACTCCCAAAATGGGGCAGAAAATTGCACAGCGAGTTCTCAGAGGAAGAAATACAAATGGCAAACACACACTTAAGACAATGTTCAACATCTCTATTTATCTGGGAAATGCAAATTAAAACAAATATGAGATTCCACCTTACCACAGTAAGGATAGCAAACATTAAAATATCTAATGACAAAAAATGCTGGTGAGGATTTGGAGAAATACTAACCGTCATTTACTGTTGGTGGGAATGTAAGCTGGTACAACATTCATTGAAAGCAATATGGAGACTCCTATAATGGATGACTACAGAGGTACCAACATACTCAGTTATTCCCTTACTGGGCATTTACTCTAAAATCACCAAACCTCAGCTCAGAGATATTTGCTCAACCATGTTTATAGCTGCTCAATTCATAATAGCTGACAACTAGAATCAACCCATGTGCCCATCATTAGACAAGTGAATAACTAAGATGCGGTATATGTACATGATGGAATTCTATGCAGCAGTAAGGAAAAATGACACAATGAAATTTGAAAAAAAAAATGGTTGAACCTGGAACAGATCATTCTCAGTGAACTCACTCAACTACAGAAAGATAATCGTCACATGGTTTCACTCATTTGTGTTTCCTAACCTGAGTCTGCCGGTTATGCTGACATACCTAATAAACATCTTGAGGGCTGGGAAATAGGGATGGTGGGGCAGGAGGGGAGGGTCAGAGTGGGAAGGAGATGAAACACTGAACCCAGTTGAAATGGTACCATAAAATCCTACATCCTGAAAAACATACTAAAAATTTGAACCTTATTAGGGGCTTAGAGAGAATATCTGATTCACAAGGGCCTTAAGAGTGTATAATAAAGACTATCCTCAATCTTATCCTGTTTCTCTCTCTCTCTCTTTTCTCTTTCTCTTTTACATTACCTATATTTTTCTACCTTCTTCTCCCTTGGCACTGGACTGTAACTCCCAGTACCATCATGTGGGTATCATCTACAATGAGCTATTGATCAAAGAAACCTACAAGGTTTTTCAGAAGAAGAGAGAATTCTGTCAGAGTCCTTGATGACCCACCAAATGTTAATGGTAAGACCTTACTGCCAAAGACACCATATGCTGTTGGGACAGAACATGGAGTGATCTGGCTGGAAACTGGAAGAGAGTCAATCCCCAGACAGTTATCTTATCTACTGCCAGAAGGTGTTATGTGAGTGACTGGGAGAAAATGACCAACATTTGTCTATTCAGCTCGTGGTCTAAGCTACTCAGCAGCAATCAACCTGACGTGATGCTTGCACAAGTGCAATAGCGGCACACAGCCATGGTGGCTTACCAACTGCTATTTATTTGGCTAAAGTATCCACTCAGTGGAATGCAACCCATACCTGGAATGGGGAAACAAGTTAGAACCATATCCAAAAATGAGTTCACTCTCCAATATCAAGCTCCCACCACTCATGGGCTACAAGAGGGCCTACACCTATTAAATTCTATTTAAAATAATAATGGGTATCCATGTATCTTACGTTGATCTCACTCTCCATTGGAGAATTTGCTTCTCTTTTTCAGATGGATGCAAAACCTGAGGAGAGAATCCGCCCATCACATCCCACCAGGTTACCAGCTGAAACCATAAAGTTAGTATGGTAATGAGCAAGAGCTGCTTTCTTGGTGAACCTCGTATCAGCACAATGATGAAAGAGACAGACACAGAGAACTCTCAACTCCTACTGAATCAGATATCCAGATATCCAGAGACACAGAGATTCCCAAGACCTAGTCACTGAAATAGACCAATAATGAACCCAACATGGCTGAAGGAAATTCGCAGAAGAGGGCGCAGAAAGATTGTTAGAACCATAAATTGAGTCATTATGCACAGAGACATTGTCTCGCCCCCATAAACGATGGCCACCCCTACAATGCAATGCCCACAATCCTCATGGGGGGGGATGACAGGGAGAAGGCTAACGATGGTACCATCATGGCTGTATACACACTATATCCATAACTAATAAAAAAAGAAAGAGGCATGTTTGATGAAAATGTTTGTCATTATGAAGGAAACTGAGGAAAGGAATAAAACAAAAGTAGGTCAAAATGGAATTGCTATTAATAAACAAGTCAATGTCAGGAAGATAGAGAGCCATTAATAACACACTTTTAAAGTTCTTTTATTATATTTTATTTTTACTTATTTACAAGAGAGAGAGAGAAAACTAGGCAGAGAGAGACAATGGGTTCACCATGGCCTCTGGCCACTGCAAATGAACTTCAGATGTGTGCGCCCCATTGTGCATGGCTTACATGGATCCTGGGGAGTCATGAGTCCTTTAGCTTTGCAGGCAAGTGCCTTGCTACTAAACAATCTATCCAGCTGAATAATACATTTTTTAATAGCGTCTGGTGATAGTCCCTTCACACTTGTTAAAAATTAAACAAGGAGGGATAAATCGCTGGAGTGAAAAGATCACACCTGCAAAAGAAAGTTTCTGAAAGATGTTTCAGATGCTTCTAACTAAAGACATTTGGTTAGAAACTGAGACGTCTACAGAGGAAATTACAGAGCCAAGAATATCTGTGTGTTATGCTATGAAAATCATTGTGGTCCAGGAAAATTAAAGTCACAGGAGCAGAAAACCTAGGGTAAATCTTTAAGAAATATCAACCTGGAAGGTATACTGGGAAGAATAAAATATAGCAAGAAAAATAGGGAGGGACTTCAAAATACAATTATCTCAGAATTATTGAGAAATCTGGGTCAAATGCTACCAAGGCTTTCAAATATTCATAAAAATATAACTCAATTCTATTGGAGGTCCTGTCCTATATACTGGTGAGAGCAGAGGGAAGGAGAAGTCAAGTTATGGTAGTACTTTCTTGAAGGTTGGCTATGAAAGAGGATAGTGTGTAGGTTGAAGGAGGGGGATGGAAGATTTTTTTAAATTTTTTTGTTTATTTTTATTTGTTTATTTGAGAGCGACAGACAGAGAGAGAAAGAGGCAGATATAGAGAAACAATGGGTGTGTCAGGGCCTCTAGCCACTGCAAATGAACTCCAGAAGTGTGTGCCTCTTTGTGCATCTGGCTAACATAGGTCCTGAGGAATTGACCCTCGAACCAGGGTCCTTAGGCTTTATGGGCAAGCACTTAAATGCTAAGCCATCTCTCTAGCCCGGAGGATTTTTTTTTTTAATGACAATTATTTGACTATAATTATTCTGTTGTTTAAAATTGAGGTAGAGGCTTAGCTGACTAAAAATAAAGATGATAATTGATGAAAAGAAGTTCAGAAAATACAGAGATGGACATAGGAGCTATAGGTAGGATAAGACACCAAGGGAAAGAAACATACATTCAGTCCACAGACCAGTGACACTGGGCTCCATCCTGAGTTAAGTCTCGAGTTCCTAACAAAGACACTTAGGAGCATTATAACAAATGTGTGAAAGCCCCATCCCAGAGATTTTCTGGACTATGGTACTCATACTCATCACTTGAAGATATCAATGTCATATCAGCCAGAGTAAAATACAACTTCATTTATTTAGATGGCTATTTCTGAAGTGAGGTGTTCACCTGAAGAGAATTTTCACTCAATGTTTATAATCTTTCAAGAACAACTTAGTCTGCCCCTACCCACCTGGTGTTTTCTTGATTTTCTAGTTAAATGTGATGCATGTTCCAGCTTTAAAACAAAATAGGCATGCTAATTATTTAGGTGTAAATTGTGTAGGAAATCATTTGCTTTTATGCTGGAAATTTAGTAAAAGAGGTCTAGATAGGTGGCTTAGCAGATAAGGCACTTGCCTGCAAAGGCAAAGGACCCATGCTTAACTCCCCAGATTCCATGTAAGCTATACGTACAAGGTGACACATATGCAAGCATGTGTACAAGGTGACTCACACATCTGCAGTTCGGTTGCAGTGGCTGGAGGCCCTGACACATCATTTCTCTCTCTCTCTCTCATAAAAATATAAAAATAATAAAAAAAAACTTTCTGAAGTCAGGTGTGGTGGCACATGCCCTTAATCCCAGCACTTGGGAGGCAGAGGTAGAAGGATCGCTATGACTTTAAGGCCACCCTGAGACTACATAGTGAGCTAGAGTGAGACCCTGCCTCAAAAAAAAAAAAAAAAAAAAAAACTTTTTGCTTCTGGGATAGAGACCTGCTAGTGGGTCAGGCTTTTTGTTCTACAATTGTCAGGATTTTTCATGAAAGCAAAAGAAGAGGATATGATCTTATAAAAAATTATGTGATGGAATATTAAGCATCAGTAGAGGTTGGGCAAGCAAGGAGAGCATCAAGTGCATGTGCGTGTGTATGTGTGTGCATGCATGTGTGTGTTTGTGTGTGTGTATGTGAGTGTGTGTGTAGGATAACCATATGGCCACCAGCAATCCCAATTTTCTAGAGGTTGAGTTCCTGTTAAGTATGATTCTGCTGAGCTAAAATTAGAAACTCTTAGGCAAATTGGTAAAAATTGTTTGGCTTAATTAGCCTACAGCAATTCCTTATTGATATTTTCAGCAGCTTTACCTTTTGAGAAAATAGATAGGATTTGGCAGAAGCGAGCAGAAACTGGAATTTAGCCACCACTGTGAAGGTTAGATGTTCCTTTTCTGTAAGTGAAGAAATGCATATTCTTGGTATCAGGCTTTTAGTTTCTTCTCTATCATGGATGTGTGATATGGCCAACCTGTTTCTCTTTAGAGGTGTTTTAAATCCTGGGTCCCAGGTATATTCTGGCCTAGCTTGGATTCTTCTAATCCTTTATTTTGATTTGAACTTAGAGGTTTTACCAATGCAGGAAGATTTCATAGTTGGTGCCCAAATCACAATGAATCCTATAGTGTTTAATAATGAAAGGAGGAAAGATGCTATTCAGGAAGACCTACAAGGGGAGCCAGTTGATAAAGTTATTTAATGTACCCAAGAAGCTGTGTACAGCTGTGTTTGTCAGATAACTAATAAAATTTTAGCAGAACAACAATATTTTTCATTTTTATTCATGGACTGTGATAATTATACTGTAGGAAGTGGACAGGACATTTATCAATTCATGCCAGCCCCTTCATTGCAAAAATGATAGGAAGCAGTGGCTAAGTTTTTTTCTATCAGTGCCCTCTTATCTGTGGTTAACTCAAAATTTAAGCAAAATCCTCAATGCATCCATTTATCTGTGCAGCAAAAAATTTTTTTAAAGAAATAAAGGCAAATAATGCAGTGGTGAGCCCCTTAGATGGATGATAGATGAACTTCCTGTACTCTTTAACCTGTGGGTAGAATGGCTGAGTTTGGAACTTTACAGTCAGAATATAGTTAAAGACACATTTATTCCTCCTCAACACTGGTATGGAACCTTTTAATTCTGCCTATCCTTTCCATTCTAAACTTTCTAGTCATTTATTTTCAGGAAGAATTTAAAGGCTAGAGTGATATTTTCCAATTTTATAAACTTGTCTGCTGTGAGGAAGAGCAGTTTCCATTATGCAGCAAAGGGATTATCAGCCTCATGATGATAAATACATTTTTAAGTGTGCCTGCTTCCTAGGATTCAAAACATCCTTTTCCACAAGTCCATGGAGATGGTTTATGTCAGCACCTGCTGCTGTTTCTTCAGACTTGCTTTTTTCCCTAGCTAGCCTTATTCTTCCTATCATAAGAGATTAGTAATCATTGAGCAGATATGACTCTCCTCAAAACTGCCTCAGAAGTGGAATCATTATCACCTAGGTTTATACTCAAGCTTGACATTTGGCAGGTGGGTATGTGGTGAGCCTATTTCCTTAACAGGAAAATGGTGACAATGGAGGTACAAACCTCATAGGGTGCATGAGCAAATTAGCTGATATGTGAAAGGCACTCTGAGTGCTTGATGCAGAGGAAACTCCACTTACACTATCAGAGTTCAGTATACAAGACAAGCAGTTTTCACTTTTGTTTCTGGAGTTGGTTTTACAGATCTTAGATTTTTTTTTTTTTTTACTCTTCCATGACCATGTGTATGCATGCACATGTGTGTGTGTGTGTGTGTGTGTGTGTGTTCACACTGATCACACTTTTCTAATTCTTTCGTTCTTATTTAAATTTAACTTTTTAAACTTCTTAAAGAATAAGGAAAATAACTTGGGGATGTCATCAGTGACAGAACTTGCTTAGCATACACAAAGCTTTGGGCTTTAATCCCAAACACTTTAAAAGGAAAAAAAAAAAAAAGCCTAAATCTCACGATTAGATAAGACTGTACAGATTTACAGAGTACTTTAAGGGACAGAATCAGTAGTGTGGAAGATGTGACAACCCATCACACCTGTCCAAGACTACAGAAATGTGGTATTTCATATTAGCTTATAGAACTACATGAGCCCACACTAATCACCTGCCAATGAGTCATAAATATTTAGGCAGTGAGTATCCTTTCTTGAAACACAAACAGTCAGCATAAGATGTTGAAATACTGTGAAGAATAAAACATACCCTTCATTGAAGTCAGGTCAAAATTGCTGGCAGAAATCACATGACTGAGAGCAGCTTTCGGGGGGGGGGGGAAGCGTTTATTTTGGTTTACAGACTCAAGGGCAAGCTCCACGATGGCAGGGGGAAGCAATGGTCTGAGTGTAGTGTGGACATCATCCCCTCGCCAACATCAGGTGGACAATAGCAACAGGAGAGTGTGCCAACACTGGCAAGGGGACACTGGCCATATCCATAAGCCCGCCCCCAACAATACACTGGCTCCTGGAGGTGTTAATACACAAATCTCCATCAGCTGGGAACCTAGAATACAGAACACCTAACTTTATGGAGGATGCCTGAATCAAACTACCACATTCTGCTCTTAGCCCCCATAAACTGATACCTATGCATGATATAAAACACAATGCATTCATCTAACTTTAAAAGTCCCCATAATTTTCATCAATCCCAATGATTTTTAAACATGCCATAATCCAAGGTCTTTTAACTGAGCCATAATACCAAAAATACCCCCCAAAATCCATAATGGCATAGAATAAACACTCATCCTGCAAAAGATAGCATTGGGCATAGAAAAGAAATATTTGACCAATACAAGATTTAAACAAGGCAAACTCTGTAGCTCCAAGTCCAAGAACTCTAATCAGTAACAAATCTCCAAGTCCAATAATTCTAACCATTGAGAAATCTTTGGAGTTTCCAGTTCTGTCCCTCCAGCTAGGCTATTCACAGTCCTGGAAAACGTCATCCAGGGCTGGCAGCTCTCCCAGCCATCTCGTGGTCCCAGTATCTCCACTGGGTCTCCACTGCAATGCACAGTCCATCTTCATGGCTCCGTTGGGTCTCCATGCAGGCATCTAGCAAACTTGTTTCACACTGCCCATGGCCATTTCCAAACCAGAAGACAGTGCTGCCAATCCAATGACCTTCTTTTTCCTGCATTTCTTATACTCTATAATACCAGGTGGGATACCAATTTATTAATCCAGGGAGGGATAAAGTAGATTTTGAAGAACAGAGCACTCCTTCAGCATTCAGGCCCCTTCAAAAGACTGCATTCTTTCTATTGTCAGCTGCAGATCAGCTGGCCAAATCTCAATGGTTGTAATTTCTCAATTGCAGCTCAATGGGCAGAAGTTTCACCCAAAGATTTCATTTCTTTCTGTGCCGTAGCCCTCTGCTCACACCAGTCCATTTCTATGCAAAGCAACCCTGTGCATGTTCTTAGGATGTGGACATAATAGCAAGCATCTCACATAAACTTCTAGTCCAGTCCCAATAGTGGTCTTCCTCACCCTCATAAGCCAAACCTCACAGCCCTTAATTCTTAATGCATGTAGGACTTTCATCTTTGTCCAGAATAGTCCATCAAGCTGTACTTAGAAAACTGCAAGACATCTTTTAGGCCAAGGTTTCAAACCATTCTACATTGCTCTTGAAAATCAGCTCCAAAAGGCCAAAGCCACACAGTCAGGTGTCTAGCAGCAATTGACACCACTCCTCTGATCCAACATTACTCTTCAGTCAAGTTCTCATTGCTGGCAGAAATCACCTGACCAAAAGCAGCTTTTGTGATAAAAGGGATTATTTTGGCTTACAGACTCATGGGGAAGCTCCATAAGGGCAGGGGAAAATTATGGCATGAGCAGAGGGTAGGTATCACCCCCTGGCCAACATAAGGTGGACAATAGCAACAGGAGAGTGTAAAATACTTGCAAGCCCCCCCCCCAACAATACACTGCCTCCAAGAGGCATTAATTCCCAAATCTCCATCAGCTGGGAACCTATCATTCAGAAGACCTAAGTTTATGGGGGACAACTGAATTAAACCACCACACCATTTTAAGTACAAATGGGTAGATACCAGCTAGAGCTAGTGAGATAAGTTTAAAGAGGAAGAAAGCAGATGGTTTTTAATTTTCACCATTAGCATTTAGAAGACCCTTACTAAATGCATGATTATGTAGCATGTACTAATCCCAAAATCTTAATTTTTAAACATAGTTATCATTTTGAATTCTTGTCGGTGTATGAGACACAAATGATGGAATCATTTAAAAGTACAATGCATGCCGGGCGTGGTGGCACATGCCTTTAATCCCAGCACTCAGGAGGTAGTGGTAGGAGGATCATCACAAGTTCGAGGCCACCCTGAGGCTACATAGTGAATTCCAGATTTGCCTGAGCTAGAGTAAGACTCTACCTCAAAAAACCAAAAAAAAAAAAAAAAAAAAAAAAAAAAAAAAAAAAAAGTACAATGCTAACTATGAGGTAACAGTATAATTGTTCAAGAAGTCACTTGTTTATTCATTATATCCCTATTAAGTAGGCATACATACTGTTACAGGCACTGCACTGCACATTAAAATACCAGCATTGTAGAACAGGCTTCTCTCTCAGCAACTATTTTTAACTGTTGAGTTTTTTTTTTTTTTCTAGCAGAAAAAATATGATTAGGGGCAATGTGTTTGTATTAAAATAAAACTTGATTTCTGACAACTGGAGTTGACTAGGTTACATCATTTTGGCCTAAAACACATAAAAGAATACCTAAAGAACTGCTTTTTCTGGGAAATATCAGTTTTGTCCCATCCAAGAGCTAACCAGACTCAGCCATGCTTAGGTCAGTTAAGCTTGAACACATTCACTATTATATAGCCCTAGAAATCACTGATTTTCTCTTCCAAACATTGTCATAGCTGAGATATGCCATTGCCCTTTATTGTTGCCCTGTTCTTCCTGTCTAGAAGTACCAACCAATGCATGGTGCTGTTGCAGACACTGTTACTATAGTGATTAAAGAAACCAAAGAAACTAGATCCTTAATTACTTCCTTAAGTATTTAGTTTATTTTTTCTGTGTTATCTGAGAAAAACTTTTCTGGTATGTTTTTCTTACCAAGTACCCTTGGTGACATAATGAATGACACAGGATACATTTCTTTTCAACAAGCCTATAGTTTTCCTCAAAATAAAAATTTATTTTTCTGTCAAGTCAATTTCAATTTTCTGGTAGAGCCTTTCAGTAATATGTTTGGGTGTGTGAAGAATGACTCTAAGGCTGCTTCTAAGATGATTGGCCAAGGATGTGGTGACAGAGCACCACAGCAGAGTGGAGGAAGGAGCTTTACTTGCCATCCTTGGCAGAGGATGCTGCATAAGTGAGTTCTGATTACAACTGTGCAACAGATCAGCTGTAGCAGACAGATTCAGGTTCGCTGAGATGAACTTCCAGACCAGGCACAGTTGTGGAGGAAGGGATATTTATTGAAGCTTACAGATCCAGGGGAAGTTCCATAAATGGCAGAGGCTGGCCTGCCTTCACAGGACCAAGCAGAGAGAGAGAAGCACAAGCCAAAAGCCACACAGCACAGCACACTTCAGGAACTCCAGCTAGGCACACTTTGCATATCTTTAGATTGAAATATGAAACCCACCACCACACCTTAAGATCTACCCAATGACACTGCCTCCAGCCAGGTGCTAAAGATGCAAACTACAAACAAATAAACAACTGAATACATTGGGGGCCATCTATTCTATTCAAACCACCACATCAACATATGCTCATGATATGCCCAGTGCAGACTTTTAAAGCACATAGGTCTAAGGACTTGATGTGATTGCAATGTTCAATTTGGTTCTGTCTATAATTTCTGTTTTCTATATAATAAATATATCATATGTATCCACTTTCCTGTTTATAGGATGGAAGGACACTAATTAAAATTCTCATATTAAAAATGGATAGTGGCTAGAGTAAAAGGGGATAGTGAGGAGAGTTGTAATGCTACTTCTGTTCTTCAAGAACTTATCCAATTAAAATAACACAAAGATGCAAAATAAGTGAAAATACTCAATGTATTTTTACAGCATATAGAAAATGAACCTGGAGTTTTTAACTGTATGAGTGAGGAAAATATGTTTCCATAGATGGTGACCTGAGAAAGGTCTACTGGACAGGATGGACCTGAGTAGATGAAACAAACATGTAGCAAAGAACACAGAGCATGGTTTTGAGGATGAGAGTGACTTATGCCATAGTCATAAGACCAAAAGCAAGTCACACAATGCAACAATATAAATAAAATACACTACTGGAGCAGAGGTCTCAGAAATCAAGATGGCTGATGCTGAGAGCAAGATGAAAGGTTACGTGCTTGCATGGGGTACAGATCTATACATAGGGAGCTTCAAAGATGTTATGAAAGTCTATAACTGGACAAGAGATAATTTCTCTTCCTCTCTGTTGCATTTCAAAAGAAAATAGTCTGTTTTCTTCTGATTCGGTCAAAGCAAGACACAGAATTGAGGAAGAATGAAATAATGCATGTTTAAGATTAGATTCTTTGGAACGTGGAACATTTCAGTACAAATTTTCATTCATATTTATCACTACTCTCACCCAAATGCAAAACAGCATGAAAAAGTTTTTCTCTTTCTGTCCATCCATTTCTTTTTATTCACTCTCTCAGTTTCCTTTTTTTAAATTTTTAAGCAAAAGGTTTCTTGCACATCAAATGACTCTTTGAAAACAACATGTGTGAAGTGAAATCAGGTCAGCTCTAGAGGAAGAAGCACAATTGTTAGAGAAAACACAACTGTGAATCAAGAGTGGGAAGCTTTCCTTCTCAAAAGAAAAATGTTTTCTAGAAGGGCAAAGGATGCTTTTCAACCTTGACACAAGATTGTCTTTTAAGTAGCCAAAACACCATATAATAATTGAGATTTGGTGTTTTTGTTTGTTTCTCACAGCAACCTCTGATAACTGAATCAGTTAAAGTAAAACACTTAAATTAACTGAGCTGTACACAGACCTAAAGATTCCTAAGGCAGGAAATTACTTACTTTGACTCTCCAAACTTTTATATCCCTTTTGACATTGCACCCATGCCCCAAAGTTATTGTAGCTTAAATATAAGACACAGGAGATGTTAGATGCATTTCTAAACTTAAATTCCATATTTCTAGAGCTGCTTTGTATAAACTTAGTATTTTCTTGACCAGATTTCCCAGGGTCTTAAAATTCTAGCTCTAAAATCCTAGCCCTATCCTACATGCTGACTTTAGCTCATTGCTTTCAGAATAACTTCCCACAACTGGAATAGAATTTTTTTGTTGTTCTTGCCTTGAAGCTTTTTCCTATATGGAGGATTCTTCCTGGTAGAATATTAACCTCCTTTAGTACAAAGCTCAGAGGCTAATAGCTGGATGCTTCCAGGCTATCCCTTAGTTGAAACCGGCTTGAGCTATCATAGCAATTTCTGCCTTCTCTTGCTGCCTTTACAAAGTTCACCCTATATTGGATTTAGTTGCCTATATTGCTGTCTTCTAAATTTTAACACTATATATCCATATTCCTTGAGGAAAAGAATATTCTTCTTATTTAGTGCTGTATTATTGAGATATTTTATCAAAATCCTTTGAACACAGCAGTTTTATTATTAGACTCTGCTAAGATTGGAAGGTAGCTCACTAGCATAGCAGTTGCCTAGGACATGCAGGCCCTGGTTTAATCCTCAGTAACACAAACATAAGTAAAAGAATAAATACAATCTACTGAGTTAGATAAAAATCCACCTCCATCTTTGAAAAACAGATTTAATGGGTACATAGAATTTGATGTAGAGGATGATTGTCTAAATATAAACACACAAGCTTGCTATGGATATGCTATGTGCCTAGATAGTTATGGTCTGAATATAAAATGAGCCCTCTAGGCTTCTGCTTTGAGTACTTAGTCTCAATCTTCCGGTACTACTTTGAAGGCCATGGAGCCTTCAGGAGCAGGGGCTTGGCTGGGAGAAACAGGTAACTATGAGCAGACCTTTGAAGAACATATTCACTCAGTGTTATGAATGCTAGGCCCACAGATGATAGAAATTTGAGGTGGAGCTTTGCTGGATGTGGTGTGCTATTGGGGTGGGCTTAGGGGTGTAATATATGGACCCTCTTGCCAGAACTTGGCTCACTCTCCTGTTGTTTTCTAGCTGCTGTGGCAGAACTGATGTTCATTCTCTGCTCAAGTCAAGCTTTCCCCCTGCCATCATGAAACTTTTCCCCTTGATTAAAAAAAAAAAAAAAAAAAAAAAAAAAAACACCTCTCTAATCAGCTGCTTTTTCACAGCAATGAGAAGATAAATGAAACACCCTGTTGTAGTCCGGTTCACATTAATGATACAAATCACCAAACTAAGAGGAACTTCTGGGAAAAAGAGGTTTATTTTGGCTTTCAGGCTCAAGGGGGAAGGTCCTCAATGGCAGGGGAAAATAATGGCATAATGGCATGAGGAGAGGGTGGACATCACCCCCTGCCCAACAGAAGGTGGACAATAGCAACAACAGGAGAGTGTGCCAAACACTGGCAAGGGAAAACTGGCTATAAAACCCATAAGCCTGCCCCCAACAATACACTCACTCCAGGAGGCGTTAATTCCCCAATCTCTATCAGCTGGGAATCTACCATTCAGAACACCTAAGTTTACGGGGGACACCTGAATCAAACCACCACATTCTTCCCCGGCCCCCCAAAACTGATATCCATATATGATATAATATACAATGCATTCAGTTCAACTTTAAAAGTCCCCATAGTTTTTTTTATCAATTCCAATGATATTCCTATATCCCCATAGGCCAAGGTCTTATAACTGAGTCATAATACCAAAAAATAACCTCAAAAAACCCATAATGGCACAGAATAAATACTCACACTGCAAAAGATGGCATTGGGCATAGCAAAGAAATATTCAACCAATACAAGATTTAAAACAACCAGGGCAACTATCTAATGCTCTAACTCCAAGGCCAACAACGCTAGCCAGTGACAAATCTCCAAGTCCAATAATTGTAACCAGCAACAAGTCTCTGGCATTCCAATTCCACCCCTCTAGGTAGGCTACTCACAGTCCTTCATTGGGACTGGCAGGTTTCTTTAGCAGCCACCTCGTGGTCCCAACATCTCCACTTAGTCTCCACTGCAATCTACAGTTCATCTTCATGGCCCCATGGGGTGTCTATGCAGGCATCTAGCAAACCTGCTTCACACTACCCATAGCCATTTCCAAAACACAAGACCGCATTGCAAAATCAATGACCCTCTTTCCTGCATTTCTTATACTCCACAATACCAGGTAGGGTGCCAATTTGTTAATCCAGGGGGGAATAAAGCAGACTTAAAAAGAACAGGACATTTCTTGAGTACTCAGGCCCTTCCAAAGAGTCTACATTCTTCCTGTTGCCCCAGTGCAGATCAGCTGGCGTAAGCTCAAAGATTGTAATATCTCAATTGTAGCTGACCAGGCAGCAGTTTTGGCCTAAACATTTCTTTCTGTGCCATAACCCTCTGCTTACATCACTCCATTTCTAAGCAAAGCAACTCTGCAAAACTTCTCAGGACATGGCCATGAGAGCAAGCTTCTCACAGCAAGAGGGAACCTCAAGAGGGAAGCTCCACAATGGCAGGAGAAAACAATGGCATGAGCAGAGGGTGGACATCGCCCCTGCCCAACAGAAGGAGGACAATAGCAACAGGAGAGTGTGCCAAACACTGGCAAGGGAAAAACTGGCCATAACACCCATAAACCCACCCCAACAATTCCCAAATCTCTATCAGCTGGGAATCTAGCATTCAGAACATCTAAGTTTATGGGCGACACCTGAATCAAACCACCACACATCCACCTTGTGCCATGTTCTCTACTTGTTGCCTACCTGTTGTCACTAAGAGCCACTCCTGCCACCATGCATTCCCCACCACAAAACCTGTCTGAAACTCTATAAGGAACAATAAATCTTTACTCCTTTAAGCTGTTCTATAATGTGTTTGTCATAATGCTAAACAATGCATACAATGAACACATATGTATTATGAATATATATGACCTCAAATGATGTGACATATATGGTCCAATTCAAAAATACTATAGTTTTCAGAGAAACAAAAAGTTCACATCTTCCACGTCAAATATGATAAAATTATTAAAAACTTTCTTCACACTATAAATGTATACTGAAATATATTGGCTATATCCTGAAATATACTTCTCTTGTTTGGAGTGAACTTTGTCACTACACTTTCAAATTTTGTTCACTTATTATTTATTGGTAATGCCATAGCATGTCATGTTAAATTCATTTAGTGTTGCTTTGAGGCATATAACTTTTTAGTTACTGGGACAAGTACCCAATCTGAAAAGAGAAGCATCTCTAACCAGAAGTGAGAGTAGCATTAATAAATGAATATGAACATTCAGTGTAATGCTTTCAGGACAATTTGGTGAGAGTCATATATGCATTTATCCAGAGAAGAGCAGGCTTTATACCACTAAGGCTCATGACCTCCCCTGCTTTTGATGACGTTTTCAGTACCAGACACGTATTCCCTCCCATAGAGCAGGCCTTCAGTCCAATTAGAGAGCAGTTGGTTTCCCCCAGAGTAGATATGCCACTATTGCACTTGTTCAGCCATTTGGCCTGTCTGGGAAAACTTGAGGCTTCCAGTGTCCACTGTTTTCACTGCTGATGACTCCTATTTCCCATAAGGCTGAATACAGTACAGCTTTTTCAATCTTTCAGCTGGCTGGTCTACAGGGAGGTTTTCTGCTCAACATCAGCTTATTTCTCAGTGACATTGTCACTCAGGCATGTGAAGTCTTCAGCAATAGGGGCTTACCATCTCTTTCTCATGGGAAACCAAGGGCCTTGACAATAGCCTATAATGTTTTGGAGGCAACAGGAACCTACCTGGGCAACTACTCACTGGAAGGTATCCCATCCCTGGCACTGAAAATTTTCTAGTAACAATCTATGGCTTCTGGATGTGTGATTATTCAAGAAAGTAGATTTTCACATGTATTATTCACAATATCTTGAATTTTGATTGACCATCCCCACCTGCCCTTCTTTTATACAGTCTCTTCCCCTGACCTCGCTTAGGCCTTTCCCCTCTGTGTAATCTGTTCTTCTACTTACATATATACGATGCCATCCCCTTAAGACCTTCCCTCTCCTCCCTCCCTTATAGCCTTTTTCTAGCTTATGGGCCTCTGCTACTGAATTTTGTTTCTACCTCACACACAAGTCTATACATTTGTCACTAGGATCCATATATGACAGCAAACATTTGATGTTTTGTTTTCTGGGCCTGAGTTACCTCACTTGGTATAATACTTTCCAGATCCATCCATTTACTTGCACATTTCATAATGTCATTTTTCTTTACTGCTGAATAGAACTCCATTGTGTGAATGTACCTCATTTTTTATTATCCATTCATCTGTGGATGGACATCTAGGCTGGTTCCATTTTCTAGCTATTGTGAATACAGCAGCAATAAACATGGTTATGCAAGTATCTCTAAGGTAGTGAGAAGATTCATTAGGATATATATCTAGGAGTGCTATAGCTGGATCATATGGTAAATCTATTTTTAGATGTTCCAAGAGCCTTCCAACTGATTTCCATAATGGCTGTACCAGATTACATTCCCACCAACAGTGTAGAAGGGTTCCCCTTTTACCACAGCCTCACCAACTTTTATTGTCAATTATTTTCTTTATGGTAGCCATTCTGACAGGAGAGAGATGGAATCTCAAGGTAGTTTTAATTAGCATTTCCCAACATCTTTTGAGATGATCATGTGATTTTTGTCCTTCAGACCATTTATATGATGTATTATATTTATTGACCTGCATATGTTGGACCATCCCTGCATCCCTGTGATGAAGTCAACTTGGTTGGGGTGAATAATCTTTTTGATATATTCTTGTATTCTGTTTGCCAATATTTTGTTGAGAATTTTTGTATCTATGTTCATTAAGCAGATTGGTCTGTAATTTTCTTTTTTGTTCTGTCTTTGTCTGGTTTTGGAATAAGGGTGATGCTGGCTTCATAGAAAGAGTTTGGTAGAATTCCTTCCTTTTCTATTTCATGGAAAATTTTGAGAAGCAGTGGTGTTAGTCCTTCCATGAAGGTCTGGTAAAATTCACCAGTGAATCCATCTGGGCCTAGACTTTTTTAAGCTGGGTGGCTTTTTATTACTGCTTGGATCTCTATACTTGTTTAGGTCTACTTAAATAGTTTATCTCATCTTCATTTATTTTTGGTAGGTCATATGATTCAAGGAAATCATCCATTTCTTTCAGATTTTCAAACTTAGAGGCATATATATTCTTAAAGTATGTCCTTATAGTTTTCTAAATTTCTTTGGTATCTGTTGTAATGGTGCCTTTTTCATCTCTAATTTGATTAATTTTTGTTTCTCCTCTCTTTCTTCTAGTTAAATTTTGTAA
The DNA here is from genome assembly GCA_036346955.1 of Dipus sagitta. Classification (NCBI taxonomy): domain Eukaryota; kingdom Metazoa; phylum Chordata; class Mammalia; order Rodentia; family Dipodidae; genus Dipus; species Dipus sagitta. The sequence continues at coordinate 102,157,968 of CM070774.1, read as the reverse complement.
GGATTTATCCATCTTGTTTATTCTTTCAAAGAACCAACTCTTTTTTTCACTTATTCTTTGGATAATTATTTTTTTGTTGTCATGTCTATTTCATTAATTTCTCCCCTAACCTTTATTATTTCTTCTCAGCTACTGATTTTTGGTTTTTCTTGTTCTTCTTTTTCCAAGGCCTAAAGGTAAAGCATTAAATTGTTTATTTGTGACCTCTAACTTCTTAATATAGGCACTTAGAGCTATAAATTTCCCTCTTAGGACCGCCTTCATTGTGTCCTAAATGATTTGGTATGTTGTATTATCATCATCATTTGATTCTATGAATTTATTTTTATTTTTTAAATGTTTTATTTATTTATTTATTTGAGAGCAACAGACAGAGAAAGAGAGAATGGGCACGCCAGGGCCTCCAGCCACTGCACACAGAGTCCAGACGTGTACGCCCCCTTATGCATCTGGCTAACGTGGGTCCTGGGGAATCGAGCCTCAAACCAGAATCCTTAGGCTTCACAGGCAAGCGCTTAACCACTAATCCATCTCTCCAGCCCTGAATTTATTGATTTCCTTTTTCATTTCAATGAATCATTGCTCATTCAATAGTATGTTGTTTAGTCTACACAAATTTCTTTATGCTCTGTAGCTTTTGTTTTTGCTGATTTGCATTTAATGCCACTGTGTTCAGATAGAATACAAGGGATTAATTCATTGTTCCTATACTTGTTGAGATTTGCATTGTGTCCTAATATATGGTCTATTTTAGAGAATGTTCCATGTGCATCTTAGAAAAATGCATATACTCCAGCATTTGTATGGAATTTTCTGTAGATATCTGTTAAGTCCATTTGTTCCATGACATCAGTAAATACAGATATCTTTCTGTTATTTTTTTTTGCTGGGATGACCTGTCAGTTGATTTAAGTGGGGTATTGAAGTCACCCACTACAATTGTGCTTGATGCTATCTGTGACCTTAAGTCTAATAGTGTTTGTTCGATGGAACTGGGAGCCCTTATGTTATGTGCATATATGTTTAGGATTGTAATGTCCTCCTGTTAGAGTGTTCCTTTAACCAGTATTAAATGACCTTCTTTATCTTTCCTCACTAATGTTGGTTTGAAGTCCATCCTGTCATATATTAGGATAGCAACCCCTGCTTGTTTCCTAGGCCCATTTGCTTGAAATGCCGTTTTCCATCCTTTTACCCTAAGATAGTGTCTATCTTTTATTGATTGATGAGTTTCCTGTAGGCAACAGATGGCAGGATCCTGCCTTTTAATCCAGTCTGCAAGCCTGTATCTTTTGGTTAGTGCATTGAGGCCATCGATATTAAAAGTTATTATTGAAAGGTATGCATTTATTCTCACCATTCTTATTTTGTAGTGTTTCCTATTTCCCCTTTACTTGTTTGTTTTAACTGTTATCTCTTCAGCATGAAAACTTATTTCAAATATTTTCTGTAGAGCTGATCATAAATTCCTTTAGCCTATTTTTGTTGTTGAATGTCCTTATTTCGCCATCAGCTTAAATAGATAGCTTTGCAGGATAATGTAATCTTAGTTGACAGTTGTTATTTTTCAGAACTTGGAATATATCATTCCAAGCCCTTCTGACATTTAAAGTTTGTGTTGAGTAATCTGCAGTTATTCTTATGGGCTTGCCTTTGTAGGTGACTTGCTTTTTCTCTCTGACTGTTTTCAATACAATTTCTTTGTTTACGTGTTTAGTAGTTTAATTATAACACAGCAAGGAGAGTTTCTTTCCAGGTTTTGTCTGGTGTTCTAAAAGCTTCTGTATCTGCATTGGTGTTCTCTTTCCAAGTTTGAGGAAATTTTTATTCTATGATTTTGTTGAAAACACCTACTAAGCCTCTGGATTGAAATTCTTCTCCTTCTGTTATACCTTGAATTGTTATGTTTGATCTTTTCACAGGGTCCTAGATGTCTTGAAATTTCCATTCATACCTTCCTATTAGCTTGCCTTTCTCTTTGTTGGACTGTATTAGGTCTTTCATTTGGTCTTCTAAATTATACATTCTGTTTTCATCTTCATCCATTCTACTGGTGAGACTTTCCACAGAGTTTTTTTTTTGTTTTTTTTTTTTTTTTTTTTTTTTTCACTGACTGTCTTCTTCAGAGCTAGAATTTCAGCCAGATTTTCTTCAGTATTTCTTTTTCCTTACTCATGTCTTGTAATGACCTCCTTATTTCCTTAAGCTGGTATCCTGTGTTCTCTTTCAGAAGTTTGTTTTCTTCTTTAATTCCTTTTTCTTCTTCATTACTTTCATTTCTTCTTTTATTTCTTTGAGTATAGATACCATCATTTTTTGAAATCTTTGTCAGGCATTTCATCTAAAGCGGTCTCATTGGTGATCTTTTCTGATGGATTTATAATTTTTGGTGGGGCTGTATTGTCTTGATTCTTTGAGTTTCTTTTATTATATTGTAGTGGCTTTTACATCCTGAATAGATTTGATTTTTGAGTTTTCTCCTTATCTGTAGTGTACTTAGATGTAGCAATCTACCTTTATTTTCTTTCAGGATATGAGTTAAGGGTGCCAGGTGTAGTTCTTGCACCCCAGTACAAGAAAAATTTACTGGAAAATTCTAAACTTCAACTGAGCAATGTAATACAATGAATAAAAAACAGCAGAAATTATGCAGTTGTGGGGATTAAAATGAACAGTCTTATAAAGCCAAAATCCTAAGGGTGTATGTTGTTCTACACCCTTAATTTATCAACTGTGAGGCAGAGATTTCTGTTCTGAATTGGGTTCCAGGTCAGCTTGTATCTGCCCCTGTCCTCAGTACTGACACAAGCAAAAGACAAAGGCTCTATAAATATGAAAGCATCAAAGGCAACAATATTCAACCCCCAAAATACTGGTTATTTGAAAATGGTAAAGCCAACCAAGAATATATAACCCATACCTGCCCTGACAAGGAGAGATTAGGTCTTCCAATGCAGGCCTATCTGCTTTTTTTTTTTTTTTTTTCATTCAGTCTCATTACCTTTTGAGGTGGCTTCCAGTCTCATCAGTGCTGAGTGCCGACCTTGATCCCTCTGTATTGTGCTATGGAGCTGGAGCTCTGATCAGCTGTGCTGTCTGCACTGCCACTGGGGATGGGATAGTTCAGACTTCTGGAGTTGTTCATGTAGTTCCACCTGTGTCCACTTCAGTAGTTCCTTAGTTGACCTTCAGATTTCTTAACTTTGCAAGAAGACTGCTGAAGTTGGAAAAAAAAGAAAAAAGAAAAAAAGAAAAAAATGCCTTGTTTTGTCTCTGCTGCTGCCACTACTTGGCGCACCTGGAGGGGGGTGGTGCCTGATGGATGTGTGGATCATGTGGATTGGTGGGCAACAGGCACCTCAGTGGGATTCTTGTTGTTTTCCTCCTTTCTGGTGGATCTTTGTCTCTCTGGCTTCTCTGCTGTTTTTAAAAATAACCTATACTCCTTCACTTTTCAGAAGAAAAGTGTATTTTGCAGGGGTTTTGCTAAAATACCACCCTAGGCTGGTTTGGCATGGCTCTTATGCCTCCATCTTACCCAGAAGTCTTTGAAATCTTGTCTATTTCTTAATGATAGCCATTCTAACTAGGGTAGGATGGTGTCTCAAAGTTGATGGGTGTTTGCCTGATGGCTATGGATGTTGAATATTTTCTTAAGTATTTACTGGCCATTTGTGATTCTTCTCTTTTGAACTGTCTGGCCATTTCATTAGCCCATTTGGTGTTTTTAAGTAATGTTTCCTCAGAGGCATCCTTCAGTGAAGTATTGAGTGAAACCAAGGCAAGTGCCTAAGAGGATCCTTTGGGAATCACCTCAAACTAAAACATCCTACCACATGGCGTAATATATAATCACAACTCTGGGAGGAAAATATCTGTATCATTCTTTCTTTTACCTAAAATTGTGTACCAGAAACTCAGGTTTCTTCTTCATTGCCTCCAATTACCTGGGAGGTGAAAGATAACTGGTAGGAAATTTAAATGTCCTAGTACCCTTGCATACCATTTCAGCAGTGTTTAATTTTTCCACTAAGCATTTTCCTGGTTATCTTTTATTTTTCCTAAACAAGTTTTATGACTCACAAAACTTGATTCTGTTAGGTTTTTTTGTTTGTTTGTTTGTTTGTTTTTGCTTCAGAGGATGGACATGCTTTTGGAGATTCCTACTTTATCATTTTTAATGGCATCATACCCCAAAAGGTGTCCCATGTGATTAATAAGAAACGAGAGAAAAAGACTGAGACATCAAGAAGAATAATGGAAGTATAATGGAGGAAATTTGATAGATATACCCATTAAGATCATCTTTGAGGCTGCCAACTTCCTGGAGTGAGGCAATATGCTCACCCACTTGAATATCTATGTGGCTGGTATTATCAACAGCTAGGTACAGGAATGTTTAGGACTCCTCTGTGATGTTAAGAAATAGGACCATTGAAGAGAATGACAAAATTATTAAGGGCACAATGCTTACATACAACATCTAACCTACACTGTGCATTATTAAAGGTGATTTATTCTTTCCACTTTTTATTATATTGATAAAATGTAGTCAAAGTAACTATAATTCTATTAAAATATTTTATTGTCATAAAATATGTTTATAAACAAAATGCATATATATCAATTGTATTCTGCTTTCTTTGATGTTCCTGTTTCTAAATCAGGTTAACTCTTTTGTAAACAAACAGAAATTCTTTGTGATACATTGGTCATATATTCATGTGAAATCTTCTAATCCTTTTTTTCATGAATATCCATATTTTTAAATATAAGTTCACTAAAGACAGTTAATAAATAATACTACAAATATTTTTATGAAAAGAAAATTTAATGCCAAAAATTTTATTAAGTGATGCTTCCTGGTTGACAAAAATGACAAGGTTTAAATTCCATGACCTTCCTATTTCATCATTAAATTTGAATATCTTTCCTATAAGTGTCCAAGCTTCCTAATTACCCATGTAGATGCTTCAGGATAAAGAGTAGTCACCTGTATCATTTTTTCTTTTGAAGATTTTTTTGGCTCAGGATTCATAACAACACAGGGTTTTGTTTTCTTTTGCTTTGGGTATAGGAAAGGTGGAAAATTCAAAAATTTTTGAATTTTTTTCTTTTCAATCTTCCTTATAAAACAGATATGTCAAGCTACCATCAATTGTGGTCTACAAGAGGGCCTACACCTATTAAATTCTCTATAAAAAAAAAAGTAAGGGCTATCTCATCTGTCCTGGTGCTAACTTACTCTCCGTTGAAGATTCTGCTTCTCTTTTTCAGATAGATGTAGATCCTAAGGAGAGAGCCACCCCATCATACCTCAAAAGGGCCCCAGCTGAAACTAAGAAAAATTAGAGAAACAAGCAAGGGGGCTGTTTTCCTGATGAACCAGATACCAGCACAAGGGGGAAGGAGATCAGCACAGAGAAAAATCAACTCCTACCAAATCAGAGAGCCAGAGCCTCAGAGGCCCCCAACACCTCATCACTGAAGCAGACCAAAAATGAACCCAACATGGCTCAGGGAAATTTTGTGAAAGAGGGGGGCGGAAAGAATGTCAGAGCCACATGTTGGCTCATGATATGCAGAGACATTTATCTTACCCATAACTGTGGGCTAACTCCACAATGCATGACCCATATACCTCAACAAGGAGGGGCCAAGGGGAGGGGGTAGGTCACAGATGAGCCTAATAATGGTACCAAACTGACTGTATTTGCTGAATACAAAATTAATAAAGAAAAAAAAGAAAAAGAAAAAGAAAAAAAAACATATGTTACTCCGTTAAAGAAAGTCATTTCCTGAGTTGTATCTACACAGAAGCAAATGGATAACATTTAATAATTTTTATTACATACATACTTAGTATGTATGTATACTTAGTATACATCATGCATTGGTACCATCCTTTTCCTTGTCCCTACCCCCATTCTGCTGGGTGTCCTCCTCATTGGGGTGGCAGGTATCCCTCCATGGGGTTGTGGATTATAAGTTATGGATACAGCAGTGAGTTGTTGGAGCTTGAGGAAATACCTCTGTGAATGATGTCCCAAACTGTGGTTCTTACAATCTTTCCACCCATTCATCTAAAAATTTCCCCGAGCCATTTTGGGTTTGTGTTAAGTCTACTTAAGTGATGAGCTCCTAGGAGCCTCTGGACTCTGCTTTGGTAGGTGTTGAGTATCCACAATGTCTGTCTCCTACACCCTGGAAATGATTGTCAGTCTCACCAAGGAAGCTGCATTCTTGCTCATCTCCCCAATTCCTCTGTGGTTTCAGCTGGGGCTTGGCTGACATTCAAGGAGTAGTTTAACTCTTTGGGGCTCACTACCTTCTGAAAAAGAAGAACAGATTCTCCAACACAGAGTGAAGTCATCATAGGTTAAATGGGATAAGTGTTATTAATTTTGGAAGAATTTGATGGATATAGCCCCGCTTTTAGCCAAAACTAGTGGGAGCTTGGCATTGGAGATCATAAACTTTGTCTCCAAAGGATTGTTACCTGTTTACCAATTACAGATATGGGTTACTTACTACTGAGTTGATGTCTTAGCCAATCAGAAGGTTATTGATTATGCACCAACTCTGTATGTCACTATTGCACTGATGTGTACATCTTGTCAGAGTGTTTGCTTCTGAGTAGCTTAGACACCTGGTTGCTCAGAACTATTGTTGGCCACTTTCCCTTAGTAGCTCATGTAATGCCTTCCAGTCATAGACTGGGGTCTGACTCTCTTCTGGATTCCAACCAGGTTGCTCCATGTTCTGCACTGCCAGCACATAGTGTCTTCAGCAACAGGGTCTTACCATTTACCACAGGTGGGTAATCAAGTGCTTTGAATGAAGCCTGCCTTGTTTGGTGACCTTTTATGTCTCCCCACTGAACAGCTCAGTTTGGGTAGCAACCATTTTCTGGTACTTGGAGTTACAGGACAAAGCCAAAAATAATTAAGAGTAATATTCATCCCACCCTCTCCAGGGCTCTAATTTTCATGTGCTCCAACTATAGTCCTGTTGAGGGATCAATCTTTTAGTCTGTCTTAAAGGACAAAGGTTCCTGTGGTAATAGTTCATTTTAGGTTTAGTTTTATGTTCATTTTTCCCCCAACCTCCCTTTTCCCTAGCCCCAAACACTTCCATACCTATTTTCAGGCCCTTGGGTTGTTTATCATGTAAGTCAACCACTTGAGCTGATCCATGTTAGGAACCTCAAATGAGTGAGACCATGTGGCATTTTTCCTTTTGTGATTGTGTGAGTTTGCTGAGAATGATCTGTACCAAGTCTGTACGTTTTTCTACAGATATCATTGTCATTTTTTTTTCTTAGTGCTGAGTAGAATTCCACTGTGCAAATGTACCACAACTTCATTATCAATTTGTCCAATTATGGGCATCTGGATTGATTCCAGTTCTTAGCTATTATGAGTTGAACAGTTACAAACATGGTGGAGCAAATACTTCTGTAGTGAAGCTTGAAGCATTTAGGGTAAATACCCAGTAAGAGAATAACTAGGTCTGTTGGTAGTATTATATTCATCCTTTATAGGAACTTTTATATTGATATCCATAGTGATTGTACAAGTTTATATTCCGTCCAACAGTGAATGAGGGTTCCTCTTTCTTCACTTTCTCACCAACATTTGTTGTCATTTTATTTTTTAGTAGTTACCCTCCTTACTGGAATAAAGTAGAATCACATAGTTGTTTTAATTTGCATTTCTATGATGGTTGGAAATGTTGAATATTTTCTTTTCTGTGAGTTAGCCATATGAATTTTTTCCTCTGAGAATTCCCTATTCTGTTTTCTGCCCCATTTTTGGATTGAGTTATTTGATTGTTTTTTTTTTTCTTTCTTTTTTTTTTTTTGTTTAGGTTTTTTTGTGTGTTCTTTGTAGATTCTAGATATTAGGCCTCTGTCAGCAGTAGAGCTGGTGAAAAATTTCTCCCATTCTGTGGGTAATTTACTGTCTCTGATTATAGCATGTTTATGCAAAATCTTTTTAGCTTCATATGGCCCCATTGGTTGAATAATTGTTTAATTTTTTGAGCTGATGGGATTTTGTTCAGGAAGTCTTTCCCTACTCCTATATCATGGAGAGTTCCTTTTATTTTTTCTTCCAGTATGAGAAAAGATTCCGATCTTATATTGAGGTCTGATCCATTTGGACTTGATTTTTGTGTATTGTGAGATGAGTGGGTTTAGTTTCATTTTTCTATAATGTGGTTATCCAAATAGTCCAGCACCATTTTTTGAAGGTGTTATCTTTTCTTCAGTCTTTGTTATTGGCACCTTTGTCAAAGATCAAGTAGCTGTAGTCACTTGACATCAGGGCCAGGTCTTCAGTTCTTTCCCATTGGTCTATATTTCTGTTTTTATGCCAGTACCATGCTATTTTTGTTACTATGACTTTGTAGTATAGCTTTAAATTGGATATGGTGATACATCTAGAGTTATTTCTTTTGCTGAGGATAAGTTTGTATATCCAAGGTATGCTACTGTTCCATATGAATTTATACATCATTTTTTTTTCTATCTCTGTGAAGAATGATGCTGGAATTTTATTGGCATTGCATTAAATCTGTATAGTGTTTTTGGTAGAATTGCCATTTTGACAATATTAATTCTATGTATCTAGGAGCATGCAAGGTCTTCCTATGTTCCTAAGACCACCTCAATTTCCTTCTTGATTGTTTTCATATTTTCATTATGTAGGTATTTCAGTTCCTTTGTTAGTGTTATCCTAAGGTATTTAATTTTCTTTCCTGCTATTGAAAATGGTATGGCCCCACTGATTGCTGTCTGTGGAGAGCGGGCGTGGATGGCCACCCGGGCTTCCTGCCAAGGGTGCTGCGGGCTTCCTGCCAAGGTCGCTGCCCCAAGGCCGCCCGGGCTTCCTGCCAAGTCTCCGCGAGTATGGCGGCCATTACAAGATGGCGCCTGGGCTGGCTGCCAAGTATCATGACTAAGCATCACTTCCTGCTTCCCCTTCGTACACACTGCAAAGTGCGCATGTACAACACTACGTATGATTAGATCACCATCAGGTGGTTGACTGCGCCCTGTTGCTTACGCCCACGTGGCAGCTGCTGATTAGGTTAGGCGGGCTATTTAAAGGGAGGAGGGCTTGTTATCAGGGCCCCACACCCCCAGATGTCAAGGATTCCTGAATAAACTGCTTCGAGAAGACTCCCGATTGCCGTTGCCTTATTCCGCTGGACGGGAAGGGTAGCGACAAGTGGTGGCCCGTACGGGGACTCAGAACTCGAAGTAGTCAGGGCAGCTAGACTGCAGCTAGCTGGTAAGTTCCCAGGTAAGTTGGGACTTAGTGTTCAGTTCTCAGTAAGGAGAACCTTCTATATAGTTCAGTTCTCAGTAAGGAGAACCTTCTATATAAGTTCAGTTCTCAGTAAGGAGAACCTTCTATATAAGTTCAGTTCTCAGTAAGGAGAACCTTCTATATAAGTTCAGTTCTCAGTAAGGAGAACCTTCTATATAAGTTCAGTTCTCAGTAAGGAGAACCTTCCTATAAAATAAGAAATAAGTACTATAAAATAAGTGATAAATATAAGTTCTCGGTAAAGAGAAACTATTTATAAAATAAGTGATAAGTATTATAAAATAAGTGATAAGCATTTAAAATAAGTGATAAGTATTATAAAATGGGTAATACTTCTTCTAGTAGAACTGCAGCATCTGTACTGAAAGATCTATTGAAGGCGAAAGGACTAGGGCTGAAGAGTGCCACCATACAGAGATTCATAGAAGCTGTAGATGAGATTGCTCCTTGGTTTGTAGCTTCTGGACACTTAACTATTGCTGGTTGGGATAAATTAGGGAGAGATATAGATTTTGCACAAGACCAGGGACTGACTCTTCCAGGAATAAAGTCTATCTGGAAACTTGTTCACTCTTGTTTGACTGATCGAGAAGGGAAGTGCGTAACAGAAATTGAAAGAGGAAAAGAAGTTTTAGAACAGTTGAAAGAGGAGCGATCCCAGGAGTCTGAGAAAGGGAAAAGCTCAGAGGAGGAAGATTCAGATGAAGAGCTGGAGAAGTTAGTGGAGAGAGTGGATTCAATTAAATTAGAGGTTCCGCCATCTTCTCCAGGACCTCCACGGCCACCGCCTTGTGCTCCTGGCCAGTCAGATGGACGGAGCTTATCCTACAAAAGGAACTGTTATGGCTTGTATAACACCACCCTATGCTATAATGTCTGGGAATACTAAAGTTACTTGGATTAATGCTGCAGAGGGTATATTTAATGTCACATGTACTAATTGTTCATTGTCTAATTGTATTACTTCTTCTAGTAGCTCAATGATTATAGTTAAACAACCTGTTTTTGCTATGATACCTGTTAAGCTCACTAAGCCTTGGTATTCAGAGAAGGGATTGCAAATAATTGAGGAAGTTAAAAATAGTTTGACTAGACAAAAAAGAGTTGTAGGATTGATTATTGCTGGTATTATGGCTTTCATTACTTTATTAGCCTCTACTACTACAGCTGCTGTTGCACTTACACAAGAAGTTCATACTGCGCATTTCGTGAATAATTTAGCTAAAAATGCTTCAATTACATTGGGCACACAAGAAAGTATTGATAGAAAGATAGAGGAAAAGTTGGATGCTTTATTTGATACTGTTGGATTTTTGGGGGAAGAAATACAAGGATTCAAAGTCAAAACTAGGTTACAATGCCATGCTGATTTTCAATGGATCTGTATTACATCTAAGACATTTAATTCTAGTTGGGAAAAGGTAAAAATGCATTTGGAAGGAATATGGCATCATGATAATATTTCTTTAGATTTAATTAATTTACATTCAGAAGTTTTGGCAATACAGGATGCTCATCTTAATTTTGATGCTGCTCAGGCAGCTAATGATTTACTTACAGCCCTTAAGTCAGCAATACCTGATTGGGGATCTTTTCACGCCTGGATTGGACATTTCATCACATTTGGGGTTTGTTTTGTAATTCTTATGTGCTTATTACCTGCTCTCTTACGGTTCTTACTTCAACGAATTGCAAATATCCGTGATGAAGCTCGTGGCATTCGCCTCCGCACTCGTACTTGGCTTCCTCCAACCTTGACAAAACAATTTGGCTAATTTGTCTTGAGTTCTTTCCAGTTATCTTACAGGCAATTGGTCCCGTGAATGATGTGCTCGTGAGAGACCTGCAATTGTCCATCATCCACATCAACTCTGCCAGAGTGGATGTGTCCCTTGCTGCAGGATTGTCTACTTGGATTCACCTTGTAGGAATGGGTGGGCATAGGGACTATGGCCTTTTGCTTACTTCTGATTAGTGGCTTCATGCTGTGGTGTATGTGCAACATGTGGGCAAAGCATATACAAGATCGAGCGCATTTAGTACAAGCCTTGCAGGTGTGGCTCGGCATGCTAGAGAAGTAGCCAGTGATGGGTAAAATCCCTTGACCATACTACCAACCTAAGACAGGGAACAAACCTCGAGCTGTTTGTCGCCCAATGACGGGTAAGGATACTACCGACCTAAGACAGGGAGCAAACCTCGAGCTGTTTGTCGCCCAAAGACGGGTAAGGAGTATTGGTCCTTGGGACAACCTAAGACAGGCATTCTCTTTGCCATTTTTAGTAAAGAAGGGGGATATGTGGAGAGCGGGCGTGGATGGCCACCCGGGCTTCCTGCCAAGGGTGCTGCGGGCTTCCTGCCAAGGTCGCTGCCCCAAGGCCGCCCGGGCTTCCTGCCAAGTCTCCGCGAGTATGGCGGCCATTACAAGATGGCGCCTGGGCTGGCTGCCAAGTATCATGACTAAGCATCACTTCCTGCTTCCCCTTCGTACACACTGCAAAGTGCGCATGTACAACACTACGTATGATTAGATCACCATCAGGTGGTTGACTGCGCCCTGTTGCTTACGCCCACGTGGCAGCTGCTGATTAGGTTAGGCGGGCTATTTAAAGGGAGGAGGGCTTGTTATCAGGGCCCCACACCCCCAGATGTCAAGGATTCCTGAATAAACTGCTTCGAGAAGACTCCCGATTGCCGTTGCCTTATTCCGCTGGACGGGAAGGGTAGCGACAGCTGTCTCTGTATTTTTGTCCTTTGCATATGTATATTGAGTTTTGTGTGCTGATTTTATGTCTTCCCAATTAACTGAAGGAATTAATGACCTTTAGAAGTTTTGAGATGGAGAGACTTTTAGGTCAATTATGTATAAGATAATGTCATCTGCAAATAGGGCTAAATTGCCTTCTTTATTTCCATTTTGTATCCCTTTTATTTCTTTGTCCTGTTTCATTGTTTGGGCTAGGCTTTCTAGTGCTTCTGTGTGGAGAATCCCCTAAAGTATTCTTTATAGGTTTGGCCTTGTGTTCATATAATCATAGAGCTGGCCTTAGAATGTTTTTCTTTCACCATCTATTATGAGGGACACTTTCATTGGTTACATTAGTTTGGGTTGAAAGTAATGGTTTTATAGACTTTGAAGTACTCTATTCCAGGCTCTTCTGCCTTTCAGGGTTTCCATTGAGAAATCTGAGGTAATTCTGATCAGATTGCCTTTGTACGTAATGTGTTGTTTTTCTCTTGCAGCTTTCAGCACTCATTCTCTTTGTTTTATTGTTTTGAATTTAAATGATGATATGCCTCAGAGAGTTTCTTCTTTGATCCTGTCTGTTTGGGGTTCTGTTTACTTCTTGTATCTTGAAGAGACAGTCTTTTAAGAGATTGGGAATTTTTTTTCGATAATTTTGTTGAATTAGTTCTCCATGCCTTTGTTCTGAATTTCTTCCCCTTCTGTTATACTCATGATCTGAATATTGGGATGGTTTAGGGTATCCCAAAGTTCCCTCAAGTTTACAAGATCTTTTGAAGTTATTAAAGGTATTGGACTCCCAAAATGTTTGCTCTGTTTTGTCTTCCAGTTTTGAGGTTCTGTTCTCCACATAATTACATCTGTTCTGAAGGGTTCCTAAAGAAGTTTTCACTAGTCAATTTGGTTGCACTTTCTGTTGCCTTTTCCTGTGTAATATCCATCCCTTTGTTGAGTTTTAATTTCAGGTCATGTTTTGATTTCTTAATGCTTCTTGGAATTCATTCTTGCATTTACTTATGACTTCATTAAGCTTAACCAGCTGGTTTTCAAGATCCTCTATTTTTGGCTCATCTTTAATTCATTTAACTCTCTCTCTCTCTCTCTCTCTCTCTCTGTGTGTGTGTGTGTGTGTGTGTGTGTGTGTGTGTGTGTTTGTTTTTCAATGCAGGGTCTCACTCTATCTTAGGCTGACCTGGAATTCACTCTGTATTCTCAGGGTGTCCTCAAACTCATGGCAATTCTCCTATTTCTGCCTCTTGAGTGCTGGGATTAAAGGAGTGTACCAACACCCCTGGCTTAATTAATTTAACTCTCTTATGGGGTATATATGGTTTTTGTTTATTAGATCAAGCTCATTGAAGACATCTGTATGGATTTCATTTATGCAATTGTTTTTTTGTTGATTTGTTGTCATTTCTTCCATTTGCTTCCTCAGAGTCATATATAATATGTCTTCATTTTGGGGTTCTATTCCTGTTTTATCCTCTGTGTTTTCATTGGAGACTTGCATTGTGGGACAACCTTGTTGGAAGTCCCTCTATTTGTTGCTTTGTGTTGTTTCTTTTGCATTGTGGTCTGCCCATCAAAGGGCAGAAATCTTATTTAATTAAGGAGGAAGCAAAAGTTTTGCCTTGTAGTGTTTTCAATGAGCACTCTGTTTTATGTTTGAGTAGAATAGGATAATGATGGCTTTGAATTTTGGGATACATAGCTTGAGAAGGTGCTAAATGATCCAGCTACTCTGGGCTGGTGCTTAATACCAAAGGTGGGATTGGAGGTCTGGGTCCCTGGTCCTAGCTGTGTCATGCATATGGCTCTGGTATATAGAAATCCCCCTTTCTCTTCTACTGAACCCAGATAAGAAAGTTAGAAAGGACTCACTGATTCTTCCAGGAAGGTGATTGCCTTATTTTCCTGTGTTCCCCTTCTGGGGATGATGTGATACCCCAAGTAGTCACTGGCAGTTTGTTGGGGCATGGGAAAGATGCTTGGAGTTGCTGGGTTCCACATCCCAGGCTGGATCAGGGAGTTGGCTGGTTTGGGAGAGACAGGGACTCTGACCAAGGGGAACACACAAAGGTGCCTAGCAGCACAAGGTGTTGAGGGTCTATGATAAGGGGGGTGGAGGCAGCCTTCAGTCCATCCCACCAATGATGCAAGAAAGGGGAGCATGGCAGGAGATGGGAGCACAGGTGAGCACTGGTGGGCTGTGGGCTCAGTATGTGGAGCCTGTGGGAGCCAGGCATGGACTATATGCAGTGAGGCAGGACCTCCAGGAGATAGCAAAGGCACATAGGCCACCTACATATGCTGTATGTGTAGTTCACCCGCAGACAAAGTGTCTGAGTGTTATTGACAGAAGTGGTGGAGCTGGGGCCTTCAGGTGACAGGGAAGTCTGTGTGGACCACTAACAGATGCAGTGTGGGTTGCTGGGAGCAGAGAATATGTACCAGCCACTGACACTGTGTGCCTGCCACCAAAAGATGCAGTGTGTGTGGAGGGGGGGTTATCTCCGGGAGACAGGGCAGTCACACGGGCACACTGGCAGATGCTGTGTACAGGCCACTCACAGACACTGTGCACGTGCCACACAGAGGTGGAATGGAGAGGCCCTTGGGAGACAAGGAAGGTGTGCAGGCCTTGGTCAGCAGAGTCTGCAGGTAGTGCAGCAGATAACCTGGTCAGGGAGTCTGGGGCATGACCCGGAGGCTGGGGCAAGTGTTTGGGGGACCTGAGGGTCTAATGGGTTACCTGAGAGCATCGGAATCAGGAGATTACAATTTGAGCCAGTCCACTGGAGGTTTGCCAAGACCTGCTCAAAACGGAATCCTGCAGATCTTGCCTGATATTACCTCAGAAGCTGAAGCATGGTTAGGAGGATGCCATTGTGACAAGTAGTCTCTCCAGGAATTTTTGCTGAAAGGTAGAAGCGAATTTAGTTTTACTTTTTAAAAATGAATTTAATTAGATGACATTAGGCTTGTTATTTCATCTATTGTACTAACTTTTCCTGGGGAGATGTGAACAAACATCTCTGCACCCAAACTAGGGTGCTGACAACAGACCAAGAACAATTCCACGCAAATCTAGCTTAGTGAACTACTGAGTTTATTGGCTTTACTGATAAAAATATGGTTAAGGGTTTACTTAAAGTACTATAGATGACTCAGGGAAGTGTAGGTAATACTTCATGAAAGCTGTGTCCCTGGCGTGCTCTGCAAGACTTGCAGGTTGTTCATTCAGCTGGTAGAAGAATCTTCCCCCTTTCCCTTTTATTTACTGCTAGTGTTTGTAACCATGGACAGGGGCCATATGAGTCTCTGAAGGTTCAAGAGCTTCCTGAGACTTGTGATGGATGTTTTCTCCTGAGTCTTAAGAGTCTTGATGGGACATTCTCTTGGATGGAAAATTCAATTCAGAGGATATTGTTGTGCAAAAGTACCAATACCTCCATCTTCCTGGTGTGATAATTCAGTCCCTCAGTGGCCAGACAGATGTATAAGCAACTTTTCCCTATTGGTCATCACTTTTACAAGAATATGAGTGAGAATGGATTTTTCTGACCTCACCTTTAGCTTGTGTGGCAATTTCGCTGTGCTTGATGGGAGTGTTTTAATTTTCATTTAGAGAGAAAGGGAAATGTTCTCCATGTTCACTATGTTAGTCTAGAATAAAGCCAATCACCTTCTCTCATTAGGTAATAAGGATAAAAGAACAACAACAAAAAAATTTATTCACTAAGTAATAAGCCAATTCCTCCAAATAGGAAATAATGGTATTTGAGTTATTGTAATAAATAATAGTCTTTTCTATCCTTCCCCAAAGTTCTAGAAACACACAATGACTTCCATGCTCCTCACCTTTTTAAAGCATAAGTACACTTGCCATTTGGATTGATAATTCTTTGATATCATCATTTGAAGGCAAGATAAAGATTCTCATAAAATTATAACTAACATGTCTAACTGGTATTAAATTTACTTGAAACCATGAAAGGATTTTAATCATCCTAAATTGATTTAGATTATAAGAACACTGTTTATCCTAAATAAAGGGCTGGTCTACCAGGATTTCTTTGTGGTAGAACAGGGAAGATTTTCTTATCAGGAGAAAATAAAGATACTTGAGTGTGTGTGTGTGTGTTTTATTCAAGAAGATTCTAATGACAACCATTATGGCAACAGTAGTATATGTTAGAATTGTAGCATAACTTTGATCCTTCACAACATCCTTGAATGCTTGCAGAAATAAAACAAAAAGTTAAGAACTTTCAACTGTAAGCTAAAGTCACCACCTGAAACACTAGAGAGTTTTCATGAAATCCATAAAGTTACAAAAAAGCAGTCATAGACTTATTTCTGAATATCAAACACAAAATTTAAGTGTATATTTGCATATTAACACATTTTAATGACAGTTTAATGTATAATCATCTAGGTTTTAATGAGAAAATTGGACCATTGATAGGAAAAGAAATAGATTCTGAATGGATATCCAGTCATAGTCGGGACATCTTACTGGATT
Source organism: Dipus sagitta (assembly GCA_036346955.1). Lineage (NCBI taxonomy): Eukaryota > Metazoa > Chordata > Mammalia > Rodentia > Dipodidae > Dipus > Dipus sagitta. The sequence continues at coordinate 102,141,362 of CM070774.1, read as the reverse complement.
CTAATGAAAGAGTCAATCTTCACTGCTGAATCACTCCTCATCATTTTTTTCTAGTGGAATTATCTTGCACCTTACTTGAAAAGAATAGTTTTACTTGAATTTAAATTTCTTGGACATATCACTTTGTAGAAACATATTGAAGGAGGCTCCTATTCCTCAAGACCTACACCCATTCCTTGGTGCCACTAGTTCCACAGCTGGAATAAGACACCAGCACACTCCAAAGCCACAGACAGCACAATGGCACATGAGAACAACAAGCTACTAATAGAACATTTGTGAAGAAATCTGTGGAACATGAAGGTATGTATTCAGAGGTGTTACACAAATGGAGCATTAGATTTACTCCAAAATTGGAACAAATTAACTGATATGACTAAATACTAGCAATACCAGGGTTTTCTCTGTTCTTCTTCTTCTTCACCCATAGATAGCTGTAAATCTCTACAGCAAGTTCAGGATGCAATAAAGTCTATACTACTGATGTAGAATCCTTGATAGTGATGGAGTCTTCCTTGGCTCTGATGGGCTTGACTCAGGAACTAAGGTGCCAGAAAATCAAAGGTCACCAAAAGCCAACTTGAAATGGTGGCTCTCAAGTACTTTGTTTTACACTGTTGAAGAGTAAGAAATTCAGGGACTAGGCAGATGTCCCAGAAGATAAAAGCACTGGTCACCCAAGCATGAGGACCTGAGTTTGACCCTTAATACACATGTGTAAAGGTGGCCACACATGCCTGTAACCTCATTCCTGAGGGTGGACGAGACAGGCAAATTGCTAGGGCTCACTGGCCAGCCAGTCTGACTGAAAACACCTGATAGCCTCTGATAGAAGAAAACACCTGATAGTCTCTGGCATCTGCACAAATGTACACAGGGAGTGCATGTCTGCACACAAAATGTGCATACACTATCACATGTATACATACAATAAATAAACTATTAAAAATCAAGAATAGGGAATGGAGAGATGGCTTAGCAGTTAAGACACTTGCCTTCAAAGCCAAAGGAGCTTGGTTTGATTCCCCAGGACCCACGTAAGCCAGATGCACAAGGTGGCACATGTGTCTGGAATTCATTTGCAGGGGCTGGAAGCCCTGGCATGCCCATTCTCTCTCTCTCTCTTTCCCTCCCTCAAATACATAAATAAAAATAAAATATTAAAATTATTTATTAAAAAATCAAGAATGAAAGTGGACAAACGAGTGAGTAAATAAAAACAAATTTAATAAGAAGAGGAAAGACTAAGACTCCCATAGTCATCTCATAGACAGGGTGGGTCCTAGGGGTGTTGTAGTGGGGAGCCTTGTTCAGAGGCTTTCTATAGTATTTATTGTTCGGATGGGGCAAAGCCAGGTAATTTCAGTGATATTGGTTTTTTTTTTATGCTTATTATGGGAAAGCAAACAAAGGGCCTGCATGCTCCTATTATGCCCTTGGCCTAACTTGAAAATGATTGCACGATGTCCACCCAATTGGGGGTGGTGGACATGTACTGAATCCCCCCTGTCCATCTTTGACCTATTTTTGCTTTTAAATTGTAGACCTTGGCTCATTCTTCTGGATGCCAATCTTGGCTGGCACTGCTTGCCATTGAATTTGGCAGGTTTTGCTGGTCATTGACCTTGGCTTATTTTCTTGGCCATTAATTAAACTACACTTTGTTCAACTATGCTCTCTTTGTTCCCCAGTTACATGACCAGCTTGTATTTTTCATGGATCCTTGCCCTTACTGCCTACAGGGAACTAACTTCTATCTCAGTATCATATGAGCCTTCTGATACAACAGATCCAATGATAACAGATTATTTATGATACTTGTGACAGATAGAACTCTTGTGTGGTGGCTCTGAGAAAAAAACAAATAGGAGAATTACAACTGAGAAGTCTATGACATTAAGGAAATCTATGGCATCACCTCTAAATAGTTCTTTACAGGTTTATGTATGTTGTAGGTTGTGTGTGTGTACAGATTTGAACAACATGTGTGCATATGAGTGCAAGCCAGAGGATATCAGGTATCCATCTGTATCACTGTTTTGCCTTATTTCCCTGAGATAGAGTCTCTCACTGAACCTGTTCACTGTTTTTCAGTTAGACTGGCTGGTTAGGGAGTTCCAGAGGTCCTCCTCTCTTATCCACCCTCAGCACAGGAGTTACAAGTGTATTCAGCCATACCCAGCTTTTGATATGGATATGGGGATCAACTATAGGTCCCCATGCTTGTGCAGTAAGCAATTTTACCCACGAAGCTATCTCCACAACTCCTTCTGCAGCTTTTTAAGAAACACTACTGGCATCCTACCAAGAGTTACTAAAATTTTAACCAAGGCACATCAGGTAACTCCATGGTCTGAGCTTTCTATCAGGAGCTGAGAATAGCCTGACGCAACCACTGTGAGTTTGGTGCATGCTCAGTAGCATATAACAAAATGAAAATCATCTATAAGAGACAAAAATTTGGAAGGTCTGAAAGAATGACTAATTTGCATATGCTGGTACCACTCAAATTAAATAGATGAAAAATTATAGACCCACTCAAGAATGTTTCCTAAAGAACTTCAATTAAAGAAATTCCTTTCAATTTTGGTGTTGAAATCTTCAGGATTGCATTTGGTTGTCTATGCCATTCAAGCTGAACTGTAAATTCTGAAAGAGAGACTCTTAGAGGATTTTTATCTTTGGCATCATCAGGCAACATGGCTATTGGAATCAAAGGATAGAAATGAGAGTGGCTTTTCTCAGTCTAATACTGTATAATCTTCTTGCAGAATTTTTGTGTTCTGTTCCAGTAACCCTGGGCTCTGCTGATTTGGAAATGTATCCCTAGGTCTGGCTGGCTAGCTTCAACTTTGGGGGACAAATTTGAACTGGAAATGAGTCTGCTCTCTTGTCAAAATGGACTCATAATCCTGATGAACTAAGAATATGATGGAATTGTTTAGCCTATTAAAAAGGCAAAATGGAAAATAGAGTTGAATATGAAATCCAGAGAATTCTCTAGGGTGTTTCTTTTTTACTTCTGTTCCCAATGGTAAAGTTTAATGGCAAATTACAGAAATAAAACAAACAACAAGCAAATAAGCAAACCAATGACAACACAATTGAAAGCTTAGACTTTTCTGGATAGAAAAAGTGGCATTATTCTACCACAAAAAGAATCCTGAATAGTTGAAGATCTGAGTAAGAACAGGGAAAATATGGAATGGACAGAGGGAGATTGAAGTGTTATATAGTAACTTTATCTTTATGGCTAGTTATAGAGATAAGGAATAGTAGTTTGGTATATTTCTTTTTGCTTATTACACATATATTTTTATTGGTATATGCTAACAATTTTCTTCTTTTTAGCCCCTTTCTTTCTTTGTTTTATATACAACTTAGAGGCTAACTTCAAAATGCACTCATTAGTTAACAATATTTTTGAAACAGTGGTGAAATTTAAGTCATATTTATTAAAGCCAGTGATAGATGGACTGACTATTGGAACTATACTCTTATTCCTTTTTGGAGGATAGATTAGCTTTGCCAGGCCAAGTCAAATGTAGAGTTGCTCTGCTATGACAAAGTACACCTGTTGAGGAAAGGTGAACATGGAAGATGACCAACCAGAAGAGTGAATGATGCCAATCACCAATCTATTGTCTCTTGGCTCAAAATTGACCTTCCTTGCCTCCTCCATTATAATAAAGATGAGCTGTGTTCTTCTCCCTGACACCATGAGAGGACAGGCCAGCTATACAGTACTGGAGTGGAAAGATGTCTGATGTACTTCTTCTGGCAGAGTCCTAAAGTGTACTCACTTTTCCACTACCAGGCTCTTGGACTGTGTGTGCATTAAACAGAATGGAGTGTGTTACTACAAGAGGGGTCTCCAGGACCTACCCACTGACTCTGTGCATGTCAACATCCAGTTTCTCAGCACACATTTGGATTTTTTTTCAGTCTTTTGACTCACTAAGACCAACATGTAAAAGGCTAGAAAAAATAGCCAAGAGTGGGACATACAGAACAAAGAAGAAAACCATGTTTTTAAATTTGTCTCTGTGAGAACCTTTCTTCATATGTTGTTTCTGAGAAAACACAAACTACTCCCACCTTTCTGATCCCAGGGATGCTTTTCTTAGGGTTCTGAGTTTCAAATGTGTATATCTCTAAAACTTTTTGTACCTTTAGGTGGCTTGTGATCAGTAGGGGCTCCAGGATAGGGTAATATGTTATCAAAGAATATATTAAATCATTTTATTAAGTCATAAACACATGTACTATAAAGAATGTAAGTGTTCAATCTCAGAATTTTTCCTAACGTGAGTATATTTTAGGAACCAAAGCTCAGATCAAGAAATAAATTTTTCAGCTGAGCAAGTATCAGAATGATTGCTGTGTGTTCTTTCTCGGTCTATGGGTTACTTTCTCATTGTTAGTGCAAAATATATGAGCAAAAGAAGCTTATGGAAACAAAGGACTTATTTCCAACTTTGAGTTTGAAAGGAGGTCTGTTCTGGCAGCAGGGAATGACAAGGCTGAGCAGGGAGCCTGTGACAAATCTTCACATCAGCATAGAGAAAAGAGAGAGACAGTGGGTCTGGGTTCTAACACCTCAAGGTCCACCCCCAGCAAAAGACTTTCTCCATCAAGGCTCCATCTCCTAAAGGTTCCACAACCTTCCCAAATAGTTGCCGCAAGCTAGGGATTAAGAATTCAAACATATGAATTGTTGGGAGATATTTTACATCGAAACCACCACAGCCAGCTAGCAGAAGTCCCAAACTAACCATGGTTTTCACTGTCAGCTTTGCTTGCTTCTCTCTATTAATGTTTCTGACCTTGGATTTTCTTCCAGCAAGTATAGTAGAGTCAAATGTTCTCTTTTGGCTAGTGTTATCAGTATACAAAACTTTTCTTTATCTTATCTTTCAACCTTCTGAGTCCTGTATTTAAAGTAGCATGTAGTCATATTTTAATATAATCTTGATACTTTTGCTTTCCAAAGTATATTTAGAGTATCATCATTTAATGTACATGCTCACTTGTTGAATTTAAAATGCATTATCTCACTGCTTAAAATTAGTTCAGCTCTACTTTGGCTCTCCTTTTGGATTACTCAAGTGTATTTGGAATTTTATTTCCTCATTTTATTATTCTGTTGTTAGTTTTATGCCCTCTTACCATGATTATTTATGACTATCTTTGAGATTATAACAGGCATACACTTTACATATTTATATGTTCTATAAATTACTATCCATTACACATTCTGAATGATGCAAATTTCTTAAATACTTAAATTTTACCCAAATCCTCCTGCCTTTTGTTTTTCGGGTTTTATATATTTTAACGTCTCAGTACATAATTTTTCATAATTTCTTGAAGTAAACCACCTATTTTAAATTTTATCATGCATAATTGTATCATAAAAATATTATTCATAATTATATCATAACTATATCATTATATTTTCTAAATTTCTATGCAATGTGAGGCATGTTATTCCTTATGCCTGGAAAAGGCCTTTCCATATTTTCTTCTATTTTAATTTAATTATTTGATATTCTGCACTATAGTTTAATTTCTCTTGCATGGGATTATTTCTACCGTCTATTATCTTAGCCTCTCACATTTGTACCACCTTTATGATTCTCTCATAACTTCAGTCAAAAAATGGTTACATTTAATTTTATTGTTCAATTTGTTCTTGCTCAAAGCCATAGGAAAATCCATCTTAATTGAAAGCACCCAGAATGTCTAAGAGAATAACCCAAGTCTGTCTTCTTGAGGGGTCACATTCACTCAAATCTGGATATCACCTTGTCCATGAAAAGTAAACTGAAACACTTTTATATTTCACTGAAGAGAACCCAGACATTTTCCCCTCTCAGGGTTCTCTTACAGTTTCCTTAAGCCCAGCTTGTCACCCAGCTTTTGGATTCAGAACAATTATGTTTAGAAGAAGCCACATTTAATGTTGATTGTTTTGTCTTAGATTAACACATATATACTTTTTAAAAACATATTTCTTGGCTATTTTAAAATCTTCCCTATGAATTATGCCATCATGTCCCTTAACCATTTTTTTCAGCTTGTTTTTGAGTGTTGTTTTTTTTTTAATTGGATTCAGCTGTGCTTTCTTTATTCCTTTTTATTTTACAGAAAGAAAGACAGAGAGAAAGAGAGAGAGAGAGAGAGAGAGAGAGAGAGAGGAGAGAGAATTGGCTCACCAGGGCATCAGCCCATTGCAAATGAACTCCAGACAAATGCACCACCTAGTTGGCATGTATGACCTTGCACTTGCCTCACCTTTGTCCATCTGGCTTATGTGGGATCTGGAGAGTCAAACATGGATCCTTAGGCTTCACAGGCAAGCACCTGAACCCCTAAGCCATCTCTCTAGCCCTAGCTGTGTTTTTTATTTAATCTTAAATACTTTCCATATATTTTTAGTTTGTCACTCATATTTGTTTGTTTATATTACTTAGCTGTGAAATAGTGATCTGATATGTTATTTTATTTCTCAAAATGTAGAATCTGTGGGTAGTATTCAATTCCAAATCATATATATATTTTACTCATATAAAATACCTCCTTTTTCTTAATGTATGCTTGTTTACTTTATTGGATTTTTAAGGAAAAAGATCATAGCATCTAAAATACTGATCCCCCCCCATAAGTGTACTTGCTTTTTTCCTTTTCACATTTTTTTTTAAATGTGGAGAGAAAACATTGAATGGTGGCAATATTCTCTCTCTCTCTCTCTTTCTCTGTATGTGTGTTTAATAGTATTTTCCTCTTCATCATATTACTATATTATTCTTTGAAAATTTCAGTGTTTCTAATAAGCCAAAATTGTCACTTCCATTGAGATAATAATGGGGTTTGTCTTTTGGTCTCTTTATATAAAGAGTTATACTATGTTCCTATCTTTGATAGCCAGTTTTCATTACTGTGACAAAACATCCGAGATAAACAAAAGAATAAAATACATATTTTAGTTCAAGATTTCAAGGTTTCATTCCACAGTTGGCTGGCCTTATTCCTCTGGCCTGTGGTATACATTCATCTTGGCAAGATCCCATGGTGAAGAAGGCCTGTCCATCTCAACAGTTATGCAGCAGAGAGAAAGGAAAAAGGAAGGATGGTGCGATTTGCATCTTCAAGGACACATCTCCATTGACCTAATTTCCTTCTATCCACTGCCTCCCAGAAGTGCTACAGGCTGATGACTAAATTCAACACCTTGGTCTTTGGGGGACTTTTCAAGATCTAAACTATAACAGCCTTTGTAAATGTTAAACTAATCTTTATATTATTTTTTATTAGTAATGATTTCTAGTATATGAATATTTATGTAACAACAAACATAGAAAATATACTTACTTTTGGCTTAAATGTCACTGTACTTAACTGCTTGATAATAGTTCTTACTTTCTGATGTAGTTTAAATAACAACAGGGCATGTGTGACCCTAACACCTGATTCAATGGATTCACCCTGATGCCTGTGCTAGTGATAAATTCTTATTTGTATTTTCCCTTTCTTGAAGTTGTATTTTTTCATATTGTCCTTCTTTATGTATGTGATTTAAGTAAATTTTACTATTCTATGGAATCACTTGCTTTGAAAATGTGTGGTTATCTGGAACAATTCCATAAGGCTGGGCAATTGGAAGCTGTCGTGTGTCTCTACAAGGTACATTACTGTATGGCTTTAGTAAAGCCAAATAATAACGCAGTTTTCATAAACACTATTTTCTGTGACCAATTTACTCTACCAGTTACTTTGGTTGTAGGAAATGTTTTTTTTTTCCCTATGGTAGTTAATAACTCACTAGTTATTTATGCTATCATTTAAACATAAATATATTTGAGAATTCAGTTTTTAACCAACATGCTTTGGGTGTGTGTGTGTGTGTGTACTGTGTGAATGGCTGTGTGCAGATGTATATTCCTCATGCCCGAGGTAATGAAGAGCAGAGAAGGATGTCAGGTGTTCACTTTATTCCTTGAGACAGAACTCATGCAAATTCTGGCTTAACAGTGAGCCCCATTGATCCTCATGTCTTCTACTGACCCTAGCACTGCAATCAGATTCTGGGACTTATGTTTGTGCAATAAGATTTCTTATCCATTGTGCCATCATCAAGTCCCCAAATATTTCTTAGAATTTCTTTATACTATCCAAAATTTTATATACTTGTATATTTTGATAATTTCATACATGAATATATGAATATATTTTGATCATATTCACCCCGTATTTCCTTCTATTACCCCTTCCACTCCTGCTGAACCTCAATTTCTTTCTGGCTTGTCCCCCTCCTACTTTCATGTCTTTTGGGGGCAGTGTGACCCACACAGTTTATTTAGCATGGTTTGCATGATAATGGGCGGGAATTAGTAACTGAAGCAATAGCAGCTTAACCAGTGCCTGAGTCCCCCCTCAACCAGCAACACTTAATTTCCATTAATTCTTCAAGGACAGCAGATGAATTGGGGCCCCATGAGCCTCTCTCCCGTTTATGATTGAATGTTGATGAGGCAAATTATGTGCAACTAACCACAGCTGCTATGAGCTCATGAAAGCATCAGCCATGTCATGCCTTGAAGATAGTGTTCCATAGCACCCATCCTATCATCTGACTCTTATATTCTTTCATTTTTTCTTTTGCAATGATCTCTGGGACTTGGGGTGAAAGAGATAACCTCACTTAGTGCTGAGTACACAGCAGTCACTTATTCTTACCACACTAACAAGTTTGAATCTTTACATGAACTGCCGCCCACTATGAAATGAAGTGTCTCTGACCAAGGTTAAGAGCAGCAAGGGAATTTCACATCCACAGCCGGGAATTTGACCAGGTTTACAGTAACAGGGATGAATTCCTTCCTGTAGATTGGGTTTCAAATAAGTCGGAAAGAAGTGGGTTATCCTTAATGAAGGCATGCATTTATTTCATCTGTGGGCATATGTTACCTTATACCTGTGTAGTAGCATGCAGGGGGCATAGCTAAGCAAAATCTTTGATGATTTTTCTATTCTAGCAAGCAGCATAGAAGCTTTTTTGCACTACAACAGCTAGCCACTAGGAAGGAACTCTCTAGCTCATTTCTAGCATGATTTCTACATTCCCTGCACCAAAATTGTGTGGTGCCTTTAGCAAGAGGGTCTTATCATCAAGTTTTGATGGACAACCAAGAGGAATGACAACAACTTGTATTATTTGGTGGGCCTCTGTGGAGAAACTCCCAGGTATTTTCATTGAATATATTCAGTAGTTTCTTCGAGCAGTTTTATAGCATGACCTACCTATATAGGGCCTCTTTATTCAAAAGCTCTTTTAAAACTGCATTTTTAGTTAGCTTATACAGTAATGGTTTTCCAGATGGATTTCCATACATGTTTAGTTTTTTTGTAGTTTTAAAAAATACTTATTTATTTTTGAGAGAGACAAGAAAGAGAAAGAAGCAGATTGGGGGAGAGAGGGAGAGAAAGAGAGAGAGAGAGAGAGAGAGCCACGGCCTCCAGCCAGTGCAAAAGAACTCCAGACTCGTGCTCCACCTTGTGCATTTGGGTACTGGGTCATTAAGATATGTATCTAAGTACATCAACTGTTAAGCCATCTCTCCAGCCCATATTTAGTCTTGATTAATCCTCTCAACACTCCCTAATCTCCTATAATTTCCACCCCATCCCCATTTAAACTTTTTCTTTTCCAATCTTCAAATTTATTTTCATATCACATGTGTTTTACTGGCACTCCATTAAGACCTCTTACCCCATCTTACCAGGTAGTCCAACCTAAACATGTAGAAATCTAAAAATTCAAATCTAAGATCAGCATATGAAATAGAACATATATAGTGTTTGTCGTTCTGGACTTGGGTTACCTTACGCAACATATTTCTAAGTTCCGTTCATTTTTCTGTAAATTTCATAATTGCATTTTTCTTTAGGGCCAAATAAAATCCTATTGTATACAGCTATCACACTTTCTTTATTCATTCATTAACTGATGAACAGTTGGCTAAATCCATTTCCTAGCTATTGAGGATAGAAGAGCTATTGAGGATTGAACAGGATGACAGGTATCTCTGTTGTAGGATTTAATGCCATTAGTAAATATGCCAGGAGTATATAAATGGCCATATGGTAGTTCTATTTTTAGTTTTTTTGAATAAATTCCACTGATTTACAAACTGGCTGTAGCAGTTTCTGCTTCCACCAACAAAGTGTTTTCCTTTCTCCACACCATCATTGGTTTACATTAGTGTTCTTGATAATAGCCATTCTAAGATGAGATGGGCTCTCAATGTAATTTTAACTGAACTGATGACTAAGGATTGTGAACATTTTGAAAACATTTATGGGCATTTGTATTGCTTCTTTGAGAAGACTTCATTGAGTTCCATAGCACATATTTTGATTGGGATGTTTCATTTCTTCTTGTTCAGTTTTTTGAGTTGTTTATATATCCTAAATATTAACCCTGTCAGATGCACAGCTGGTGAAGCATTTCTATCATTCTGCAAGCTGTCTCTTAACTAAGTTAACTAATTCCTTTATTGTGCAGATTTTTTTTTAATTTTGCAAGGTCCCATTAGTCAGCTGTTTACCATATTTCTCCAGTATTGAAGTACTATTCAGAAAATATTCCTATTCTTAAAATATAGGAATATACTTACATATTCCTATATTTTGAAGTATACTCCTTACTTCTTCTATAATTTCATTTTTACACCTTATATTATGCCATATGATTCATTTGAAGTAAACTTTTATGCAGGATGAGAAATAAGGATTTACTTTCATTATTCTAAATGTAGATAGCTAGTTTTTCAAACACCATTTGTTAAAGATGCTATCATTTCTCCAATGGATATTTCTGGTAATTGTAAAAGAAATAAGTGGCCAACATAGTTGCATGGACTTATATCTTGATTTACATGTCTATTTTTATTTTTGTGCCAGTACCATGCTCTCTCTCGCTCTCTCTCTCTCTCTCTCTCTCTCTCTCCCCCTCTTCTTTTAGTGTTTATTATTTTTCTGTAGTATAACTTGAAATAAGTATGGTGATACCTCCAGCATTATTTCTTTGCTCAGAATTGCTTTTACTATCCAGAATCTTTGTCCTTATATATGAATGTTAAGGTTTCTTTTTATGTTTCTGTGAAGAATTGTCTTTGAGTTTTTTGGGGGGACTATTATTTTCTATAGGAAGAATGTCCATTTTAATACTAATTCTCTTGATCCATGATCTTGGGGTGGGGGCTTTCCATCTTGTGATATCTTCCTCAGTTGCTTTCCCCATAGTTTTAAAGTTTTCATTCTAAGAGTTTTCCACTTCCCCTTGCTTGAGTTTATGCCAAGGTATTTAATTAAACTATTATGAATGAGATTATTTCCTGTTATAGAAAAAGACAAAACAAAAATATACACCCAGAGTATACATACAAACCAACCATATACACTATCAGCCTCCCCTGGCCCATACACACAAAGGTAGTAGCCTGAAAGAGAAAATTTTGAAGAAACATTTTCTCTCACTGGGATTTTCTAATTGCTTTCACTCTAATATTCTCCTTGGTATCAATTTTCACAAGTGTGAGGAAGGGATGGTAAGTTTCATCAAAATTAAATTAAGCCCCTGTATGTTCCTTTAGATGAGGAGGAATTCTATAGGCATAAATTTATTTCTACTAAAGTTTCCTAGAAGGGTTCCCTTGCCCCCTCAGTCAGATAAAAACCACTCATGGGCAAGAAAGTTTATTCCCACAGGCAGGGCTCTGAAGACATGTGGTCCACTAAACCCTCTGAGTACCTTTGTGTGCTGTCATCATAGTTTTGGTCTCTGTAGCACTGACTTACCTCAGAACTGTACCTTGTATGGCAAGGGAGGAGGATTTCCTTTCACTGGCTACTTTACACTTTGACTTCCTACTCTAAGCTTCATAGACTCATGCATACATTTACCCTGCTTGAGGAGAAACCAAGTGCTTATTTTTCAGTATTTGACCGTTCTCACCAAGATCCCCAGAACCATTAGATAGAAGTACCTTTAATGTTATACTGAAATGTGCCTGTACCAGCTGGGCATGTCCCAAGGTTTAGTGTAGCTTCAGCCTGCAGTAGCAGGTGTCAAGATTGGATGTGGGGGAAAGTGCATTGGTGTAGTGAAAAGATGCTTCTCTGTGAATTGTGGCAGTACAGAAATCATGGCCTTCTGCTTCAGTAACTCCAGCCATCCACTCACTCTCACATGGTTTCCACTTGGCAATCTTACCTGGAAGTTGACAATACTTTTCATATTTGGTTTTATCAAGTTTTTCCTTCACCCAGAATCTGGCTGTTAATTTTTCTAACTCCTGGTATATTCTAAAGTACCTTTTGTCCTGTGTGTATGTTTACTTAGATATAGAATCCTTACTTGAGGATTGTTGCAGTTACCTTCTCGTTGCTGTGACAAGTGCCTGACCAGAAGCAGCTGAGGGGAAAAAAGGGTTTGTTTCAGGCTCATAGCATTCAGGTGAAGTTTCAAAATGTCAGAGGAAGCAGACTCACTTCATCACACCCACAGCAGAGAGAACACAAACACCATAAGCAGGAACTGACTCTGAGCACACACCTAGGGTTGAACCCTGCCTCCTGCTCCTTCTCTGGTTGACAGTTCTTTTAGCAGAGCTCCACCTTCCAAATGCTCCAAGCTGAGGACTAAGTAGTAAATTTCAAATACCTGAGGTGACGGGGACATTTTACAGTCAATCCACCACAAGTATCATTATCTATTGGTAGTATTTTAAAGATAATATTTTATTCAGTTCTATCATTCACTGTGTAGATAGTAAAAAATACTTTGATATAATCTGATTTTCTTTGCATATTGTCTGAAATGCCTTTGGCTTTATTTTTGTGCCTCATGATTTGAAATGTCAGTATAGTATTTGTTTTTCTTTGAAGGTTAAAGATGATGTCTGTTGAACTTTGACTTTATAATGGTAGTTGTGTTGTGGGTGGTCTTGTCTGGACTGGGTATTTCCAAGTTCTTGGCATCTTATTCAAAGAATTGTAAAAGCACATACAAGTTACAAAAGCACAGGCAGTTGATATGCATCACAATGGCTTGCCACCAGAGCTTGTATTTCATTCACCCTTGCTCTCTCGGTGCTTAGTAGAAAGCAAGTCCCAGCAAGCATTTTTTGAATGAAGGGTGTGTTGGTCTGATTCAGGTGTCCCTCACAAACTTAGGTGTTCTGAATACTAGGTTTCCAGCTGATGGAGATTTGGGAATTAATGCCTCCTGGAGGGAGTGTATTGTTGGGGGCAGACTTATGGGTGTTATAGCCAGTTTCCCCATGCCAGCATTTGGCACACTCTCCTGTTGCTATTGTCCACCTTATGTTGGCCAGGGGGTGATGTCCACCCTATGCTCATGCCATCAATTTCCCCTGCCATCGTGGAGCTTCCCCTTGAGCCTGTAAGCCAAAATAAACCTCTTTTTTTCCCAGAAACTGCTCTTGGTTGGGTGATTTCTAACAGCAATTTGTACCTGACTGCAGCAAATGGCTTCCCTAGGCACAATGCTACCACGCCTGTAGGTGAATAAACCCAGACATATGTACTACCTTCTTATCTCATATAGCATGATGTAAGGAAATCTCTGTGATCACAAACTGAGCCAAGTGTAAGTCAGAGACACAGATATTTATTAAGCCATACTAAATCCAATCTTTTAGTACAAATGTTCTCATTTAACCATACCTCATTAATTACTTAGAAATCAATTATTTTACCCAATTTTAAACACATTCAGGGGACATCCTTAATTCTTGTGAAACTGTAGGGGCCTCAATAGCCTTTCTGGTTTAGTGACATAAGTGTGTGTTTATTAATGTTTTTATTGACAACTTCTATACTTACAGACAATAAACCATGATAATTCCCTCCCACCCCAACTTTCCCCTTCACAACTCCACTCTCCATTATATCCCCTCCCTCTTTCCATTAGTCTCTCTTTTATATTGATGTCATCATCTTTTTCTCCTGTTATGAGGATCTTGTGAAGGTATTACTAGGCATTGTGGGGTCATGGATATTAAAGCCTATTTTTGTCTGCACAGTTGCATTATAAGGAGTGGTATCCTTCCTTTGGCTCTTCTGCAATGGAACCTGAGCCTTGGAGGGTGTGATAGAGATAGAGTTTCAGTGATGGACACTCCTTTGTCATTTCTTCTCAGCACTGTGTTGCCTTTTGGGTCATCCCAGTGGTCACTACCATCTGAAAAGATTAGCATCCCTAACCAAAAGGGAGAGTAGCATTAATATATGAATATGAACATTAAGTATAATGCTTTCAGGACAACTTGGTGAGAATAATATATGCATTTAGCTAGAAAACAACAGGCTTTATATCCCTAAGGCTCATGACCTCCTGTGCCATAGGCTTTTAATTAGGTTTTCAGTACTAGGCATGTATTCCCTCCCATAGAGAGGACCTCTAGTCCAATTAGAGAGTAGTTGGTTTCCCCTACAGCAGGCATGCCACTATTGCACTCCTTCAGTCATTTGACCTGTGTGGCCAAACTTGAGGCTTCCTGTTCTTCTATATATATATATATATATATATATATATATATATATATATATAATCACCCCCTAAAGTCTTTCAATCTCCTCCTACCCTTAGAGTCCCTTTGTAGCTTACTGGCCTCTGCCACCAATTTTTGGTTCCAGCTCACACACAATTCTTTATATTTTTATCTGGGATCCACATATGAGAGCCAACATTCGATGTTTGGCTTTCTGGGCATGGGTCACCTAACTTAATATAATCCTTTCCAGATTCATCCATTTCCCTGCAAATTGCATAATCTCAATTTTCTTTACTGCTAAATACAACTCCATTATGTAAATGTACCACATCCACTCACCTGTTGAAAGACATCTAGGCTGGTTCCATTTCCTAGTTATTGTGAATAGAGCAGCAATAAACATGGCTTTGCAAGTACTTCTAAGGTAGTGAGAAAAGTCATTAGGATATATGCCTAGGACTGAGATGGCTGGATCATATGTTAAATCTATTTTTAGCTGTTTCAAGAACCTCCACACTGATTTCCACAATGGCTGTACCAGAATACATCCCCACCAACAGTGTAGAATGGTTCCCCTTTGTCTACATCCTCTCTTACATTTATGGACATTTGTTTTCTTGATGATAGCCAGTCTGAAAGAAGTGAGATAGGATCTCAAAGTAGTTTTAATTTGCATTTCCCTGATGGCTAGGATGTAGAACACTTTTTTAGATGTTTATATGCTATCTGTATTTCTTCCTTTGAGAAATCTCTATTTAGTTCCATAGCTCATTTTTAAATTGGGTTGTTTTATTTCTTATTGTTCTGATTTTTTATGTTTTGTTCTGTTTTTTGAGTTCTTTGTATATTCTGGATATTAATCCTCTGTCAGATGTGTAGCTGGCAAGGATTTATGCCATTATTTAGGTTGTCTGTTTGCTCAATTCACAGTGTCCTTTGCTGTACAAAAACTTTGTAATTTCATAAGATTCCAGTGATTAGTGGTTTTATTTCCTGAGCAATTTGGGTTATATTCAGAAAGTCATTACCTATGCAAATATGTTGAAGGGTTTCCCCTACCTTTTTCTCTAGCAGTTTCAAAGTTTCAAGTCTGATATTAAGGTCCCTGACCCATTTAGACTTGATACTTTGCATGGATAATTACAAAGATATATTTTCATCCTTCTACATATAAGATATACAATTTTCCCAGCACCATATGTTGAAGAGTCTGTCTTTTCTCCAATGAATATTTTCAGCAATTTTGTCAAACTCACATGAAACTAGCTGCCTGGGTTAACATCTGGGTCCTCTGTTCTGTTCCATCGATCTACATGTTTCTCTTTGTGCCAGTGTCGTGCTGTTTTTGTTACTATGGCTTTGTAATGTAAGTTAGGATTGGGTATGGTGATATCACCAGCCTTATTTTTGTTGCTCAAAATTGTTTTGGCTATTAGAGGGTTTTTTTTTTTTTGTGCTTCCAAATGAATTTTAGGATGTTTTTTCCTACTTTTGTGAAGAATGTCATTGGAATTTTAATGGGGATTACATTAAATGTGTAGATTGCTTTGCTTTTGGTAAGATTGACATTTTCACAATATTGGTTGTTCCAATCCAAGGACATGGGATGTCTTTCCATTTCCTAGTGTCTTCGGCAATTTCTTGCTTGAGTGTTTTAAAGTGCTCATTGTAGAGATCCTTCACTTCCTTGGTTAGGTTTATTCCAAGGTACTTTTTTTTTTTTGAGGCAATTGTGAATGGGAGAGATGTCCTTATTTCATCCTCCACCTGTTTGTTATAAGTATTAAGGAAAACTACTGATTTCTCTGTGTTTATTTTGTATCCTGCTACATTGCTAAAAGTTGTTTTCAGTTCTAAGTGTTTGTTGGTAGAGGTTATAGGGTCTTTTATATGTAGAATCATGTCATCTGCAAACAATGATAATTTGTTCTCTTTCTTTCTAATTTGCATCCCTTTTATGAGTGTTGCTTGGCTTATTGCTAGAGCTAGGACTTTCAGTACAATATTAAATAAAAGTGGGACGTGCACTCTTTTGTCTTGTTCATGAATTTAGTGGAAAAGCTTCAAGTATTTTTCTCATTTAATATTATGTTGGGTATGGGTTTGTCATAAATAGCTTTTATTATGATGAGATATGTTTGTTCTCTTCCCAGTTTATGTAGGACTTTTACCATGAAGGGATGTTAGATTTTGTTGAATGCCTTTTCTGCATCATGGGATCATGTGATTTTTGTCCTTCAGTCCATTTATATAGTGTATTATATTTATTGATTTGCTTATGTTGAACCATGCCTGCATCTCTGGGATAAAGTCTACTTCATTGGGCAAATAATCTTTCTGATATATTCTTGTATTCTGTTTGCCAATATTTTGATGAGAGTTTTTGCATCTATGTTCATGAGGGAGATTGGTCTGTAATTTTCATTTTTTGTTCTGTCTTTGTTTTGGTACCAAGGTGATGCTTGCTTTGTAGGAGTTCAGTAGAATTCCTTCCTTTTCTATTTCATGGAAAATTTTGAGAAGCAGTGGTGTTAATCCTTCCATGAATGTATGGTAAAATTCACCAGTGAATCCATCTGAGCCTGAGCAGTTTTTACTTCAGAGACTTTTTATAACTGCTTGGATCTCTGTATTTGTTATAGATTTATTTTAATGGTTTACCTCATCTTGATTTAATTTTTGTAGGTCATTTGAATCAAGGAAATTATCCATTTCTTTCATATTTTCAAACTTAGAGGAGTAAATATTCTTAAAGTATATCCTCACGATTTTCTGAATTTCTTTGGTATCTGTTGTAATTATATATTTGTCATCTCTAATTTTTGTCTCTTCTCTCTTTCTTCTGGTCAGATTTGCTAAGGTTTTATCAGTCTTCTTTATCCTTTCAAAGAACCAACTCTGTGTTTCATTGGTTCTTCAGATTTTTTCCCCTTGGTTTCTACTTCATTAATTTCTGCCCTAAACTTTATTGTTTCTTCCCATCTACTTATTTTTGGTTTGCCTTGTTCTTCCTTTTCCAAGGCTTTAAGTTCAAGCAGTAAGTTTTTACTTTTGAACTCTAATTTCTCAATATAGGAACTTAGAGTTATAAATTTTTCTCTTTAGACTGCCTTCAGTGTGACCCAAAGGTTTTGGTTGTTGTATTCTCATCATCATTTGATTCTATGAATTTATTGATTTCCTTTTTTATTTCTTCATTATCCATAGTGTCCTGTTTAGTCTCCATGAATTTCACTATGCTCTGTAATTTTTTTTTTAATTTTTTTGTTTTTATTTATTTATTTATTTGAGAGTGACAGACAGAGAGAGAAAGAGGCAGATAGAAAGAGAGAATGGGTGCACCAGGGCGTCCAGTCACTGCAAGTGAACTCCAGATGCCTGTGTCCCCTTGTGTATCTGGCTAATGTGGGTCCTGGGGAATTGAGCCTCTAACCAGGGTCCTCAGGCTTCACAGGCAAGTGCATTACCATTAAGCCATCTCTCCAGCCCTGCTCTGTAGTTTTTATTGTGGTTGATATGTAGTTTAATCCCATTGTGTTCATATAGAGGGATTATTTCACTTTTCCTGTGCTGGATAAGATTTGCTTTGTGTCTTAATATGTGGTCATTTTGTAGAATGTTCTATGCACTGCTGAGAGAAATGAATATTCTGCAGCACTTGGATAGAATATTATTGGGATATCTGTTAGTTCCATTTGTTCCATGACATCATTTGATCCAGATGTCTCTCTGTTTACTTTTTACTGGGGATGACCAGTCAATAGGTGAGAGTGGTGTGTTGAAGTCACCCACTACAATTGTGTTTGGTGTTATCTGTGACCTTAAGTCTAATAGTGCTTTTTTGATTACATCAAAACCCCATATTAGGTGCATGTTTATTTAGGATTGTAATGTCCTCCTGTTGGAATATTCCTTTAATCAGTATAAAGTGACCTTCTTTATCTTTTCTCACTCATGTTGGTTTGAAGTCTACCCTGTCATATACTAGGATAGCAACTACTGCTTGTTTCCTAGGCCTGTCTGCTTGAAATACTGTTTTCTGTCCTTTAACCCTAAGACAGTATCTATCTTTTCCTGAAAGATGAGTTCCCTGGAGGCAACAAACAGCAGGATCCTGCCTTTTAATCCAGTATGCAAGCCTGTGTCTTTTGTTCGGAGCATTGAGGCCACTAATATTAAGAGTTATTATTGAAAGGCATATGCTTATTCTTGCCATTCTTCTTGTTTTGTAGTGCTTCCTGCTTTACCTTTATTCTCTTATTTTAACTGTTATTTGATTATGATTTATTTTTTCCTGTTTCCTCATATGTGTGCTTTGCTTCTGCTTCAGCATGAAGGATTCCTTCAAGTACATTCTGTAGAGCTGGCTTATTTGCTATATATTTTCAGCCTGTTTTTGTTGTGGAATGTCATTATTTCTTCTTCAATTTGGATAGGTAGCTTTGCAGGATGAAATATTCTTGGTTGACAATTGTTATCCTTCTGAACTTGAAATACATCATTTCAAGCCCTTCTGACTTAAAGTTTGTGTTGAGTAATCTGATGTGACCCTGATAGACTTTCCTTTATAGGTGACTTGGTTTTTCTCTCTAACTTCTTTCAATCTATTTTGTTTGGTTTGCATGTTTATTAGTTTAATTATAACATGGCAAAGAGAGGTTCTTTACAGGTTTTGTCCATTTGCTGTTCTAAAAGCTTCTTGTATCTGACTTTGTATTTCTTTCCCAATTTGCTGAAATTTTTCTTCTATGATTTTGTTGAAAATGCCTACTAAACCTCTAGATTGAAATTCTTCTCCTTCTACTATACCTTGAATTCTTATGTTTGATCTTTTCCTCATATCCTAGCTATCTTGAAATTCCCATTCATACCTTCCTATTAGCTTGTCTTTCTCTTTGTTGGACTGTATTAGATCTGCCACCTGGTTTTCTAGTTTACATATTATGTAATCTCCTTCATCCATTTTATTGGTGAGACTCTCCACAGAGTTTTTCATTTGACTGACTGGGTTTTTCAGTGCTAGTATTTCTGTCTGTTTTTTTTCTTGATATTTATATTTCATTACTCATGTCTTGTAATGACCTCCTTATTTCATTAGGCTGATATCCTGTGCTGTCTTGGATTTCCTTCCAGAGTTTGGTTTCTTCTTTAATTCCTTTGTTTTTTTCTTTGATTTCCTTGAGTATAGATAAGTTCATTTTTTAAAAATATCTTTGTCAAGCATTTCATCTAAAACAGTCTCACTGGTGGTCAATTTTGATGGATTTATCATTTTTTGGTGGGATTGTATTGTCTTGATTCTTTAAGTTTCTGGTATTATAATGTAGGGACTTTTCATAGTGAGTTGATTTGTGCTTGGGTTTTCTTTTTTTTGTTGTTGTTGTTTTGTTTTTGGTTTTTCGAGGTAGGGTCTCACTCTAGCTCAGGCTGACCTGGAATCACTCTGTAGTCTTAGGGTGGCCTCGAACTCTTGGCGATCCTCCTACCTCTGCCTCCCGAGTGCTGGGATTAAAGGCATGCACCACCACGCCCGGCTATGTGCTTGGGTTTTCTAATAATCTGTGATGCTTTTAGGTTTGGTAATCCAACTTTACGTGCCTTCAGAGTGGGAGTTAATCGTGCCAAGTGTAGCTCCATTATTCCAATCCAACCACAGAAGTAGTCGTAGGTGTTGAATTTGGCTGCTATTTAAGTATTCTTATGGACTGGGTAGAGCAATTTGCTGGCAAATTCTATAATTCAACTGAGCAATATATGCATTCAATAAAAACTAGCACAGAGTATGCAAGTGTGGGGACTGAAACAAACAGATAACCTTATATAGTCAAAATCCCTAAGGGTGTGTGTTGCTTTATGCCATTAATCCTGTCAGCTGGGTGGTTGAAATTTCTGTTATGAAATGGGTTCCAGGTCAGCCTGGGTCTGAATCAGAACCCCCAAAAATGACAGAAGAAAAAGACAAAGGCCCTATGAATCTAAAATCATAATAGTCAACCCTCAAATACAGCTTAATTGAGAATGGTAAAGCCAGCCAAGAATATGTAACCCATAACCTGCCATGACAGGGAAAGAGATTAGCATTTGCAATGCTGGCCTATTTGCCTGGATTTTTATTTATTTATTTATTTATTTTTTGGTCAGTGGGCCTTGTTATCTTTCGGATGCTTCAATTCTCACCAATGCTGAGTCACCACCTTGATTCCTCCATGTTGTGGTGGTCTGATAAGCTGTGCTAGATGACCTGCCACCGGGAACTGAATGTGTTCTCCAGAAGGTCACAGTGCTATTGGTTGGGGGATGGGAGAGTGCAGGAATCCTGGAGTTTTACTGGAACTGCTCAGCTGGTCCTGCCTGTGTCCTTTCAGCAGCTCCTCTGTTGTCTTCTCTTCAGGTTTGTTGGCTTTCCAAGGAGGCTTATAGGGTTGGAAAATCCTCTTGTTTGGTCTCTGCTCCTGAAGCTGGGTGCCAGGTGGGTACATGGATTGGCTTGGGTCCACAAGCACCTTGGGAGGATTTTGGCCAATTTCCTCCTTTTTGATAGATTGTAGATTCTCCTGCTTCTCTGCTGTGGCCAATAAAAACCTATACACTTTCACTTTTCAGAGGAAAATTTTGCTGTGGTTTTGCTCAAATCTGTCCCTAGGCTGGATTAGTGTGACTCCTATGCAGCCATCTTACCTGGAAGTCTTCTCTAACTCCTCTAGTGACATAAGTTTTAAATCAAGGGGGAGCAGAATAATAAGTTGAACCAACTTGGACTTACTTTAGAATTAAAAATGCTTATTTCAGAATTTTATCTGAGAACAGTCCCACATCTAAGATTTCATACTTTTCAGAGAAATTTTGAGAAATTAATGTGTTATGGATGAAAGCAATAGTTTGCAATTTTAAAACAAACTTCTTTGTTTCTTATACTAAGATTTCTGTCTGTTCTTCATCATCTTTGAGCTGTTTCCCCTTGAACCTTGGCCTGCGTTCTCATATGCATGTGATTATTCACCCTACTTCATTCACTCCCTGACCTGACTTTGGACAAGACTCTCTGTGAAAATGTGAGAAGAAAGCAGGGATGGCTGCCTGGTCATTTGGAACTATACAGCAGGACTGACCCCACCCTTGGGCATGGGTTCTCAGTACCCTCAGCTAATCATGAAGTTGACAAATTAATGAGTAGTTTCATTCTCTGTCTGCACTGTTTTATAAAGTTTTAGAAAGTCCATAGTTAACACACCAGAAGGAAAGGAAAGGTTGCTTATAGAAAGGTACAGGATCATGAGTGAGGTCCATTCACTTATTAGGGTGAACTGTAACAAGACACCACAGACTGGATGACTCAGAAAGCAGATATTTTCTTTTCACAGTTGTAATGGATGAAAGCATGGGGATGACTTCATGGAAGATTGCATGGAGGCTTCTTCTTTGCCTTCAGAACACTATTCCTGCTCTGTCCTCACGGGCTCTTTCCTCCATTTGTTTCTGTGTGTCCAAGTTTCCTCTATTTACAAAGACATCAGCAATATTGGATAGAGGCCTTAATAAAATGGTCCTCATGGCCACATTTTAACTATATCACTTCATTGATGATGCTATGCACACAAGTCTATTCTGAGAAATTAGGGCTTCAGTGAACATGAGTTTGGGGAGGACACAATTTTATTCTTATCATGGCAATGATACAAGCAATGAACTGCGACTGCACCTTTATCAAAAAAATTTAAGACATATTCAACATTGAACCCAGGTGTACAGAAGGCTTGGTATCATGTCTAAGAGCACTCACCAGCTGGCAAATGTTCAACCACCATCTGGCAGCAGGGAATACGCCATAACTTTGAGTGCTTGTCAGTTTATGGGTTAGAGATATCCCCACCATCATCTATTTCAAGTTAGTAACGTGCCATGTCTTACTAGCACACACAGAGATAATTAGAAGGTGTGTGGATGTAGTGGTGTACTGGCCAGACAGCCCTCCTGTAGCGTTTAAAATCCCTCCCTACAAGAAACTCATTCAATCTCTTGCCTGGCAAACTAAAGAACTACAAATCTAAATATTTCTTTTTCTCCCTCTACTTGGTTTTGAGATTCCAAAAGCCCCGGTTACTGCCTAGTTTGCCTTTGATGGCGTCCAGGAGAAAGAGAAGTTGGTTAGTAAGGGACATTGTATAGGTGGTTCTCTGTTTTGATTGAAAGGTTTGGGTTATGTGGGCCTTCCACTTCCTAAATGAATCTACTTTAAAAAATGTGAATGTCCTCTCATGTATATCATAAGATAAGAAATAGCACATTTTCGATAAAAGGGAGAGGACACAATTTTCTTAACATTACATGGACCAAAACCAGTTCAGGAAGAATTGGTACACTGCCACTAGTTCCTGGATGCATTTCTGAGATGTGTTTTAATAGAAAGTAACCAAAAACAGGGAGTTACAAAGAGATTGTGAAGAAGTGATCTATTGCATTGTTTAAAGTGAGGTATACATGCACCTCAGTGCAGGCCAGGGTCTCAGGTTGCTTAATGTCTTGTTCAGAAAGGAGTGTAGCCCAAGATAAGCAGAGACCCAGATTGATAAACTGACTTGATATTTGTTTCCTTCAGCTGTGGAATACTTGTGGCACATTTATTTACTGTGTTTTGTTTCAGGATCTGATTGGGTCTGACTGTACAGTTCTCAGTGGTGTATTTCCACTAGTTCTCAAAGGAAGATCTTCAGCTTATGAAACTGTGTGTGTGAGGTGGGGGGAGAGGTGGAAAGGTGTCATGCTTCCTATGATTAGGTCTATGTGCAAAGGTTGTCTATATGCTGCCCAATGGTACTAGAAATACAAAGCAGCAAATGCTATCTAGCCTATTTCAAATATAATTCATAAATATCATCATGATAAGTAGCTCATTAACCTTTCTTTGTGTCATATTCATCTCATTCTGAGATGAAGAGTACCTGTGACTCTCCAATTTCTATAAAATATGTTTAGGTATTTGAATGATGGTTTTCTGAAGTTTAGTTCTCCATGGGCTATACTTTTAAATAGTTTTCCAAAAAATTCCTATTCTGATGATTACTCTTTTCATTGTCTTTCCTTTCTGTTATTGATGTTTTTCCTTTAATACTAATTCACCATATTATTTTGTGACATATGTAGGTACAGGGCTAGCTTTTGAGGTCAGCATTTGGTTTTGTTAAATATTAGCACATGACAGAGAGGAGCAGCCAAGAGGAGAAACATGGAAATAATGCAGATACATTTCTTATGAATCAAAACTTTGAAGAAATGTCAATCTTATCCACTATTATTTTCCCCCTCTATTGTCTAACATTAGTTTGGATATTTTTGCAAAGAAATCTTATTTGAGCTCTTCCACATTGTAACTTCTAATATCCGTACAATCTGTGGAGACCAAATATCTTGATAATAAGATCACTGGTGAAAAACAATGTTTTCAAGGTGCTTTGTTTACCCTGAGACATCAGCATGATTAGATTTCTAAAAGCCTTAACAAATTCACAGTACTGCAGGCTTACTAAAGCCTTGTCTTTATCAGTAAGCTATAAACAGTAAAAAGTCCATCTGCCCAAGATTGCTTCCTCCCCAAGGAGCTAGTTTCAGCTTTTGTATTTAAGGCTCAATGACTTTTCCCCTGATATATTTACCTTTAAAAATCAGTTATCTCCTTTTTTTTTTTTTTTTACTTGCTGTTGAATTAACATATCATGGTAAACAACATCCCCTTTAACACAACTTTAGTCTGTTTTCATTTTGTTATAGAAATACTTTGCTATAAGAAATATTTATGAAAGAATTAGGTTAGAGGCATATAAGAATTTGATTTAGGCTATATTTATGATCTCTGAAAGTGATGAT
Organism: Dipus sagitta; assembly: GCA_036346955.1. Classification (NCBI taxonomy): domain Eukaryota; kingdom Metazoa; phylum Chordata; class Mammalia; order Rodentia; family Dipodidae; genus Dipus; species Dipus sagitta. The sequence goes on along the minus strand of CM070774.1, from coordinate 102,116,919 downwards.
GTTATCTGAATATATTTAATATATGTCAAAATTATCTGATTGTTCTGAAGATGGATTAGTGTTCAGTTATCATCTTTCTGTTAGTAACAAAGAAATCTGACTGACATGCTCAAAACAGAAAATATAGAGATATGTAGGTTCCAGAATATGCATTACTTTATACTATGATGCTATCATTAAGATTATCTGTAATTTTTTAATAACAATTCTAGATATCAAAGCACACCAATGCCTTAAAAATGAAGCGAAATCTGCCTTGCCACTTTCCTAGCTGTAGTACAAAAGATGAATCTGGTACCTTGCTGGCACTGAGTTTTGTGTTCATTTCTAAATCCATTCCTAGGAAGAGAATTGGATCATTGTGTTTAGCCTAGGCAGCACAGAATCTTTGAGATAGGATCTGCTTCTACTGACACACATGTCTCTTTGGAGGATGATGGCTTGGAGAAGAGGATGGCTTACATAGTGGATCAATAACTTAACAGTGTCTAGTACATTTTAATAGAAAGAAAACAATTAGGTATTACAATGTTTTGCATGCATGTGTGTGTGTTGCCTACATGTGTGTATATATGTTCTTATGTGTGCAAAGGTGCTATGCACACATACCTGGGGAAGCCAGAGATCAGTATTGGGTGTTTGCCTTTATTGACTGGCACCTTATTTTGAGACTATCTCTCACTGTCCCTTGAGCCCAGCAATAATTCAGTTATACTGGCTAAGTAGAGAGCCCCAAGGATTACCTGTCCATACCTCTCCAGCATGGGATTACAGAGGTGCACCACTATGCCTTAAATTTGACCTGGATGCTGAGGATATGAGCTCAGATTCCCATGCTTGAGTGTCCAGTACTATATGCACTGATCTGTCTACTAAATATTTTATAATATTTTCACAAATTAATTACTTTAAATAGCATAACAAAATTAAATGATGTTGCAGAAATCATGGTAAGGTTGGAATGAATATAATTGCTATTACATGATTGAGTTTTTTACTTTTTTGCCTTCTAGATATGTTGCAATAAGTCAAATGCAATAAAGTTTACAAGCAGATTTGAAACACTTTCACTGTATTCTTTATTTTATCATTTAATTTCCCACATTCCTCTGTATACTTGAGTAACAGTTGTATTTGAGAACCAATGTTCCAATTTAGGAATTGTTCTACAAAGAATATTGAAATTTCTATATATTTCTGCCATTAAACATTATACTAAGTGGAGAGAGAAGTATTCTTCTTTCTCAGTTTCAAAGGACATCTAAAGTGTAATGAAAATTAGGATATATAAATTTATCTATTTATATAACCAGACATTGAGTAAAAAGGAAAAATTTAGAGAAAGTCACCTCAAAAATCTATCATGTCACTAAAATTCTGTAATTTTGTTTCTTTCCCTAAGAAGAATTTGCTAGTTATTTTGGAAAGCATGAAACTTTGAAATAGGAACTTGACTCTAAACCAAATATGCAAACTCCCTACTCTAGGATGTACAGTTGAAAGTGCCTTGCCACTACCAGGTCAAATAATGTGTCTGACATTTAGGGAGGTTTACTCTTATGTGCTCTTTTGGGAAAAGGGATTTAAAATTTAGGCTTTATTGAGGCTAATCTTTTCTCACAGATATTAAATTTTATGTTTTAATATCAGTTTTAATGGAATCCTGTGAAGCATGGAAGCAACCTACAATTATGATGAGAGTGAAGATAAATTATCAGTGCTGCCAATGAAGTCCAGAGCCAGACTTTAATACAAAGATCCAAATAATGTGCATTTGTGTGATATAAATCAAAATTGTATTGTATTCTTTATGTCAAATACTCCAGAGAATCATATTGATATTTATATCAGTGTCATTTGAAGACAAATTGTATTAGCATAAAGTCATGTTTCTATTGCTTGTAATTTGCAGTACAAAGAGAACAATATTGTGATGATCTGTTCCAAAATATAGGTATATGAATCCCTGAGACACAGTACCCTAGGATGCTACTGCTTCCATCAAATGAAGTACATAATCAATTGCCCCACCCCTAATGTTTCCTTTTTAAAATGAATTCATAAAGAACAATGTCTCAGAGTGAGGTGCTTTCATCTTATAGTGTTTTGGTGTCACATTAGTTGTTTTAAACTTCAGTCAATTGTGAAGCAAGATAAAAAATCTTAGATGTATTTTCAAGAAATGTCCACACAAGTACAAATCAAGCACTCAGGAGACAAAGGTAGGAGGATAGCCATGAGTTTGAGGCCACCCTGAGACTACATAATAGGTCAGCCTGAGCTAGAGTGAGACCCTACCTTGAAAAACAAAAACAAAAAGAAAAAAAAGAAAAAAACCCTGGCAAGTGTTCATAACACACATTTCTAATTTGAGAAATAAATTTGCATGTAAGTCACCAATAATGCAAAATGAGAAAACAAAGGCCATCAAGCAGCAAGGGAGAATGCTATGCATCATAAAGACAGTATCTAGCAATGACAGTCATACCTTTAGCAGCAAATAACTTTAGTTTCATGTAGAATTTAAAATGAATAGAAATTATAAAAATGTATATTCTTTAATAAGTGGTAATCTTCTAAATTCCTTTCTTTGCAGTTTTGTCAAAAATCTGAGTTGTAGGTTATATGATTTAACATGTAAATAATTAACTGGGGAATTATATGAGCATGCTTATTTCTTGGATTATGATATATTCCTATGGATTCTGATTTAAGGCTGGTAAATACTCTTGGCAATATAAAACAGGTGGTATACTTCAGAAGAAGACTGAGATGAAATGAAGAAAGGATGCTGTATTTCTTAGATCCTTAAGGACTGAATGTAAAACTCTTTGGTTGTGAACAATGAGAGGAATGATCCCACGAAATTTAGAGCCATCTGCACTACTTCTGCGGTTCAAAGAGTAGCTCTAAAGCCAGGAGTGGTGATGCACACCTTTAATCCCAACACTCAGGAGGCAGAGGTAGGAGGATGGCCGTGAGTTTGAGGACACTCTGAGACTACATAGTTAATTCCAGGTCACCCTGGGCTAGAGTGAGACTCTACCTTGAAAAATCTATACTAATAATAATAAAGAGTAGCACTATCAACATCTAACCAAAAAAAATCTTTGGAAATAGGCTACCATGAAGAGCATTAGGGCTAAGGACGGCCAAAGTGGGACATACATGTGCCAGCACTGTGGGTACACGACTGTTGCTTTTGGATGTCTAGAAAGAGCGACCCTGAAGATTTGGAAGGAAGTGCATTAGCCAATTCTTCTCCAGTGTTCTTGTCTCTCCACCCTAAAAGCTGAAATTCACAGGCAACAGGGAAGGGTGAACAAATGAGGTGGATGTAGTCATCTACTGCTATATGACCATATACCTCAAAAACTGCAGTGACAGCTTAAAATCCTGGTAGCACTGGGGTGCCACCTTGAACTTTTGGTGGAAGTGAGGTGCCAATTGCAGGGGGTTTCATTTCAGACATTTAATGTGTTTCATGATGCCAGCAAAGAGATGTCTCTTTGAGTGCGACATCACAAAGCCCTTGGCAAGTTTTAAGATCCTAGCCCACTGGGGTTCCTCTGAAGCAGTAGCTTGAGCAAAGGATCTTGTTGGCAGGGGCAGGTTTTCTCCTAGGGACTAAGCCCCTGAGGCAGACCTTGGGGCAGATCCTCTTCCCTAGTCAGAGGAATGTCTGTCCCTGAGGTAGGTCTCAGGAGCAGCAGGTCTTTTTGCTGGCAAAAGCCTTTTTCTTCTCATGAGTCTTCTTCCTCGTAGGAGTGTGGTGGGCACTTCAAGACAGGAGCAAGAAGTTTTTCCACCAGCAGTATGGAATTGTCGTCATCCAAAACTGGAGCAGGAAATCTTCTTTCCTGGGCTGGATGTTTTTCCTTGGGTGATCAGGATCTTGGGTGAACAGGATCTTGGTCACCTTGTCTGATGCTGGAGGCTGGGGTTATGGGCTTATATACACTCAGGAGGGTCCTGATTTGTGGAGTGCATGAATGCATACAAATGAGCTAAAAAGCCTATATAGAGAGTCTGTCACCCTTGGAAAGGGAAAGTGCAACCCCCTCATAGTGACTATGGAGAAGCAGCATACATCTTCAAAAAAAATGGCACAATATGGAGCAAGGGGTGAACTCCACCACTCTCACCACTGCAGGGAAGGGCCTCTTGCTGGTAGGCTGCCCTGGCTATTTGAAGTGAAGGAGACACTGGGTGTCAGGAGGGCAGCACACAGAAAACAGTTTGTTGCCCAAATATTTATCTTTTTTATTGGGGTCTTCTTTACTCTCTTAGTAGTAAATTAAGTAAAAGAAGATTACCTTTCCATCTATGACTTAATGGACTTTACCTGGATAAGTTTTTATTTCCTTAGGATCCATCAATTTGCCTTTTTCATCTTTCTCTCTTTAAAATAAGAACATCTATGCTATTCCTATCCCACCAATAATTGTGTAAACATAATTTGTCTGCCTTTACAGATTCACAGCTAAAGATTAATTTTGTTTCAGAGTGGATCATTTGTTAGTCTCATCCATATCTTATTTAGATGTTTACATGAGACTTGATATTAGAATTGATGCTGAGCCCTGAGTTAATAAATTGGGGACAGCTGAAATAAAATAAATGTATTTTGTGTGTGACAAGTGCATGAATTTTTGGAGACCAGTGGGAAAATATTGTTGACTGGGATCCCTAACCCCAAGGCAGAGAAAGGACAATTGAAAGGTACTTAAGAGTTAGATGTGATCATGAGGGTGGGTTTTCCTTTTTGTATACAAGCTCAGGTGAGCACACAGGAAGAAGCAACCCAGAGAAGTCGTTTCCTTGTGAAATTTCTTCTGCCAGTACCTCCAGCTGCTATAAATGAACTCCAGACCCATGGAACACCTTGTGCATCTACCTTATGTGTGTCCTAGAGAATTGTAACTGGGTCCTCTGTCTTTGCAGGCAAGCACCTTAACTGCTAAGACATATCTGCAGCCCAAGAATCTTAAAGGTATTGATTTCTATGTAGTTTTCTAGAAGCCTATATTAGAGAAGGGTTTGTATTTAAGTGACCATAAACATAGGTTTTATTTATGAGAATAGAGTGTGTATTGATAAACATGGACCAAAATGAGTAAATGTTAAACAGATCTTTTGCTACTCCAATCTTTCATGAGCAAGAAGCAAATCAAGACAATTTCTTAGATATTTTAATGTGTTTTTAAAAAGTGACTTCGAAGGCAAAAGTGATCCCAGAATAAACATTGGTGGTAAAACATTCTCAGACAATTGTGCTTTAAGGAAGGACTGGTAACAGCTATGGGACAATACTTCAGTTTTGAGTAGGACTGGCTGTAGCAGTTCTCCTGTGCTTGGCTCACTAGTGCATATTGCTTGCCCTAGAGAACATGAGTATTACTAAGAATGTGGTACATAAAGAGTTGTTCATTATTTGATCTCTTCTTTTCCAATTTGTATCCCTTTTATGAGTGTCTCTTGTCTTATTGCTATAGCTAAGGCTTCTGGTACTATATTAAAAAAGAATGGGGCAGTGGACACCCTTGTCTTGTTCCTGATTTTAGTGGAAAAGCTTCAAGATTTTCCCTATTTAGTATTATGTTGGCTGTAGGTTTTCCACAAATAGCCTTTATCATGTTGAGATACGTTCCTTCTATTCCCAGTTTCTGTAGGATTTTTAACGTGAAGGGATATTGGATTTTGTCAAATGCCTTTTCTACATCTGTTGGGATGATCACGTGAGTTTTGTCCTTCAGCCCATTTATGTAGTGTATTACATTTACAATTTGCATATATTGAACCATCCCTGCATCTCTGGAATGAAGCCGACTTAGTCAGGGTTAATTATCGTTTTTATATATTCTTGTATTTTGTTTGCCAATATTTTCTTCAGAATTTTTGCATCTATGTTCATAAGGGAGATTGGTCAGTAATTTTCTTTTTTTGTTCTTTGTCTGGTTTTGGTATCAGAGTGATACTGGGTTTGGAGAAGGAGTTCAGTCAAATTTCTTCCTTTTCTATTTTATGGAAATGTTTGAGAAGCAGTGGTGTTAGTTCTTCCATGAATGTGTGGTAAAATTCACCAGTGAATCCATCTGGGCCTGAGCACTTTTTAGTTGGGAGACTTTTTATAACTGCTTGGATCTCCATACTTGTTATAGGTCTATTTAAATTGTTTATCTCATCTTGATTTATTTTTGGTAGATCATATGAATCATGTAAATCATCCATTTCTTTCAGATTTTCAAACTTAGAAGCATATATTTGCCTAAAGTATGTCCTTAAGATTTTCTGAATTTATTTGGTATCTGTTGTAATGGTGCATTTTTCATCCCTATTTTTTTGTTGGTGGTGGGGGGGGGTTCAAGGTAGGGTCTTGCTCTAGCTCAGGCTGACCTGGAATTCACTATGTAGTCTCAGGGTGGCCTCAAACTCACAGCAATCCTCCTACCTCTGCTTCCAAAGTACTAGGATTAAAGGCATGCACCACCATGCCCAGTTTCATCCCTAATTTTTGTCTCTTCTCTCTTTCCTCTGGTCAGATTTGCTAAAGGTTTATCAATCTTCTTTATCCTTTCAAAGAACCAACTCTTTGTTTCATTGATTCTTTGGATTTTTTGTTTTTATTTCATTAATTTCTGTTCTAAACTTTATTATTTATTCCCATCTACTAATTTTGGGTTTGCCTTGTTCTTCTTTTTTAAAGGCCTTAAGATGAAACATTAAATTGTTTACTTGTGATCCTTAGCCATCAGGGAAATGAAAATTAAATCTACTTTGGGATCCTATCTCACTCCTGTCAGAATAGCTTTCATCAAGAAAACAAATGACATTAAATGTTGGTGAGGATACGGAAAAAAGGGGAACCATTCTACACTGCTGGTGGGAATGTAGTCTGGTACAGCCATTATGGAAAGCAGTGTGGAGGTTTCTGAGGTAGCTAAAAATAGATTTACCATATGACCCACATTTAGCACTCCTAGGCATATATCCTAAGGACTCTTCTTAGAGATACTTGCACAACAGTGTTTATTGCTGTTCTGTTCATAACAGCTTGGAAATGAAAAAAGCCTAGATGTCTCTCAGAAGATATATGGATAATAATAAAGATGTGGTACATTTATACAATGGAGTTCTATTCAGCAGTAAAGAAAGATGAAATTATGAAATTTTCAGGGAAATAGATGGATCTTGAAAGGATTATACTAAGTGAAGTAACCCAGGCCCAGAAATCAGACATCACATGTTTCCTCTCATATGTGAATCCTACTTACAAATGCTCAGACTTATGGGTGAGTTGGAGTAAAAATCAGTAGCAGAGGTCAATAAGCTAGAAAAGGGATATAAGGGAGGGAGGAGAAGGGTGAACTTAAGGGTTTGGTTCTGTATATATGTAAGCAGATGGACAGATTACTGCAGGTGGAATGGGTTAAGCAAGGTCATGGGAAGAGATTGAGTAAAAGGAGTGTGGGGGAAGTAGTAATCATAATTCAGTATGTTGTAAATAAGCCACATGGTAACCTACTTTTTTGGATAATGACATACCTAGAAGCCATAGACTGTTATTAGAAACTTTTTCAGTGCCAGGGATGGGACACCTTCCAGTGAGTTGTTGATAAGGGAAGTCCCTGACGCCCCCAAAACATTACAGGCTATTACCAAGGCTCCTGGTTTCCCACCAGGAATATATGACAAGACCCTGTTGCTGAAGACTCCACATGCCTGGTCTGCAAGATCACTGAGAAATAAAAATGGGGCTGAGCTGAAAACCTTCTCCCTGTAGACCAGCTTAAAGAAAGCTGGAAAAAAGCTGCACTGCTTGTAGCCTTATGGGAGACAGAAGCCATCAGTGGTGAACACAATAGATACTGCCAACCTCAAGATTGGTCAACCAGGCCAAATGAGCCAATGGGTGCAATAGTGGCATGACTGTTGGGGGAAACCAACTGCTTTCTAATTAGACTGGAGACACATTCTATGGGAGGGAATACATGCCTGGTTGGTACTGAAAAACTAACCACAAGCCTATCGTGGGGGAGGTCATGAGGATTAGGAATGTAATACCCGCCCTCATCTGGATAAATGTTTATATTATGCTCACCAAACTGCCCTGTAGGCACTTTACTTAATGTACATACTCATGCATTAATGCTACTCTCACTTTTGGTTTGAGAAGCTTCTATTTCAGATGGTGTTTACCACTGGAATGACCCTAAAGGCACCATGGTTCTGAGAAGATGTGACAGAGGAATGTTCGGCACTGAAACATCCCTATCATATCTTCCAAGGCTCAGGGTCCATTGCAGGAGAGGTGGCAGGAAGAATATAAGAGCTAACGGAAGAGTAGGACTGCTTCCAATGCAATTGACCTAATAGAAATTGGCCTTGATATTCATAACCTTGCAGTGCCTAGCACTATCTTCACAAGACCCTCATAATGGGAGAAAAAGATGATGACATCAAATTAAAAGAGAGACTAGTGGAGTAAGGAAAGGGATATGATGGAGTGCAGATTTGTGAAGGAGCAAATGGGGGAGGAGAGGGAATTATGGTTTATTGTCTGTAAGTATGGAAGCTATCAATACAAAAGAAAAAAGAAAGAGTTGCCCATATAGGTTCTTTCAGACCCAACTATGACTAAGGTAACAAGACATTGGATTTCTAGAACTATAAAAGGATAAAACACAGGGATTTTCTGAGGAAGTGATAATATGTGTTTCATATTTTATGCTTTGCAAGAATGTTTTATATTTGTTTTTTGAGATCACAATACAGTCAGTATAGATTATGTTTTTCAAAGACAGAATAGAACCAGCTCCCATGAAACATGTTCTTTCTTTTTCTTTGATTTAAGTGCTATTGTCACTTTTCCAACAAAAGGCATATTCTGTATTTCTTTTTCTTGAACCTAGATTGACAACTGACTACTTTGAGTAATAATGCAGAAATAGTGATATATGACTTCTGAGTCTAAGTCACATAAGAAGATACAGGCTCCTCCTGAAAGAATTATTTTGAGGATATACTTTGATGAAGGACAAGTTTTAAGAATGAGTTTTATTGATAACCTTTATAACAATGAGAAGAATTATGAAAACTTATATTGAAGAAAACACCATGCAAAAAATACTGCTTTTTAAATGACATTCACTGGGGAGAAGTCAGAAATCAAACCTATGACAGATCAAAGACACGATTTTAACCAAGCCTAGCTTGGTGAATCAGTGGGTTTCTTGGAATTTCTGCAAAAGTGAATGAAGACATGCTTACAGGAGCGTGGGTGACTGCAAGGCAGCTCGTTCACTGAAATGTCAATCTGGGCCAGTATGAGGCCTCACCAAATCTGCAGCCATGGGGCATGCTGTTGCCTTGCAAGAAGCTCCAGCAAAGAGGCTGCTCCTGCCCAGCAGTTACTTACTTCCTATACAGCCTAAGCAAGAGGCTTTGTGACTCTTATAACTATCTGAATTTCCTGAGTCTTACAACTCTCTTATGTTCCCTAAGCCTTGTAAGTACTGATGACTTCCTCAGAGTCTTAACCCGGTTCCTTCTTCCCTCTAAAATGGAATGTTCCAACTTAAAGGAGATAACTACACAACACTGCTAAAGTTTCCTTTAGTAGTATCTACTTATAAATGGAGAATAACAGTACTGAAACCAAGACATGTAGCAATGAGATCACTGACTTTTAAGATAAGACTGACACAGTATCAGCTACCTACTTCTAGGAGCTTAGTGGACATGTGGATGCAAATAAGAGCATCTTTCTGAGTGACCAGCGGACACATTCAACCATTTAAGGAAGTTACAGTACCTCCTTAGTTAACTAAAAAAAATTCTAATCACAGGTTTGATGGATCAGTGGCCATGGCTACAACCAAACTAGGGTCATTTCATCCATTGTCATAATACACAAATGATTAATATGCTTAGTAGTTACATCATAGCATAATCAGATAAGAGAACAGTTTTCATTACTCTCAATTGTCATAGGACAAAAATAATCTATAGGCATTGCTAACCTGAGCATTGTAATACAAAACTTAGGGTCAGATTTTTTTAGATGTTCTTGTGAATCAGTCTAATGAAACTTTACATCATTTATAGAGTTTATAATGTAATATCTGGGGTGCAAAAGATATGCTAATTATCTTACATTTTATAAAATTACATTGCTTATGTAAAAATGACACATTTTATTACCTATGGATTCAATTCAATTTTTAAAACACTCATTAAATGTGCATTATGTACATAGCACTGTGCTTCAACTGTAGAAAAAAAGCCAAAGATACAATTTTACATTATCTTATTAAACAGCTACATTCAGATTCCATGAACTATGATACAAATTAAAAATGTGATGTGTATTCTAATTAACAAACTAGAAATAGCAAGTGAAGGGACCAGGGGCACGCACATTAATTGGCTCCATTATGTGTGAAATTAATAGATAATTTTGAAGAAGGTAATCTGTTACACTTTTAAAATTTCTATATTTTTAGTACACTACTTTTTATTTCAGTATTACTAAAGAACAAACTCATTTCCCAGATAATTTATACATATCTCCTCAAACGTCAATTTTCGTTTTCAAGAATTAATTATTAGAAATATACTTAAGAAATTAGAGAATAGTACAAAATATAAAAACAAAATTATTAAAACAGCATAGAGAATTTCAACTTTAATCCAACAGGTAAAAGTATGGAAGTTCTCATTCTTGATCTTAAAAAAGGTAATTAAACTTATTATGAAGAATTCTTCCAATATTCATTCAAGAACTTAGGTCTCAAGTCACAGGGAATTGGGAAAGAGAGAGACAGAGGAGAGGGAGAGGGAAAGGGAAAGGGGGAGCGAGAAAGAATGGGAGGAGAGAATATAGCACATGTGCACACAACTAAGATTTACTTACTGATACTTGAAGTCACAGCAGGTGATAATGTTGCCATATAAACCTAGAGTCCAGGAGCATAAGAAACAGACTGTCTTGGAATCTGAAGTCTTAGTACAGTCTAAACACTTTCCTGGGTTACTTCTGTGAGAGCCTGACCAAGTTCTCTTTCTGATGATCAGAGAAAGAATCCTCAGGGGTCTATTAGGGGAAATAGCAATGGCTCCTTTATAACAAAGGGCAGGTGTCCATATTAAAAGACTATGACGGGGCTGGAGAGATGGCTTAGCGGTTAAGCGCTTGCCTGTGAAGCCTAAGGACCCCGGTTCGAGGCTTGATTCCCCAGGACCCACGTAAGCCAGATGCACAAGGGGGTGCACGCATCTGGAGTTCGTTTGCAGTGGCTGGAGGCCCTGGCGCACCCATTCTCTCTCTCTATCTATCTTCCTCTTTCTCTCTCTGTCTGTCACTCTCAAACAAATAAATAAAAATGAACAAAAAATTTAAAAAAAAAAAAAAAAAGACTATGACAAAACTCAGTCCTGATAGCTTATCCTTGCTAGGGAAAGAAAATAACTTCCCATTTCTGCTTGTCTTATTTTCTTACCTCATGTCAGGAAGAAAACACTCAAGATGTAAACATGCTTTCTGGGTATAGATTAGTAAACCTGCAGCAAATAAATGAAATGAGGGCAGAAGACATAGCGCAAACACTGTCACACAGGTCTAGAAATACTGACAATTTGTTGGATGGATATAGAACATACTACACCACCAGTCCAACAGAATTCCCAGTAGAAAAACTGGATTACAACTTGCAGAGCTACAGACCACAGGCTCCTGTGTAAGGAGCTGGGCCTCATGAATCAAAAATTGACATAAGCAAGTGACAAAATGAAGACACAATATGCATTGGAAGCTTCTGGTACCTGTGACTTGAAAAAAAGTAAGTAAAGGCCATCTCTTTGTCAGACCATCAAAAATCTCCTTTATTTATCTTAGTTACTCTTATTTTATTACCTGATACAATTTAGCCAGTTTTCAAAAAAGAAAATAAAAAGATGACAAAATGTATCAAAGGCAAGAAAAACCTCATTCTGAAGAGATAAAAACTCCAGAAAAACCATTTTTAGATAGAGCACAGCTAGAAAAACAGTAAATGAATTTAAGGTAGCTATAATTAATATAGGAAGGAAACAGTGAACACAATTTAACAACACATAAGGGATATAAAGAGAGGGATGAATATGAAGGATAAAAACAACAAAAGAGGTGCAGAATGGCTCTAATTCATCAACAGCTTCAATGTGGTAATGAAAACAAATTAGTGATTCAAAGATACATCAATGGTAACCTTCCTAGCTGAAAATTAAAGTTAAAAAAGATTTGAATAAAACCTTGTAAAATAACATTGAAGAGCTCTGAGGAAATATCTGTATATGAATTTTTTACATGAATTGGAATACCAGAAAAGAAAGAGAAAGACAATGGATGAAGAAACATTTAAAGAAACAATGGTTAATAACTTCCCCAAATAGAATGTCAATGGTAAGCCACAAAAAGATAAAAGCAAAATTGCTCTAGAGATAGGAACAAAATTTCCTAAACTTGATACTACTACCTGATAATACTGAAATGTCAGGAAATCAAGATAAAAATAAAATATGTAAAGAGGTCAGAGGAAGAAAAATATCTTGGCCATACAGGATCAGATCATAATTATATTTGTCTTTTAATCAGAAATTGTATAAAAAGGAACAAAATGGCATGAGATATTTAAAATACTAAAATAATGTCAAAAGTATAGATATATTTTTGTCTGTTTTTTGAGGTAGGGTCTTGCTCTAGCCCAGGCTAACCTGGAATTCAATATGTAATCTAAGGCTGGCTTTGAACTCACAGTATCCTGCTACCTCTGCCTCCCAAGTACTGGGATAAAAGGCATGTGTCACTATGCCTGGAAACAATACAGATATTTATATTTAGTAAATTATCTTTCCAAAATAAAACAACAAAGTAGAAGTACACACAAAAAGAAAGAACAAAAAAAAAAAAAAAAAAAAAAAAGAATGAACTACTAGCTGGCTTGCCCTGTACAAACTTAAAAGAAATGTCTTCAGATATAAGGAAAGTAATACAGGTCACAAACTGAAGGTATATATGGAAGAGCATTGGAGGAGTAAATATAATTTCAAATCATTTATTTTTTAACAAATGCAGAGATGTATATAAGATAAATTGAGCATATTCATCCTCTGTTAACTTCTCTTGCCCCCCTTCCACTGCTGCTGAACACCCTGCCTTTCAATTCTTCTTTCTGTTATGCCCTCTTCTGTGATTTTGTGAGTTTAATGAAAGCTGCTTGAATGATCATGGATGGGGTTTGCTTATTGCAGCATGGGAAACTGTTCATGATATGTGGTAATACTTCCCCTCCCTTGGCAACCACTGAGTGTGAATAGCTCCTCATGGAGGGCTGGAGCCTCCTGGGCTCCTTACCTATGTATGATGGAATGTTGATAATTCCAAACTTGTACAGGTGAATATAGCTGATTTCAGTTTATGAATGTCATACCATGTTTTACAACATTCTTCTCCATTCCCTGGCTCCTACATTTTATCCCAGCCCTTTGTCTGCAATGTACTCTGGGCCTTGGAGGGGGTGAATTCTGATCACTTTGACTCTTTATGAGTTTCTGCAATACCATTGCCTACTGCAAAAAAGGAACTTCTCTGACCAAGGTTGAGAATAACACTGATCTTATGGGTACAAACAAAAATATTTAGAAGGTAACTTGACAACATGTTGAATTAGTAAAACAATAGTAGATTCCCCTTAGGACCTGTGACCTTTCCAGTGATGGACTTTTGATTAGGGTTATAGTATCAGTCATGAATTCCTTCCAGCAGAGAGAGGCTCAAATCTAATAAAAAAAGCAGATGGTTACCCTAGAAACAGTCATGCCACTATTGTACCTGTGGGCATATCTTACCTGGTATGTAGGTATTGAAACATGCAGGATCCACCACCTGAGTAAAATACTTGACAAATTTTATCTGTCAACAGTCTGCTTAGCATCTTCTGGTACTAAGAATGCTGGCCAGCAGGGCGAAAGCTTCCAGCTCAGTTAAGTCTTGATTTCTCTGTCTTACAACCAATATGTGTGATATCTTTAGGGTTTTGCCATCTGACTCTAGTGGGCAAGCAGAACAATGCCAATAACATGCATTGTCCTAGGGGTGTTCAGGGCCTCTTTGGCCAACATTTGATAGTAGGGTACTCTGTAATTGGCACTGGGATTTTTATTTAAAAACTTCTAGTGTCTGGGAGCCCATTATCAACTCATGTAGGTAACTCCATTCCAGTTCTATATTTTTTAATTATATGTTTTAGTTTGCTTATAAGGTTGTAGGTTTATATATAGCATTCTCATAAACACTTAGCTTCAATTAACCCTGCCTGAGTGCCCTTATTTCCTCCAGACCTCTGCCTCTTTAAACCTTAGTACGCCGGTTATTCCCCTTCTCCACTTTCATGTGATATGTGTTTTACTGTATTTATTACTTTCTCATTGCTGGACAAAATAACAGAAGCATCTTAGGGAAGGCAAGGGTTTACTTTGGCTAATACTTTTGAGAAGAAGTATCATTAGGGCAGGGAAATCATGGCAGAATGAGACAGTCTGCATCACATCTTTACACCCACACAGAGGCAGTTGAAGGTACAAAAACACCAAGCAGGGCTGGAATACAGAACCTGGAGGTCCACCCCCAGTGACGCTCCTCCTCCAGCAATGTTCCACTTCTTAAAGGCTCCACAAACTTCCCAAACAGTGCCGCTAACTAGGGATTACATTTTCAAACATGACACTAGGGGGGACTTTTTTATATTAAAACCACTACATTTAGTATACCACCTTAAGCCCTTTGCCACACTCCCTATGGTGCTTCTCTTGCTTGCTGGCCTCTATACTCACTCCAAATTAACATAGAAATCTAAAATTCAAAACTAGGATACACACATGAGGGATAACATATGGCACCTGCATTAACTCAATATGTTTTCTAGTTCCATTCATTTTCCTGCAAATTTCATAATTTTACTTTTATTTACTGTGGAATAAAATCCTACTGTGTATATGTACCCCGTTTTCAGTATCCATTCATCAACTTGATGAACATGTGTGGGAACTTTGTTTCCTAGCTGTTATAAATAGGACATGGATAAACACACTTCTCTGAAATACACGGTAAAGTATATAAGATATATGTTTTTGAGTAGTGTCTTTGGGTCACATGATATTTCTATTTTTAGCTTATTGAGGAAGTACTTCACTGAGTCCCATAATCCTTGCACCAGTGTACACTCCCACTGACAGTGAATAAGGGGTCTCTTCACCCGTGTTCTCACTTGAACTTGCTGTCCCTTGTTTTCTTCATGATAGCCATTCTGGCTGGTGAGACGGAATTTCAAAGGAAGTTTCATTTGCATTTCCTTAATGGCTAAGGATTTGAAAGCTTTTAAAAATATTTCTTCACTGTTTGTATTCCTTCTTTTGTGAACCCTCTGCTCTGTTGCATAGCCCATTTTTTGATTGGGTTGTGTGTTTTGCTGATGTTAATTTTTGAGACCTTCAGTTATTCAAGATGTTAATCCTCTGTCAGATGCATAGCTGACAAGGCTGATCTTGGCTCAGCTAGATGGTGCTTGAAGTTCAGTCTTGGACACACTGTGCTGATTTGTGCTGTGTAGTTGAGGTGACTGAGTTGGGAAGGGGTGGTCTCTGACCTCCCAAGGGGGATCTATGTGGTGCAGTGGAGTTTACCAGTGATGGTGGTCATGCAGCTCCTGACTTCATGAGTAAAGTCCATGTTGTTGTGGTTGTGTTCTGGCAATAGGGCCAGAATTTTCACAGCCTCTGACCTCATGAGCAGGTTGGCGTGTTGTAGAGATGAGTTCTGGTGATGGAGACATTGATCTCGTAATCTCTGACTAATAAATAATGTCTGCATCATGGATTGGGTATTCCAGGGGTCCAGAGCAGTGGTTGCATGACTTCTAACATAACCATCATCTATTCTTTTATTGCTAAATAACTTGAGAGATAGGTGCCTATTTAAATAAATGATATTTATCATGGCTTTTATGATTATAAAATTGACACATTACAAAGAGGCTGGGAGATAAAGCTAAATATAATGAATAAAACATAGTTCTAGATGTGGTAACTATTAATTTAATGATCAATAAGCAAATGAATGATCCAGATATACCAATTTAAAGATACATTCAGAGAGGATTAAAGTAATACCCTAGTTTGTTAGTCTGCTTAACTTACTATAGCACAATATGATAGACTAGGTATCTCCAGTAACATGCATTTTTCATAAGGCTAAAAGCTGGAAAGTCCAAGACCAAAATGCTTACAAACTCAGTTCCTGGTGAAATACAGTTTGCTAAAGCTGTTAGGGATGAAAACAACAGTCAAATCTGCTTTTATAAAGACTTCAGCTATAACACCCAGAGGATGAAAGATCAAACAGGAAGGCAATCTAGATACTAGTGACTTGAGGAGCACTATCTGTCAAATTGAGTCCAAAGATTCTTTGCAAATAAATAACCTGTGGAACAATTGCAAACTATGTGTTTCCCACAAGCCTCGGTCAAATATTGATGAAAATGTCTTTGATATGCTAAGTGAAATAAACCAAACATAAAAGCTCCTGTTCTTACCATCTGATAAATGGTTTAATTTTACAGACTTTCACTAATTTTTGTATCGATATTATATATTAAATTGGGGATAATTTATCATCATTGCATTAATGAATATCTCCAATGTTTATATTATTTCTTGGAATTTCTACATACTTAGTATGCGGACACTTATGCACATCATTTTGTCAATGACCTATTATTAAATGCAATTGAAATTTTTGAGCCCTAGAGATTTTAATGTAATATGCTACCTGAAAATGATAAATATTATGTCTCATACAATCTAAACATGTTTAGTATGATCTTATTTTATTTTATTTTATTTTTAATTAATTAGTTTTGTATTCAGCAAATACAGTAAGTTTGGTACCATTATTAGGCTCATCTATGACCTACTCCCTCCCCTTGGCCACTCCTTGTTGAGATATATGGTTCATGAATTGTGGACTTAGCCCACAGTTATGGGTAAGATAAATATCTCTGCATATCATGACCCAACATGTGGCTCTGACATTCATTCCGCCCCCCATTCCGCAAAATTACCCTGAGCCATGTTGGGTTCATTTTTGGTCTGCTTCAGTGATGAGGTGTTGGGGGCCTATGAGGCTCTGGCTCTCTGATTTGGTAGGAGTTGATTTCTCTCTGTGTTGATCTCCTTCCCCCTTGTGCTGGTATTCGGTTCATCAGGAAAACAGCACCCTTGCTTGTTTTGCCTATTTTTCTTAGTTTCAGCCGGGGCCCTTTTGAGGTATGATGGGGTGGCTCTCTCCTTAGGATCTACATCTATCTGAAAAAGAGAAGCAGATTCTCCAACAGAGAGTAAGTTAGCACCAGGACAAATGAGATAACCGTTACTTTTTTTAATAGAGAATTTAATAGGTGTAGGCCCTCTTGTAGCCCATGATTGATGTTAGCTTGATATTGGAGAGTGGGCTTATATTTGGATATGGTTCTGACTTGTTCCCAGCTCCAGCTACGGTCCCGTACCAGTGAAGGGATCAGTTAGCCAAATTGAGAGCAGTTGGTTCCCCACCATGGCTGTGTGCCACTAATGCACTTGTCTGGGCATCACAACAAGTTATTTGCTGCTAAGTAGGTTAGACCATGAGTTGCTTGGACAGATGTTGGTCATTTTCCCCCAGTCGCCCATGGAGCACCTTCTGGCACTAGACACGCTGACTGTCTGGGGACTGACTCCAACTTCCAGCCATGCCATTCCATTTTGCATGTCAAATACATAAGGTGTCTTCAGCAGTAGGGACTTACCACTAACCTTTGCTGGGTCTTCAAGTATTCTGACAGAAATCTGTCTGTCTTTTAGGAAACCTTGTAGGTCTCTCTGATCAAAAGCTCATTGTGTATGATAGCCCCATGCTGGTACTGAGAGTTACAGGTCAGTGCCCACTAAGAAAATGAGGAAAATGATAAATAATATACAAGAGTTAGAGAGAAGAGAGAGAGAGAGAGAAAGAGAGAGAGAGAGAGAGATGGAGGGAAGGAAAGGGAGAGGGAGAGGGAGGGAGAGAAGATGTAGAAGATTAAGGTTACTCTTGGTCCTACACTCTCCAGTGTCTTGTGGTTCAGGTGTTCCCTGTAATGGCCTGGTGAAGGTTCAGCCATTTGGTCTGCCTTTTTGAAAGTAGAATTTTATGGTACCATTGCCGTTTGGGTTTAGATTTGTGTTTCCCACACCTTTGATGATCCCCTCCCTCCCCATCCATCCTAGTGTCTGGTCCATGAGATGCTTGCTGGGTATGTAAGGTATCTCAGGTAGATTCAGGTTAGGTGCTGTAGATGAGTGAGAATATGTGGCGATTTTTTTTCTGTGATTGGGTAAGTTCACTGAGAATGATCTGTTCCAGGTTCAAACATTTTTCCTCAAATTCCATTGAGTCATTTTTTCTTACTGCTATATAGAATTCCATTGTGTAGATATACCACATCTTAGTTATCCATTCTTGTAGTGATGGACATCAGGGTTGATTCCAGCTCTTAGCTATTACAAATTGAGCTGCTACAAACATGTTTGAGCAAATCTCTCTAGCCTGTGGTTTGAGGGTTTTAGGGTAGATACCCAGTAAGGGAATAACTGGGTCTGTTGGTATCTCTATAGTCAGCTTTTTTAGAAGTCTGAATATTGTTTTCCAAAGTGGTTGTAGCATCCTACATTTGCACCAACAGTGGATGAGTGTTCCAACTTCTCCACATTCTCACCAGCATTTATTTCCAATTGATTTTTTGATGTTTGCTGTCCTTGTTGGGGTAAAGGGGAAACTCATAGTTGTTTTAATTTGCATTTCTCTGATGATTAGGGGTGATGAACATTTTCTTAACTGTGTTTGCCATTTGTACTTCTTCCTCTGTGAATTGCCTGTTCAGCTCTTTGCCCCATTTTGTGAGTGGGGTGTTTGGATTCTTACTGTTTAGATTTTTGAGTTCATTGTAGATTCTAGACATTAGGCATCTAACAGTTGGATAACCCGCAAATATTTTCTCCCATTCTGTGGGTAATCTATTGGCTTTGCTTATTGTATGCTTGTCTGTAAAGAAACTCTTCAGCTTCATGTTATCCCATTGGTTGAGTGTTTAAGATCGTGAGCTACTGGGGTTTTGTTCAGGAAGTCTTTTTCCATTCCTATGCCATGGAAAGTACTTCCTAAATTTTCTTCGTGTAGTAATCGAGTTTCTGGTCTTATATTGAGGTCTTTGATCCATTTGGACTTAAGTGTAGTGCATGGTGAAATGTGTGGAACAAGTTTCAGTTTCCTGCATATGGTTATCCAGTTTGTCCAGAATCATTTGTTGAAGATGCTGTCTTTTTTCGAGCCTATATTGTTCAGGCCTTTATCGAATATCAAGTAGCTATAGTTGCTTGACCCAAAGTCCGGGTCCTCAAGTCCATTCCATAGGTCTATACTCCTGTTTTTATGCCAGCACCATACTGTTTTTATTACTATGGCTTTGTAGTATAGCTTTAGATCAGGTATGGTGAAGCCTCCAGAGGTATTTCTTTGCTGAGGATATGTTTGGATATGCGAGGCCTTCTGCATTTCCATATGAAATTTGACATCATTTTTTCTATCTCTGTAAAGAACACTATAGGGATTTTAATTGGAATTGCATTAAATCTGAATATTGCCTTTGGTAGGATTGTCATCTTCACAATGTTAATTCTGCCTATCCAGGAACATGGGAGGTCTTTCCATTTTCTCAAGTCCTCCTCAATTTCTTTTTTGATTGTTTTTATGTTTTCGTTGTATAGATCTTTCACTTCCTTGGTTAACGTTATTCCAAGGTTTTTTTTTTTTTTTTTGTTGTTGTTGTTGTTGCTATTGAAAATGGGACTATGTCCCTTATTTCTTTCTCTGTATCTTTGTCATTTGCATATAGAAAGGCTACTGATTTTTGTGCATTGATTTTGTATCCTGCTACTTTACTATAAGAGTTAACCACCTTCAGGAGTTTTGGGATGGAGTCTCTTGGGTCTCTTACAAATACAATCATGTCATCAGCGAATAAAGCTAACTGAACTTCTTCCTTTCCAAATTGTATCCCTTTTATTTCCTTCTCCTGTCTTATTGCTTGAGCTAGGACTTCCAGTATTATATTGAAAAGCAGAAGCGAGAGTGGACAACCCTGTCTTCTTCCTGCTCTTAATGGGAATTCCTCCAGTCTCTCTCCATTAAGTATTATTTTGGTCTTCATACCTTTGTATATTGCCTTTATTATGTAAAGATAAGAACCAACCATGCCAGTTCTCAATGTTTTGATCATGAAGTGATGTTGTATCTTGTCAAAGGCCTTTTCTGCATCTATCGAAATGATCATATGGTTTTTATGTTTAACCTTGTTTATGTGGTGTATTACATTGACAGATTTCCATATGTTGAACCACCCCTGTGTTCCTGGGATGAATCCCACTTGGTCAAGGTGGATAATGCTTTTGATGTGTTGTTGGATTCGGTTTGCGAGGATATTGTTCAGGTTGATTGAGTTGATTAATCTGCTCTGAGTTTAGCTTTGGTAGATGGTATGCATCCAAGAATTTATCCATCTCCTCCACATTATCCAGTTTTGTGGAGTAGAGGTTTTTGAAGTAAGTCCTGATGATTCTCCCAATTTCACTTATGTCTGTTGTGATCTCTCCTTTTTCATTTTGAATTTTGTTAATTTGAAGCTTCTCCTTTTTTTGCTTGATCAAATTGGGCAAGGGTTTGTCAATCTTGTTTATTTTTTCAAAGAACCAGCTGTTTGTTTTGTCAATTATCTTAATTGTTTTCTTAGTTTCCAATTCATTGATTTCTGCTCTGATTTTAATTATTTCTTTCCTTCTGGAGCTCTTTGGGTTGGATTTCTCTTGTTTTTCCAGTGCCTTTAGGTGGATGTTTAGGTTATTGTTTTGGGATCTTTCTGTCTTTTTTATGAAGACATTGAGTGCCATGAATTTTCCCCTGAGGACCGCCTTCATTGTGCCCCATAAATTTTGGTACGATGTGTTCTCATTGTCATTCAATTCCAGAAATTTTGCAATTTCATGTTTTATTTCACCCACTATCCATTTATTGTTTGAAAGTGTGCTGTTCAGTTTCCAGGTGCCATTGGGATTCTTGGTGGGTCTTTTGTTGTTGATTTCTACCAATATAGCATTGTGATCTGATATCCTGCAGGGAATTATGTCAATCTTCCTAAATATGTGCAGGCAGTCTTTGTGGCCCAGTATATGGTCTATTTTAGAGAATGTTCCATGGGCTGCTGAGAAGAATGTGTAATCTGTGGATTTGCGATGGAAAATTCTGTAGATGTCCGTTAGGTCTAAGTGATCTATGGTTTTGTTGAGCTCTCTTAGTTCCCTATTGAGTTTCTGTTTGGATGATCTGTCTATTACTGATGTTGGTGTATTGAAGTCCCCAACTATGATGGTGTTGGTGTTTATTTCTGTTTTATTGTCAAGTAGGTTTTGTTTTATGAACTGTGTTGCCCCTGTGTTCGGTGCATACAGATTTATGATTGTAACATCTTCTTGATGGATCATTCCCTTGATAAGTAGGAAGTGGCCTTCTTTGTTTTTTTTGTTTTTTTTTTTGATTATTTTTATTTTGAAGTCTATTTTATCCGATATTAATATAGCTACACCTGCTTGTTTTTTATTCTCATTTGCTTGGCATATTGGTTTCCACCCTTTCACCCTGAGGAGGTGTCTGCCTTTAGTGGTGGGGTGGGTTTCTTGAAGGCAACAGATTGAGGGGTCTAATTTTTTGATCCAACCTATTAGCTTGTGTCTCTTGATGCGTGGATTAAGGCCATTTATATTTAGGGTAATGACTGTGAGATTTGATTTGATCCCTGCCATATTGTGTTGGTAAATGTGGGTTGGCGTTTTCAAGGACTTTGAAGGTTTTTGTGCCTACTCTGAGTTTGGTTATTGTGATCTGCTTCTTGTAGGCACTTGAGTTTGATTATTTGCTTTTCTCTGTGGAGAATTTCCTGAAATACTCTCTGTAGATTTGGTTTTGTGTTCATATAATTGTAAAGGTGCGTTCTGTCATGGAATGTTTTTCTCTCACCATCTATCATCAGGGATACTTTTGCTGGGTAGAGTAGTTTGGGTTGGAAGCCATAGGTTCTTAGACTTTGTAGTGTTTCATTCCAGGCCATTCTAGCTTTCAGGGTTTCCATTGAGAAGTCTGAAGTAATTCTGATGGGGTTACTTTTGAAAGTGGTGTGCTGTTTTTCCCTAGCTGCTTTTAGGATTTTCTCTTTGGTGTCAATGTTTAGTCTTAATGACAATATGTCTTAGAGAGTTTTTCCTTTGGTCCAGTCTGTTTGGAGTTCTGTTGGCTTATTGTATCTTGATGGGCCTTTCTTTTGAGAGAGTGGGAAAGTTTTCTTCAATTATTTTGTTAAATAAATTCTCCATGCCTTTGGTCTGAATTTCTTCTCCTTCAGGTATTCCAATGATCCTGATATTAGGACATTTAAGTGTATCCCACAATTCCCTCATGTTCTGTTCACAGGAAATTTTGAACTCTCTAACTGTTTCTTCCATATTGTCTTCCAGATCAGAGTTTCTATCCTCCACTTGGCTGACTCTATTCTTGAGAGCTTCTAGAGAGTTTTGGACTTGTTCAATTAGGTTTGCATTTTCTACTACTTTTCTATGTACAGTTTCCATCCCTCTGTCAAGCTCCCTTTTCACATCACTTTTTGATTTTCTTGATGATTCTTGGAATTCATCCTTGCATTTCTTTATGTCTTCATTTAGCATGGCCAGCTGATTTTTAAGGTCTTCTTTTTTCACTCTCCCTCAAATCCCTTAACTCTCTTTGAACTCCTTCCAATTTCTTATCTATTAGTTCTAGTTTGGTGATGGCAGCATCCACACGTTTATCGGTCCTTTTTTGCTTACCTGCAAGTTCTACCAGTCGGTTGGTCAGTGTTGCATTGCTCATAGCTTCAATTTGGTGTTCTGAACCTAATGGCCCTTCTATGTCATAGTAGGACTGGCTGATCTAAATGGATTTTCTTGAATTTGATTTTTCATGTTACTTCTTTTGTGCTGTGGTCTGCCCATGACCGTGTATGGGCATGTAGGTGGGTCGATCAGCCTGGGCTCAAGCACAATGGGAATCTGAGGCAGCCTGAGGCATTTGCCAAGCAGCCTGGGCTTTGGCTCTCACTTGTCGAAGCTGCTTATTTCCTGCCTGGAAGAGGCGCCAAATTCACCCGAATTCTCAAGCGGTAATGTGCCAAAGCTGCCTGTATTCAAGCTAGGAGTGATGCTGAGGCACCAAGCACTGAAGCAGCCCAATCTCTGGCTGTGAACACTGGGATCCGGAAGCAATCTGCGCTCCCGCACCACAGGACAATGGCAGATGGCCAGCATGGCAGACAGGTAGGGGATGGCACCTGAGCTGGCACAAGCGTGAGACACAGTCTGAGCTTGTGTGGCAGTTGCTGTGGGACTGGGCTCGCTGAACGTGCAGAGGCAGGAGCAGTAAATGAGTGAGTGGGTGGAGAAGTCTAAGCTTCCATACGCAGGGATCCATCTGCGCGCAGCTGTGCTGTGGATATGGGAGGTTTGGGCTACCTGCTCCTGAGGGAATCAGGGTTTCCCTGTTATGGCCAGGACACACTGAATGCATGGTGGCCGGAGCAGTAAATGGAGGAGTGGGCATGGAGCAGTCTAAGCTTCCATGTGCAGGGATCAATTGGCGCAGCGGACTGACAATCTAATGGAGATTTCTTTCCCCTAAAAGACCCAGTGAATGCTTAATGTCTTGCCTTTCTTTCCCTGGGATTTGCAGCACAGCTAAGCAGTCGCCATTTGGCCAGAAGTCTAATATGATCTTTTTTACCTCTGTATATGAGGAGACCAGTACTGTAAGAGCTTATGAAAATACCAAACTTCTTTCTAGTCATACTTCTGGTTCTATATTGTTAGTCTCTTCAAAATGCTCCCTTCACAATTACCAGAGACATGGTTTGTCTTTATTCCCCTCTGATAAGATTTGTTGTGTTTGTCCATTACATTAAACACTGAAGAAATAGCTTTATCATCCCAAGGTTTGTAATTAATTACTTTCTCTTTTTCCTCTTCTTTTTTTTTAAAAAAGTAATAGAGATAAAGACAAATTCTTTAGAAAAAGATTGGCACTCCCCAGGATGGGTGTTGACCAGTGAGCTGGGCAAAGACATATACTTAAAAGCCTATAGTACATTGCTTTCATATTTTGGCACTCTCATTTCCCTTTTCTTCTTGCTTCCGCCTTACTTTGTGGTAATTTTTCTAGCCTTTTTCTTTCACAGTTAGTAATTTTCAGCTTTTCTCTTTTACTTAGGAGTGCATTTAAGGTTTTAAATTTGCATGAAACTCACATAGTTTTAGTTTCAGTGTGTAAGTATTCATATGGTTTAGTTTCAACATTGTTAAAGTTCAAAATTTTTCTAAAATATCTTTTTGTTCTGATTTCTTTTCTTTGGTATGTGTGTATATGTGGTGTGAATGCATGTGAGTATGCATGTTCATATGTTTTTGGTTGCCTGTGTTTGTTTGGTTGTGCACATGTGTGCATGCATGTGGAAGCCAGAAGTAGACGTTGAATATTGTCCTCAAACATTCTCCATCTTTACTTTTTTTAATCAGGGTTTCTCACTGAGCCTAATGGTCACTGGTTTGGTTAGACTAGTTGGCTGTGAATCTTGGGGTTTACTCTTTCTGCCTCCCCAGTGCTGGGGCAACAGGAGCGTAACACAATACCTAGCACTTTCTGTGGGTTCTTAGGTTCTGAATTCTGGTCCTCATGCTTTCAAAGCATACTGTTTATCCACTTAACCAACTCCCCAGTTGGCTTTATTGATTTATTGGGGACATATGATTCTTAACTTTTGTTTTTTCATTGTTCTTAGATTCCTTCAGAATTCAGTTGATTAATTCACAGAGAGATCTTTGAGTAAATCTTCTAGTTCACCAATTTGCTATTTGGCCATATTTATTTCACGATATAGATCCAGATATTGAGTGACTTATCTTAACAGATTTATTTTCACCTCAGAATGAGTATCCATTTTGAGATTTACTTTCCACAACATACAATAGAAACCACTTTATAGCGGTATATGCAAGTACATGCAGGTAAGTTCAGAAATAGGGTTTCCAGAGTTTGTATAGGAGATCCATAGTGTCAACAATGGCAGGCTCCTGCTTTTCTTCTGAGCTGTTATTATCATAAGACTTTTATATTCATGGTTGTCCCATTTAGCATCAGTTTTTCCCAGGTAAGAAGGAGCCAATATGGTAGAGAAAAAATCTCACCTATTTAAAGGGTTTTCACAAATATCACATACTAAATTATGCTTTTTCTCAGTGCTAAAATTTAATTGATCCTATAAAATATAGTATGCTAGGCGAAAACAGGACCATCTATATACCATGGGAAATAAATTGAACCATATTGTCCAGTTTATTAGCAACTTAATATTGATGTTCATGATCAAATGAGTGTCCTTACCAATATTTATAAAGTAGGGTGCTGGAACTAAATAGGTTTTATAATTTTTAAATCAATTTTTAAACTTCCTTCATTGTATTTTTCTCTTACTAAACTATGGATTTTCAGTTTTCTTCATACAAAATTGATTCTTTCCCCTCATATGTTTTTTTTTTTTTTTTTTGGAAAGGGAAACTTTTTTCTTTTTAAAAATATTTATTTATTTACTTATTTGTGTCTGTTCATCTCCATGAACATTTGGAGGCCAGAGAACAACCTTCCTGCCATCCTGAGGAACATCATATACCTCCTTTGAGACAGGCTCTCTTTTTGGCCTAGATGTCACCAATTAAGTGAGGTTTGCTGGCTATCAAGCCCCACGTATACCCCTAACTCCACATCCTCAGTGATGGTTATAGATGGGTATATCCATGCTGAACAATTTTTACATGGTATTGAGAACTGAACTCATGTCTTAATGCTTTCAAAGTAAATACTTTACTGGCTAAACTATCTTCCCAGCCCCATAAGGTATGCATTTTTGAGAACCTATACACAGGTCTTCATGTGCATGGGGAGTAAGGACCATGCTGGAAATGTAGTTTTGATACAGAGTGGGGATTTTAGGTGCTAGTTTTTACTTTAGTGGTTATTTCACAGACTAAAATTATTGCACAGATTTCGATGCTAGCATTTAAATTATATCATTTACGGTTGTAGTACCATCAATATGTATAATATTATGAAGTATTTTATGGTATAAACTGACTTTCTATAGGTTTCCAATGAAACAAAATTGATCTTTGAACTGTGTTTCTAGTTGCATGTTGGGATGATCATATCAAAAAGGCTTTCAGTTATAATGTAAAATGACCCTAATTAGAAAGCTAAATTTTAAATGAGAATATGCCATTAAATTACTCAGTTTCTGATGTTACAGCTCTCAATACACTCAGTCTCATTCTTGTCATCTCAGTAGACCAAATACCAGAACAGACAGTTGCTTGACTAATGCACATTAGTTTGAAATAGAATCATTTGTTCTCTGAAGAAGATTAGAATATGGGCTTTTGAAATGTATTTGGCTCTAATTAGTCAGTTTTCTCTACTGTTCTTCTAACCTAAAATTCTCAGGTCAGTACACTACTCGGATTGCTAATTTATTAAACTGCATGTTGACTCTCCGCCTAATTGACACTATATCATGACACCTGCTTGATACCTTTGCAATATCCAGTCCCTCAGTGTTCAATACTGGCACATCCTACATTTGCCTCTGAGAGTGTGTCTGTGTTGTTAATATAATTTGCAGGGTATGGATATCTCATGCCTTCTCTGAAGGTCTTCAAACCTTGTTGGCTGATCTTTACTTAGTTGCCTACTAGGTCTACTTTCCTTTGAAGACAACTCTTCCTATTCAGGAAAGTACTATAAATATCATTGTTTGAAGCATAATAAAATTTGAAAAAAAAGTGATACATTCAATCCAGGCAATGGCAAAACTTGCTATTTGTGTTATCTTTTAAACTGAAACAAATTCATAAAATTAAACTGTGATAGGAGTCAGTTGACACACAAAAGAGTGTCCACATAGTTGTGAGTAAACCTTGTCTAATTAATGCAGGAGAAAATTTATATTGTGTTTGACTTTTCTAATATTGTGTTACTTTTCATAGTGTTTAAAACAAACTTTGACTTACCCATTTTAGATTGCTTCACTACAGCATTTTCATATAAATGATGACAATATAATTTTGTTGATTTTATCTGGAAAAAGGAACCATAGTAAAAAGTGAGGCAGAAAGAAAAAAAAAAAAAAAAACATTTAGTGGAAGTCTTTCCTTTGATTTGGGAAATTACATGGGATGGACTATGAGTAAACTAATTTTCAATAAAAATTGAAGGCCAAATTGAACAAACTTAGATTGTTTATGTGCAAAGAAAATAAATTTAAATTAATTAAAATATTTTATTTATTTACTTAGGAGAAAGAAAGATGCAAATAGAGAAAGAGAGAATGGATGGGTGGACAATGGGCATGCCAGGGTTTGTAACCACTGCAAATGAACACTAGAAACATGAGCCACCATGTGCTGACATGGGTACTGGGGAAATCAAACCTGGGTCCTTAGGCTTTGCAGGCAAGTGCCTTATCTGCTGAGTCATCTCTCCAGCCCTAAAAACAATTTTGATTTAAAATATTTTCACTTTAAGATTTTTAAATTAAATAACTAACTTTTGTTATTTTTCAATGCTTCTTTGATAGAAATAACAGTCCCCTTTGGGGTGGAGATCTGACAGGTTAATCTGTGAATGAATTGAACTTCATACATTTTTAGACTAAAATAACCTAAAGGTTCAAACTTTTTTAATTATTCACTATTCCTGCTTCATAAGACCTACATGGTTGTTTACAGAACTAAGTTAGCCTGGGCTTTGAGAGAAATAAAGAATATGTGTGAACAAAAAAGTATTTGTTGAGCAAAATTTAATTATATTCATAAAACAAAAGTAATGTTTTTATTTGGTTCATGAGATATAATGAAAAAGAATCCATGATGTACAAAAGGAAGAGATATCAAGGTAACAGAAAGAAATAAATTGAGCTGCTAATATACTAGTAAAAGTATACTCAGGTAATAGAGATAATACAGAGGAGACAAAATAGAGGAAAGAAATCATCTGATTAGAAAGATTTCATATTCTACCATATGGTTACAAGGGAAAAGATTGCAACTGGGATGTGATTATGAGGAAGCAGCTGAGAGGGAAATGAGGGCAATATGTCAAATTGTACTGTCAACATTCTTCCACACAGAAAATTAAATTTTATGAGGAAAGAGAAAGTATAATGTAGCATCTCCCTTTGGGAGAGTTCTGAGCTCTGAACAAGAGTCATGAAGAGACCTATAGCATAAAGAGCCACAAAGATAGAAGAGGAGAACTTTGTGAAGTATAAGTTGTTAAGCTTGGACTGGAGAGTTTGCTTCATGGTTATGGCATTTGCCTACTAAGCCAAAGGACCAGGTTCAGTTCCCATGTACCCATGTAGAGCCAGATGGTCACATGGCAGAGGCATTTGGAGTTTGTTTGCAGTGGCTAAAGGTCCTTGCATGCCCATTCTCTATCTCTCTCTCTCTCTCTCCGTCCCTTCTCTCTCCCTCTCTCCCTTTCAAATAAATAAAATATGAAAAAAATGGTTAAGCTTGTCTTATGTGTTAAGAGGTCTTTGAGGGTAGGGCGTGAGGAGGAGTTGCAAATCTAATGGCAACATTAATCAGTTCCTTAGAAATCTTCTTCCTGGCTACCATTCTGCAAGTCATTACACTCAATAAGGGGGAGTTGGGACCCTAATAGAGCTCCCTAAAAGGTGGAGAAAGCATAACCCTAAAACCATTGGCTTTGGCTGGCAATTTCTATAGTCAGAATTCCCCTCCCCCAACAGAGAACTATTGATCAATGAGACACAGGTTCCCAAAATAATAGGCCATTGCCAAAATATTTGGTTACCTGCAAGAGCTAAATGGTAAGTCCCTGTTGTTGAAGACACCACAATGTCAGACACAAGTTGTTAACCATGCTGGAACTGAGATGGAATCCAGGTTCATCCCAGATAGCCTTTATAGTTCTGAAAAATGCTATGCGAGCAGCTGAAGAATAATAGTTGCCAACGGACTGAATGACCAGGAAGTCCTGCCAGTTAGGAAATCAACCAGCTGAGCAAGAAACATACACTTGAGTGACAGTGGCACACAACCAATCCAGGTAATCAACTGCTCACTGTTGATCTTCATTGTCAAACCTTACAGTAAGAAAAAAAAAAAAAAAACACACAGAAAATTTATACTTTTATCTGTCATTACATTGGTGCTTTGTATGTTCCTGTCCTTCTGCCTCTAAAATTTCTATTGAATGAACTCAATGATGTCTAGGAGCTGTCAAAGATCTAACCTACTGTGTCTAGTACTTTCTTCATTATAGTTGAATCATGGTCTGATGAGATAGTGGTGACCTGACAACATACCAACACTCAATTAACTAGTTAACTGTGGTCTATCTTTTCTGAAAGATATGAGATTTTCATTTGGAATTTCCACATTCTAGTTCTATACTGTATTTGCAAACATGTGATAACAAAGAATATGTAACTCTTTTAATGTTCAGATGCTAGTAATAATTTTTTTAATGTTGGACTTTTAACTGGCATTTAATATGTGTTCTTGGTCTGTGTGGAAATAATTTAATTCTTCTTAAGGAGAAAGACTGATAATAAATTTGTGCACATCCCATCTTAGAGATGGTATCTGGGAACTATTAGATAGTTCCTTAGTTTAAGATTCTAAATGGTTAATCTGTAAAATAAAGATATAATTAATATACTCATACTGAATGTCAGCTGTATTTGACTCTAAGGCAAATATTTTTCTTGTAATATTATTTTATGTCCTTAATTTAAATTTTTAAATGAGAATCTTTAACTAAAATAGTAAACAAAACGTATATCATCATATTAATTACATTTCTTGTTACTGTGTCCAGTAATCTATAATACACAAGGAGGAAGAATTTATTTTGGCTTATACTTTAAAGGGATACAGTCATTAAGGTTGGGACAGCAAGGTAGCAGGAGCAGGGTGTAGCTGGTCACTTTGCATTGCAGTCAATAAGCAAAAAGTGAATTGAAAACAGGAAGTGGGACTGGGCTATAGAACCTCAAGGCCCAATGACCTATTTAGTGGATTTGGAAGAGCAGGACATGCTTTCAGCATTCAGATCCCCTATTTTCAACAGTCAACATTCTTCTTGGTCAATGCAGATCAGCTGGCCCAATCTCAACAGTATTCATCTCTCAAACAATTGCAGCTGAATGAGCTCTGTCTCCAGCCCCAAATTTTCTTTCTTTCTGTGCCATATCATCTGCTCACATCTGTTCATTTCTATACAATACAACCCTGTATGAGTTTCAGGATACAGGAAGAATGCAGTAAACCTCTCACACAAACTACCTCTAGCCAAATCTGGACAAAGCTCATTCTTCCCCTCATAAGCAAAACCTATGCAGTCATAGTTTTCACTGCATTTTGGTCTTTCAAGTCTTACCAGAATGGTCCATCAAATTCTGTCTTAGAACTCACTGTAAGGTGTCTCTTAGGTCAATATTACAAATCCTTCCTTATTCCTCCTGAAAATCAGTTCCAAAAGCCACACAGTCAGATTTCCAGCATCACTAAACCTACTTCTTCATACCAATTTTCTATTGTGGTTATCTTTACATTGCTTAGACAAACACCAACCAAGAGGAAAGGGTTTATTCTAGGTTTACATGATCCAGGGGAAGCTTCTTCATGGCAGATGATGCGAGCTCACTTCATCATACATTTCTAGTGGAGTGACAACAGGGTGCAAGAAAAAACACTAGCTGACTCTAAAAACACACGGCTGGCTAGGTCCTGCCTTGATCACACATTTCCTCTGTGAGGGCTACACCTCTCAAATACTCTACTAGGTGGTAATTCAGCAGGAAACTTAATCACTAACACCTGAGGCTATGGGGACATTACATTCAAACCACCACATTCTGTCCCTGGTTTATGACCACAATCTCACAATGCAACTTCCAGAGTTCAACTTCAAAAGTTGCCAAAGACTTTACCCACTTTAACACTGTTTAAAATTCCAAAGTCTCATTGATATTCAAGACTATTTTAACTGTGAGTCCTGTAAAATCAAAGCATATGTTCTGTACTCCTAAGACATAAGTTTTTGGGGGGTAGATTAAAGCCACAACATCCTCTATCAAAGTTCAACTTCCTAAGTTCCTCAGACTTATAAAGTCATTACCACCAGTTGTTGACCAAGTGTTCAAACCCATGAGGCTTGGAACACATTGCCTATTTTAAATACAACTATTAGTTTTCAAAAGGTACAAAAAGGACTCAGCAGCTAAAGTCACTTCCTTGCAAAGGCTGTTGCTCTAGGTTCAATAGCCCAGTACCCACACAATGCCAGATGCACATCACTGGAGTATGCAGTGGCAGAAGGCCCAGGCATGCTGATTTTCTCTTTCTTCCACTCTCTCTCTCTGAAAATCAATAAATAAAAATGTAAAAATGATACAACAATGCTGAGAATGTTAATTTCTATCATTCTTTTATTTAGAAATGGGCAGGTTGATATATCTTATGTGACTGACGTCATACTGACTCTTACTTCCTTAATAGTGAAGACAACATAGAGAGAAATTAGAACACTACAATATACCTTAAAGTCCATTTCATTTAAATGTTCTGAGTAAGATTTTATAAATAATGGACCATTAGTTCATGCTTATATGTTTGATAACTCTTCTTTTTTATTTAAACCAGCATTGTTTTAATTGTATATTTGCTAACTTTTGAACTATATGAATATTTTGCTTCACAATGTGACTTCTTCTGGAAATTATTCTCTTTCTTTTTTTCTCTTTATTAGATATGTACATACTCAGTGTGTATACAGCCATGTTGACACCATCATTAGCCTCTTCCCTGTCCTCCCAACTCAGAAAGGAGCCTCCTCCTTGGGGAATGTGAGTCATGCATGATGGAGGTAGCCATCAGTTATGGGGAAGAGGCAATGTCTTTGGGCATAATGTCCCAATTTGTGGCTCTAACAATCTTTCCGGTCCCTTTTCTTTGAATTTCCCTGAGCCATGTTGGGTTCACTTTAGAAGTCTAGTCAGTGATAAGGTCTTGGGAGCCTCTGTGTCTCTGGATATCTGGTTTGGTAGGAGTTGAGTGTTCTCTGTGTCTATCTCCTTCACCTTTGTGATGGTACCAGGTTCAACAAGAAAGCAGCACTCTTGCTCATTTCCCCAATTACTCTATGGTTTCAGCTGGGGCCCAGTGAGGTATGATAGGCTGAATCTCTCCTCAGATTCTGCACCCATCTAAAAAAGAGAAGCAGATTTTCCAATGGAGAGTGAAGTCAGCACTGGATAAATGGGATAACCATTATTACTTTAGAGGGAATTTAATAGGTGTAGGTCCTCTTGTAGACCACGATTGGTGGGGGCTTCATATTGGAGAGCAGGCTCGTTTTTTTGGATATAGTTATGACTGGTTTTCTAGTTCTAGCTATTGCTTCCATTCCACTGAGTGGATCCATTAGCCAGTTCAAGAGCAGTTGGTTACCCACTATGGCTGTGTGCCACTATTGCATTTGGATGAACATCATGTCAGGTTGTTTGCTGATGAATAGATTAGACCACGAGTTGCTTGGATAGACATTAGTCATTTCCCCCAGTATCTCATGTAGCACCTTCTTGCACTAGACAAGCTGTCTGTGGAATGACTCTCTTCCAGATTTCTACCAGGTCTCCCCACGTTCTCTGCCAATAGCATATGTTGTCTTTGGCAATAGGGTCTTACCATTAACCTTTGGTGGGTAAACAAGTGCTCTGACAGAAATCTGTCTTATCTTGAAGTGTTGACATCTACATTGTTAATATAAGACATATAAAAGTGTTCACTTTTTGAAATATCAATTACAGAATACTCTCTTTTGAAAGTATTGCTTATGTTCAAACATGTTGCATCACATGGAAATTAAATAACATTTTTCTTATGATTGTAGGATATAGGGAAGCTGATATATTTGAATGCTTGAACATTATGCACTTTCTAGAGGCAGTTATACAATGAAGGACTCTTATGAATGGGATTAGATGTCATTATAAAAGGGCTTGATGGCTGAACAAATGGCTCTATCATTAAAGTGTTTACCTTTCAAGGATGAGGAGCTGAGTTCAATTCCTACCACCTACTACCTACATGAAAAGCCAGGCAAAGAGACAAGTTCCTATAATCCCATTGTTGGGGACGTAGAGACAAGAGGATGCCTGGGGCTCCATGGCTAGCTATTCTAGTCTAGTTATCTCCAGGACCCTGTCTCAAAGGTTATGGACAATGGTCCTGAATAATGACACCAAAAGCTGTCCTCTGATCACTATATATGCATACACGTACATGTATACTCATGTGCACACATGTGCACACACACATATGAACATGTATACACATACACACATACACACACACAGACAAAGATGCTTCATAGAGGGATTTAGAATATTATATGATTACTAAAATGCATTGTTTGTGCTTTTTCATTAAGAAAATCTCATAAAGCTTTTATTAAAACAGACAGTAATAAGCACATATAATATAATATGCACAATATTGCACTATAGTGTGACTGTGTTTATATTGTACTATAGTGTGACTGTGTTTAATACACTGCCTTAAACATTGATGTTTCAGCATGAATTACCTTTTATGTACATAGATTTAGGATACAAAAAAATCTAATTTATATTAAATTTAATTTATGTGGAAGAAAGAAATATAATGGACTTCAAATAAATTTCAAATTAATAATGTTTTCTTGGGATGGAGAGATTTCTCAGCCGGTAAGGCACTTGGCTGGAAAGCCAAAGGACCCAGGTTTGATTCTCTAGAACCCACATAAGCCAAATACACAAGGTGGCGCAGATGTCTGGAGTTCATTTGCAGTAGCTAGAGGCACTGGTGTGCCCATTCTCTTTCTGTTTCTGTAGCTTTCTTAAATGAATAAAAATAAATATTTAAAAAATTATGTTTTATCAATTACTTTGACTTTAAACACTGACAACTTCAGCTTTTGATACCCTCCTTCATACTCCCTGGGTGAAACTGGGATTTATTTTCTCTGGTCTATCATATGTCTAATTTAGAATACTTTTACTGGTAAATAATGACAAAAATAGTGTTCATAACTGCTTAAATAAGAGTATATGTCATCCCACAAAATTCTAAAGTTTAAGTGAGATTCATGAATACTTCTTTCAAGGATATGGCTCCATTGCCCACCCCATAAGAGTTTCAAAGAAATCTATCACTCTTTGCATCAAATGTATTGTAAAAATCAGTTTTATCTTTGTCGCACCATGACTTTAAAGAGTAGCTGGTACTAAAATTCATATGGAAGGGTAAAGGAAAGAGGTTTCCAGAATAATTAATGAAAACTTTCATCTGATTTGACCTTATAGGTTCACATGCCTAAATCCTGAAGTAAACCCTATGACAAAATTGTACATTAGATTAATCAGATCCTCTTTCTCAGATGCAGGGCCAATTTTGTTCAAACTGCATGGCTGTTAAGTAGTGGAGGTCACAGGACTAATGCACCAGTCATTACTCCATGGACTTCAGTCTGATCTGGGGTCAGTTAATATCTGTGTATTTGATCTTGCCACATAATCCTGCTTGCCACATCAGCATCTCAGGGTGATACAGCTCCACACAAACCTTGGATATTATGGTAGTCAAGAGCATTCTTTGTTTGGTTCCCTCAATTACTGAATAGATACCTTTCAGGCCTTTCTTTCACTCTCTAGGTGAGTCTCTTTCATATCTTTTATAGTCTTAGCCTTTCCCCTATTGACTCTTATTTCCTCTTTTCAAAAATTTTAGCAGACATATGTGAGCCTGATATTTCAATTTTTCCTTTCATATTTTTTAGCCGTTTGTTCTCATTTGCATTTTCCTCTTTCATTTTTCCCCAAAATATATTCATTACAAAGATTCTCTCTTTTTTTTTTTTTGATTTTTTGGGGTAGGGTCTTGCTCTAGCCCAGGCTGACCTGGAATTCACTGTGGAGTCTCAGGGTGGCCTCAAACTCACAGCAATCCTCCTACCTCTGCCTCCCAAGTGCTGGGATTAAAGGCGTGCGCCACCACGCCCAGCCACAAAGATTCTCTTTTTTATTTTATCTAATCTTCTATTTAGCCAATATACTAGGCAATTATTTTACACTGTATTTTTCCATTATGGAATTATCATTTGTAATTTTTTTCAAATCTTCCTATCATTTTTATAGTTCCCTGACGATTTGCATGTTTCTATTGTGTTTAATAATTTACTTAGTTTAAAGATACAGTTCTTATTTTATTATTGCATCTTAGAGGAACTTGCTAAGCAAACTGTCCATGTTGTGTCAGTTGTATTTATTTCAGGTGATAACTTATAATATGCTTTTAAGATTTTTATTTTTGAGCCCTGTCATTATTGAAGAATTTTCCCTAAAAAACACAATTCTTACACCTACTCGGAGTCCCATGGCCTCAATGGTTTAGGACATAGTTTACTCCCTTATTTTAATTTTAAATTCCTTCTAACACCCATAGGAAATGCTGACTCTATGATCATTTTATAATCTTCACTAATATTTCAAGAACAATGTCCAAGGTCTCTATGTCTACTTTCTAGGAGCCCTCAATCCTAACATAAATGGTTCTCTTTTCCTCCCCGTTATTTTTCCTATAGAAACTGTATTTATACTTTTAACATTAATATTACTCATTTAAAACTTTTTCTAGGATTAATTCCTTCTTAGAAAGAGGAAGAACAGTATCAATTGAGAATTTGAAGCACAAACGTGAATTTCAAGTACACTATGGTTTAAATCACATGACTGGACATTTTCTCCAGTATTGATGTGTAAATTCATATGTTCTTAAAAGTTACAAAGGTACAGATAAATACACAGAGCTTTCAGTTTATTATTATATCTTGCCTACTTGATTATATAAAAACTGAAAACTCAGCTTTGTTATCCAGTTTTAAAATAGGAAAGTGAAAGTTCATAAAAACTAACTGATTTGCCCACTCAGTGACTGACAGTGAGCCTTTGAATCAGAGGATCTGAGTTCAAACATTAAGCTCTCCATCAACTCTTGTAGTAATGAACTCAATTACTGAGCTATCTATAATAATTCACTATTTAAAATGAATTATTTATATATAATATGCAAGGCAAGGGACTCTAATAACATATTTAACTCATGACAATAAGAAATTCAGAATAAATTCACTATATTTGACTATACAGGAGTATGTAACATGATATATCTATGGTTCAAAACCCAACCTTGTGGGATATTTAACATCTCTGGCTACCATGTTTTCTCATTTACAAGATGAAGATCAAGATCAAGCAGTTTTTTTTTAAATTAGGTGTGATTATAAACACTGTATGCCAGGTATATGGAACTTAGCACAAGTACTTTATATTTAATAAAAAGCTTAATGCCTGTCATTTATGAATTTTGCAATGATCCATGTATAAAAATTTTTCATGGATTGTTCTATAATTAAGAAAATATCTAATATGCATAAAATATGGCTACAAAATTCTCAAATAGGTGAGATGTAGTGTGTTTACCTTTATTTAGGTAAATGAAGTAGCTATGTCTTGTTAATACCAAGATGACTTTTATACCTCCATTTGGAAAAAAAACTCAAAAATATATGACAATATTAATGAGGTTCTTATCTAGTTAAGTAATATAAGCCTACTTTACAATTTTAGAATACTAAAGTTCCTAATAGAATTCTAGTGTCTAGGTTTTACTCTCCTCCAATTATTGACATAAAGACTGACTTTTTTTTTAACTGTGGAAGTTATATGCCATTTTAATTTATCTAAAGAATCCTTTTCAGAAGAGTGATATTAACTAAGCTCTGAGGGATTTTGATATCATCTCAAAGTTTCCATGTTAATGTATTTCCCATCAAGCTGACACAGATTCAGTAATTGCATCTTCTCCTATAATTTTTGGCTGAGAGTGAGAGGTCAACGGAGGGTGTTGAATTTTCAAATATTTGAAAACTATTCAGAAAAGTATTAAGGGAGACTATAGTAGACAGCCACAGGTCACTGGGATACCAGACCAGGCACAGTTATAGAGGAAGGGGTTTATTAAAGCAGGGGAAGTTCCATCATGGAAGAAGAAGCTGGCCTGCTTCATAAGTCCAAGCAGAGAGAGAAAAGCCACAAGCCACAAATAGCACCACAAACAAGCACAATTCAGGAACTCCAGGCACAATTCAGAAACTTTGCATAGCTTATACTGGGAGTCACATCCTTCCCCAAAGACACCTCCTCCAGCCAGGTAGCTGGAAATCCAAGAAAAACCCCTAAGTCTATTGGGCACATCTATTCAAACTACCACAGAGACTAACTAGAGAGTCATCAAAATATGTAGAAAAGGGTGAATTATAGTTTAAGGCAGACTCTCAGTATCAATTAATTTTTTCAGCATGACTTGCCCACTTAAAATTCAGCAAGTAAAAGAGCCAAGGGTATCTCCAAAATGTTGATCATCAGGGAGGAAATAAATGAAGAAGGAATATCTGGTAACACAGGGAAGGTTTTCATCCCATAGTTTTCCAGGATGATCAGATAGAGTAAAAAATGGAGGAAATGATATACTGAATATTACTGATATGCAGAGATTAGGACTATAGAATGTTAGTCATCTAAAAACCTTTAGGGCATAAAAGAAATCCACAATATACTTGAGTGCAGTGGGCTAGGTGCGAATATTATTTTGGGGCAATAAATGCCTGCATTTTCTTTGGAGTGTATGTGTATATATGTGCACTTACATGTGAGTGTTCACAGGTGTGGGGGTACCTTTGGAGGCCAGAGAGTGATATCAAGTATCTTCCTTGATTGTTGCCCACCTAACTTATTGAGATGGGGGCCTCTTGTTTGAACCTATAGCTCACTGACTTGGCTAGTCAAGGAAGCCACCCTGCCCCAGGGATATCCATTCTCCACATCCCAAGCACTTGGATTATAGGCTGGCTATCTATAATTAACTTACTATCCTAGCATTTACATGGGTGGTGCAGATACAAGCTCTAATTCTCATGGTTATGCAGCAAATACCTCTTCCACTGAGTCATCTCCCTATCTCCGAGAATCCATTACCCATTTATTTATGCACTAATTTAACTAGACCCAAATGATGTTATAATTCTGGAAGTATATTCAGGTTTAGTAGGACTTAAAGCTCAAATACGTTATGTCCCTTGTGAAAATAATGTAATTTTACAAATGTGTGTCCACAAAGAGGTAAGACTCTTGGGATGAACTTAAGCAATTCAGAGTACGTAAAGCTTAGTCTAAATTAACTGTTTAGTAAAACCTTTTCTGTTCAAGGACTTTATTCAATGTGCTATTCAACTTACAGTGGATATCATAGAAAGTTAGCACAGAAAAACTGAATAATTTATATAAAACTCAAACTGATATAAGCATACACATAGTCATGAACTGTCATGAATCAAATCAAAAGCTAACATGTTATTGACAAAGAAAAGTCATTTGTTTTCCATGGAAATAGTCTACTTACTGTTCCGAGGCTCTAGAAATCTGCAAGCTGTATCTGAGCACATCAACATATCTCTCAAGCTTGCACTTCATTTTTCACATAAAGGAAAGCATGGCGAGGCTTCAGGACTCAGGCAATCTTTAATGTCATTACAATATAGAAACTGAAATTTGTGAATGGCTCAATCTCTTGATGTCTTTATTATATGCAATACTTTCTTCCTCTCCTCCTTAGAACAATTAAATTTCCTCTATCTTCTTTTCCCATTATAAAAGTATTTCTGTAGCTGGAAAAAACAGAATGCTTGCCTGAGGCTCTGGGTTCAAGCTCCAGCATGGCAATAAACACCAGTAGCAAAATTACCAATCCTTCTAATATATCTGAGAGCAAGTGTGTGATTTTAATACCAAACAATATTGCAGCTCTCTGCATATTAATTATTCTATTTAGATCAATTGAGTTCCACAAGACTACTCTCATATCAGATGCTAATCACAAGGCCTAGGTACTTATCAGTGATTCTGACCAATCATGTTTGGCAATTTGCTTAAACAATAGCCCAGAAAACTCAGCAGTACATTTATGTATGCTTATTTGTATATCATAAATGATAGTACCAAATCTTCAGAAGAGCAATCAAAAAAAGAATCTCATAGAGTGATACCATGAAGTGTCCTGAGCACATGAACCTTTGCATTGGTGAAGTTGGCATACACCATCCTTTTAACTTGTAAATGTGTTTTCTCATCCTGGAAGCTCTCCAGATCCTATTGCGTACATATTTTTAATAGAGAAGTTATCATAATGATAGATTAAATCATTATCTATTGATTACTAATTAAAATATGTAACATATTATTGATGAAGATAAATAATTTTGTTTTTCATGGAAATAGTATTTACTTTTCACAGATAATTCAGGCAAACGTTAGCCTCTCTCTACCATTCTAGAGATACAGGGGTGGGTGAAAAGTCCCAACCCTTTAGTCATGCCTTGGTATTTCTTTACAGATCTCCACTTGATGCTACCTAAGAGCCTTTACCCTCCAGTCACCTCATTAGCATAAAAATGACAGTCATTACTCTGCGTAGTCCAAGGGATGTAGAAGATCTTGTATCATGAATCAGAAGATAATGCACAAATGTAACAAATGGTGCTTAGAAAATTCTAAGGATTTTGGGAGCTCTGTGTTAGGAATGGGCCAGGGAAAGTCCACATTATATTAAGCCTGCTATGACTGGAATAAAAAATAATTCACCTTCTCTTATTTTTCTAGTCCATTTTCTACCCCCAAAACATGAAATAAAGCTAGTAAATAAGAAATGAAAGACAAATGAAATATCTTTAAAAACCACACACAGTCAATAAACAAAATATTCATGATGTACTAATGACAACTTAGGTATAATAATTTTATAGTTATCTTTACATTCTAATATTTGTTAATATGATAATGCCAATACTGAGGATAATATAGTAATATTTTATAATTACAGAACTCTTCTCTTTAGTATGTAGGCTAACAAAAGCCCTGGTTGCATTATTTATTTAAACAGTTAAAATAATAGGTTTCTGATTTGCATAAGTTGCAGATCAATGATGTTTACTTAGCAGTGGAACATGTATTTATATTCATAATGCCAGTAGAAGAAGAAACATGAAAGTCAGATATATTCCATCCTTCTGCAAACCAGTCACATGTTTACTTTTGGCACAATAATAAGAGCACATTTGCATAGCAGCTCAGTCAAGCTTAATGCAGGGATAACTATTTGAAAATACAGAAAATTCTTGTATGAATAGCCTCACTGCTTTGTTTATTTAATTAAAGCAAAAGCAACTTTTTAATGACCCATTTAAAGCTAAAGACTTTTGGAAAGCTGAGTAGGAAGGCGTTATAGTATTATAGAAAAATACAAGGTTGCTTTAAACATGAACAGTCACAAAGGATAATGTCTTTTATAAGCTCCCACAGGATAAAAAAGAAGTGTATTTTTCATTTCATCCTTCCTCTCCCCTTTTCTACTGAAAGACAACATTCATCTGCTAATGTTCTGGAGGTACTACAATGTCACTGGGTATATCAGGAGTGGGTGAATTCAGTCAATTCCAGCCATAGTAGACTATATTTCTCTCCAAGGCATAGACTAATCCACTGGCCCTTCATATTTAATGAATGAGCTTGGGGATTTGCAAGCGACTTGGAATCATTTGTGTTTTACAGTGAAAAAGAACTGAACCCTTTGACAGATATCAGTGTTGCAGAAATAAATATCTTCTGTAATGAAGCTGAAGGTGACATGTGAGGACTGGATATAAACTCAGCTTTGAAGACTGGAAACATTGCTCCCTGGGGATTTATTTGTTCTGTTTAGGATTTTGTGAAAGTGAACCATGTCCTATAGTTTCTAAAAGAATGATGTACATAAAGAACTCCTTGAAAGATTTGCCAGTTTAATGTTGTGTTCATGATAGTTTTTTAAACCATCATAAAAAGAATAATTAAACATGACTGTAATAAATATATGTGAGATTT
Organism: Dipus sagitta; assembly: GCA_036346955.1. Lineage (NCBI taxonomy): Eukaryota > Metazoa > Chordata > Mammalia > Rodentia > Dipodidae > Dipus > Dipus sagitta. Next base: position 102,075,583 of record CM070774.1, on the reverse strand, counting down.
TATTTTGTGGTGTGCTGAGCTTGAAAGTACACATTTAAGTACATACAAGAGCATGCCATTGGAAATTTCAAAAAGAGATTTCAGATCTTGGAAAAGTTTAGGACCAAAAGTTACAGAATGTGATCTTTGCATCCTCACATTCATGTAATTCTCATGTACTGTTAACAATACACCTTTTGCCCTTGGCAAATGTAATTTGTCCCACCCTTATTAAGTTCAATGACTCAACTTATGTTTGACTACCTTATTTTCTGACATGGGTTTTATAAAGATGTTCATATCCATTTAACACTAAGAAACAGGCAGCCTATTTTTATGTAGCTTTGAAAATATTGTTTTCAACACATCTTATTTTGATTCATTGCAGACAGACTGAAGATTTTCATGTATCAATATTTTGACATACTTATACTAGGTTTTGGTTTGTTTGTTGGGTTGCATATGTGCTTAGTTGATAAAACAGTACAAGTAAAGAAAAGCAGAAAAAGTGGCAGCTGGATTTTAGGCAGAAGGTGAAAGAACTTGAACACCTATCAAAAGCATATAGCAGGTATTAATGCATTGTTCAGTGCTCCTTCAATCATCTCAGTGAAGGCACATTGCACTACATTGATGAATTTATATACACAAGGATATTGCCTGGGACTACAGTGATCTTGCTCTTACTTACCACCCTTGCTTCCTCTATTTGTTCCAACACCCAAATCCAGGTACTCCCAAGAAAACCCATCTTGCTTTCTTACAGTCTCCTTGACTTACACATATGCTAGGAGAATTTTTTTTCTTTCTTCTTCTTTTTTTTTTTTTAAGAGAGAGAGAGAATTGGCCCACCAAGACCTCAGCCACTGAAATCAAAGTCCAGATGCTTGTGACACATAGTGGGCATGTGCGACCTTGCATTTGCCACACTTTTGTGTGTCTGGCCTACATGGGATCTGGAGAGTCACATATGGGTCCTTAGGTTTCGCAGGCAAGAGCCTTAACTGCTAAACCAACTCTCCAGCCCTCGTTTTGTTCTTAATTTTCCATTTCCATATTTAATTTTGGTTCTAGTTAGATTGTATTCTGTGTATTTGTCTGTATCTTGCTTTTTTATTCTTACTAATAAAATAGAAAATTATTTCATATCTTATGAGTTTTAATTCATTTTTAATTTATAATTTTCAACGAATCTGTAGTTTATTCATTTTCCTATTAATGTACATTCATTTTTTTTTATTTTTCTTTTACCAAAATAATACTGTGATGACATTCTTTGCATTCAGTCCTAAGAATTTACTTTTTATTTAAAGGGTGGGTAAGGAGTAGTTACTAGTTCAATTTTAACATGAGTTCCCTTAACTTTGCTAGGTATCCTGTTCTGTGAATAACCCATTTAAATTCCTTGAGTTTTCTTTCTTCAGTTATTTTGTCATGTTCTTATGTGTAATATGGTGTGTGTGTGTGTGTGTGTTGTTTGTGTGCCAATGTGGCACCCCCTGTACACCTGTGGGGGCTAGAAGAGAACTTTAACATCTCCTCTATCACTCATCTGCCTGTTTTCCTTGAGACATGTCTCTCATTGACTTCAGAGCTTACCATTTTTCATGAGCCCTGGTGATTCTTTGGTTACTGCCCCATCACATGACTTGGGTTACAGATGTGTGTTACCTTGCCAAGCTGTTTACATTGGTGCTGTGTAGTTGTACCCAGACCCTCTCAGGCTCTCATGCTTATGCAGGAAGCTTTCTTGGCCACTGAACAATCTGTTCAACCTCCCCAGTCAATTTTTAAATTGAATATTTAGATTCTTATCTTTGTAAAAGATTGGTGTATATTGTTGATCTTAATTATTGTACTTATTTTGCCACATTTTTCTCTAGATGTTTTGGTTGGGTCTCAATAGTGAAGAGATAAGTATTGATTCTGTTTATAAGGGAAGAACACAGTTAAAAAAAAACAACAGGAAAAACCAGTTGTAAGAATTGAATATCTTTGATTCCAAAAGAATATGGCTCCCTTCTGGTATCTATTCAGAAAGCCAAATAATGGACACTCCTTCTCCTAAACATCAATATTGAAATGAGAATACTGGGGCTTCTTCATACCAGAAAAAAATTCCAAAAAGTAAAACTCTCAAATAAAACACTTGGAATGAAGAAGCAGAGAAGGGTAAAAAGACACTATCTGTATATGTGCACATATGTACATACATATGGGAATATATATATGCGATCTGAGAAAGTCATAAAAAGAAGAAAAATATCTCGGCACTGGGGCTGGGGAGATGGATCAGTGGAGAAAGTGGTTTCCATGCAAGCATGAATACCTGGGTTTGGATCTTCCTGAACCCCTGTAAGAAGCCAGATGCTGTAGCACTAGGTCTATAGTGCTAGTGCTTTGCTCTGATGGCAAGATGGGAGGAAAGACCAGAGAATCCTGAGGAGCACACAGGCCAGTTTTCCTGACAAATGTGGTGGTGAATAATAAGAGACCCTGCCTTAAGAAAGGTAGGAGGTAAAGACCTGTACCCAAGATTGTCATCTGACCTCACATGTGACTGTAGCACATGCACACCTGCACTCACACATGTATGCATCATACATAGAGAGTTATGTATCAACTGTTAGTCAAATTGGTTCACTTTGTAGAAAATGTCAGAAGTAAAGAAAAAGGGACATTTAATTACTAATATATTTGTAAAGAGGACAAGGAGGCTGCTAGAACTTATATGGTAGTCTCCATTTTCTGTATTCTAAAAACATCATGCCAAGATTGAGAATGGCAGATAAGCAAAAGACTTAGGAGATAAGGTGAATGATTAGAAAGTATTTGAGATAATGGTAGTCATCTGGCCATGGATAACTTACACTGGCCAGGCACAGAAAGGACCTAGATGGATTTATAAGTGAAAATCCTTGGTGGGTTAGGCTGCAGTTTCCTACCTATGGGCAGCACTGAAAATTTCATGGATGCAGTAGAAGGGTGAATGCACCATGCTTTCATGGGAATTTTATGTCTGGGTTAAAGGGAGGACAGAGTTTGAAGAAATAGTAAGTACTGACAAGGCAGGCTTTGCTTTAGGGCCCTTACTTAAGAAAAAAGAAACAAAAACACTCTTTTGAAAGAAATAGTGTAAAAAAGTAGAGCAATTAATCAGCTTTCTAGGGAATACTCATTCTAGTTACTTCCCTTTTTTTATTTTAAAACAATGTTTTATTTATTTATTTGCAAGTAGAGAGATATTGACACACACACACACACACAGACAGAGAGAGAGAGAAAAAAAAAAGACAGAGAGAAAGAGAGAGAGAGAGAAAGAGAGAGAGAGCAAGTGAACATGGGTGCGTCAGAGCCTTTTGCCATTACAAATGAACTTCCGATGAATACCCCACTTTGTGCACCTCACTTACATGGGTACTGGGGAATTAACCTGGATCCTTAGGCTTTAACCAATAAGGCATCTCTCCAGCCCCTAGTTACTTCTTGATATTAAGGATTTGAAATGAAGATTTCTAAGGTCGAGGGATGTGTGTGTGTGTGTGCATGTGTGTGCGTGCGTGTGTGTGTGTGTGTGTGATATCTGACAAAGTTTTGAGTTTTCAGATGTGGAATGGAGATAGTTACTGGAATTAAGCATATTAAGGGGCTGAACAACTAGATCTTGGATTATGATGGAATTAAGCATATTAAGGGGCTGAACAACTAGATCTTGGATTATGAATCCATAAGGCACCCTTTGAAGAGGCTGACTTGGTGTAAAAGACCATCCACTACACAGAAAGCTGATCCATTTTATACCTATAAAATAGTCCTCAGCAACAATTGGCTATGCTCACATGTGAATAAAAACATCTCTAAATGTCTGTGTAGTGCTAATGTTGCCTGATGATTTCATTAACACATCTATTCTGAAGGATCAGGAAATGCATCCAGCCTGAAAAAAATCAGGAAATTATACATTTACTGCAATGAGTGTTTTTATTTTTCAAAGATGTCACACTTTATTAACATTTGTTACTTTAATATACATCAATCTCAGTATTGTTCTGTTTATTCGTAGGCATAAGATATCAAATACCTAAATGTAATGATTAATATTTTATTATTTAAATTTTACTTCATTCAGAAAGAGCCTTTGGGGCTGGGGAAAAGATCAGTCAGTAAAACACTTACCTTACATACATGAGGACGTGAGTTTGATCCCCAGAATCCAGGTAAATAAAGATGAGTGTGGTGGTGCTCTCTTGTCATCGAAGCACTGGGATGGTAGGGACGGGGAATCCCTGGGGCACATACATGAACATGTATACATGTACATGCACAGACTCGGAATATTCAAATGAATAAATATTATTCTATATACATTCTATATACATATACATGTACGTGTGTGTGTGTGTAAAATTCAAATCCACAGACACTTCAATAGTACTAGATGAATCTCGATAGGGTATATGGAGTATAACCCTTTGAATGAACTCCATACTCTATGCATAATTTGTCTGTATTATATGATTCATTCCTGTTACTTTAAAATAACTTGAACATGTCCCTAGTAGGAGCAGTTTGAGCTGAATCTGATGGACCTGCTAAGCTGAGGAAGCTTCATTTCAATGTGGACACTATTATCCAGGTACGTTGACAATTTAGCATTGCTGTCTGTAGGCTGAAAAGTTTCCTTCTTGTGCAGCCTGCCTCTGTATGGAAAACCTGGGCAGCTCTTTATACCTCCAAATCTACAATCTCCTGAAATAATATTTGTTCAAATAGAATCAGGATATTCTATATAAAAGTACTTGAGCCTTCCTCACAATAAATAGTGTTATTGTAAGATTGAACTATTGAAAAAATAATATTGCCTCCAAGGGTATATGCCATATTAATAAGACATATCTTCCAGACAAGGAAAAATGTACTTTTCAAAATACATGCATTATAAACAACCACTTACAAAACCTTTGTTCTAAAGTGTTGCCAGTTTTACCTAAGGCAGGCATTTTACTACGTTTAAAAGGTCTCCAAGGATGCTATGGAATCTTAGGTGGACCTGAAGTCCTAGTGGATATAATGAAAATTAAGGTTTTTATTATGTGAAGTTTCCTAAAGGCTTTTTCTCCTGGGCATTGCAATGTAACTTCCATTCTGGTAGTCTAACATTGCCACATAGTGCTGGCAGAAATTTCTGGAAGAGAAATAGCTGGCAAATGCAAGAAGCTAAAACAAACAAACCATAAACTAGGTTCTTTATTGACTCACCTGCTGTTCTGCTAGAGGAAACAGTGGTAGAAAATAGTGTTGATCTAATTAAAAATGCATAGACACACCCCATAAAAATTAAAGACTGGGGCTATTTTTGGAATCTTTTAGTGTTGTAGCTTACTTGAGACATTGTGAACCAAGAGAATGAAATATTACACTTATTATGCATTAATCACATGATCATTTAGATTCTAAATTTTGGAGTATAACCACTAAAAAGTACAAAAACCTTCTTTAGAGTACAATTTCAGAAAAATAGATAGTAAGCCAGACTTGACTCTTAGCCACCTCTTGACCTACAGCTCAGTGGAAAGGTGAAAGATTTCCCAAGTCTAAGGTCAAATATCGACAAAGCCACATAGAATGGACAGAGGGCAATAATTTTAATTTGTGACTCATTTTGTTTACTTATAAAATAGGGCATAGTCATTTCCCATGTATGGTTTCGGTTTCCACAGTTTCAGTTATCCATAAGTAATAGAGGTCCTCAAATATTAAATGGAAATTTTCAGAAATAAATATATCCAGGATGTTTTAAATTATGTCATGTTCTGTGTAGCATGATGAAATCTCATAACATCCTTCTCTGAACTGATTAAAGGTAGCTCATCTCTTTGCCTAGCATATCCACTCAGTACCTATATGGGAAAAATATACCATATACAGGTCTGAGTACTATAAGCATCCACTGGAATTCTTGAAATGTAATTCATGTGGTTAGACAACCACATCAAAATATATCCTGTCAAGCATGTTACAAAGACTAAGTAATTTTTATAGAACCATTTTGTACATCCAATGATAGCCATTTTCTTATGTCCGACAAAGTATATTATGGATATAGTTCAAACATATACAACTGGAGCTGGAGAGATGGCTTAGCAGTTAAGTGCTTGCCTCTGAATCCTAAAGACCTCGGTTTGAGGCTCGATTCCCCAGGACTGACGTGAGCCAGATGCACAAAGTGGTGCATGCATCTGGAGTTCATTTGCAGTGACTGGAGGCCCTGGTGCACCATTCTCTCTCTCTCCCTCCCTCTTTCTCTGTCTGTCACCCTAAAATAGATAAATAAAAATAAAAAACAAAAACTTTTAAAAAACATATAGCCAAGAACAGTATAACACACTATTTTTTTTTCTTTTCTTTTTCTCTTCATTACTTAGTTTTGTATTCAGCAAATACAGTCAGTTTGGTACCATTATTAGGCTCATCTGTGACCTAACCCCACCCCTTGTCCCCTCCTTGTTGAGGTATATGAGCCATGCACTCTGGAATTAGCCCACAGTTATGGGTAGGATAAATGTCTCTGCATATCATGACCCAACATGTGGCTCTGACATTCTTTCTGCCCCCTCTACTGCAAAATTTCCCTGAGGCATGTTGGGTTCATTTTTGGTCTGCTTCAGTGATGAGGTGTTGGGGGCCTCTGAAGCTCTGGCTCTCTGATTTGGTAGGAGTTGATTTTTCTCTGTGCTGATCTCCTTCCCCCTTGTGCTGGTATCCAGTTCATCAGGAAAACAGCACCCTTGCTTGTTTCACCAGTTTTTCTTAGTTTCAGCTGGGGTCCTTTTGAGGTATGATGGGGTGGCTCTCTCCTTAGGATCTACATCTATCTGAAAAAGAGAAGCAGATTCTCCAACAGAGAGTAAGTTAGCACCAGGACAAATGAGATAACCCTTACTTTTTTTTATAGAGAATTTATTAGGTGTAGGCCCTCTTGTAGCCCATGATTGATGGTAGCTTGATATTGGAGAGTGGGCTTATGTTTGGATATGGTTCTGACTTATTTCCCAGCTCCAGCTATGGGTCCCATACCACTGAGGAGATCAGTTAGCCAAATTAAGAGCAGTTGGTTCCCCACCATGGCTGTGTGCCACCACTGCACTTGTGTGGGCATCACAAGTTATTTGCTGCTAAGTAGGTTAGACCATGAGTGGCTTGGACAGATATTGGTCATTTTCCCCCAGTCGCCCATGTAGCACCCTCTGGCACTAGACATGCTGACTGTCTGGGGACTGACTGTCTTCCAACTTCCAGCCATGCCATTCTAGTAAAAAAAAAAAAAAAAAAAAAAAAAAAAAAAAAAAAAAACGCATGAAGATGGAGTCATATAAATTGTTAAGTAAACAAAATTTGTATAGCTTTTAATAGGGATATATCCTGCTCATCTAAAGAAAATATGTAGCCCCTTAAATTTGATTGGTCCCCAAAATGTCAGTTTTATAGAACAGCCGCATATGTCTCTTATGGTGAAATTTTAAGCACTTGGGTGAGGAAATATATCTAAATCAGTCTATAAAATATACCATGTGAAATATAGCTTTAGTATATAGAACTTTAGAAACTTGTTTCTCATGTTTTCTAGGAGAAAGAGAATTGTCAGATCTCTGCATGATACTAGTATCCCTGATTCAAGGGGAACAAAAACTGAAATAAAAATAACTTCCCCAAACTCTAAATATATTTTCTTTTAGTTTTATTAATCATAAAAAGTGCAACAACTGCAAGTGAATTTGGCATGTGTTTCTAAGACTGTGCCTGACATATGTATTCAAGAGGAGATAATATTTGATGAATAAATATGTGTCTTATTGACTCTTAAATATATCTGTGATTCTGTGGGACTCTGGGAATTCATATGAGCTTCCTTTGTGAAGCATTTTAAGATATGAGATGAATGAAATTTCAGAGCTAATATTCCCATAGTGATACTGTAGAACTTATATCTCACTCCTATTATTCGTGCCACACACATAACAGTTAACATGTTTCAGCTCCCTATTGAATATAATTTCTAAGAACATTCTGTTATTATGCTTATTTTCCTACTGTTTACTATACATTTCAGTCTTTTGCTGGCCACCATAATCAAGCAATGAACTACATTCACTATCCTCAGAATCCAAGATAGAAAACAAAACTCATCACCAGTAGCCATTTTTCAGAGATTAATCGCCCAGATGCAATTAAAGATGGACACTGAATTCCAGTAGTGACTCCTGAGAAGATTGCAAAAGCTCAGCTTTACCACTGTTCCAAGCTGCTTACTGCTATTTCAAAAAGAGTTGTTTCACAAAACTCTAAGATTCTAAGCAATTTAGTTAAAATATACCTTCTAACAAACTTAAATAGTAAGTTTTGCTGTTATTAATCTGGTGGTCTGCTCAGTATCCAACATAAAAGATAATGCCAGATAATTAGAACATAAATTCTGGATTTTCCAATAATGTTATGTGATTCTGACCTAGTTGACTTAGTTGCTTCATCTGTAAAAGGAAGATAATAATAGTTCTGATTTTATATACATTTTTGTGAAATTTAAATTAGTTAATATTTGTAGGATGCCTGGAACAAAGGTACAGAGAAATTGGGAAAGTAAACAACAGGTAGATCCTGATGATCTTAGAATTAATATGTTGGTACATTATTTTATTTAAACTAATTTATGACAACTCCTATTGTTCCCAATCTTATTAATGAGAAAATGGAAAGTACTGGGAAGTATAGTGACCTATATAAGACACAGAGTCAATCAATCACAGAAATGGAATAAACCCTAAGTGCACTGATTCTTCATCCAGTTTTTCTGTGGGGTCACTCAAACTGCAAAAAAATAATTGACTACAACCAAATGTTGCTATGTTGTCAAATGGATTTCATAAATAGTTGAGGATCCAAAAGTTGAAGAGAAGGAGGATGAAAGTAGTGTAGTGTGACTGTGAGACTTGGACAACATACACTTCCAGATTATAGTTGACAAATATAAAACAGAACACCCAGGGGCATCTAAGTTTCAGGGAAAGAAAACGGTTTTATTTTTAAAATGTGCCTTTAGTTATTTCATGGACTTTATGAAAAATGGTTCATTTTAAAATGAAATTAAAATATAACAATGGATCCCCTGTTTTAATTTGCTAGGATGAAGACATGGAAAATTCCATATAGGCAACCCTTCTTTAAAATAACTTGGGAAAAGAAGAGATTGCTCTTAAAGATCTCATACTGGACACATACCCTAATGTCTACTCTGGCAACTCTACTCAGCCCCTAAAGAAAACTGTGAATGGATGAATGTAGCCAGATTACATATATGCATTAGCTAGACAAAGCAAAATCCTAAGTCATGACTTTTTTTTTTTTTGAATGAGGCATCAGTGTTTCATGTATTTGTCAGGGAATGATCCCATCATCACCAACATGTTTTTATTTTAGTTAGATATATTTAATATCTATATCAACAATGGCTAGCATTCAATGTTATCTATGGGCAGTTATCCAAAATATTTTTAGGAGTTGTGTTTAATTTGAGATAACCTACTTTGTAGAGTATTGCTATTAATCTGCAATTTGTGTAAGTTAGTTTCAACTTAAATGCACAGAGACTTATTTGTTTCACATGTTATGGGTGAACTGTAGTCTTGCTCCATAGGTTCAAGTATAAGGCCTGGCTTCCCTCCAGGGGACTATGAGCCTGATAAGAAAAGCGAAAGAGATCTTGGTGGAGCTATGACATGTTTTTAATGTGATTGATTTTAAGTGACATTATCCTTTTGACTCATATTTCATTGGTCAAAATGAGACACATCTAAGCCCAAAGACAATGGACTGAAGAGTATTTTTCCCCCTCAGGATGAAATAGCTAATATTTTGAGAAATAATATAATCTGGTTTATGAAAAAGTTTTGACATAGGAAAGTCAGGGAACTTATTCATGTTCACACAACAGGATATTGGCTCAGGACTTCTGAGTTTACAGCTCATGTATAATCTATGCATATTATCCTGACTCCCCAGATAAATGCTGAGCATGTTAACTGACTTCAGAATACTTTGGGAATTGTGTCATCTTTCATGCTTCTGGCTCCTTTTCTAAGATGTCACCTTCAGAAATAACAGTGAGGTGTTCTTCCATTGCTTTTGGCACTGGGCACAGTACTGTAATTGAAATAGAATATCTTTTTACTCATATTAGAGAGGGTTTTTAAAAAATGTATAAGTACTGTCCTGTGCTTTAAATAAGATCCATTAACAAGGCCCCAACACTATTAGCCAGTGAAATGACTTTTGGGTCCCAGATGTTTGTACACTTTTTTCTCATGAGTCCCATGATTGCTACTGAGTGGTTACACCTCCTTTACTAGGCTGAATAATACATCACACTTAAACTGACATCTCACGAGAGACAAAGTGTTTCTGCAAGGCCTTCAAGAGCCAGAGCTATTGAAAATGAATGGATATTAAAGTGAAATATTAGGCCACAGAGTAGAGCATACCTTGTTCCCTAAGAATGTTAAAATGTTGTTATTGGCAAGTTGGAGAACACAATCAGAAAAAATGATTATAACAGCTAGTAAAAAATAGCATCTTATGAAATATTCATTTATTACCTGAAAGAACTTGTTCATAATTATAACCATTTTCCCATCATGATAAGAAAAAAATAAATATTATTTTTCATTTCATGTACAGGTGATTTTTTTTTCTTCTTAAAAACATAATTTCAAACTAAGGTCTATGTCCCTCCATCTAATGAGAGAAATAAATTTTACTAAAGGCAGTATCAAGTGAAACAAAATTTTGCATGTGATGTGTCTGAGGGAAGATGCTGAAAACTCATGCTTGGTTGTGTAATTTTACAAGTATATTTTATGGCACATAATTTTTCTATAAACAGCTACTTTCTATTCAAACATTTAAATGATCCAGAGAAAGGTTTATTGATGAGGCATTAAAATATCCCTATTGGTTTAAGCTTTTAAACATCATATTGTGTAAGTGAATATAAACCTCAACTATTAGACTGGTATTGGAATCCACATCGCATTTTATATTCTCCTCCAAGTAAGGCAGGACACTTTTATTTAAGAGTGAATATATTTCGTCTTCTTTAAACACATAACCCCAAAATAGTAAGTATTTCTGTTAGTCTGAAATTCTGTGTTTGAATATAACCTCCTCTTCTTTACTAAATAGAATACTCATTAAAATATTTCAGCATGTTTTACAGTTATGGGATTTTAGTTCTTATCACATGAGAGCAAACAAGTGCTGAGCTGGTGGATGATATTAAGAACATGACATAGAAATGAAAGAGAGCAACTCTTATGATTCTTTTCCAGGTTTGGAATCACTTCAGAGCTCTCCTACTCCTTGCTGGTTGGACAACATTTATAATATTTCTGATTTAACTAGTCCTGAGTTGTATTAGTTATTTTTCTTGTGACTATAAGTGAATACTTGATAAGGAACAACTTAAGGGAGGAAGCTGTTATTTCAGCTGATAGTTTCAGGGGATACAGTCCATCATGGTGGGGAAGGCATGAGGCAGAAGTAGTAGGCAACTGCTGTTTTCTTTATCTCTATTTTTGTCACTAAAATAAATATTTATATGTATATATATTTTTATGTTTTGTCCTCAGTGAACACAGTCAAGTCAATACCTTTGTTAATCTCCTCCCTGTCCTTCCCCCTCCACATGGACCCTCCTTGTTGGGATATATGGGTCTTGCATTGTGGGGTTAGCCATCAGTTATGGGTAGGAGGAAATATCTCTTCGTATCATGACCCAACATGTGGCTCAGACATTCGTTCTGCACCCTCTTCCACAAATTTCCCTGAGACATGTTGGGTTCATTTTAGGTCTGCTTCAGTGATGAGGTCTTGGGAGCCTCTGTGTCTCTGGATATCTGATTTGGTAGCAGTTGTTTGTTCTCTGTGTTGATCTCCTTCACCCTTGTGCTGGTACTAGGTTCACCAAGAAAACAGCACACTTACACTTGCTTATTTCACCAATTATTAGTTTCAGCTGGAGCACTTTTGAGGTATGATGGGGTGGTTCTCTCCTTAGGATCTGCATCTATCTGAAAAAATGAAGCAGATTCTCCAATGGAGAGTAAAGTTAGCATCAGATAAATGGGATAACCATATTTTTAGAGAGAATTCAATAGGTGTAGGCCCTCTTGTAGCCCACAATTGTTGGTAGCTTGATAATGGAGAGCAGGCTGATTTTTGGATCTGGTTCTGACTCTTTTCCTAGCTCCAGCTATGGGTTCTGTTCCATTGAGTGGATCAGTTAGCCAAATCAAGAGCAGCTGGTTTCCCACCATGGCTGTGCACCAGTATTGCACTTGTGTGAGCATCACAACAGGTTATTTGCTGCTAAGTAGGTTAGACCACAAGTTCCTTGGGCAGATATTGGTCATTTTCCCCCACTCACCCATGTAGCACCTTCTGACACTAGATGCACTAAATGCCTACAGACTGACTCTCTTCCAGCTTCCAGCCATGTCACCCCATGTTACATGTCAACATCATATGGTATCTTCAGAAATAGGATCTTAACACTAACCTTTGGTGGGTCATCAAGTACTCTGACAGAAATCTGTCATTCTTTTAGGGAAACTTGTTGGTCTCTCTGAAGAAAAGCTCATTGTGGATGATAGCCACCTGCTGATAAAGGAATTTACATGTCAGTGCCCATGAAGAGAAGGAAGAAAAAGGTATGTAATATAAAAGAGTTAGAGAGAAGAGGGAGAAAGAAAGAGAGAGAGAGAAAGAAGCAATAGAAGATTAAGGTCAGTCTTCATCATATTCTCTCCTGGGCCTTGTGACTCAGGTGTTCCCTCTAAGGGTCTGGAGAAAGTTCAACCATTTGGTCTATCTTTAGGATATAGAATTTTGTGTACCATCACCGTTTGGGTCCATTTTTGTGTTCCCCCACCCTCTCCTTTGCCCTCCTGTCCATCCCTACCCACCCTATTGTCTGGTCCTCAAGATGCTTGCTAGATATGTTGGCATCTTGGGTAGATTCAGGTTAGGTGCTATAGATGAGTGAGACTATGTGGCGATTATCTTTCTGTGATTGGGTGAGTTCACTGAGATTGATTTGTTCCATGTTCGACCATTTTGCTTCAAATTTCATTGGGTCACTTTTTTTTTCTTACTCCTGTGTAGAATTCCATCATGTAGATATACTACATCTTAGTTATTCATTCGTCTAGCGATGGACATTTGGGTTGATTCCAGCTCTTAGCTATTATGAATTGAGCAGCTATAATCATGGTTCAGCAAATACTCTGGACTGAGGCTTGGAGGGTTTAGGGTACATGCCCAGTAAGGGAATAACTGGGTCTGTTGGTAACTCTATAGTCAGCTTTTTTGGAGTCTCCATATTGCTTTCCAAAGTGGTTGTATCATCTTACATTCCACCAACAGTGGATGTGGGTTCCTATTTCTCCACATCCTCACCAGCTTCACAGAGATAGAAAAAAAATGATCTCAAAATTCATAAAGATAGGCAGAAGGCCTCAGATATCCAACTATATCCTCAGCAAAAGAAATACTTCTGGTAGCATCACCACACCTGGTCTAAAGCTATATTACAAAGCCAGAGTAATAAAAACAGCATGACACTGGCATAAAAATGGGAGTATAGATCATTGTAATAGAATCAAGGACCCAGACTTTGGGTCAAGCAACTACAGCTACTTGATATTTGACAAAGGCCCTAACAATATAGGCTGGAAAAAAAGAAAGCATCTTCACCAAATGGTGCTGGACAAACTGGATAATCATGTGGATCCACACATCTCATCATGCACAACACTCATGTCCAAATGGATCAAAGACCTCAATATAAGACTGGAAACTCAGGTACTACTGGAAGAAAAGTTAGAAGGAACTTTCTATGATACAGGAATGGAAAAAGACTTCCTGAACAAAAACCCAGTAGCACAGGATCTTAAACAATCACTCAACCAATGGGATCACAAGAAGCTGAAGAGTTTCTTCACAGACAAACATACAGTAAGCAGAGCCAATAGATTACCCACAGAATGGGAGAAAATATTTGCTGAATATCCAACTGACAGAGGCCTAATCTCTGGAATCTACAAAGTACTCAAAAACCTAAACAATAAAAAGTCAAGCAATCCACTCACAAAATGAGGCAAAGAACTGGATAGGCAGTTCACAGAGGAAGAAATACAAATAGCAAACACACACTTAAGAAAATGTTCATCATCCCTAATCATCAGGGAAATGCAAATTAAAACAACTATGAGATTCTAGGATAGCAAACTAAAATAAATATTACTTGAGTCTTTCCTGAAGTTCAGTTTCATGTAAGTTGTATTACATAGAGACCTTTAGAGAAGGAGAGTCCATAGAATACAAACATTAATAGACATGTAGATACATGTAAAGAGATATATTCTGAGATATTGAATCACAGTTGAGGAAAAGGTATGTGAAAAGTCCTACAGTTTGCCACATGCAAGCTAGGGGTCCAGAAAAGCCTACTATCTGGTCCAATACAAGCACAAAGGCCTGGGTAATGGCATAAGTCCTGGTGCAAGTCTGAAAATCTACAAAACCGGAACACTGTTGTCTTAGTATACAAATTAGTGGGTGTAACAGCATAAATAGAGAGAGGATTTATACTTTCTCCATTTTATTGTGTGAGCTGAAGCTTGCATAGGTTAGGTGACACTCCTTTTTATGAGAGAGAGAGGAAGAGAGAGAGAGAGAGAGAAAGATATTTGGCTAGGGCCTCCAGCCATGCCAATTGAACTTCAGATGTAAGTCCCATGTGACTTTGTACATGTGTCACCTTGTGCATCTGGCTTACATTGTATTTAGAGAGTCAGACATGCATCCTTAGGCTTTGCAGACACCTTAACCACTAAGCCATGTCTCCAGCCCAAGTGACACTCTTCATCAGTGGTGACAGTATATAATTTTACTTAAACTACTCATCTAAACACTGTCTTCAGAAACACCCTTACAGACACAGCGAGAAATTATGTTTTATCAGCTACCTATATGACAATCTATTCCTTCTGAACCAATTAATATACTGTTACCTATCTGCTTTAGCCATCCTGCTAGTTTTTAATATGTATCTTCCCTTCTGAGGAGGAACAGCTATGTAACAAGGAACACTGAAATGTCATCAAAGATGTCAAAACATGTTAACAAAACTGAATTTAAATTTAAGAAACCTCCCAGAGTGTTGAGATGAGTTCTTTTGGGCTGAAGAGATGGCTGAGCCATTAAGGCACTTTCCTGCAAAGCCAAAGTACCCAGTTTCAATTCCCCAAGACACCTACATAAACCAGGCACACAAGGTGGCACATATGTCTGGAGTTTGTTTACAGTAGCTAGAGGTCCTGGCTTGCCTATTCTTTCTCTCTCTCTCTCTCTCTCTCTCTGTCTCTTTCAATGCACTTTTCTCCTCTCTTTCTCTCAAAGAAATAAATGAAAAAAACTTAAAAGAAGGTTGATTCTTTTAACAACATGGAAAGTAAAGTAGTTATCTGGCTGAATATATCTATAGGATTAAAGTACAATGGAATTACTTTTATTCAGTAAAAAGGAAAATCTAAAAGGTGAGTTATAAAAATAATTTCAATAATTAATATCATCTTGCAGTATCATTTTAGAAGATGACCCATTATATGCTGTAGGCCTGTGGATAGGCAATACATGATGTTGTTCAGAAATATATATATTCTTGAAATTAAACATTTTCCTAACTCATCATGATGGATTAGCTCTTTCATTGACTAGGATAGCACCTTTCTACCTTATATAGTCAGAAACTAGACAGTCATTTGGATTTGATCAAAAATGTTTACTTTCTAATCATGAACATAGCTGAGGCAGACTGGATTTGAAACTATAGTTATGAAGGTGAGGATGAATTTGATGAATTGTCTTTATTCTCATTTCTGGTACTCTTAATTTCATAACACCTCACATTTTCTTTTGCAAATGGCAATTAATAGTCCATTTGTTAAAACTATGGTAGTAATTTAACAATAATTTTATACAAATACTCTTAAAAATTAACCATTGAAATTGAAAGAGGTTTCCCTGTATCAAAATGAAATTTGTATTTGTGGTAGTTTGAATAGATGGCCCCCAATATATTCAATTTTTTATTGCTTGTAGTTTGCATTCTACAGCCACCTGGCTGGAGGCAGTGTCATTGGGTGGATCTTAAGGTGTGGTGGTGGGTTTCAGATTTCAATCTAAAGATATGCAAAGTGTGCCTAGCTGGAGTTCCTGAAGTGTGCTCTGTGGCTTTTGGCTTTTTGGCTTGTGCTTCTCTCTCTCTCTGCTTGGGCCTGTGAAGGCAGGCCAGCTTCTTCTGCCATTGTGGAAGTTCCCCTGAATCTGTAAGCTTCAATAAATCCCTTCCTCCATAACTATGTCTGGTCTGAAAGTTCATCTCAGCGAACCTGAAGCTGTCTGATACAGTATTAGTATGCAAGACAAAATCTGAAATTTGGGGATATTGCTGAAAATTCTTGCATAAAAAAGCAAAGTGAATATCCAGGTAGGTGAGAAATTGTCACACTTGGTTTAGCACTAAATGAAAAATTTCCAGAAGGAAACATTATCCAAATTTTCTAGCACTGAGACTCTTGAGTAATCTTGAATTTGAGTAAAAGGGCCAGATTTAATTTAATTTCACTATATATGACAACATATACTAATATTCCATACATGCCATTTTATCTATAATTTCAGTTATAAATATGAGTGACTTTTAGTTAAAGAAATAACACATAGAAGAACAGTTTGCTCATGTTAATAAAAACTTCATATACCATCAACTCTCTTATATCATTTCCTACTTTTGAAGATAAAATCAGCATTTGAACATGTGTGTGTCACTGGTAAATCTATATAAATTCAAATTATATTAAAATTATTATTTTAGAGAAAAAAAACACTGTTCACTTTCATATTTTAACTATATCATCTTAAAATGTATTTTTATTTATTCATTTATTTGACAGAGAGAGAGAGAGAGAGAGAGAGAGAGAGAGAGAGAGAGAAAGAGGAAGAGAAAGTTAGAGAGGAAGAGGGAGAGAGAGAGAGAATGGGCATGCCAGGACTTCAGCTGCTTCAAACTAACTCCAGACCCATGCTCCACCTTGTGCATCTGTCTTACATAGGTCCTGGGGAATTGAAACTGGGTCATTTGGCTTTGCAGGCAAGTGCCTTAACCACTAAGCAATATCTCCAAACCAACTATATCATTTTTAAGTTGTTGAGGAAAGTAAATTCTATATAAGTTGGCCAATTAAAGAAGTAAACTTTTGAGGGTTTACAAATACTTTAAAATTGTTTAAATTATAGAGACTCTTCTTGCCCCTAGAAATTGGTATCAGTGGCTGTGAAAATGATTTTTGGGGGAGTGACTGAATCTGGTCCACTATGCTAGCTAATTGGGAAACCATGTTTGTGATATAACAGGTCTTTAAAAGGGGCAAGATAGCAGACAGTCTCTAAAGCAAATTAAAAGCTAACAAGCACAGTGCCAGTATTTTTGACAGCAGCACTTAAAATGCAAAAAAAAGAAAAAAAAAAGATGGAGCTCCATTATTCAGACAATGGCAAATATATATAAATATTGCCATGTAGGGCAATAAGAAAGCATATGCCTTCAGCTAATAGTCTCTCATTAAAGCAAAACTCCTCTTTCCTGTACCTTCATTTAGTCTTTTCTACATCCGGGTACCTAGGATTTATCTAGGTGATGTTGTACTTCAAAAGTAATTTTATGATCTTATAGGGCACTTTAGTTCATAATTATTATTTTTTGTCCTCCCTAACAAAAAGAGTAACTTCCTGGTGCTTTTCTTCAAGATAGCACTGCAACAAGCTCAGGTGTCAAGTGAACAAGAATGCAATTAAACCCTGAAGAGGAGGCTCCCACACCTGTGTTAACTGCTCTTGGTGACTGTCTAATCCATCAGGTATGGCAGCGGGAGTCTGAGCCTTTTTGCTTGAGTCAGACATAGCTGGGACCATTTCCTTTAATTTGCTTAATCAGCATCAAGATGAGACATGCTAGTAAACAGATGCCTCAAAATTCTTCTACTGCTCCAGCAGGTATCCTGGAGTTTTCACTAAAGAGGATGATTTCAATCATTCAACAAAAAATTCTGTCAAGGTCACAACATGTCTCTGGCTATTTTGGGGGGAAACTAAAAATAATAATATAAGTATATTTTTGAGAAAACTC
The DNA here is from genome assembly GCA_036346955.1 of Dipus sagitta. Classification (NCBI taxonomy): domain Eukaryota; kingdom Metazoa; phylum Chordata; class Mammalia; order Rodentia; family Dipodidae; genus Dipus; species Dipus sagitta. The sequence continues at coordinate 102,057,303 of CM070774.1, read as the reverse complement.
CATAGAGATGCCCACAGTGGCTGCATATTATGGTTTCTGTACTGCAAAAGCAGATATTGTGATCCATCTAGAATTCTCCTTTCTCTGCCTAGGACTGTTTTGGCTATTGGGTTTTTTATTTGTTGTTCCATGTTAAACTTAGGATGTTTTTCTAGTTATATGAAGAATTTGATTGGAAGTTTGAAGACATTGCATTCAATTTATAGAGCAATTTCAGTAATCTGCACATTTTCACAATATTAATTTGGTCAATCAATTCTGCAAATTCTCCTTAGAATGTGTGTGTGTGTGTGTGTGTGTGTGCGTGTGTGTGTGTGTGTGTGTGTGTTGGAGAAGGGGGCAAAATCCACTGTCTAGTGTCTTCTTCACTATTTTTCTTCACTGTTTTAAAGTTGTGATTACAGAGTACTACCCCATCCTTGGTTAGATTCATTTCTAGGTATTTTAGTTATTTTGAAACTATTTTGAATTATTTTTTCTCCAGATTTCTTTCTCAGAAAGTTTAGTATTGCCATATAGAAAAGCTACTCAATTTTGTAAATTGATTTTGTATCCTGAAAATTTGTCAAATGTATTTCTTTACCAGATCCAAGTTTATGTTGGTATTTTTTATGGTCTTTTAAGTACAGGATCTCATCATATGCAAGGAGTGATATTTCAAGTTGTTCCTTTCCTGTTCTGCCCCTTATGTTTCTTTCTCCAGCCTTATTGCCTTAGCTAAGGCTTCAAACAGTATATTAAATAAATGTGGAGAGAATGAACAACCTTATTGTATTCCTGATTTCAGAGCAAATACTTTCTGATTTAATCATTTAATATAAAGGTTGGCTATAGATTTGCTGTATATAGCCTTTTTAATGTTAAGGCATGTCCCTGGCATTCCTTTTGTCACAAAAACATGTTGAACTTTGTCAAAGGCCTTTTCTGCCTCAATTGTGATGATCATAGGATTCCAACCTTGATTACTGAACAATTCTTCCATCCCTGGAATAAAACCAATTTGATCAACATATACATTCTTTTCTTTTTTTTTTTGCATCTACTCATTGTATAAGGAACTGTGTTTAATAAGAACATTTTCATACAAGTATATAATTTATTTTTAACATATTTCTCATCCCTTATTTCTCCATACCCTCTCCTTTCCTGTGCCTCCCAATAGTTCCCTTAATTTCCCTAGATAGTTTTGCTCATATTTCATGTCATATATGCCTACATGGCTTATGTATTTACATAGAATCTAGGATCCACAAATAAAATAAAACATGACATTTGTTTTGTGAGTCCAACTTAATTAATGTGATAATCTCCAGTTACATTAATTTTCCTAAAAATGAGATAATTTTGTTTTTTCTGGCTAGGTAAATTCCATTGTATATATTTACCACAGATCCTTTAGGAATTCTGTCATAGTAAGCTTCAGTTCCTGGGATGAACTTCCAAGTCAGGCACAGTTATGGAGGAAAGGATTTAATGAGTTTACAGATAGAAAGAAAGTTCCATAATGGCAGAAGAAGCTGGCCCACTTTCACAGGTCCATTCAGAGATAAAAGCAACCACCATCAGCACAATCAAGCATACTCCAGGAACTCCTAATTGCAGAACTCAGGCATTTTGCATATATTTAGCCAGAAATTCTAGATCCACCTCAAAACACCTGAGGGTTGCACCTAGGACCCACCGATAGTGATACTTCCTCCAGCCAAGTGGCTGGAGATCCAAATAACAAGCTTTAATAAAACTCCTGAATCAATTGGGAGACATCTATTCAAATGACCCCATTCTGCCCCTAGTGCCAAATACATTCAGAACCATTTCACTTGAGTGTAGTGCATGGCAAAATGTGTGGAGTTTCAATTTCCTGCATATGGTTATCCAGTTTGTCCAGAACCATTTGTCGAAAATGCTGTCTTTTTTCCAGCCTATATTGTTAGGGCCTTTGTCAAATATCAAGTAACTATAGTTGCTTGACCCAAAGTTCGGGTCCTCAAGTCTATTCCATTGGTCTATACTCCTGTTTTTATGCCAGTACCATGCCATTTTTATTACTGTGGCTTTGTAATATAGCTTTAGATCAGGTATGGTGATGCCTCCAGAGGTATTTCTTCTGCTGAGGATATGTTTGGATATGCGAGGCCTTCTGCCTTTCCGTATGAAATCTGAGATCATTTTTTCTATCTCTGTGAAGAACACTGTAGGGGATTTTAATTGGAATTGCATTAAATCTGTATATTGCCTTTGGTAGGATTGCCATCTTCACAATGTTAATTCTGCCTACCTAGGAGCATGGGAGGTCTTTTCATTTTCTCAAGTCCTCCTCAATTTCTTTTTTGAGTGTTTTTATGTTTTTGTTGTATAGGTCTTTCACTTCCTTGGTTAACATTATTCCAATGGGTTTTTTGTTGTTGTTGTTGTTGCTATTGAAATGGGACCATGTCCCTTATTTCTTTGTATCTTTTCCATTTGCATATAGAAAGGCTACTGATTTTTGTGCATTGATTTTGTATCCTGCTACTTTGCTATAGGAGTTAATCACCTTCAGGAGTTTTGGGATGGAGTCTCTTGGGTCTCTTACATATACAATCATGTCGTCAGCGAATAGAGCTAACTTAACTTCTTCCTTTCTGAATTGTATCCCTTTTATTTCCTTCTCCTGTCTTAATGCTTGAGCTAGGACTTCCAGTACTATATTGAAGAGCAGAGGTGAGAGTGGACAACCCTGTCTTGTTCCTGATCTTAATGGGAATTTCTCTAGTCTCTCTCCATTAAGTATTATTTGCGCCTTCAGAGCTTTGCATATTGCCTTTATTATGTTAAGATATGAACCAACCATGCCAATTCTCTGGCATTCCTCTTCACAGAAACTTTTGAACTTACTGAAATTTTTGAACTCTCAAACTATTTCTTCCATCTTGTCTTCCAGATCAGAGCTTCTATCCTCCACATGGCTGACTCTATTTTTTTTTTTTTTTTTTTTTTTGAGGTAGGGTCTCACTCTGGCTCAGGCTGACCTGGAATTCACTATGTAGTCTCAGGGTGGTCTAGAACTCTTGGCGATCCTCCTACCTCTGCCTCCCAAGTGCTGGGATTAAAGGTGTCTGCCACCACACCCGGCTCGGCTGACTCTATTCTTGAGAGCTTCTAGAGAGTTTTGGACTTGTTCAGTTAGGTTTGCAGTTTCTATTATTTTTCTATGTATAATTTCCATCCCTCTCTCAAGCTCCCTTTTCACATCATTTTCTGATTTTCTTGATGCTTCTTGGAATTCATCCTTGCATTTCTTTATGTCTTCATTTAGCATCACCAGCTGATTTTTGAGGTCCTCTTTTTTTTTTCACTCTCCTTCATATCTCTTAACTGTCTTTGAACTCCTTCCACTTTCTTATCTATTAGTTCCAGTCTAGTGATGGCAGCATCCACACAATTATTGGTCCTTTGTTGCTTTTCTGTAAGTCCTACCAGTAGCTTGGTCAGGTGCATTGCCCATAGCTTCATTTTTGTGTTCTGATCATAATGTCGCTTCTATGTTTTGATTAGAGATGTTCATTGTAGGACTGGGTGATCTTACTGGATTTACTTGCATTTGATTTTTCGCATTATTTCTTTTGCACTGTGGTCTGCACATCATAGTGTATGGGCAGGGAGAGTATGACTTTGGTCTTGATGGGCGGGAGAAGTGGTGCCTCTTGGGGGAGCTGGCCTGAGCTAGATGGCAGGAAAGCAGATGGGCAGAGTGGTCCCGAGCTAACACGTGGGTGGATGGATCAGCCTGAGTTCAAGCATAGTGGGAAGCTGAAGCAGCATGAGGCCAGATGCTGAAAAAGTCTGAGCTCCTGTGTGGCAAGGGCACCAAAGTTGCCTGAGCTCTCAAACAGTGATGCACCAAAGCTGCCTGCACTCACGCTCAGAGGGAAGCTGAAGCACCAACCACTAAAGTAGCCTGAACTCACGTGGTGGAACACTGGGACACAGAAGCAGTCTGAGCTCGCATGTAACAGGACACTGGCAGGCGGTACATGCAGACAGGCAGAGTGAGCCTGAGCTCGCATGGGCAAGTGGAATGTGCCTGAGCTCGCTTGTGGATGGGCAGGGGCTGGAGCAGTAAGTGGGCAAATGGAAAGAGCAGGCTAAGCTTCCACAAGCGGTGATGGGCAGTGCACGTGTGGCGGGAAAATGGACTGATGGAGCCTGAGCTCTAGCAGGCCAGTGGGCAGAGCCTGCCCAAGGTCATCAGTGGGAAGGGGTATCAGGGTGATCACCCCTGTGCAGTGAGGCAAGTGGAACTATGTTGGCCTTGGTCCCCTTCCCTACAGTAAGTGCAGGAGTATCCTGAAGCTGGGTACAGTGGCTGCTTGGGGAGAATTGGGGGTCTGATGGACTAACTGCAAGTGAGAGAATAACTGATTCCCTTTTTCTACCCTCTGTGCCCTCCCACTGGAGATCCATTAGAGATTTTTGTCCCCTAAAAGACCCAGTGAACCCTTAATGCCTTGCCTTTCTTTCCTGGGGATGTGCAGCACAGTTAGGCGTTTGCCATCTTGGCCGGAAGTCATATCTAGAGGGTTTTTTTGCAGTGTCTGGAGACCCTGGCATGTCTATTCTCTCTCTATCTGCCTCTCTCTTTCTGCTTCTTTTTCTCTCAAATAAATAAATATAAATAAATATACATATTAAAATGATGGTAAATGGGAGAAACGAAAATATGAGGTAAAGGAAAATAATAATAATAATAATATTAATAATTAATAATCAACCAAACAGACCAAAGTCACAAACCCCAAGACAACACACTGGTAAGCTTCTTTCTGAGTTCTATAATATTGAAGCCTGACAGTTGAAAGGAGTGGTCAGTTAAAGTTGGAGACCTTTCTGTTCATTCACTGTCCCTGAGAGGTCAAGATTCACTGACTTCATGGTGCTCTAATGAGCACAGAGCTTCCATCTTTGACACAGGGCCAGCCAATTTTAGCTCCATGGTTTGTGGGCCAGGAAGGTTCTCACACACTCTAGAATCTTCCAAGGTTCTACATCTTGAGGTGGCTAATATGTAAGTCAATAGATGTTCCCATGAGGAGGCGGGTGGAACCCTGAGGTCTGTAACTGAGTAATCCTTCTCAGTGCTTTCTGACTCAACTCTGTAGTGAACATCTTTCAGGAAGTAGAATGTGGCAGGGAATTTTCACTGTACTTGAATTTCACAGTTTACATCTCTGGAGTTTAAAACCACCCATCTTGCTGAGTTCCAGCCTCCTAATTACCTCTATCTCTAATGTTCTCCTAGTTACCAAGGGTGGGGCCTTTCAACTCACTCCTTCTGAGTTTCTCAGTGTGCCTTAAAGATAGTCCTCACCTGATCTAAAATTAATTATCTTATTTAGCCATCATCATATGGGGCTATGGTGTGTTCTAGGCTCTGTGACTTGTAACTATGTTCCTTGTTAGTATATCCAGGGTAGCTCAGTCATCAACAGTAGGTTCCTTCTCAATATGACAGCTGGCCATTACTCTCTGAAATAAAAGCATGGGAATGTGGACCCCTCTACTAATAACCCATGCCATGGAATTTCTGTCTGACAGAACTACCACCTGCATTCAACACCTATAAGAACTATGGCCTTGCTATTTGTGTTGGGTTGTCAATCTCTTTCCACCATGGCTGTTTGGCTTGCTTTTAGGATAAGGATTCTGTTTCTCATCTACTCTCCAGGGAGTCACACATCTTATATTTTGTGCTGTTTTTCCCCCTTTTGTTGGGCCACGTCTGTTTCTCTACACATTTAAGATAGCCTGTCTCTCCTTTTTGTTCTTCTTCTCTCTCTCTCTCTCTCTCTCTCTCTCTCTCTATCTATCTATCTATCTATCTAACTTGACAGTCACAGCGTAATATAGGCAAAACTTCTCGTCCACATTCTTACACTAGAATTTCTAGATTTTCTTTCAGTAGACTTTTCATTGCTCAATAAAGTTAATATTTACACACAACAAGTGTGTGTGTGGGGGGGTGATGTGGTGGGATGAGCGTGGTATATATATGTCTATGTTCCCTGGCTGTGGTCAGGTGCTTGTTCCTGTGGAAGGGCTGGGGAATGAAGGGGTCACTAACATCAGGTCTTCTGCTCCATTGCTCTTCTTTTAGTTCTTATTTGAGCCCTATTCCTGATAGTGAAATTTGCTGATTTTTCACAAGCCATTATGATTCCTTTGTCTGTAGACTCCTTTTTGAGTTCAGGCCCCCTTTCCCTTGCACAGGAAGCACTCATAATTATTGAGTGATCTCCCCAGTTATATAAAGTTCATATATTTTCTTGCCAAGGACAATTTTATTTTTCTGTATGTTTTCAGACTCATCATAGTGTCAATTGTATAGGAGAATCAGGAGTGTTACATTGTTTTCACTTCTTCAGTGTTGGGCTCTGAAAGGCCCAGGTGTGAGGCCTAGTGGAACTTCCTAAGCCTAGCTAAAGTTTGGTGATCTGCCTCTGGCCAGATGTGACTCAGCAAGATGGCTAATGGCTTCTTACCTGCTACTTCCACATGGGAGTTAGAATTATCATTTCAATAGTCACAGTTTACTATGCCCTTATCTCTCCCCCCATCCTAGAATCCCCGCCTTCGTCCCCAATATTATATAGGCAACTGCTCATAGCAATAAAGTGAGTTCCTGCTTCGACAAGACTCCCTACTCAGTGTGGTTTTTCTCTGGTGGCCATGAGAGTTCTGAGTCGTGGGACGTTCATCTCCTCCTCAACCCCTTGGGAGGAACCAGCAGGCCTGGTCCTTCCCTTGGCACTACCAGCCCCTGCCGGCGGAGCCCGGCACTTGAGTACATGAGATATTTGGGTCTATATCTAGAATGTTCTTGAGATTTATTCGATTCTTATATGTTCTTTGTAAACTTATTAAATTTATACTTACTGGAATGCTGTGAAAAAAATATTTTCAATAGTATTATTAATAGATTTGATGAATAATTTCCATGCCTCCATGGAATAGATTGTGTCGGTTTGCAGGCACAATTTTTCTTTAGTGACAATAGTACTTTAACTCAATAGAGTATTCCTTATTTTACTAAAAGCCAAGGTGAAAAAATTCCTGATAACTTCTGAGCATAGAAATACTCATTTGCCAAGAAAAACCTTAAGACAAAAAAGAAAAAAGGAAAATGAAGAGGTAGTATGATTTCATCCAGTGCAGAAAGCATGTACTTCTATTAGCACAACTTGCATTTTGAAATAAAACAAAGGACAGTGTTTTCTTACTTAGAATACATGATTGTTTTCTATGTACTGTCTTTTATATTTAAGGAATACATGTCACTCACATTTTGTTTTGAGTTTATCACTTATATTAATATAGTAGGAGTCTGTTACTAATGTTTCCTAGGTGAAGAAACTGACAATTTGAATTTTAGTGGATTTTACCAAGGCAATTTACGTAGTACATCTGAGAAATAGGGAAAAGACTTTTCCATAAGATTTGATAATACTCCCTCAATTAACCTGGAAGCATTAGAAGACCTGAGAGAGTTTGGATTACATTTTTTCCCTGTTGAGTTTTTTTGTAGTTTTTAAATTTTCTGCAAGGCACAAATAAAGCATCCATTTGACTTATGCTACGGGTAAAATTGATGTGGCTATTTTGTCTTTTCCAGCCATCTTGACCAGGAAATTAGAGCTCCCAACTTAGTGCTGATTTGTGCTCCCTGTAGAGAGATGGTTATTGACTTATTTTAATAATCATTTATTCAACCATAGACAGCTTGTTTCAGAAGCTTTCTTTCTGGCAAAGACTCCTGGAGGTAGTTGATTTTACTCAACTGTGCATTTTGTACAAACAGTTCAGCAACTGCAAAATATATACAAGGTGAAAATTCAGTAACTCCAGAGTGGGGAGGAGACACTTCAGGAGCAATGTTTCCTTTCCTCCCTCTCAGGTAGTATTGATCTTTTAAATACTGAAACATTGAGTCTTGGCTTTGATCTGAAGCCTAAGGGTGAAATACTTGCCTTTGACAAGTCAGACTTCTGCCCTGAGGCTGCCCATGATCAGTGCTGGGCTTCTTGGCCTTCATCCTCTTCATTTTAGATGCAGCAAAGCTTGGAAAGGAGGAAAGACGTAACAGTGAGGAGCAAATGTGAAAGGCTGCTTCATTGTCAGAATAGTTCTTCCTAGGCATTATTTTTCTGTTCACATACCCAATTTTAACGTCTACTTATTATTATTTGGTTGTTTAGTTATTTATTTTTTAATTGTTTCTGCCTTTGATTTTTATGCATGTAATTTTTAAGTGTGTATACCCAAGGTTACTTGGGTTGCAATCAAAGTTAGTTATTTTCTGAATCCACCAGCCTATGTCTAATATATGTGGTCACTAGGTTGGTTTACCAATTATCATTAAAGAAATTAGAATTTGAGAACTATGTTATGAAATTGGTTTTCATGGGCTTCAGTAAAAAGAAGGATGTACTGCTTGAGAAAGAAGGCATCCGTGTTTATTGAGACAGTTGTAACTTTGAAGGGATGTCAAAGTGGATGTACTTGATGAAGACAAAATCTATTTTATTTATTTATTTTTTTTATTGTGGACATACTTAGTATGGTTACATCATGTGTAGATACCATCCTTTCCCTCATCCCTGGCCCCAACCTACTAGTGGGCCCAACTCTGTGGGGTTTCTTGTATTCTCCATGGGGTTGTGGGTTATGCATTGTGAGAGCGGCAGTCAGATATGCGGGGGGGAGGCAATGCCTCTAAGTATGACGTCCTTCATTCTCTGTTTGAGAACATGTTTTTCTTTTTCAGAAGGTAGCAAGTCCTGAGAAAATAAACCCTCATATTTCAGCCAAGGCCCATCTGAAAACACAGAGGACTTGGGGAGACAAACAAGAATACTGCTTCCATAATGAGCCTGACAATCAGCACCAGCGTGAAGGAGACAGGCACTGAGGATATTCAGCACATGCCAAAGCAGAGATCCAGAGGCTCCTAAGACCTCATCACTGAAGTAGACTTCAAACACACCCACCATGGCTCAGAGACTTTAGTGGAAGACAGGGTGGAAAGATTATAAGAGCTGAATCCAAATTTTGCTCCTACTTCTCAGTAACAACATGCTGAGTTTAGTATTTTAGGAACTTAAAAGAATAACTAGATAGTGTATAAATAAATGATAAAACTATCACAACCGAACTTCAGTATTCTTTTACACTTGGAATATGTTTACTTTGTTAGGTAACAAACTGATTGGACTAGTAAGAAATGTATATATGTGCATGTATGGGGTTTTTTATGTCTTTGCATACTAATGGTGACAAAAACTGTTGGTTAGAGTACCCCAAGAAGATACATAGCTGCCTTTGAAATATAGCTTTAATGGATTTTGTGCATGTAGCAGAGATTCAGTGTGATATGGCTTTAAACAATTGTTGGCAAATTAGGGTCTGTAAGCCAAATGTCTATTTCTTTTGTATAAATGATTAAATAATTAAGATTATTGTTTATAATTATTATGGTTGAAAAACTAAATCTCATGGTATGCTACATTGAATTTCAGTGCCTATTCGCTGAGCTTTACTGGAACACAAACATTGACATTTATTTGCAAATGGTCTATGGCTGCTGTTTTACTACCACATCAAGGTTGGGTAGTTACAATGGAGAAGGATGGCCTGTTATACTAAAATGTTTACTTTTTGGTAGAAATTTGAAAATTACTCATTTATGTAACATGCTTTCAATGTTTCTCACCTTGTTAGATTTTCATGGGAGAATACACAGTCACTCCTTGCCCCTGTGCCACATTCTCCTTTCTGTACTCAGAATCTTACAAAGGTCATATCAGAACCTAAATGGATCCAAATATTCCAAATATTCTGCTGCTCATATAAATAAAGTTTAAGTGTAGGCTTCCATTTTGCTTGTCATTCACATCTTAATACATAAAGATGAGTGAAAAATAATACAAGATTCATTAGACCATCACAGCTATTATAGCAATGTATTACACTAAAATATGTTAACTTCTAGTAGTCCATTATGCATTCCTAGTTATTGACCTGCCTGTTACCCATCACAATATCCTTTATATTTCTCTAATAAAATGATGAACGGAGATTTGCATTAGAAATGCATTTTAAAAAAAAATATTTTTATTTATTTATTTGAGAGAGAAATAGAAAGAAGCAGAGGGATAATGAGACACACAGAGAGAGAGAGGCAGACAGAGAGAATGGTATCTATGCCAGGGCCTCTAGCCACTGCAAACCAACTCCAGATGCATGTACCATTTTACACATCTGGTTTACCTGGGTAATGGGGAAACAAGCCTAGGTCCTTTGGCTTTGCAAACAAGTGCCTTAACTGATAAGGCATTTCTCCAGCCCAGAAATGCAATTTTTGCCTTTATGTTTCAAAACTATCTTCTGAGATTTAAGAAGCCATATAGTCTGAAATTTGGGGTTACAAAATTAAGTTTTGATGAAATGAAAAATTTGCAAAATGATAGATTACCTAAGCCTAGAAAAGATAAAAATAGAAGAGCAAGCCTCACTTTTTATCCTTTCTACTTTTCTTGCTATGTGTATTCCAAGGAGAAGGATACAACATAATGACAATTGCAAGTAGAATGGAAAGAGAACCAGGTAGCATTGTACATTCAAAAGAGGGTGAAGCTGGGTAAAAGGAGTGACAGAAAAAGGCATATGGCAATATCTCTAGTATATTTCTATTTCATCTCTTACTGCTGTAACCTATGGGCAAGTGGTAGAAAACCCAGTTAAGTTCATAATACCTTTCTTTAAGTCTTCTAGAATAGCTTGGAATGTTTTTAGCTCCCTGGTATTATGTTCAATATAATAGAGTCTGGCCATTCATCACATACCCACAGTCAACTGGTAGTCTGGCCTGGAAAACTCTTAGTTGTCTTATGTAGCAGCAACAGTTAATACTGGGAGCTCCACTGTGCCAAATGGAGCAAGCACACCAAAATAGCACTGAGAAAGCTTCGAAACTAAATTGTCATTGGAAGGAACCATTGTCCACAAAGGTAGCAAGACTCATGTTTTAAACTAATAAAAGTGACTTCATGCTAAAATAAAATACGTAAGTAGGTCCCCCAAAGTCTTCTAATAGACAAACTTTATAGGACACCAGGCAAATCATCTTTCATAATAAGAACCAGGAAAATGAAACTTGAGTAAGATAAGTTATCAACACCGGTGAATCAGACGTGAGCATTATTTAAGTCAGTCACCAAATGTCCTTCCATAATCAACATACCTAACAACAGAATTTCTAAATATCTGAAGCTCAAAACAATAAAACTAAAATGAGGAAGAGGAAATGCACACATATATATGAGGATGTCTGTATTCCACCTTTAGCAGATGGAAGGAACATCATGCTGATTCAATAGATGATGTGAATAATATCAACATGAAAAAGGAACTAATTGGCACATATTGAACAACAGATTATACTTTTTATTCAACTTCTCATGGACTATTTACCAAGATAGAAAAGATTCTGGGTTATAAAACTGACCTCAAGAAACCCCAAAAATGTTGGAGAGATGGCTCAATCATTAAAGGTCTGCAAAGTCTTTTGATTCCCCAGTACTCACATAAAGCCAGATGCACAAAGTAAAGCATTCAGCTGGAAGTCATTTGCAGTGGCAAGAGTCCTTAAATTTGCCAGTTTTCTCTCTCCCTCACTTTCTATATCTCAAATCAATAAATAAAAATATTTAGACTGGTAAAAGAATTTGAAGAAACCTTTGTGTTTACAGTGGAATCATATAACCCAATCAAATAAATGGTTTAAAATTGCTTAATATGGGGAATTTAAGCAACACATGCTTAGATAATCTAGGTGCCAAATAAAGTCTGAGAACGAACAAGTGATATTTAAGATTGAATAAAAAAAATCAGGGCTAGAGAGATGGTTAAGGCACTTGCCAGCAAAGCCTAAGGAACAGTGTTAGACTCTCCAGGTCCTATGTAAGCCAGATGCACAAGGGAATCCAGGCACACAAAGTCGCACATGCTCACAAGGTAGCACACAGTTCTGGAGTTTGATTGCAGTGGCTGGAGTCTCTGGCATGCCAATTCTCTCTCTCTCTCTCTCTCTCTCTTTCTCTCTCTCCCTGTCCTGTCACTCTCTCTTTCTTGCTCTCTCTCATGAAAAATACAAACAAAACAATTTAATTAAATTGTTAGTATATAGACATATACCTAATTAACTTTCATTATAGCACTTTATGATACAATTTTATTTCTCTTCCTACTCTCTTCTCTCCCTTCCCCATTATAATTTCTTCCTCCATAGTGTCTCTTTCATTTCTCTTGTCACATGTGATCTTTTGTCCTTCCTTCTTTCTCCTCATCTCTTCCCCCCTCATATAGTTTCCTTTCTATATTCATAGTCTATATACCCTTTCTCACCTTTGTTTATTTATATGTGCACAAACATTCAAGTTAGGATTGATATATGAGAGACAGCATGTAATATTTGTATTTCTTGGCCTAGCTTACCTCATGTACTTTGATCTTCTTCATCTGTATCTACTTTTCCTGCAAGCAGTACAATTTCATTCTGTATGTGTATTGCATTTCTATTATACAATCATTGATTGATAGATATCTGGACTGGTTCCATTCCCTAGCTATTGTGCTATACAGCTGCAATTAATATGGATATCCAAACATCTCTGTGGTAGTGTATAGGTCCTGTGGGTATATACCCAGCAGTGGTATAGTTGGGACATACGGTGATGTAATTTTTATCTTTTTGAGAAACCAATCTGATTTCCATAGTTACTATGTAATTTATATTCCCACCAACAGTAACAGTTCTCCGTTTCCTACAACCTCACCAGCATTACTTGCCATTAGTTTCCTTGATGATAATAGTTCTGACCAGGGAGAGAATCTCAAAGTGGTTTTAATTTGCATTTTTCTGATAGCCAAATATGTTGAACATTTTTAAATTTTATTGGTCATTTATGTTTCTTCTTTTGTGAACTCTTTATTCTTTTCTTTAGCACATTTATTGATCAGCACTTTTCTTATTTTGGTGTTTAATCTTCTTTATATATTCTTGATTTCAAATCACTATCAGATGTAGCTGAAAACTTTTTCTCCCATTGTGTAGTCTTTGTGTTTGATCTTCTGGTGGTTTCCTTGGGGGTGCAGAAACTTTCAAATTTCATGCAGCCACATGTGTTGATGATTGGGACTATTTTCTATGCTCTTGGAATCCTATTCAGAAAGTTATTCCCTACACCTATAAATTCAAGTGCAGGGCTGGAGAGATTGCTTAGCGGTTAAGCGCTTGCCTGTGAAGCCTAAGGACCCCGGTTCGAAGCTCGATTCCCCAGTACCCACGTTAGCCAGATGCACAAGGGGACGCACACATCTGGAGTACGTTTGCAGTGGCTGGAAGCCCTGGTGCGCCCATACTCTCTCTCTATCTGCCTCTTTCTCTCTGTCACTCTCAAATAAATAAATAAAAATGAACAAAAATATTATAAAGTATAAATTCAAGTGAATTCTCTAATTTTTCTCTCAGTAAATTCAGCATGTCTGGTTTTATGTTAAGGTATTTGATCCAGTATGAATTGATCATTGTCCAGGGTGAAAAATGAGTATCTGAATTCATTCTTCTGCAGGATGGTATCCAGTTTTGCCAGCACCATTTGTTGAATAGGCTTTTGCTCCAATGTATATTTGTTGTTGAAAATTTCAATGGTATATGTGTCTTTCATTATGACAATACCATGTTGTCATTGTCACTATGACTCTATGTTCTTTTTAATCAATGATTATGATAGCTTTCATTGTGTTCCTTCTACTTAGGATTACTTTGGCTAGTCATTACTTTTATTTACATATGAATCATTTGATGGGTTTTTCTAGTTCTGAGGATATCATTGTGACCTTAATGGAATTTTCATAGAATCTGAAGATTACTTTTGATAATATCTCCATTTTCACATTAAAAGTTCTGTCTATCCAGAAGCATGGAGGTTTCCACATCATCTGATATGTCTCTTTGTTTCTTTTCTCAGTGTCTTAAAGTTTTCTTTATAGTGATATTTCATATCCATTGTGATAAGAAATCATACTGTTGTGACTCATTGTGATATGAATCATACTGTTTTGAGAAGTACTGTGAATGGGACACTGTTGCTGATTTATTTCTCTGCAAGTTCACTGTTGGCATACATGGAAGCTAGGAAGTTTGATGTGTTGAATTTGCATCTGAAAAATTTTCTGGTGGTGCTTACTAAGTTTAATGCTTTTCTGGTAGAATCTATGGGATTCTTTAAAGAATCATGTCATATGCATACATATCTGCACAAAGGGGTAATTTTCTTTCTTTTTATTTTTAATAAATTTATATATTCTACCTGTCTTATTGCTCTAGCTAAGACTTCAAACACTATAGCAAATAAGAATAGAGATAGTGGACACTGTTGCCTTATTCCTGATTTTAGAGGAAAATATTAATATTTTTTCACATTTAGTCTGATGTTGGCTATAGTTTTGTCATATATATTCTTCATTAGTTTCAGACATGTTTAATGTATTCCTAATTTCTTGAGGATTTTCATCATGAAAAAATGTTGAACTTTGTCAAGTGTCATTTCTTCACCTATTCAGATGAACACATGATTTCTGTCCTTAAGTTTATTTAGTTTTTAGTAGTTTTCTTGATAACATTAAAATATAAGCATACTGTAAATTGGCCATGTTCCCATCAGGTCCCTCTTTGGTCCTCTCTCCCTGCCCCTATTCCACTGAGCATCGTCCTCAATGATGGTATCAATTACTACTTTAGGGTCATGAATGCACCAGTCAGCTCCTGCCTGGAGGAGAGTCCCTCACAATACAACCTTCCTACCTTGAAGCTTTTCCATTCTTTCACCACCCCCTCTTCTTAAATGTTCCCAGAGTCTTGGAGGCCATGTTATGTTTCCTTTAGTGTTGATCTTTCAGAAGGCACTAATTTTCTGCTTTGATGAGTTTTGAGTGTCTACCACCATCTCCATAGAGAAGTTTCTCTGTCTAACAGTGAAGGCAGAACTCATATTTAATTTTCTGCTTCCTCTATGATGTCTCCTGGGCCCTTGGAGGTGTTATAAATATGACTTATCCAGTGATAGGCACTCATCATTTTCTTCTTGTCATTTTGCTTGGTTCTTCCCAGTATTCACCACCATATGTGAAAATCAGATTCTCTAGCTATGAGTAACAGCAGCAATGATACAAGAGGATAAACATATAATATAAAAGACTTTTTGATTATAATAACCTCTCAATTTATTAGTAAGTTAAGACCATTTGCAGTTAAAGCTAGTAGTGAATGCTTTGCCACTAATATTTCTTTTCTTTCTATCCTCTTAGTTTTTGGGAGTATGCTGGCTTTCTGTATTGGGCATGATTGATTCTTTTCCTTCTCCTATATTTTTAAATGATTTATTTATTTACTTATGAGAGAGAGAGAGACAGATAGATAGACACAGAGAGAGAATGGGCATTCCAGGGCCTCTATCTACTGCAAAAGAACTCCAGACACATTCATCATCTGGTGTATCTGGCCTACATGGATACTGGGGAATCAAATCTGGGTCCTTAGGCTTCTCAGGCAAGTACTTTACTACTAAGCCATCTCTCCAGCCCCCTATACTATTCTTTTTCTATGGTCCTTACTTGTCCTTTCTTGTGGATCTTGTTACATGTCTTCTTATGATTGTGACTATTTTCCAATAGTCCTCAATATAGTATTCCTTTAGGAATTTTCTATAGAGCTGTTTTGATTGACATGAATTACCTGAATTTGTGAGATATATTTATCCAACTATTTTGAAAGATAACTTTGCTAAGTAGAGTATTCTTATTCAGCAATTATTTACTTTCAGGGTTTGAAATATATTATTCTATACTTTTCCAGTTTTTAGGATTTCTGGAAAAATATTGGAAGTTATTCTAATGTTCTTGTCTATTCCTTTTGATTAATTCAGATCCTTCTACCCCATGATTGTCAGGTTTGAGCTCTTTTTTTAAAATTTTTGTTGTTTATTTTTATTTATTTATTTGAGAGTGACAGACTGACAGAGAAAGAGAGAGGAAGAGGAAGATAGATAGAGAGAGAATGGGCGGGCCAGGGCCTCCAGCCACTGCAAACGAACTCCAGATGCATACACCCCCTTGTGCATCTAGCTTATGTGGGTCCTGGGGAATCAAGCCTTGAACCCAGGTCCTTAGGCTTCACAGGCAAGCACTTAACTGCTAAGCAATCTCTCCAGCCCAGGTTTGAGCTCTTGAACCTATCCAAACCTTCTTGTTTCTTGGAACTACTGACCACATCCAGTGTGTGTAGGCGGGTGAGACGCTATTATTGTCACAACTTTGTCATCCATCCCAGAAACT
Source organism: Dipus sagitta (assembly GCA_036346955.1). NCBI lineage: Eukaryota > Metazoa > Chordata > Mammalia > Rodentia > Dipodidae > Dipus > Dipus sagitta. The sequence goes on along the minus strand of CM070774.1, from coordinate 102,040,872 downwards.
TGCTCTTCTACTTGGTCTTGTCTATTAGTGATGATCACTGTTTTGCTTTTTTTTTATTATGTCTTTCCTTTGCAAAATTCCTTCTTGATTCTTTTTTAGTGTTTTGATTTCCTTGATTTACAGAAGTAATGTTCTGAGTGTCTTCTTTGACATTTCTCCTAACTCAGTGGTTTTGGTCTATTACAGGGGAATTAGAAGGCTGGCACAGGGGAATGGTGAATTTTTTGATTCCTATTCTATGTACTTTAAGTTTTCATTGTTATTTGATTCCATTTTCTGTGCTGAGTGCTAAAAGCCATTTCACCAGTATTTGCATTACTTATAGCAATCTTGTTGGAGTCACAGTCATGTCACCACTTTTTTTTTTAATCATCACTCCTGGTTTTGCCTAGCTGCAGAATACCCTCTGCATTATACATGTGTCTCTATTATGCTTCAGATACAGCAGTGTTTTTTTACTGCTTGGATGAGTGATTCAGAGATTTAAGAGCAAAGGTGTTGTGAGGAATCAAGGAAAGAGGTGATATAAGATGGAAAATGTTTAGCTTGGAAATATGAAAGGTTGTACTAGACTCTTTTAGGAAAAGAAATGTAAGGAATATCTTTACATGTTTAGAAAAGTGATGGGTAGTCATGTAGGCATAATTTGTTGAGGTGTAGTTTTAAACTAATGGAGGAGGGGCTGGAGAGATGGCTTAGCGGTTAAGCACTTGCCTGTGAAGCCTGAGGACCCCGGTTCGAGGCTCCATTCCCCAGGACCCACGTTAGCCAGATGCACAAGGGGGTGCACGTGTCTGGAGTTCCTTTCCAGTGGCTGGAAATGCGCATTCTCTCTCTCTCCCTCTTTCTCTCTCTGTCTGTTGCTCTTAAATAATTAAAAATTAAAAGAAAAAACTAATGGGTGAACAATACACAAAGTTGGAAGTCATTGTAAAGAATAAACAAATAGGGAGGCTGTGAAGATGTCTCAAATGAAAGGTGCTTGCTTGCAAAATCTGTGAGCCCAAGCCACCCAAATATAACATGCCAGCATCTGACATTTGTTTGTAGTAGTTAAGTGCTGTAGTCTTCTCCCCACCACACATACCACATACAAATAAATAAACAATTTGGGAAGATAAATTAGCTATGAAAATGGTACAGAAAAAATTCAGGTACCATAAAACATAAAAAAATCAAAAAGATAAATATAATAAAGCAGACATGTACATCAACACATAGACTAACCAAACAGTAAACAAATCATTAATAACCAAAGAAAAAAGAGAGATAAAGAGAAAGGAAGGAAGGAAGAAATAAAAAGAATTTAAAAAAAAATTCTTGCTATGGTACTCTACTGTTAGGGCCACTCTTGGGAGAAGTTAAGATGTGGAGTATTGATGCTGAGTCCTCTTTGACGGGGGCATCTAGGGTGGGTCCTAAACACACAGTTGGAACTTCTCTGTTCTCAGGCAGGTCCATCAGTGTGGGTGCATCGAGGTCTAGACCTCTAACATGTGCTGGTGCTCTCTCCCACTGGCCTGGACTTGGTCAGCAGGGACTGGGTACCAGTACTCGTGCTCTCTCTCTTGCCAGCTGGGGTCAATCAGTTTAGGTGAGCATCAGGCATAAGGGTGGCCAAGTTTTACCTCAAAATTGAATAACACAATTAAGTGGTGCTGAGTGAGAAATTTGTAGCACTGAACACTTATATCAGCAACAAGGAAAGTTCATAAGTTTTTCAATACGCTGGAAGAAGAGCATAATAAATCCAAAGCAAGAAGAGAGGATATAACATGAGAGATGAAATGAAAACAAACCGAAATGAATAGAAATTCGATATAACAAAAAGCTGAATCTTCACAATGTCAATGAAATTAACAGACTTACAGTAAGTTTCACTAAAAGTATAATGAGAAAAGAAACAATTACCAGTGTTAGGAATTAAATAGGGATGTCATTATAGATACAAAACCCATTGAGAAAGCAATAAGGGTATCTTATAAAAATATTCTTAAAATTTGACTTCTCTCAATAACTAAACAGCAAGGTGAAATAGAGAATCTGAATTATCCTAGATCTGTCAAAGTTATTCAATTAATAATTTTAAAGATTCTACCTCCAAAAGAAATCTCAGTGTTTTCAATGGAAAAATTTTCAAACTTTTTAAATTAAAGATTTATACAGTGTACTTCATTTTATTATAATTATTGAATTACACTTACATAACATTACCACTCAAAACCCATAGCAGGGCTGAAGAGATGGCTTATCAGTTAAGGCACTTGCCTGCAAAGCCTATCAACATATGTTTGATACCCTAGTACCCACGTTAGGGCAAATGTACAAACATGCACATCTATCTGGAGTTTCGTTTGCAGTGGCTGAAGGCCCTGGCATGCTTGTTCTCTTTTTCTTCATCTCTTCTCTCTATATCTCTCACCTTGCAAATAAATGAATAATATATTTTTTAATACCCATAGCATATTTTATGGATGCTCTAGATTCTGTTAGTTTGGAAAGACAAATAATGACATGTATACCATTATAGTACCATACCTAAGAGTTTCACAATTATAAAAAATCCTTTGTGGTCCATTCATTCATTCATTCCCCAATTCCAATTCCTGATAAAGTGCTATAGTTTTACTTTGTCTCTATAGTTTAGCTTTTTCCATAATATTATATTATTGGAATTTGTACAGTATGTATGCTTCTCATAGTGGCTTTATTCACTCCTGTCTTTTCATTGCTTACTTGCTCATTTCTTGGTAATTGATACTACACTGTGTGACTGTACTTGTGATTATATGTAAGCCTTACACAGGAACATGCAGTTCAACTGTAATCAGCCCAGATTTCCTTAAGGAAGTGTGTACATAAACTGTGATATAGGCATACACACATACTAGAATACCTGCTTTTCAGTAATAAAAAGAACAAAACCATTGATTCATGATTCTCTAGGGAATAATATTGAGTAAAAGAAACTCTCTATATGTTATGTTACATAATATTTAATGCCAATTTTAAGGCATTTTTTTGAAGTAACAAACTTTTAGAAATGGGAGATAAATTTCATGTCCAACATTGAGAATAGGAAGGTAAGACCCAAACTTAAGTACATGAAACATAAAAGACAACAAAAAATTTACTTATGATTTTGGAACTATGCAATATTTTGACTGTAGTGGGGATAAATGAACCCACAGGTGACAATAATATATACACAGGTGAATTTAAATGTGAACAAACGTGTGAAGAAAAATGATGAATCATGTTCCTATTGACTTTATAGTGGTGATATTAAACTAAGTTTTACAATTTTTTACCACTTAAGAAACTGGAAAATGTGTAGGTATTGTCTGAAAGTTATTTTTTCAGAAGTGTATATGAGTTGTTTTTATGAATTGTTTAATTCCACTGTGATCACAGAACACAGAAAAATATTCATTAAGTTTCCTAAGCGTTTTTGTTCCCCCCATAGGCACAGTCCTTCATGCAAACAAAGAATGAGTCCGAATAATACAAATACAGTAATTCATTTCATGATGGTCTGATGAAACTGCTCAGACACTTTTGTCGTGACTCCTTTCTGATTCCATAAGCAGGACATTCTGTTCACAATATGAGTTGCAATATTAGATTTTATAAGAGGCTTCCTTCGCGTGATCTTTTCTTGCATACTTTGATTTCTGTGATTCATAGAGTTGGCTGAGCCTGTAGCACCAAGAGAGGAAAGCAACAATGGGAACAGGTAGCTCTAGAAATGGGGGGCAACCAAGACAGTATCAGTAGCACTGATAGTGTTGGTAAATAATTCCAGAGAACAGCCAGGGCAGAAACAATGGGGCACACAGATGGTAGACAAAAGAAAGGCTAGGCTATGAGGCACTTCAGAAAAGAAGCTGTGGGCACTGATTCCTGAGAAATTTTAGTAAGATACTAACAGGCCAAGATACTTCAGGCTTAGGAGCATTAACACTCGCTACAGTCGGGAATTGGGACTCTGACACATAAGGTCTGAAAGCTGACACACTTCTTACTTTCAATAGCTGATGATTCCAGGATGGCAGGCTAAAGAGCTGTAAGTGTACAGAGAATTATAACACTAGAATATACTGATTTTTGCTGCACACTGTTGTTGGCTACCAGTAGCCAATGCTATCAGAAGCCAAAGATTATAAAATCTGCCAAATGCTAGTCTGCTGTTGGTTGAAGCTCAGACAATTATGCCTACAATCTGAGTGCTTACAGCCATATGTATCTGGCTTCTAAAGCCTGAAGCTGTAGGCCTTTGGCTCTCTGGGTTTAGAGCTTTAAGTATCTGAGTAGACCACTACAACACTAAGGCCTTGGAAAATAAGTTTCCTGGAATTGACAGAATAAAATAACTTTTCCTCATCTACCCATGATTCCTATCCTGGACTCCAGCCAGCTGACTAAAAACAGGAAGAAGCTCCTCAATGATGCTCAGAATTCATATTTTACTTTCCCCAACACTGGGACAAAGCCTTTCTTTCCTCAGTTTGATAAATTCAAATCCTTTGCAGAATTAATTACCAGACTACAAGGAGAGTTAAAAAGCCAAGAGTATTTTTCAAGAATTAATAATCATTAACATGGAAATATGAAAAAATGCTACCTCAATATGGCTAAAACCTAACCAACCATGTTGAATTGGATAGACATGAAGATAACAGACTAAATTTATCAGTTTTATTTTGGGAAGAATATTAAGAAAAAATTTAGTTCAGCATCTATAAGTAAACATCTATTTGCATATTTTATTCATAGTCTGGAAGTTGAAGCATTATGCTAAGTTTCACTGGCTGGATGTGTTGAGATTTAAAGCAACATGAGTTATCAGAAACCTTAAATCTTAATATGTCAGTCTTCCTTAAACATCTGCTTTAGAGCATTTTTGGAAATCTGCCCCAACAATGTCCTTGAAGTAAAAGGAACAAAAAGTTAAAGTCTAAAAATTTTTCTGGGGCTGCAGAGATGGCTTAGTGGTTAAGGCACTTGCCTGTGAAGCTTAAGGACCCAGGTTTGATTCCCCAGTAACCACATAAGCTAGATGCCCAAGGTGGTGCATGCATCTGGAGTTTGTTTGCAGTGGCCAGAAGCCCTGGTGTGCTCTCTCTCTCTCTCTCTCTCTGAAATAAATAAATATTTTTTTTTAATTTCTGCCCATAAATTATTTAACCTCAATTGACATAAATATAGCTACTTCCTTACAGATTAGAGCAATACTCTGTATATTTCCAGTGACATGTGCAGCTGTACGTATGCAGAATTGTGTCTGGATAGCAAAGTCAAATTTCAAGCTACCTTGGGATAGCTGACCTAAATACCAGCACAATCCTTGTATAACAGTTATTAACTGAGAATTCTTACTGCCTCATAGGATCTGGAAGCTTTTATCAAGTTTTGTTCAATAATATAACAAGAACTATATTCTTTTGAGTATTTTAATAAAAGCCTGAATTATTAGGTACTAGACATACTGTCTAGCCCAGTGGGTTCTCACTGTTATTTTGTCTTTGAATTCATATGCTATGCTATTTTTTCAAATATAATTATCTAGGTAACACAGTACTGTCTGCAATATTACACAGTATATTCATTGCCATTTTTCATTGCTGGCATGAATTCCTGATGAAAGCAACTAAAAGAAAAGGTTTATTTTAACTCATGGTTTAAAGGGATATAGACCATAATGGTGATGCAGGACATTGGAGTTCAGGAGGGGACCTCATATTTATGAACCCCAATTTTGGGTTCTGTCCTATTTTTAACAAAAATATTGATAAAATAGACTTAAGAAGGTTAAATTATGAGTTATTGACTTTATTGATAAAGGAATCATAAATTTTGGAAAATTGGGATCTAGAAAGAAGACTAGAGCAGAGTCATGAGCACATGGAAAGGGGAAAACAGGTACAGTCGCGTGGAAAACGCAGCACAGTTCATGAGATTCATTCAAGAGAGGTTGCTGGGGCAGAACCATAGGCACATGGAAGACAGAATCTAGATGCTTATGTAGGGAGATTTAGAGGCAACACACACATTATCCTACCTGAGCTTACCCACGGAAGAAAGTTAAGAGGGAAAATGGTGGTGTATTAAAGAAGAACAGGGAGAAATTCCAAAGTAGAGACCCAGAAATTCAGATGAGAAATGAGTAGTAAAGAAATTTATATTCATGATTACCCTGAGTTTAGAGAAATTACACAGGTAATAGGCCCGGAGTTTAGAGGAGGTACCCCTGTATAGATCTAGAGTGTATGGGAAATATGCAAGTGATAGACCAGTGACAGACCAGAGGAAAATCACACATGTAATTAAAGTGAGAGTTTACCTCATAGTATAAAGCAGAGGCAAGTAGAACTCAGGTCAACAAACAGCTTAGATGGGTGTGTGGGGGTGTGGGCAGACTCACATGCATACAAGCAGCACAGGGTAGGGCAAGGAGGAACAGAGAAAGTAAGAAAGAGAGAGAAAGAGAGAGAGAGAGAGAAGTAAAGGGGAAGACCTAATGTAGATTTGAAGGGGCAGGCTCTAGGACCAGCCCATCTAGACAGTTAAGGCTTTTAGTGTGCTAGAGTGTGGAAACTGGGAAGGGAGGAAGGTGGGGGACTACAGCTGTTGCAGATGAGTCTCAATCAGACAGGATTTCTATTCCAGAGTTTCATTCATGCCAAGGCAGGTTGGCATATGGGATGGCATCTTCTGTTTCTATTTTGCACTTCTATTACTAACTGAAACTGTTAAAAAGAAACTAGCTTTCTCCTATTTCTCCTTCAATGTTAGGCATAAGAACTAGTGTATGATAGCTGATGACCTTCCGTCTACAGTCAGGAAGGAAAGAGAGTAGAATGCTGCTGATATTGCCTCACTTTTTTATATTTTTCATTTTTAGTCAGTCTAGGACCTTAGTCCATATAAGAGTCCCCAAATATTAACAGTTCTAACTGTTGAAAGCCCCAGGCTAGCCTATCAGACTCATGAGCCCATATAACTGATATTTATCTTTAAAGAAAAAAAGAAAGAAGTCAGGCGGGGTAGTGCACATCTTTAATCCCAGCGCTTGGGAGGCAGAGGTAGGAGGATGGCCATGAGTTTAAGGCCACTGTGAGACTACATAGTGAATTCTGGGTCAGCCTGAGCTAGAGTGAGGCCCTACCTCGAAAAAAATAGAAAGAAAATACTTTCATTTAACAGTTATATTGGAATTATTGTCCTGATGTAGTTTGAACATATAAATCTTACCATAACTGAAAAACATGCTAATAAATTTACTTTATTTACTCAATCAGAGGGAAAAATAACCTGTCAATCTTTTCCAATGATCCTGCAGGGGTAACTTTTATGTATAAATCACAACCTTTACATAGTCAAATTCACAGGAGGAAAATTCTTGATCATATTATCTAATTTATTGTTGGAGTTTAAACACAATGGTTGCTTATCTGCTTTGCAGTCAATTCAGAATCCATGATGGGCATCATCAGCCTATGACATGATTCATTTAATTCCCAAGTATCTTTCAGATTTCACTGTAGAATGTCGTATTTTATATCCAATAAAATGCATGCCTTTACACAATAATTTTAACTTTAATGTTTCAAATTCTTTCCCATCTCTCAGTTATCTTTGTTTCTTATGTTTTTAAAACCTCTTTATTGTTTTCAAATCATCACAATATTGTGGGTCACATGTTAAGTGCTACTGGTGGTAAGTGTGAGGAGAGCCTGAGAAAGAAGGCCAGAGTTACAGAAACTCAAGCAAATGTTGGGCACAAGATGTGTAGAGAGAAGACTGGAACAGAGCAGGCTATGGAAAACAGAACCGTAAAAGTTTCATGAGAACTTGAAGCTGGGACCAGTATATAGTCACCAGAAAATGTGTCCCACCTCCCACACCATTGCCTGAAAAAACCACATCTGATTGTGGGCAGTATGCAGTGCAACTTCACACAATATCTTGAAAAGCACAAAAGGAGCAAATGGGTGGGTATGTCAGAGCCTCAGTTACAGACAGCCCTGCTTATGGAAAGAATGATTTACAGGCAAGGGTCCTCACAATGGGGAATTCTAGTAGAAAGTGAACTTCAGCCACAGAAATTCTTCTTATTGGAAAGGATGCTTGTGTGAATTACTGGGATATTAGCGCCAAACCCTAACTGTGGAGACTGATCCAAAAGATAATTTCAGGAGATGGAGAAAAAACCATTAGATCCCACTTGAACAACCCATTCTTCCAAACAAAAATCTGCAAAAATACTTCAGAGCTAAACATACCACAGTCAAAATGAATCTAATGAATATCTATAGAATATTCCTTTCTTGAAGTGACATAAGGGATATATGCTCTCACTGGCCCATAGAATTTTCTGCAATATTTATCACATTGTCTGTCAACAAAGTAATCCAAAAAAATACAAAGAATAATCAAAATAATTCCTTGTATCTTATCAGATCATAAAGGAATAAGGCTATAAAATCATTATCAAGAGAAACCTGAAACTGCACAAACACTAAGAGACTGAAAACATATACTTTTGAAAACAATGAGCCACTGAAGAAATTATGGAAGAAATTAAAATAATCTAAGAATCAAAAAAAATTATATCCCAATTTACCAGAAGCTTTGGGATACAGCAAAGACAGCCATAAGAGGAAAGTTTAGAACCCTGATCAGACAAATCTAAAAAATACTTAATGATGTACTTCAATGTTCTAGAAAATCAAGGAAAAGATGAACCTAACTGTGGTAAACAGTAAGAAGTAGAGACTAGTGCCAAAATTAATGAACTAGAGACTAAAAGAAAAACTACATAGAATGAAGGATTTGGTTCTTTGCATAGATAAACAAGTTTGGCAAACACCTAGTCACACTAACTAAGGCAAACAACCAAAAGATTCTAGCTAAATTAGAGATAAAAATGGAATTGTTACAACAGACTATGATGAAGTACAAAAGAAGAAATTATAAACAATTGAGACAGTCTAAAGAATGAGAGACTCCCGGGCTGGAGAGATGGCTTAGCGGTTAAGCGCTTGCCTGTGAAGCCTAAGGACCCTGGTTCAAGGCTCAACTCCCCAGGACCCACGTTAGCCAGATGCACAAGGGGCGCATGCGTCTGGAGTTCGTTTGCAGTGGCTGGAGGCCCTGGTGCGCCCATTCTCTCTGTCTCTCTCTCTCTGCCTCTTTCTCGCTCTGTCTGTCGCTCTCAAATATATACATAAATAAAATAAACAAACAAACAAAAAAAAAAGAATGAGAGACTCCCTTTTGCCAGCTCGTATCTAGAATGCATAGATAACAGCACACATTAACCACAGGAAGTAAAATTTTCCAAATCAACACATAAATTAATGAATTAAATATAAAATTCTCAAAATAACAAATATAAAATAAATATAAACAGCCAATTACAAAAATCAGCAGCCTTCTTATATAGTAATAACAAACACGCTGAGGATGAAATCAGGGAAACACTCTCATTCATTATTGTCTTAAAAAAAAAAACAATTTGGAATAAACCTAACCAAGAAAGTGAAGGATCTCTATAATGAAAACTTTAAAACACTCAATTGAAGAAGATACTAGGAAATGGAAAGACATCCAATATTAATGCATTGGAAGAATCAATACTGTGAATATGTCTGTCTTACTGAAATAAATCTAGAAATTTAATGCAATCTCCATCAAAATTCCAATGCCATTCTTTCTTGAAATGGGGGGGGGGAACGTCTAAAATTCATATGGAAGAAAAAAAATTACAATAACAGCAACAAAAAACACCCAAGCTCACATGCAATTCTGAGCAACAAAAATAAAGCTAGATGCATTACCATACATGAATCTATCATGTACAGTAACAGGCACAGTCACAAAATCAGCAAGGCACTGGCCCAGAAACAGACACGCAGATGAATGGAAGAGAATAGAGGACCCAGATGTAAACCAGGCTGCTACAGACGCCTGATTTTTTATTTAAAAATTGCCATAAATAGTTACTGGAGAAAAGATAGTGTTTTAGATGGGTGTAATGGCGCACATCTTTAATCTCAGCACTTGGGAGGCAGAGGTATAAGGATCACAATGAGTTTGAGTTAACCCTGAGACCACATAGTGAATTCTATATCAGCCTGGACAAGTGTGCAACACTACCTTAGAAAAAATATATGAATAAAACTGGATATATGTAGAAGGATAGAAATAGATGAAAATAGATCCTATCTCTTTCCACATATAAGAATCAAGTTCAAATGGATCAAAGGCCTTAATATCGAAGGGCAATAGAAGAAAGCTAGCTTCTTTAAGCAGCTTCAGTTAGAAGTTAAGGCCCAGAGAGAACCAGAAGATGCCACCCTACATATCATTTTTCCCTGGCACAAGAATAAAACTCCTGGAAGAAATGGAACTCATGTCTGATCAAGATGGATCTGTTGTCCACAGTCTAACATTCTACCTAGATAGATGGCCCAGGTGGGCTGGTGATGGGGTTTGCCTTGCAAATCTACAAACCAATCGGGTTTTCTCCTTGCATATATAAAAGCTCTCATCTTCTTCCTCTCTGACCCTGTTTTCTCTCTGTAGGATTTTCCTGGACTTACTCTGTGCTGCTCAGATACTCATGAGACTCATTTCCCCTGGCTGAATGGGGGGAGGGAGAGCCTAATATTGTTTCTTTTTCTGAAGAATTCTCCATTTGACTCCATGTCTATCTTTAGTGGTGACGTGGGTTTTTTGAAGACAGCAGATAGAAGGGTCCAGGTTTTTTGATCCATCCTGATAACCTGTGTCTTTTGGTATGTGAGTTAAGACCATTAATATTAAAGTTTATCACTGTGAGGTTTGAATTAATCCCTGTTGTGATGAGGTTTTATGGGCTGTGGTACTTTTTTGTGTTTTGTACTATTTTGGCTATTGTGATCTTCTTCTTGTTGGCTTTTGAGATTGGTTGTCTGTACTGTGTGGAGTATTCTCTGTAGGTTAGGCCTTGTGTTCATATAATCATAGAGTTGACTTTTTTCATGGAAAGTTTTTCTTTCACCATCTGTTATGAAGGATAGTTTTTCTGGGTAGAATAGCTTGGATTGGAAGTCATAGTTTTTCAGACTTAGAAGCATTCCATTCCAGGCCCTTCTGGCTTTCAGGGTTTCTATTGAAAAATCTGATATAAGTTGGATAGGATTGCCTTTGTATGTTGTGAATTGTTTCTCTTTTGCTGCTTTTAACACTCTCGCTTTGTTTTCATTGTTAAGAGTTCTAACTATGTTGTGTCTTGGAGAGTTTCTTCTTTGGTCCTTTCTGTTTGGTGTTCTGTGGCCTTCTTGTATCTGGATGGGCCTCTCTTTTGAGAGATTAGTAAAATTTTCTTCAATAATTTGTTGAATATGTTCTCTATGCCTCTGGCCTGGATTTGCTCTCCTTTTGGTATATCCATGATCTGGATGTTTGGTTGTTTTAGGGTATCCCCACAGTTCCCTCGTATTCTGTTCATTTGATTTTTTGGAACTAAGAAAGTTTTTGGCCTCCTGATCAATTTCTTCTCTCTTGTCTCCCAGGTCAGAAGTTCTATCTTCCACATGAGTAACTTTGTTGGTGAAGGGATCTAGACAGGTTTTTACAATTTCTATTTGATTTTTGTTTTCTGTGGTAGTATTTTGCATCTTTTCCCTCTCTTTTTGAGGCACGATTTCAATTCAAGCTCTGATTTTATTGATGCTTCCTGGAATTCATTCTTGCATTTGATCAAGTTTTCATTAAGCTTAATCAACTGATTCTTGATATCTTCCATTTCTTGACTTACTTTCAATTTATTAATATCTCTTTGGAGGGTTCTAAGTATACTGTCAAAAGCTGAATGGTCTAAGAGATGATTCTGTTCAATTTCATTAATATAATTATTGGTTTCATGATGGTTTGCTTCAAGTTCAGTGTTTTTTTTTTTTTTTTTTTTTTTTTTTTTTTTTGATCAGGGTATCATTGGTTGTTGTGTTTTCATTTTGGAAATGAATTTTTGTTGATTTCTCTATGATTTTGTTGGAGGCTTCCATTGTAGGAGTAGGCATTCTTGGTAGGGATCTCTCAGTTTTCTGACTTTCATTAGCTTTTTTGTGTTGTGATCTACCCAGTGGTCAGTTAGGATACCAGAGAAAAAGGCCTGATTCCATAGCTCACACAGGGACCAGGCCACCCCAAGTAAGGCACAGTGGGGCCTACTAGGACATGGGGACTAGTAGGAGCCAGGGAATAGGGATCTGGCCAATTCACTCCACTCCATGTACTCCAGCACACAGACTGGCCCAGGGAACTTAGACCATGGAACTGGGAGGAGCCAGGAAGGAAGGGTCTGGCCTAATCACACTTCTTCACCCACCCATCCAACTGCACAGTATCCCCACAGGCAACCCAGACCAGGGAGGTGGGAAGAGCCTGGGAACAGGGGTCTGACCTACTCACTCCACACTGGTGCACCCACCCTCACACTGTCTGTGCAGGGAACTCAGACCAGGGAGGTGGAGAGGACTAGTTTCAATCCTAATTTAAATGTAAAATCCATCCAAGAGGCTATATTTGTCTTGAAGTTATTGTTGTTTTATTGTTTTAAATGACTGACAATAAATTTATATGTCCTTTTAGATAAGTTTTGCCACTTGTTTGTTGCTTAAAATGAGGACATGCTAGATTTTGCTTCATGTTGCACATGCAATATATCCAGTGAAGGTTCAATTTTAACCTGTATATCCATGTAATATTTCAGTAGTTGAGAGCCTTTTTTATACACTAATTTAACTATTATGAAGATATTTTATATATAAATTATTTTTGGTTAGTAGACTAAATTTCTGTAAACAGCAGATAATTATCAAAAAACTAAATTTGGGGGCTGGAGAGATGGCTTAGCACTGAAGACACTTGCCTGCAAAGCCTAAGGACCCAGATTCAATTCCCCCAGTACATCTGTAAGTCAGATTCACAAGGTAGCACATATGTCTGGACTTCATTTTCAGTGGCTAGAGGATTTAGCATGCCCATTCCCTCTCTCTCTCTCTCTCTCTCTGAAATAAATAAACAAAGTCTTAAATATTACCCTTACCCTCCATTCTCACTGCTCCTTTACTGTGACACACTGTTAATTTTATATTTCAATGAACATTAGAAAATAGGAAGTGCCAGGCACAGTGGCTCATGCCCTTAATCTCAGCACTAGGAAGGCAGAGGTAGGAGGATCGGTGCAAGTCCAAGGCCACCCTGAGATTACATAGTGATTTCCAGGTCAGCCTGAGCTAGAGTGAGATCCTACCTCAAACAAAAATTGTCTGACATATATGTTCCTAATAAGTCATAAGTGCAGGTAACTTGGGATATTGTCAAGTCATTTTAATCACACTATGCTTCTTTTATTATGCTTGTTTTCTTAATAGCTACCTAAAATTGCTCATAGAAGGCATTCATTTCAATATTATATAGAATTAAATAATTTTTCTTACATTTTAATCAATTTTATGTTAGCCCTTGCCTTGATCAAAACTAATGTCTCAGTGAACTGAGTATAGATTAGTTGGTGTGTGTATATATATATATATATATATATATATATATATATGGCAAGTTACATTGGTACAAACTATGAACAAGTCAAAGATAATTGCAAAATGTATAGGCCCATGTTGTGTTACGAAAGAAACACACAGACATACACATTGGCATGGGGTAGAATTTTTTTTCATTATAGATAATTTTGGTGGACTATGTTATGTACCATGAGGTTCAGTATTTGCTAGAATGAAACATGTGCTGATACCTAATACACTAGAGAAATACATCTTTACTTTGGCCAAAGATTCTTATAATACACATAAGGATTCTTTACTATCAAAGTACCTGTAATTATCTGTTACCAACTAATTTCATGTTTCAAAACTTGGATTGTCACGGACTTTTGGTACATTAGTATGGAATTCAATAACATTATGTTATACAGTACTGGAATTCTTGTGTCACTTTGAACCTACATTAATTTGAAGGAAAACACAACAGTCTCTATACTAATGATCATTTATACCATTTCACTGTTAATCAGTTACAGTTTGTCTATTACCTATTACCAACCTCAGCTCTAATGTTTTTCTTCCCCTTCTGAAAACTAAACACATCATGAAGGCAAATTTAGAGTAGATAGTAACCAACTATGTTTTGAGATAATGACTGCTCACATTCTTTTTCTGTATACTTCCACCAGCACTGAGATGGGTTCTTTTTGTTTTTGAATGTACTCATGTTTTATGTTCCTTTCATCTTATGATATATCTATTTTTATTAAATCCAAGTAGAAGTAGTTTTTAGGCAAATTTAGGAAGCTAGGATATATTGAAAGCCTACCAAGTTCCTAACACAGTTGCAACCACTAGTTAAGATATTACAAATACTGTCCTTTTATCACTTACCTTTAGATTCATGCTCTGGTTAAGGGATTAGATGGGAAATACATAATTCATACCTACTGGAAAAGTCTAATGATGATTGGTTTATAGAATAGAGGAAATGCATGTATTTCTTTCAGGAAGATATTGTCTAAGACCCATATGGAAATAATAGGTCAGGCAAAATAATAGGAAGAGCAGCCAATTCCATGCTGTACCCTACTGCTTTATGAAAAATAAATTCTTTCATTCATATTTCATATGTTAAAAGCTACTTTTAAACCCAGTGTTGTTGTGCACACTTTTAATCCCAGCATTTTTGAGGCTGAGGTAGGAGGATTGCTGTGATTTGGGGCCAAAATGAAAGTACAAAGTGAATTCTAGGCCAGCCTGAGATAGAGTGAGACCCTACATAAATTCATAAATCCCCTTTTCTGGAGCATGTGAACATGGAGTGAGTAGGCCAGCTCTCCCTGTACCCCATCCTCCTCCCAGTTCCCTGTTCCCAGTCAGTTTCCCCTGCTGTTGGCTTGTGGTCACCTGGACCCTATGAACTTGCTGTAGAATCAGGCTGCTTGATCGTTCTTCCTGACTGAACGACCCCATGGATCTCCAACTCATGGATTTCCTGCTCTGGAGGTTGCACACACAGAGTGAGTTGGCCAAAGCCCCTGGTTGGACCCTTTTATCTGCTGTCTGGAAGTAACACACCTCATCACTAAAGACAGACAAGACCTCAGGGATAAAGGATGAAAAATGATATTCCAAGAAGTTGAAAATAAGAAACAGGCAGGTGTTGGGCTGGAGAGATGGCTTAGCAGTTAAGTGCTTGCCTGTGAAGCCTAAGGATCCCAGTTCGAGGCTCAATTCCCCAGGACCCACGTTAGCCAGATGCACAAGCAGGCACACACATCTGGAGTTCGTTTGCAGTGGCTGGAAGCCCTGGTGCACCCATTCTCTCTCTCTCTTTCACTCTCTCTCTCTGTCTCTGCCTCTTTCTCTCTATGTCTGTAGCTCTCAAATAAATAAATAAAATAAACAAACAAAAATTTTAAAAAAAGAAACAAGCAGGTGTTGCTATAGTAATATCTGATGAAATAGACTTCAAGCCAAAAGTAATCAAAATGACAAAGGAGGCCACTTCTTACTCATCAAGGCAATGATCCAACATGAGTACATAATAATCATAAATATAAATATAAATGTGCCAAACGCTGGTGTATAACAGTTTATAAAACAAAACCTACTTGACAACAAAACAGAAATAAACACCAATACCATCATAGTTAAAACTTCAACACTCCACTATCATCAGTAGACAGATCATCCAAGCAGAATATGAACAGGGAAATAATAGAGCTCAACAACACAATAGATGAACTAGGCTTAATGGACATCTACAGAACTTTCAACCCCAATTCTACAGTATACACATTCTTCTCAGCAGACCACAGAAATTTCTCCAAAACAGACCATATATTAGGCCATAAAGCATGATTCCATTAATTGGGGAAAATGGAAGTAACTTCCTGCATCATATCAGATCACAATGCTTTAAAGCTAGAAATTACCAAGAAGAGGCACATGAGGAATCCCACCAGCTCCTGCAGACTCAACAACACACTTTTAAACAATGTGTTGTGGTAGAAATCAAAAAAAGAAATTGTAAAATTCCTAGAATTTAACAGTAATGAAAAACACAACTTACAAAAACATATGGGATACAAAGAATGTAGTCCTAAGGAGAAAAGATACATCATGCCAAATGCCTTCATAACAAAGACAGAGAGGTCACAATTAATAACTTAACTGCCCACCTAAAGGCATTGGAAAAACAAGAAGAATCCAACCCTAAGAGCTCCATGTGGAAAGAATTATTTGAGATCAAAGCAGAAATTAAATGAATTAGAAACTAAGAAAACAATTTTAAAAATTGATGAAATAGGGATGGAGAGATGGCTTAGCAGTTAAGGTGCTTGCATATGAAGCCTAAAGACCTATGTTTACTCTCCAGATCCCACATAACCCAGGCACACAAAGGTGAGGCAAGCACAAGTGTACTCATGTCAACTAGGTGGTGCATGTGTTTGAATTTCCATTGCAGTGACTGAGGCCATGGTGTATCAATTCCTCTCTCTCTCTCTTACTTGCTTACTTGCTCTTGCTGTCACAAGAAAAAAAAATAACAGAAAAAAATGATGAAACAATAAGGTAGTTCTTTGAAAAACTAAATAAGATTGATAAACCCCTGGTCAACTTGATCAAGGAAAAAAAAGGAAGTCTCAACAAAATCAGTAGTAAAAATGAGAGGTCACAACAGACATACTTCCAAAACCTCTACTCCACAAAACTAAGTAATCTGGAAGAAATGGATGTATTCCTAGCCACATAAAACCTAACAAAACTAAACTCAGAGCAGATTAAACTTGTAAACAAACCTATCATTTGCATGGATACTGTAAAGGTAATCAAAATCCTCCCCCAAAAGAGAAGTCCAGGACCAGATGGCTTCTTAGCCAAACTATATCAAGCCTTCATTGTGGAACTAAAACCATTTTTTCTCAATCTGTTTCACATAATCAAAGAGCAGAGAGTCTACTCCAACTCCTTTTATGAAGCTAACATCACACTAATTCCAAAATCAGACAGAGATACAACAAGAAAATAAAACTATAGGCCTATATACCTCATGAATTTAGAGGCAAATATCCTGAACATAATCTTCACAAACCGAAGTCAACCACATATCAAAACCATGATTCACATTGATCAAGTAGGCTTCATCCCAGGAATGCAGGCATAGTTCAACATACAGAAATCGATCAAAATAATATACCACATAAATAACCTTAATGATAAGAATCACTTTATCACCTCAATTGAAGAAGAGAAATCCTTTGACGAAGTATAACACAACTTCATGATCAAAACCATACAAAAATAGGTATAGAGGGTTTATATCTCAAAACAATAAAAGCTATATATAAAGTACCAAAAGCACAAATAATTCTTAATGAGAAAGACTCAAGGAGATTCCACTGAGATCAAGAACAACACAGCGGTGCCCACTCTCACCAATGTGCTTCAACACAGTATTAGAAGTCCTACCTCAAGCAATAAGACAGGTGAAAGAAATAAAAAGGATACAAATTGGAAAGGAGAAAGTTACCCCTATTTGAAGATGACATGGTAACATACATAAATGACCCAAAAATCTCCATCTCAAAACTGATAAAGTGATTAATTCCTTCAGTAAAGTGGCAGGATTCAAAATCAAAACACAAAAATCAGTAGCCTTTCTATATGCAAAAGACAAATAAACAGAAAATTAAATCAAAGAGTTGCCCCATTTTCAATAGCAACAACAACAACAAAAATACCTTAGAATAATACTTACCAAGGATATGAAAGACCTACATAATGAAAACAACAACAGAAAAAAAAAAATCTAGAAAGAAACTGAGCATGACTTGAGAATATGGAAGACCTCCCACGTTTCTGGAGAGGTAGAATAAATACTATGAAAATGGCAATTCTACCAAAAGCAATATACAGATTTAATGCAATTGCAATGAAAATCCTAGCATCATTCTTCACAAATACAAAAAAAAAAAAAAAAAAAAATCTCAAAATTCACATGGAATGGCAACAGGCCTCAGATATCCAAACATACCATTCAGCAAAATAAACACCTCTAAACGTATCACCATACACAATCTAAAGCCATATTACAGAGCAATAGTTACATAAACAGCATGATACTTGCATAAATACAGAAAATTAGACCAATGAAACAGAATTGAAGATCCAGAACCTTAGGTCAAGTAAGTACACCTACTTGGCCTTTGACAAAGGTGCCAATAATGTAGATTGGAGAAAAGGCAGCTTCTTCAACAAATGAGGCTCGACAAATTGAATAACTATATGTAGAGAAATGAAACTAGATTCACTCATCTTACCACACACAAAAATTAAGTGTAAATGGATTAAAGACCTCAGTAAAAGACCTGAAACTCTTCTCTTACTGAAAGAAAAATAGGAGGAACTCTCTATAAGAGTGGAGAAAGACTTCCTGAACAAAACTCCAGTAGTCCAGGAAATTAAATAATCACTCAACAAATGGGATCTCATGAAGCTAAAAAGCTTTTGCCCACACAAACATACCATAAGCAGAGCCAACATGGCATGGTCTCACCTATCTGTGGATCCTAACCTGGACCAGCTGGAGTTGCTCACATACCTGATAAGCAACTCAAGGGCCAGCCAATAGGGATGAAAGGGTTGGGGTGGGGAAGGAGAGGGTGGGGAAAAAAGAAACAAAAAACTAAATATGAAATGAACTGATATCATAGAAACCTTTTTCCTTGGAGATAGAGTAAAAGATATAAACCTCAACAGGAGTAATGGGGGAGCACCTGAAAAGAAGGGCTCTGGAGAAGGTGGGATGAAACCTAAGCTTAATATATTTTGTGTGTATGTCTGGCCTGTAACACCCATTACCATAAACTGGCTTGCTACCCACAATGAGCTGTTGATGGGAGAAACCTACAAGGTCCCCAAAACAAGAGAGGTTTCTGTCAAAGCACTTAATTACCCACTGGATGCAAATGGTAAGACCTTATTCCTGAAGACACCATTTGCTGTTGAAATAGAACATGGAGATAACTGGTTGGAATCTGGAAGACAGCCAGTCTCCAGATACTTAGCCCATCTAGTCCTGGAAAGCTACTGGGATTAAGTGGCCAACAGCTATTCAGAAACCAATACCCTGACATGATGTACATAACAGTGCAATAGTGTCACATAGCCTTGGTGGGTACCCAATAACTTTCTAATTGGTTAAGAGATCCTCTCAGAGTAAAGGAACCCATATCTGAAATTGGGAACCAGACCAGTATCCCATGGATACAAAGACTGTGCTCTCCAATGTCAAGCTCTCACTAGTCTTTGTCCTAAAGAGCAGTTATATACATCAAATTCTCCCTAAATTGATGAGACATATCCCATTTAAATTATGCTGATTTCACTCTCAATGGGAGAATCTGTTCTTCTTTTCCAGAAGGTAGTGAAGCCCAAGGAGATAAACTACCTTTCACCCCTCACACTTCAGCCAAGCCACAGCTGAAACCACAGAGGAGTTGGGGAGACAAGCAAGAATGCTGCTCCCATGCTGAACCTGATAATCCACACCAGGGTGAAGTAGACAGACCATAAAGATACTCAACACCTACCAAAGCAGAAATCCAGATGCTCCTAAGAGCTCATTACAGAAGTAGACTTAAAACTCAACCACCATGGCTCAGGGAATTTTCCCAAAGAGGGAGCAGAAGATTGTGAGAGCCACAAGTTGAGACATCATGCCTAGAGACATTCCATCCCCCCAAAATAAGTGACTGCTGTTCCCACAGGTATAACCCTCTATCCCATAGGGAATACCTGCAACCCCACTGAGGAGGGTCCCCAGAGGACTGGGGGCAGGGAAGAGGAAAAAGAGGCTACCAATACATGATGTATCCATACAAAATAATGGTAATCGAAAAAATATGCCTTTAGAAGATTTAGCTAATTATTTTAGGGTCTTATTTATTTTCATATTATTATAATTAATCTGGGTTGTATACTTACTATATACCAGAAAATGTTCGAAATGCTTCACCTGCATTATTTAATCCTCAGAAACACTATAAGCAATAAATATTTTATCTTAATTTTATATTTATTTTTATATTTAATAAAATATAAAATGTTTTAAATTTTATGTAGTGAGAAATGTAGATAAAGAGCACATTAGGAATTTAACCAAGCTCTCATGTGCAGAAAGTAATGAAAATTATTCCTATAGACATTTAAGAAATTTTATATATTATTCATCAAGTAGACTATTCTTTCATTAAAACAACAAGGATGCATAAATATTTGAAAATCTTCATTAACCACAGTTAAGACCTTAAAATTCTTCAAATCAATTAATTAATTAATTTAATAACTGATTGAGTACCTACTACTTGTCACAAGCATTATAAACATAAATGTGATCAGCGAGGTGCTCAGTCTTGTATTCTGTGGGCTATTGAAGAATACTTAGCTAATATTAACCTATACTTATGTTTCTATATATCTGCATTGATTATTCCACTAAGAGTGGTAAAATCAAATAATTTTATTACCAGCACAAGGATAATAGAGCTTCTGTCTTTCTTTTAAACATGATCTTTGATTATGTGTTATCTAACCTTTGTTCCTCTCCAACACTATTCCTTTATGTAATGTTTTGGTAAGTCATAAAATTCAGGCATTTGGTGTGGGAACCAATTAAAGTAGAAAGCAACATTCCAGGGGACAATTGAAAGAGAAAATTATAGATACTGAGTTTAGTCACACATCTGCCTAGTTTTACAGTCCATCTATTTTCATCTCCTTCAACTTGTTCCTCACTTAAGCTAATTCCCCTTGAAGAAACCAGGGTGTGAAACCCCAGCAGAAACTTTCATCTGAAGCTGGGAGCCTAGAAATATCATCCTAAGGTATGAGATCCTGACTCTGCAACCATATAGCTATGTTGATGATAAAATATTTAATTTCATGGGATTTCAATTTCTTTAGTTACAATATGAGGAAAATTGTAATTAATTAATAATACTAAAGATTAAAGGTAATAAGTGACAGATAACTTAGGTAAGTAAAAGTAACAGTAGTATACTACAAAACATTACAGTATGGTAAAAGCATAAAGGCCCTGGAATCTATAAAATAGTTATCAGTGGTTTATCATAGATGCTTCTGCCTTAGGATCCTGGTTGGACTATGTCCCAGTTGTCTAAACTTGATTTTAGTTGCACAGCCTCTCTGTTTTATCTCTGTTTTATTGCTCTGTTTCATTATCTCTAAAATGATAATGACAGTTGCATTTACAATAAATTGTTTAATTATTATTTCTATGAGAAAAATGAATACCCTAAGTAGAGTTATCTTAAAATAAACTTGGCTAAATCAAATCAAGAAGTTGTAGGCACCATGACTCTAATGAGATCAGCAAACTTCCAGTAAAGGGCATCTGCACCAGTACTGGAGGGACAGGTAGCTAATTGACCATGGAATGGATCCACAATTGGCCATGAGGCCCAGGAACTGAAAAAATTGAAGCAGAGCCTTAGTGCCATTATCCAAAGCTCTGGCTAAGGTTCATGAGACCTGTAGAACAGCAGCTTACACCTCCCTTTCTCCACCACTGACATCACTGCTGAAGAGCCTGAGGGGATAACTGGCAGATCCTGGAGACAAGTGGGTGTAAGGGCCCTATACATCTCTGTGGGCCTGGGGGCTGAATTATGACACCAGGCATCTGAGACAGGATCCTTCCCAGAGCTTTCAATAAGGACAGTAAGAACCTGTGGCAAGAGCAGGTACTATAATACTTTGATTACACTTTATCTTTTTATTGTTAAGATTTTATTCATTCTTACTTCTTGCATGAGGTCTGGCAATGGTCTTGCTTTTCTTGAATATTGCTCTGGTAGGTTACATGTTAGCTCTGCATGCTTCTTTACCCATTCTACTGTTGTGCACTCAACCATTCTCCCTATATGAAACCCATATATTTTTCCTCTCAATTCTACCTGTTTTCCTCTTCCTTATCTCTTAATCTATTATTTCTTAATTGCAATCTTCTGAAGTTAAAATAATCAGTAAATTCTGCAGCCTAAGGTATCCCAACTATTCTAAGGTAGATATTTTCCTACTTTTTTTTCTCCGTAAATCTATTACTAGTCCTTATCCTTACCCAGAACACATCTCTTCCTCACTAATATCCTATTATACAGTGTACTGTCCTTGTTCACTAGCTCTTGAACTTAAATGAACCACTGTTTTTAACTGGCTCATATGACATTTGCTTAGTGGGCTTATCCAGCAATTGTGGTTGTTTCTGCAGATAACGTTCTACTCGGGGTGTAAAATAGGAGTCCATTCAGGCATCCTGAACATATGAACTGAAGGTTGGATTTTGAATTATGTGCCTCAACTCTGTTATAACCTAGATCCACTTCAATTTTGCAAATATTTCAACTTAGAGAATATAGCTGTGATGGTTAAGTACTGTTTACAATTTCATCAGGTTAGTAATTAGATAGGACACATGCCACTTAGGAGGGTCTATGAGGTGTTTCCTATATGTGAAGACGCTCAGGGATAACACCACCCTTTTCACCTTGCTGCCCTTGCTTCTCATTCATACACACATCTATCTATCCTGTTTCAGCTATTCTTTGTGGACATTGGAACTGAGGTTCATCAGCCTGCAAATGTGGACTGAATACCAGTGGCTCTCCAGGAATCCTCTAAGAATTCAGTGCCAAGTGGGACTTCTGAGGCATCCAGCCTTGTGGACTGAGCAGCTACCGGGTTTCTTAATTCATACACCTGCAAACAGCTATTGTTGGACCACCCAGATTATATCCTGTAAGGTAATCCACTGAATCATCTTTATTATGCATACTCATCCAGCTCTTTTCCTCTAGAGAATCCTAATAAAATAGATGATTAAAAAAATAACATCAGCTTTCCAGAGGCCACAGACACAGAACATTGAAAGATTACACTGGAACTCAGAAGGAAACTAGCTTCCTGCTGGCTAACCCTCATAGTGATGGAAAGTGCTATGTGAGCTGCTGGGTATAATGTCCACCGCTGGTGTAAACAAGTGGGGATCCTTCAAGCTACTAAATCAACCAGCCATGTATCTGTGTGTGTGTGCAAAAGTGTCACACAACCTATACAGGTAATCCATGGCTCTCTGAGTGGATAAAAGATCCATTCAGTGGGAGAGAATTCATACGTGGTACTGAGAATCAAGTCAGAATCCTCTAGATATGATGATCATAGATTCCATACAGAAGCTTCCACTAGTTTTTGGCCAAGAAGAGTGGCTATACCCATCCAAATATATTTTAAATAACTATGCTTATCCCATTTAATCATGCTGCTCTCATTCTTTGTTGGAGAGTTTTTAAAATAATAATTATTATTATTATTATTATTATTAACAAGATGTTTCATATGGATACATCATGTGTTGGTACCCTGGTTTCCCTTGTCCCTGTCCCCATTCTGTTGGGGATGCTCCTCAGTAGGATTGTAGGTATTCCACATGGGGTTGTAGTTTATGCATTGTGGGAGCAGTAGTTAGTTATATTTGCAGGAAGGGAATGCCTCTAGACATGCTATCTCAACCTGTGGCTCTTACATTCTTTCTGTAAAAATCCCTCATCTGTGGTGGGTGAGTTTTAAGTCTACTTCAGTGATGAGCCTCTGGATGTCTATTTTGTTAGGTGTTGAGTATCCTCAGGGTCTGTCTCTTAAACCTTGGTGCTTATTATCAGGAACAGAATGGAAGCAGCACTATATTTGGTCTCCCCATTCCTCCTTGGATTCAGCTGTGGCTTGGCTAAAATGCAAGGGGTAGTTTATCTCCTCCAGTCTCACTACCTTCTGAAAAATAACAGATTCTCCAATGGATAGTGAAGTCAGTATAGTTTAAATAATATAAGCTTTATTAATTTAGGAAGAATTTTATATATGTAACCCACCTTTTTGCCAAAGACTAGTGACAGCTTGACACTGGAAAACATAATCTTTGTCTCCATAGACTTCTGATCTGGTTCCCAATTCCAGATATGGGTTCCTTTACATAGAGAGGTTCTTGTAGCCAATCAGAAAGCTACTGGTTACTCACTGAGGCTGGGGGCCAGTATTGCCCTGGTATATACATCCTGTCCTGATGTTTGCTTCTCAGTAGCTTAGACCTCTAGTTGATCAGACCTTTGATGGCCATTTTGTCCCAGTTGCTCATGTAGTGCTTTCCAGCACTAGACAGGATAACTGGGAATTGGCTTTCTTCTGAGTTCCAGCCAGTTCTCTATATGCTGTGTGTCAATAGCTTATGGTGTCTTCAACAACAGGGTCTTAGCTTTTGCCTTAGGCAGGTAATCATGTGCTTTTATATAAAGCTGCCTTGATTTGGGGACCTCATCGGTCCCTCCAATCAACAGCTCAATGTTGGTAGCAACTAATCTCTGGTACTGTGAGTTACAGGTCACAGACAGATTTTTTTTCTTTTAAGCTTAGGCTTAATCCCACACTCACCAGGGCCCTACTTTTCAGGTGCTCCCTGCCTACTCCTTTTGAGGGTTATATCTTACAAGCTATCTCCAAGGATAAAGTTTTCTATGGTATCAGCTCAATTTGGGTTTAAGTTTGTGTTTTTCTCCCCTCCCATCACCCCAAACACTTCCATCCCTATTGTCTGGGTCTTGAGTTGCCTATCAGGTATGACAGCAACTTGAGCAGGTCCAGGCCAGGAACCAGAGATAAGTTACACCATGCAGTGTTTGTCTTTCTATGATTATGTGAGTTCACTGAGTATGACATGTTCTAAGTCTGTCCATTTTTCTATAAATTTCATTGTTCTACTTTTTTCTTCTTTCTAAGTAGAATTCCACTGTGCAAATTTACCAAAACTTTGTTATCCATTCATCCAATGATGGGCGTCTAAGTTGATTCCAGTTCTTAACTACAATGAATTGAGCAACTATAAACATGGTTGAACAAATGTCTCTGTACTAATCCTAAATGTATCCTAAACGCAAGGAGCATTTAGGATAAATGCCCAGTAAGGGAGTAACTGGATCTGTTGGCAGCTCTATTATCATCCTTTTCAGGAATCTCCAAATTGATTTCCATTGTGGTTATACAAGTTTACATTCCCACCCACAGTGGATGAGGGTTCCTCTTCCCTCACATCCTCACCAACATTTGTTACTGTTAGATTTTTTAATGATTGTACTGGAGTAAGGTGGAATCTCATAGTTGTTTTAATTTGAATTTCTCTAATGGTTATGGATGTTGAGCACTTTATTGTTTGTTAGCCATTTTTAATTCTTCCTCTGAGAGCTCCAGTTCTCTGCCCCACTTTTGGAGTGGGTTGTTTGATTTTTTTTTTTTTTTTTTTTTTTTTTTTTTTTTTTTTTTTAGTTCTTTGTAGATGCTAGATATTAGGCTTCTGTCAGTAGTATAGTTGGTGAAGATTTTCTCCCATTCAGTGAGTAATCTGTTGTCTCTGCTTATGGTATATTTGTGCAAAAGATTTTTAGCTTCATGAGATCCCATTGGTTGAGTGATTCTTTGATTTCTTGTGCTACTGGGGTTTTGTTTAGGGGGACACCCGAATCAAACCACCACATTCTGTCTCTCACCATCATAAACTGATAACCACCCATGATGTAAAATACAATGCATTCAGTCCATCTTTAAAAATCCCCATAATTTTTTATAATCTCAATGATGTTCAAATATTCCCATAGCCCAAGATCTTTTAAGCAAGTCATAATGCCAAAAATCCCCCAAGCCCATAATGGCACAGAATACACATTCACACTGCAAAAGATGACATTGGGCATAGCAAAGAAATATTCAACTGATTCAAGATTTAAACAGGGCAAACTTCACACTCTGTAGTTCCAAGTCCAATAACTCTACTCAGTGACAATCCTCCAAGACCAATAATTCTAACCAGCAACAAGTCTCTGGAGTTCCAACCCCACCCCTCCAACTAGTACAAACCTTCCTGGAAACTTCATCAGGGCCTGAAGTTCTCCTTGGCAGCCATCTTGTGGTTCCAGCATTTTCACTGAGTCTCTGCTGCAAACCATGGTTCATCCTCATGGTTACATTGGGTCTCCAATGAGGCATCAAGCAAACCTGCTACATTCTGCCCATGGCCGTTTCCAAAACACAAGATCATGTTGCAAATTCTATGACCCTCTTTTTCCTGCATTTCTTATACTCCTTAATACCTGGTAGAATGGTAATTAGTTAATACAAAGGGGAATAAAGCAGACTTTGAAGAACAGGACACTCCTTGAGCATTCAGGCTCCTTCAAAAAACTGCATTGTTTCTGTGGTTCCAATATGGGTCAGCTGGCCCAATATTAATTGTTATAATCTTGCAATTGCAGCTGAACAGGCAGCAGTTTCAGCCTAAAGGTTTCTTTCAGCACCATATCCCTCTGCTCACACCAGTCCATTTCAACACAAAGCAACCCTGCACAACTTCTCAGGACACAGGCATAACAGTAAGCCTCACACACAAACTGCTTCTAGCCCAGTCCAAGCAAAGTTATTTCTCACCATCACAAGCCAAACCTTTCAACTCTGACCAGAATAGTCCATCAAACTGTACTTACAGCACTGCAAGGTGTCTCTTAAAACAAGGTTTCAAATCCTTCCACATTCCTCTTGAAAATCATCTCCAAAAGGCCAAAGTTACACAGTAAGGTGTCTAGCAGCAAATGATACCACTCCTCAGTACCAACATTACTGTTACAGTCAGGTTCACATTTCTGGCAAAAATCACCCAATGAAGAGCAGCTTGTGGGGAAAAACAGGGGTTTATTTTGGCTTACAGACTTGAGCGGAAGAAATTCCATTATAGCAGGGGAAAACAATGGCAACACAAGGTGGACAATAGCAACAGGAGAGTGTGCCAAACACTGGCATAGAGGAGCTGGCTATAACACCCATAAGCCCACCCCTAACAATACATTGCCTCCAGGAGACTTTAATTTCCAATTGCTATCAGCCATGGATACTAGAATTCAGAATACCTATGTTTATTGGGGACACCTGAATTAGACAAGCACACCTGGGATAATGCCTACTTCACCAAGGTGGATAATTCTTTTGATGTGTTGTTGAATTTGATTTGCAAGGATTTTGTTCAGGATTTTCATTATGATTCGATTTTAGGAATTTTACAATTTCTTTTTTGATTCCTTCCACACCCATTCAGTTTTTAAAAAAATGTGTTGTTTAGTCTCCAGTAGTTTGTGGAGTTATTGATGACTCTTTTTTTGTTGATTTCTACCTTTAAAGCATTGTGATATATGATACACGAAGTTACTTCAATTTTCCTGACTTTATGGAGGCACGCTTTATGGCCTAACATATGTCAATTTTGGAGAAGGTTCTGTGATCTGATGAGCAGAATGTGTGATCTGTAGGGTTGGGTTAGAAAGTTCTATAGATGTCCATTATATCTAGTTGATCTATGGTGTTAACGATCTCCATTATTTCCCTGTTGATGTTTTGCTTGCATGATTTATCTATTGATGATATTGGAGTATTGAAGTCTCCAACTATGATAGTGTTGGTGTTATTTCTGTTTTGTTGTCAAGTAGGTTTTGCTTTATAAACTGTGGTATGCCTGTGTTGGGCACATATAGATTTATGATAATGATATTCTCATGTTGGATCATGTCCTTTATGAATAAGAAGTGGCCTTCTTTGCCCTTTTTGATTATATTTTGTTTGAAGTCTATTTTATCAGATATTAATATAGCAATGCCTGTTTGTTTGTTTTTTTTCAATTTCCTTGGAATATCATTTTCTATCCTTTCACCCTGAGGAGGTGTCTATCTTTAGTGGTGAGGTGTGTTTCTTGAAGACAGAAAATAGTAGGGCTCATTCTTTTATCCATCCTGATAACTTGTGTCTTTTAATGGGTAAGTTAAAACCACTAATATTTAAGGTTATTACTGTGAGGTTCAAATTCATCCCTGCCATAATGAGGTGTTTTATGATGTTTGGTGCTTTCTTGTGTTTTGTACTTTTTTGAGCCTGGTCTATTTTTGGTTATTGTGATCTTCTTCCTGTTGGCTCTTGAGATGAGATTGGTTGTTTGACTGTTCTGTGTGGAGTAGTCCTTGAAGTAGTCTCTGTAGGGTTGGCTTTGTGTTCATAGAATCATAGAGTTGACTTTTTTCATGGAAAGTTTTCCTTTCACCATCTATTATGAGGGATACTTTTGCTGGGTAAAGTAGCTTGCAATGGAAGCTAGGGTGGTTTGGTTCAGGTGTCCCCCTAAACATAGGTGTTTTCGATGTTAGTTTCTCTAGCTGATGGCAATTGAAAATTAATGCCTCCTGGAGGCAGTGTATTGTTAGTGACGGACTTATGGGTGTTATAGCCAGTTTTCCCATGCCAGTGTTTGGCACACTCTCCTGTTGCTATTGTCCACCTTATGTTGGCCAGGTGGTGATGTCCACTCTCTGTTCATGCCATCCCTGTCATCATAAAGCTTCCCCTTGAGTCTGTAAGCCAAAATAAACCTCTTTTCTCCCACAAGGTGCTTTTGGTTGGGTGATTTCTACCAGCAATGTGAAACTGACTGCAACAGAAGCCATAATTTTTTGTACTTTAAGGTGCTCCATTCAAGGCCCTTCTGGCTTTCAGGATTTCTATTGAGAAATCTGAGGTAACTCTGATAGAATTTCCTTTGTATGTCTCTCTCTTGCTGCTTGTACCACTCTCTCTTTATTTTCATTGTTAAGAGTTATAACAATGCTTACCTTGTAGGATTTCTTCTTTGGTCCTGTCTGCTTGGTGTTCTATGGGCTCCTTATACCTGTATGAGCCTCTCTTTTGAGAGACTGATAAAAATTTTCTTCAATAATTTTGTTGAATATATTCTCTATGCCCCTTGCCTGGAATTCCTCTTCTTCTGGTGTACACTTGATCAGCATATTTGGTCATTTTAAGGTATCCCACAGTTCCCTCATATTGTCTACTTGATTTTTTTGATCTTAGCAAAGTTTTTGGCCTCCTGATAAATTACTTCTGTCTTGTCTCCCAGGACAGAGGGTCTGTCTTCCACATGAGTAACTCTGTTAGTGAGGGGTTCTAGAGTGGTTTTCAAATACGCTCTATTGGATTTTTGTTTTCAGTTATATTTTGCCTCATTTCCATCTCTCTTTTAAAGTACAATTTCAGTTTGAGTTCTAATTTGCTTTCCTGGAATTCTTTCTTACATTTGATCAAGTCCTCATTAAGCTTAATTAATTGGTTGAGATATTCCATTTATTAACTCACCTTCAATTCATTCATACCTCTTTTGAGGATTCTAATATTTCCTTCAATCAAGTTAAAACTACAGTTAAAGCTGAATGCTCTAAGAGGTGATTCTGCTCAATTTCATTGAAATGATTGTTAGGTTTTTGATGGTTTTCTTTCAGCTCAACAATTGTTTTGATCAGGGTCTCATTGGTTGTTGTGTTTTCATTTTGGGATTGAATTTCTGTTGATTTCTCTATGATTTCATTGGAGGCTTCCATTGTGGATCTATGTATCCTAGGTGGAGATCTCTCAGTTTTATGAATTTCATTGGCTCTTTTGCATTGTGTTGTACCCATCTTGGGGAGACACTTTATTTTATGAGGAAGAAACAAATTTTTGTCCTTGTTGTATCTTCAGAGGGTATTCTCTTTTAAATGTGAACCAGATTGGTATACTGGTGTAGGCTGAAGCTATAACCACAGATATGCAGATTGTGGATATTGCCAGTACATCAAAGGTATCTGGGGAGCTGGGAGCTCTGGCCTACTCATACCATTTGCACATATTCTTCTGCACATGGGAATCATGGACTGCAGCACCAAGCACCAGGAAGCTAGACAGTCAGAAGCAAGAGGCCTGCTCCTACTGTGGCCCATGCACCCTCTGACTCAGGGGAATAGTGATTTTGATATCTAGGGCTCTGTCAGAATACCAGAGCAAAAGGTCTGTTTCTACAACCACATTCAGAGGGACCAGGCCTGCCCAAGCAAGGCACCGGGTAATGTACATGGAGAAGGAAACTAGGTGGAGTCCATCTCAACATGGATCTGGCCAGTAAGTTCATGCCTGTTCCTGCTGCTGCACCCTCTGTTGCCAGGTATCTGGGAATGTGCACCCAGGAGTATTTTGATGACGAAGGCATAGCAAGGGGCCTGCTTCAGCAGCAAACTTTCAGGGTCCAAGCAGCCCCAAGACAGCCACAGGGTGACCTGCGGAGATCAAGAAACTGGGAAAAGCCCCAGGGATCTAGTCTACTCACTCAATGCCTGCCATGCACTCCCTCCAGTGCAAAGTATTGAGTTTTTTGTTTTGTTTTATTTTTTTGTTTGTTTTTTCAGATGATAATAAAAAAAACCTGGGGGAATAAAAATTTATCAATACCACAAAAAAATATAGCCAAATGTCTAGCACAAGATAAGCCACCTCTATCATATCTGTCAGGACACAGGAGACACTCTAAACTCAACAAAGCAAAATTCTAGAGGTTTCAGGGAGTGTAGCAGTAAACTAGAACCAAACACACCCATCAAGGCTCCAGGAGAAGAGAAGACAGAAAGATTGTATGAGTAACAATGTTGGAAGGAGTACCCTGAGGCATGTTCCTACTCCCCCAGACTAACTCAGGCATTAATAACCACATAGTTAATGCAAATAAGCCCTCTGAGGAAGGTCCTCACTGGAATGGCATAGGGAGTGAGGAGTTTAAGACTCTAACAAGACAGGAATGTGACCAACATGTGATTTGCTCATATAGTAAAGTTAATAATTTATAAAAACAATAGCACTCAATTCAGTGTGCTATATGGAAAATTAAGGTGATATGATTGCTTTTCCTCAAAAAAAACACCAATTCTACAGTATTGTCTCTTAATAAGAGTGAACTAGATGAAATCCAAGACAACAAAGTTAAAAGAATTAATATAATTTTAATAAAATCAAAGAGGAAACAAACTCCTAAGTGAGTTCAAAGAGGATATAAATAGAAAAATGAAATAAGAAAGTAAGTACAAGAAATTTAACATAAGTTAAAGAGAGATTTTTTTAGTTTAAGAAAGGAAAACTCAGTAAGTCAAATAAAATAGCTTAATATAATGCCTCATCAAAGGACTGGATAAAATGAAAGGCAGAATATCAAAAATAGAGGAGTGAGAACGTACTTGTGAAACATGCAGTCAATAAAATTATAACAGAAAACTTTCAAAATCAAGAGTGTTGCTGACCATCCAGATTTAAGAGACTTACAGAATAAGAAACATTCTTTATATATTGATTTTATTAAGAGTATATTTTCTTATTTATAACATTTTAAGTTCATTTGTCTATTCTCTTTCTCCTTTACCTACATTTCCTGTGCTGTACACTTATTTTAGTTTTTGTTGTCCAATGTCATTTTCTTTTCTTTTGGGCTTTACAGAAGTTACCAACCTATAGCTCAGGCCACATGCTTCATATGGTGCCTTTATTCTAGGTTGGGGGTTGATGCAGGACTCATACAGAATCTCCTAAGTGCTGCAAAGCTTTGATGAGGTTACTTAGATGAGAGAAGCACATGATGCTAAATTGGCCAGTAACAGATTTAAATGTGTTAACCGGTAACAAGGAGGCAGATTTAATATTTCCAAATCATATGAACAAGATGGTGCAATAAAGGAACTTTAGCAATCACTTCATCAGCAGGAAGGCAGAGTTTCTCGCAGGGAGGCCTTCATAAAGAGAGCAGAGCACAGAGGAAAAACCATATGAACAACATCATCTGGAATCAAGTCACTATGAAGTCACCCCCTTTATTGTATCTTAAGTCTTGTTCTTCAATAAAAGTTTCTAACATCAGCCACTATAGATACTAAGTAGATGTTATACTAGTGTCCATATTTAAATCCACAAACTACACTAAAATGCCACAATTTATTGACAAAAAGTATTGACTATGTGATAATGTATGATGTATTCACAATTTTCTACTTGTCTACACCACTATTTATTTGTGTTAGGACTTTTGTGTTAGGGACTGAGCCAAATAAGGTATTACTAATGCTGTCTTTATGTGCTGATAAGAGTGAGCAAAGTTTAAGGCATTATTTTATAAAGTGCATGTCAAAACAGTCTTTCCTAAAGTCAGTTATATAATTGTGATTGGGAATTTATCATTCCTTCTAGAGTAACTAACTATTAATATTTTGTCTCTTTGTTGAGTGTTTAGAACAAAAGTATAGCAGGACATTGGTAGCATTTTGTTCCCTTCAAGTTGATCATCATTGTGACTATGTATTCTAAAATATAAGTAATTTAGAAAAGGCTTTTACCGATTAAATGGGCATTTCTCAGGCACATATTTGAATTTGTTTTAGGTTGTGCTTAACGTAACTAAACTTCTTAGCTCCTGGCCATGCTAATATAATTTAAAAGGGTCCATACAAATTTTGTTCTCTGGAGCTAACCCTTTGAAAGCTAGTTGCTTTTTAAGTTAATATGAATAAAACTTAAAATATAGATGGAGAGATTCCTGGGCTCACTACATTGCACCATATAAGATATGACATATAACTGCCAAAGAAAAGAAGTTCAAGAATAAAACCACACAGTATCTACTATGCATTCATATTGTTGCTATATATTATTTTCATGTTAACTTTCACAGTACATGACTATTGAAAATACTGATTGTAAAACGCAGATGATGGTTTTAAAAAGTGCAGCAAGCCCTTGATTTGACAATAGGATACATATTTACTCATTTACTATGGAGGGAGTTCTCACATATAATCTGCCATGTCTGAAAATTAAAACAATATTAAAACGACTAAATGTAGTCAAAAAATTACATATTTTAACAACTTAGATGAAATTTGAATATGTATGCCTTCATTATGTCAATATGATTCTTGGTTTGTAAACATTTTGTTCATTATGGCTGTATGGTGGGGTATACATTACTAGTATCTGGCACAGACTCATAGAGCTTAAAAATATCTTCAAATGTTTATGTAATCTTTAGAAAAACAGATTGATGTAATTAGACAGGCAGGATTCTGACAAATAGTGATAAATATTGAGTTTCCTCTGGACATTGTAGCTAGTGACTGCAGCAGTGATGATTTTGTAAATAAGTTACTTGGTATGGAAGACATTGGGACATTTGAATTTCCAATGTTATTTTTTAGTAATAAATTATGAGGGTGGCTTCATATTATCTTACCCACAGGAACCCTCCTAGAATTAAGAAATCACAGAAGACAATAGATATATTACAAATATGTATCATCTTTTGACAAGCAAGTAAAGAAAGACTATATGCCATATTTTTAAATGAAAATTACCTTAAATTTCTGAAGATGATGTGTTGTCTAGTGGTTATCTTACCAACAAAATGGCAGATTCTATTCGTTTTTTGGTTTCATATTTGTTTAGGAATTAAAACTAATTCTCTCTGCTGTATTATGACTGGGATTGGCACTCAATTCTCTTTACTTTCATTGGTAAGAGTTTTAACTATGATGTGCCTAGGATAGTTTCTTCTTTGGTCCTGTCTGTTTGATGTTCTGTGAGCTTCTTTTATCTGTATGGGCCCCTCTTTAGAGAGAGTGATAAAATTTTCTTCATTAGAAGTATGTTCTCTATACATCTGGACTGGATTTTCTGTTCTTCTGGTATACCCATAGTCTAGATATTTGGTCCTTTTAGGGTATCTCACAATTCCTTCATATTGTGTCCATTTGATTTTTTGAACTTAGCAAAGTTTTTGGCCTCCTGATGAATTACTTCTGTCTTGTCTTCCAGGACAGAGTTTCTGTCTTCCACATGAGTAACTCTGTTAGTGGGGGGCTCTAGAGAGTTTTTTAAAATGATTTCTATTTGATTTTTGTCTTCTGTTATGTTATTTTGCATTGTGTCCATCACTTTTTTAAAATATGATTTCAGTTCAAGTTCTGATTTTCTTAATGCTTCTTGGAATTCATTCTTACATTTAAACAAGTCTTCATTAATCTTAATCAATTGGTTATTGAGATCTTCCATTTCATAACTCACCATCAATTCATTCATATCTCTTTTGAGGATTTTAATGTTTTCTTCAATCAAGTTAAACCTACAGTTAAAAACTGAATGCTGTAAGAGATGATTCTGTTTAATTTCATTGAAATGATTATTAGGTTTTGAATGTTTTTCTTCCAGTTCAATGAGTATTTTAATCAGGGTCTCATTTTTTGTTGTGTTTTCATTTTGGGATTGAATTTCTGTTGATTTCCCTATGATTTCATTGGAGGTTTCAATTGTGGGACTAGGCATCCTTGGTGGAAATTTCACAGATTTATGACTTTCATTGGCTTTTTTTGCATTGTGGCCTACCCATCTTGGGGAGACACTTTATTCTACTGAGGAGGAAGCAAGGTTTTGTTCTTGTAGGATTTTCAGAGGGTGTCCTCTTTTAAATGTGAACTTGATTGGTATACTGAGTAGGATGGGGTTATAACCACAGATGTGCCAATTGTGGAGATTGCCAGTACATCAAAGGTAACTGGAGAACTTGGAGTTCCAGCCTACTCATGGCATTTGCACATATACTTTTCTTCACATGTTAATCACAGGTGGGGGAACCAGGCACCAGGAAGCTGGAGAGTCAGAGGGAAGAGACCTTTTCCTACAGTGTCACATACAAGCTCTGACTCGGGGGAATAGGGACTTTGGTATCCAGGGGCCTGTCAGGGTACCAGAGCAAAAGGCCTGTTTCCACAGTCACTCACACAGGGACCAGGAAAGTGTGTGGCATCCTGGGGAACATGGATGTGGCCAGTAACTCCATGCCTGGGCCTGCCACATGCATCCTCTAGGGCAGGGTATCCAGGAATGCGACACAGGTGCACTTAGATCAGTATTTGGCCTTTTTAATTCTGGAAAATTCTTTATTGTTATATTTAATTATTTATTTGGCCCAGTGAATGATGATACAAATTCATGAATATAAAATCACTGTTGTCTAACATAGTTATAAAACTAATAAAATAACATAATGTACAATATACCATAGTAATAGACAGAAAAATAATAATCAAACTTAACAAAGAAACATAAAATGGGGCTTGAGAGATTGTTCAGTGGTTAAGGTACTTGCCTGCAAAGCCTAATTTCCCAGTTTTGATTCACCAGCACTCATGTAAAGCTACATGCACAAATTGGCACATGCATCTGTAGTTCATTTCAGGTGGCTGGAGTCCCTGGCATGCCCTTTCTCTCTGTCTCTCTTCTCTCTTTTTACTTGCAAATAAATAAATAAATAAATATTTAAAACAATAATCAAACACAAACTATGCCTATCATACTAATCTAGACATATTTCCTTCCTAAAATGCATGAGGATTTGCCAGACATAGGATTATTTTTCTCTTTGTTAACTTATGTTAACTATTGTCTGTAGTAGCTCTATGTAGTAACCTAGAAATATTATGAAATGATGTCTTCTAGGCATGGCATATAGAGCACCTGCTTGAGTCCTGTGACTTCCATATAAATTAAAAATTTCTTAACAATACCATATTCCTGTAGACTTTTTCTCAGAAAGAATGTTTTTAAGAATATTATGTATTTGCAAGCAGAGAGAGACAGAGAGAACAGAGAGGAGACAGGGAGAGACAGGGGAAGAGAAAAATGGGAGTGCCGGGGCCTCTTGCCACTGCAAATGAACTCCAGATGCATGTGCCACTCTGTGCATCTGGTTTTGCATGGGTACTAGTGAATCATACTGGAATTACTTGGCTCTGCAGGCAGGTGTCTTAAGCGCTGATCCATCTCTTCAACCTCAAAGACTGTTTCTTTTCCTATTACTGTAATTTTTACCTTTTTGTTGACTGTGGCTTTGTTGTTCTTCGTATTCTTATCATCACAACCCTTTGCTAGATTATGCACAGAAATGTAATGAAAAAGTCTAAATCACTTATTATTTCTTAGCATTTAAAATTTCCTGAGACTTGATTCAGAAATTCACCACTCCTATAAAATATAACTCAGTGGGTGAATGAGAGAGTAGAATGCAACAGAAAATCAATGTCCTATAATTTAATTGTCTTTGTCTCTATTTTACTAAATTCTCAATAGCAAAAAAAAAAAAAAAAAAAAAAGAAAGAAAGAAAAAGAAAAAGAAAGAAAGAAAGGTGGAGCAAGGGCCTGCTTCAGCAGCAAGCCCCCAGGGTCCAAGCAACCCCAAGCCAGCCACAGGGGACCTACTGAGACCAGGAAACTGGGAGAAGCCCCAGGGATCAGGGATCTGGCCTACTCACTCCACGCCTGCTGTCTACAGCCTCAGGCACAGGCTATCCTGAGTTTTTTTTTTTTTTTTTTCAGATGTTAGTGAAAACCAGGGAGAATGAAAATCTATCAATATTACAAGAAAAGATAGCCAATTTTCTAGCATAAGATGAGTCATCTCTATCACATCTGTTAGGACCCAGGAGATATTACAAAGGAAGTAATGATTTAAACATGACTGTGATCTCACTGCTAGCCTGACATCCTGTTCCAATGAGAAGGATATGTACACTAAGGACATGCAAAACTCAACAAAGCCATCTCCCAAAGATTTCAGGGAGCTTAGCACTATACTATACCTAAACACAATGACCAAGGCTCGGGAAACATTGAGGAAGGGAAAACAGAAAGATTGTAAGAGTAACAAGATGGGAAGGAGTACCCTGAGGCATTTTCCTACTCCCCTAGAGACTAACTCAGGCATTAATAACCACATAGTTAATGCAGATAACACCTCTGAGGAAGTGGAATGGCATACGGGGTGAGGAGATTTAAGACTATAATGAGAGGGATGTGACCAATATGTGATTTGCTCATATAATGAAGTTCATAATTAATAAAAAATAGCACTCAATTCAGTGCGTTACATGGAAAATTAAGGTATTGTGATTGCAAATTCAGAGACAGATTACCTATGGCTATCTTTAATCCTTCAATAGCCATTATTGTTTACCTCTCTGTCTTACCTAACATCCTGGAGAATATCAGTTGATCAGTTGTGATCTTCTTGGAATGTATATAGAACATCAGCTTCCACCAACCTAGAAGCTTATAATGTCATCAGGTAACATCTGAATCCTATGATGGTATTTCCCCACTTTGCTGTAATACACCTTCCTGAGGCTTCACACAATGTATTTGTAAAGTTCCTTGATTTATGTCTTTCCATGGTTCTGTAACTATAACAACTTCATGAATTTCTTAATATGTTGAAATGGGGAATTACAGTAACCTAAATCTATTATCATGGGTCATAGTCACTCATATTTGGCTTTAGAATAAACTACCTTTAGGCAAAATCTGTGCCTTTTGCAATTGTCCAGACAAATGGGCCTATCCCTAGTCTGTGCTGGCACGAGCCTCATTGTACCTGATGACTGCATGGGTACAGAGGAAGCACTCATCTGGATCATGAGTGGCCTACTCAGTGGTCATGCAGGCTCTACATGGATAAGACTGGAGAGTGCATCCTGCTCAAAGAGGACCTGATCTAGTTGTCCCTCCTCAGGGTGGCACAGGCATGTAGGCCAGGAAATTATATCAGCATAAAATGACCCCTAGTTTGTACTTATGTGAGTTGTGCTTGTTCCCATGTGACAGAGTGGGCATGAGGGAATGCTCAACTGGATCTTGGGTGGCCAATCCCCTGACTGAGCAGTCTCCACATAGGTCCAGGATGGGAAGACTGTGATGCTATTTTTTAGTCTATGTGTATGGCTTTTACCATTGCTATATTTTGGTGTTGTGGGTTTAAACAAGAGCCTTACATGTTCTAGATATGTAGTCTACCATTGAGTTCTACCTTCAGCACTGACATAGTCACTTTTGATAGGGTAAGTGTAATATGAACTTCTAGAAGTTTTCTAATCAATGCAAGAGAAATTTTGGTGACATTACTAATTATTCTTTGGTTATTGACAAGAGGTCACCTCAACCATATATCAGCATTTTAAAATAACAACAATGATAATATAATTATACATTAAAAAATTTTAATTTGTCTTCCTGTATCTTAGAAACAAAAACAGTAACATTAAACTATCTTGCCTAGAGATATTTTGAAATATTAAAATTGTAGGAATAAGTGCTCAATTATTTTCATCAAAAATATATATAATGCGTGATACATGTTAGTATGATTGCAATCATAATAAAATATTTACAACTTTTATTATTGATATTTAGATATTATGATTTTTTAATGATGCATTATTTTAATATAATACTGTGGAATTTTTAAGTAAAGAAAAATATGATATCTCAACATACTGATTATTAGAGTATAATAATCATACAATATTGCATAATATTTTCTATTGCCTAATTATATGAAAATATATATATTAGTTATATATGCTATATATGGTATATGTGCATAGCACACATTTGGTTCTATATACAGATAAAGGACTAGGGCAATTAAAGTGGAAAGTCTAGCAATTATCTTTTTCTTGAGATACTGATATAAATGAAAAATAAACTTATACACTGGCTAGGTGAGTTAGAAATGAGGAGATTTTTAAAAAGATATAAAAAAAGAAATGGGGAGATAAAAGGAAACTGAAGGTGAGCAATATTGCTTCCCTTTTTCTGAATCCTCTGTCAAGCAGAAGTAAATCAAATATTTTAAGGATTATTTTTGTCAAAGCATTTAAAATATTTTTATTCATTTATTTGAGCGAGAGAAAGAGGCAGACAAAAAGAGTGAGTATGCATACACCAGGGCCTCATGCCACTGGAAAAAAAAAAAGAAAGAAAGAAAGAAACAAGTCTAGACGCGTGTGCCACTTTATTTTTCTGTCTTTACATGGGTACTGGGGAATCAAACCCAGGCCATCAGGCTTTCCCAACAAGTGACTTTAAACACTGGGCAATCTCTCCAGAACCTTCAAAAGTATTTTTTTTAATTAAAAAAATTGTATTTTATTTATGTATTTGAGAGAGAAAGAGATAGAAATAGAATGGGCATGCCAGGGCTCCTAGCCACTGCAAACGAACTCCAGATGCATGTGCTTCCTTGTACAATTGGCTTATGTAGGTACTGGGGGATGGAACCGGGATCCTTCAGCTTTGCAGGCAAATGCCTTAACCCCTAAGTCATCTTCTCCAGCCCCAAGGCCATTTTTATATCACATTTTATTTTGCAAAGAAATGAATTATACAACTTAAGAAACAAAATCCAATAAGTAAGCTCATCAAAATATTTCAGTTTATAGCATATAGAAACTGCTATCCTTGCAGATTGTACAGCAGTATCATTTCAGTGTGTAGTGCTACAAAATCAAGTCATAATTACCTAACATAATAAGAAAACCAAATGAGTTCCTGTGAAGAACTATATCCTCAATATTTATAAGTTTGTTGGCAACTCAGTGATCACCTTTTTATATCCTCAGATGAGTGTAATTGGTTGACTCTTCCCAGTAGATCCTACTCTATCCTAAATGGAAAGAGCCACATTTCTCTTCAAGAAAACCTAAACAATCATATGTCATCCTTTAGGTGGTCAATGTAGAACAAAACTACACTGCAGCTCCTCTCAAAAATGGTAAATGACTGCTTTCACATATATTTCATGCAATCACATAGTAGTTACTTCTTGTAGTAATAAGAAAATCCAATACTGTTTTAAGTTTAAAAGTATTTCCTGTATAAATATATGCTCTTTTCAATGTTTTACATTCTTTCAGAAGTATAGTACTGGTGCTTTTGTTATTATAATTATACAATAAAATAGGACATGTTGTGAGCACTTATATTGCTTGGTGACACTATCCTAAGCCTCCATAAAATTTTCATATTTTAATATAAATTATCACATTTAATTCCATGCTAAGTACAAAGCATATGTGCTTCTCTTATGCTTACTTTACAGACAGAAAACCAAGGCATGTTTAATGACATAAAAGGGTTCACAAGTAGGAAGTATTAAAGCAGTTATTTAAAGTTAAGAAAATTGCTTCAATTCACACAGCTTAGTCAGCATGACTCAGCACCCAAGGCTCACAATTTCCACTTTTTCCATTGTCTAGATGATTCCTTTAGTTTGATCACAGTTCTTAGGGTCATTTTTGCAGCTGAAAGATAATGAGGAGCAGAAGAACAACTCTCCGTTCCAGATAAACGATCTCTGACAATTGCCATGAGATTGGAAGCAAATCCTTATCCTCACATGACAAGCCTAGCCCTAGCCAATATCTTTTTTTTTTTTTTTTTGGCTTTTCGAGGTAGGGTATCACACTAGCCCAGGCTGACCTGGAATTCACTATGTAGTCTCAGGCTAGCCTTGAACTCTTGGCCATCCTCCTACCTCTGCCTCCTGAGTACTGGGATTAAAGGCGTGTGCCACCACGCCCGGCTTCCTAACCAATGTCGTGGCAAGATCTGAGCAGAAGGTTCATCAGAGATGTGCCACAACTTCTTTCTAAGGGGACTGTGAGATAATAAATATTTACTGTTCTGTGCTTGTAAGTTGTGATCATGTTTTAATGGAAACAGAATAATAGCACACACACAGGGAATGGGAGAGGAAAAACCACTTTGTAAAAATTAGGTGTGAGTAAGTGGGTGAAGAGTGAATGGATTGATTAATTGAGTCAAGTGCTGAAGTAACAGTCAACATCATTTGCTTTGTATATAAGAATAAAAAATAAGTAAAATAAGTCATGACAAGAATATGAGGGCTAGTCTGACAAGAGAAAGACAAATAATTTTATTCATGTGGCAGAAGTGATGGGAAGCAGAAATTTATTGTTTTCTATTCTTTCTTTCTTCATATAGTCTCCAGCCTTGTATCCAAAAAAGTAAGCAGAATATATTTTATTTCATGTACAAACATTGACCTAAATGTCACATTTGAAATCCAAGTGATTAATTTTACCAGTGAATAAATAATTGCAAGAATCTAGAATATATAGGGAGTTGTAGTTCTTTAAACAATATTGCTCTTCAATATTTAATATGATCCTATATTGAAGCTTAAGTTTCTCAAAGTAACATCCTACATTGGTAATTTCAACACCAAGGACAGTAACTAGCGGTTTTGCTAACTGGATCACTAAAATAAATGATGTCTGAAAGGTGACCTTGTATATTTAACCGTGCACGCATTTCAGCAGATGGTAGAACTTAGGTATCCATGCCCTACTTTAATCATTTTTTTTCAAAGCATACAAGCCTCACCTTGATTTTCTCACACCTGCCTCCATTCTTTTGGAAGTTAAGCAATTCCCATGTTTCAAAATAAAATAGCATCATGTAGAATTAAGTCCATTGATGCCTCATATTCTGAATGAGTTCTTGCAAACATTAAGCTTGGCAGACATATGGAGTTCCACAGAGAAGGTACAGATGGACCAGTTAGCCCAGAAGGGGAGTCTGAATATTTGTTTGGAAAAACAAATGTTTTATTCAATACAATTTTCATTGTTGATGTTACAGCTTATCTATTCAAACCACAGTAATATCTTTATATACTTGAGAAATTATCTTGCATTATTTGTACTTTATCAGTCTTGCAGAAGGCTTTGCCTATTTATAAACAAATTAAAGTCATAGTGTAATCTGTATCCCATCATAATTATTATACTTTAATCCATAATTAAAGCAAAGAGTCCTAGCATACCAAACATTTTAACAATTTAATTACCATTAGAGGGTATTTCCTAGCAGTTCCCTTAAAGTTGGGTGGCAAATCAAATATTTAAGTTTCATGGAGAGAATTGAAATTATTCCAATTGTAGGGATATAAACCTTTTGGGTGACTAAGTAAATAGCTTAAAGGGACTATGATCCAAATTGTACATCTTATTTTATATTTGTGAGTCCTATAATCTTAAGATAATGCTATTATAGGTGTAGATTTAGATTGTTTTAAAAACTTTTCTGGGATGCAACAGAATCTAAATATATTGTGTAGAATTAATTGTTGTTAGTGCTCAACAAATATTTAATAGTATGCTATCCTATACATACTAACGTGTTGATTACTAGAAGTTATTGCATTCCTGTGTGGTTTTAACATTATATATTAAATGAAACTTGTGGAGCTTAAACTTGAGAGAATATAGGAAAGTTCCAAAATTAAGTAGACATGCTTCAGGCCAAATGGACCTTTCCCACTTAGAAGACATACACTATTTTAATTAAAATAAAATCCCCAGAGAACAGGCTACCCTGTAATGATAGTTACAATGAAATGCCTTGCTTTGAAAGGATAGAACATCCAAGCAAAATGTTCACTTAGAACCCTTGAGAATATATGTAAGATGACTGAGCCATCATCTTAAATCTCTTTCTCATAGAGATGGACAACATCTTCTTCATAGGGTATTAGTTCATGTTCCAACTATGGGGTATAACTGTTAGCCCCTGTGACAAATAATGGGAAAGATCTCTTACAGGTGACTTTAAGAATAATGGAATGGAATGGACAACTGTTTTTAATACTAGACTCTTGGAGTTATGGCTCTAGGTCAGGAGTAGTGTTTGCCTAGCAAGCACAAAGCCCTGGGATCAGGCACCTAACCAGGAAAAAAACATCACACTAGACCAAAAAATATAAAGTAAAACAAAAGGGAACTCATGTGTGTCTTTTCATCTGTTATTGTGGACAACAGACAGAATCATTAGATTAAGAGGAGGGAGAGAGTGAGTGGGGATAGAGAAATTATAAGAATCAAGTGAAAAAGGGGTAGATTCCTTGTGACATAATTTTATCCAGTGTCTTTTGCTAATTCACAATATACATTGCCAAATCATTGGGAATTCCAATACCAGAAGAAAAATATGATTTCATTGATTACTTTATCAAAAGATTTAATCATCCATAAAAATATTC
Organism: Dipus sagitta; assembly: GCA_036346955.1. Lineage (NCBI taxonomy): Eukaryota > Metazoa > Chordata > Mammalia > Rodentia > Dipodidae > Dipus > Dipus sagitta. The sequence goes on along the minus strand of CM070774.1, from coordinate 101,997,927 downwards.
TAAAAGATTTACAAATAAAATTTTCAGAACATACTGTACTTAATTGTTTTCTTTGTTTTAGGTGGTCAGCGAAGGATTGAAATGGGTATTTTAAGAAGATAATCAAGGAAAATAACAAACATTATTTTGAATGCTCATTTTTCCATTTCCTTCAAGACTAGAATTTTAAAACTTATTTCAACAGATGTGTAACAGTTGCTTATTGTATATGAGATCAAACTATGTTCTGATATGTTTGAAGTAATGCTACTTATTTCCTTCAGTTCAGTTACAAAATATGCCTTTATGCAGAAAATTGACATGTCCCTGATCCTTTTTTTTTTAATCTCCACAGTTGTGCACACCAATACAATAAGCTTGGTGTCATAAGGATAGTTAATTGCCAAGATGAAATGTGGATGGAAATTAGAAATCAAAGGCTGGGTATCTCTTAGAAGTGAGCTGAATTAAAGATTCAGTTATTATAAGGAATAAACTGAGAAACAAGAACCATAATTGTCCTGAGCCCTTTGATGTGGATCATAAAGTATTTTCAAAGCTCTTCATGGAGAAAACAGTTATTCTCTGGACGTGAACAGGTCATTCAGTTGATAACTTTCAATGTGTTATCTTAGATAAAACTGAAACTTTAAAAATTTAATTTTTATTAAGAACTAGTAATTATTACCATTTTGCTCTTGCACAAATAAATTCACACATATACACTTACAGATATTTTAATAAAATTGTGCTATTATAATTAAGTTTATTTATTTTTAATTTTCTAGTTCTTTTAAATGCGTACTTTTTTCACTAATTATATTTAGCTTTATTGCTTCTCATAACATTATTTTTGCATTTGATAGTTTAATCCAGTTCCTTGGAAAATAATCTTTTTAAAGTTATTTTATCATTTGTTCTTCAAAAAAAAAAATGTTTTAGGGCTAGAGAGGTGGCTTAGCCGTTAGCGCACTTGCCTGAGAAATCTAAGGACTCATGTTCAACTCTCCAAGTCAGCCATACAGTAACACAAGCATGCAAGGTCACACATGCACACAAGGGGGAGCACGTGTCTGGAGTTCGATTACAGGGATTGGAGGCCCTGGCGCACCAATTCTCCCTCGCAATGCGAAGAAAATAAAAAAAGATTAAGACAGAAAAAAAGTTTGTTTTAAAATATTCATACGCTCACAGTGAATTTAATAGAAAGTATAGTGGCTTAATATTATTCACTTAGAGTCCTCCAATAATTAAGTGTTATATAAAACAGAGTACAATATTAAAACTTGGTCTTCCTGAATGCTGGTATGATAGATAGATTTATATAGCACTATATGTATTATATACTATAAGGCAGATTCATGTTCCTCCATCACTGTAATCAAGACATGTTACTCCTTCATTACCATAATGTTATTTCTAACATTAATTCTTTAACAGGTAGTTTGTTTATTTCTCTAATCCTACCACTTGAAAATAAGTTAAGGCAGAAAGACCATAAGTTTGAGGCTGTCCTGGTCTATGTATTGAGACCTTGATTTATCTCTCCTCCAAAAAATTACTAGTTTTAATGATTTTAGTCATGTCCAAGTTGTCTATAACCACATGCAACTCCTGCTATGATGTCCATCTCTATAATTATCATTTCAAAAGTGATAGATAGATGGAATCAGACAGAATGTGGTTGGTGCTTACTTCCCCAATACTGTGGTTTCAAGTGATATGTTTCAGTTGGGTGGTTTATTATACATATCACTCTATAGTATTTTTATTTATTTACATATTTTTAAATATTTTATTTACTTATTTGCAAAGAGAGAGAGAAAGAGAGAGAGAGGGAAAAATGAGCATGCTACAAGCAAACTCCAGATATATGCATCACTTTGCACATCTGGTTTTATGACGGTACTGGAGAATTGAAACCAAGTCATTAGGCTTCACAGGCAAGTGCCTTAATCATTAAGCTAACTCTCCATCCCCTCTTTATGTTTAATATATATATATATATTTTTTTTTTTTGAGAAAGAGAGAGAAGGGAAAGAGGGAGAGTCAATATGTTTGTATGGGCAAGTCAGGATCTCCTGCCACTGCAAACATGCTCCAGATGCATGCAATCCTTTGTACTTTGAGCTTTATGGGTACTAGGCAATCAAACCCAGGTCTTCAGGAATTGCAAGCAAGTGCCTTTAAGCATTGAGTCATCACTCCAGGTTATAGTGTTTTTAAGTGTATTCTCATCTTTAATTATGTATTTGTACCATTTCAGTTAATCGATTTCTCCTGGACTCCACTGACATAGTAAGGATCACTTCTCATTTGAATTATGTGTAGGTTGCCATTTTCTCATTACTTTCAAGATATTATTCTTATCTTCATATTTTGTGAGTTTCATCATGGCAGATCTGGGAATGGATTTCATTGGTTTAATCACATTTGAAATTTTCTCTGGTTTTGAAACAATAACTTTAATATAATATAATAGTTTCATGGTATAAATTATGTTAAACTCATTTTGATATTTTTACTTTACTAGTTCAAAAATTGTTTCACAGTTCCACATACTGTCTCCTTTTTCTCCATGAATCTACTAATAAAAACATGATACATCTTTCACAGCAGTCCTCATAGTCCCCTATGGTTCGGCTCCATTTTTCCATGCATATTTTCTCTTTGTCTCATTTTAGTCTCTCTTTTTGTATTATTAATCCAATGATTCTTCCATTCCCTTTTATTCCACTATATATTGCTCCTACTGAGGTTTTTACCATTGTTAATTTTTTTTTCAATTATCAGATTTATACTTAGTTTCCTTTATATTTTCAAATTACTTTTATTCACTTCAATTATGTTTACTAATGCAGTGTGGGGGGGGGCACAGACTTGCCAAAGTGCACATATGTGGAAGCCAGAGTTCAACCTCAGAGTGTCAGTCCTTTCTTTCTTCCTTATTTGAGACAGGACCTCTCTTGTTTATTGCTAGGAATGCCAGACTAGCTGGCCCACTATACCTTTGTGATTTTCATGACTTTGTCTTCCATTGCCACATATGGCTGGGATTACAGAAGCATGTGCTCTTATTTCCAGTGAGTTCTGGTAATCTGAATTGTGGTAGTCAGGTTTGTGCAGCAAGTGCTTTTAGCCACTGAGTCAAGTCCTCAGCCCTTGATTGCAACTTTCTATTTAAGCATTTTGTAACTGTGTTTTAAAATTCTTACAAGAAAATTCCAATATTAGTATAATATCAGTTCATAATTTTCATTTCTAAACTGTGGTTGCCCAAATTCAGATGATTTTAGTTTATGATATGAGTAGTTTCTGAAAATTTATTCATTTTCCTAGATTTTTAGTATCATGATGAGGTTATGTTATTTAAAATGTTCAGCTTAATAAGTCTGCATGGTCACTGAGCTATATTATTTTGTTTATAAAATATATGACATATGCATGTGTGTGTGTGTCTGCGTGTGTATGTGTGTGCACACACATGTGTACATGTGATTTGAAATTTTCTTAAAGACATGAAACAAGTTCTTTTCTCTATAACTGTTTTTTTGTTTATTTGAGAGACAGACAGAAAATGGGTACTCCAGGGTCTGTAGCCACTGCAAATAAACTCGAGATGCATGTGCCACCTTGTACACCTGGCTTATGTAGGTCCTGGGAAATCAAACATGGGACCTTTGGCTTTGTGGGAAAGCACCTTAACCTTTAAGCCATACCTCCAGCCCCTCTGTAACTTTTTGATATGTGAAGTCTTCCATACATATTTTGTATTAATTTATGCCATTGGTGAACTTGCCATTAAATGAAGTTCAACTACAAAAATTCAGCTCAGAAAATATGTACTCATTCTGACATCCAGCAAGCCTCACAGTCTTTTTAAGGTGCATGTTGCACATGGTTACTGAGATTCCCCTACATTACATGAAGTTATGCTGTCATGGTTGTTACTTTTGTGAATCTGTAATGCAGTCATTGCCATTATCACTGCTGCTGCAAGTTGTCCTTCTTCCCCTCCTTGTCCACATGCTGTCCCTTCTTTTCCACATTAGCATATTTATTCCTATTATAGGGTCATAAAATATTCCTTCTGGCATTTGAGGAAACAATTATTCTCTATGTTTAATAACTCATTACCCTCAATATTTGACATTTACATTTTAAGTAAATAGTTTTCTGATTGGATATTGGCCAGTTTCTCATTCTAATTAGCAGTTGTGATCTGACAACATTAATTTGTAACTGCACAGTCTTATACAGCCAATTCATAAGAAAACAATCTAATTGCAACTTATGTGTCAGAAAATTAATTAGTTCTCACGAGTTAAGATTTCTAAGTAGCATGTTACCAAAACATGCCTCCCCTTTCCCAGCAGTGACTGAAGCAGATGGATAACTGCTAGACCAGACTTGACCTTACAGAAATGACTTTTAAATGTATTTTCTTATGTGTGTGCATATGTGTATGCATGGTCATATATGTGTGGGAGAAACGTGTGTGCATGCATGTGAAAAATAGATGTTGACTTCAGGTGTCTTTCTTCATTACTTTCCACCTTATTTTCTCAGAGTCTGTCATTGAACCCAGAGGTTGTGGGTTTGGTTGGTGTAGCTATACAGCTTGCCCCAGGGATCCCCTGTCTCTGCCTCCTAAGCACTGGGCACTACCAGCAGGCCACTATGCCCACTGGGCATTTATATGTGTTCTGGGGTCTGAATTCAGGTTCTCAACATTGCATGGCTAAGTCATTGCACCATCCCATCCCCTTCAAATGTATTTTCAAAGAACCATTTACTAAGCAACTGGATGGAGTCTAAACTATTGTGAATAAGACAGTTAACCTCTGTTGTTAGCTTGATCAGATTAAGAATCAAGTAAGAGACATGCCTCTTGGGTAGGTTTGTGATGGCATATTCAGAAGAAATTGATGGATAATGCAGGAACTTCCTCCAGAGTGGGCAGCCCTTTTGCTAGTGGACTGTGTAAAAGAAATTCCAAGAGAATACAAGGCCACTTACATGTGCTACTTGTTGGTGCACAAATCTACTCTCTTGTTGCACTCTTTCATGAACATTGGAAATAAGATGCATTAATCTTTTAATGTGGAATGAAGACCAGTAGATCTACAGAAATCTTCCAGGTTTTCAGGGCCCTAAAGATCACTAAAGGAAAAAGTATTTTCTTAAGAAAAAACAGGTCCAAATTGACAGATATAGTTTCAATCTCTAACCTATGTTAGTAGCTTAAGATGGAACAGGAATCGCTATCCTCACAGGGCAGGGATAGGAAGACTGAGCATATGCTACAGAGGTTGGTATTAATCTAAATGCAGAACCTAAGTAGAGAACCACCCATCATACCTCAAAAGGTCCCCAGCTGAAACTAAGAATAACTGGTGAAACAAGCAAGAGTACTATTTTCTTGGTGAACCTGGTACCAGCACAAGGGTGAAGGAGATTGACACAGAGAACAATCAACTCCTACCAAATCAGATATCCAGAGACACAGAGTCTCCCAAGACCTCATCACTGAAGCAAACCTAACATGAACCCAACATGGCTCAGGGAAATTTGCGGAAGAGGATGAGGAAAGAATGTCAGAGCCACACGTTGGGTCATGATACACAGATACACATTTCTTCCTACCCATAACTGATGGCTTACCCCACAATGCATGACCCACATACCCCAACAAGGAAGGTCATGACTGAACAATTCTTTCTATTAGAAAGATCCTATAACAGTTTCCATAAAATAAATAAATCTATACATCCATCCTGAAAAACAATAATTTGCGTTTTCAAAAAATGTGCCTTTTGTATATATGGCTGCAGATAAAACACTTCATGAATGGAAATGGGGCTTATCATTTTTGTACAGTAGACTATTCTAGTCAAGCTTAGCTTGAGTGATTTCCCTGTAGCAAAACTAACCTATTCTATCCCCTACTGTTGCTACTGGCAGACAGCATGGGCAGAAAATCACTCTCTATGATCCTGAAACCTACATTTGTTTTAAAAATATTTTTTGACAATTTTCATATATGTGCATAATGTATTGGGATGTTAATCTCCTCACTGTACTTCCTTAGTTTCCCATTCCCCCAGTGCCTTTCCACCAAACCCTGTCTACTTTCACCAAGTCCCTATCCTATTTTCACAATTTTTTTCTGGCCTTCATCATTCATGACATGGTGATAGAATCTACAATGTTCAGGTAACAATAGACAGTGTGAGATTACAGATGCAATGGCCATTTCGTGTTTCAAATACTTCTTCCCATCTTTTGGATCTTACATACCATCATTTCTTCCACAATGTTTCCTGTGCTTCAGCAGGTGTGGATGGCATGCCCCACTTGTTCTTGAACCCTTAGCTGTCACATCTCAGCACTTTGATGAGTCGAGTCTCCCTGGTAGTTACCTCCAAATGCAAAATGCTCCACTCACAAAAAAAGTGATAGACACTAATTTACAGCATAAACATGAATATTTAGAAGGCAATTTGATAAAAGTAAAATATCTATTTAGCCAAACAACAATATTGACTTTCTCCCTAGGGCCTATGTAGGAGGGATTCAGGTCTGGTATTAAGCTCATGTCAAAATCCTATAACTTGGAAAGTCATAGGCCCTAGGGCGAAAGCTACACCTTCAACAAAGAAGCATATTACAAAATTAAGACACAAAAATCAGTACCCTTCTTATATAACAATGACATACATATGAGAAGTTTTTTTTCTTGCATTGGCTATGATATGTTTCTCAGATATTATTCTAGTTTGATCTTAAATAATTCAATTAAATGTATTTGGATAAATTGTTTACAACATAGTATTCTTGCTCCAAATAAAGACATACAAAGATTTCATTCTGCTCCCTTCTCACTCCCACAGACTTTCCTCCTTGTCACTCTCAAAGACTTTTCTTGTCATAAACTAAGGTTCCCTGAAGGTCACTAAGCAATTAAAGTTGAATATTTCAGTTATACCACTATTGTGCCCATGGGCACATGAGACTGGCTGCCCCATTGTGTTTTTCCAAGGTACACTGCTGAATAAAGCTACTGATGAATTTTCTCTTCCCCCAGCATGTTTCTTAGCACTTTGCAGCACTGACAGCTATCCAGTAAGGAGACTTTAACTCAGTTCCTACTTTATTTCTCAGTGTCTTGCAACTGACACATGTGGTGTCTTCAGCAATAGATTCTTACAATCTAGTTATGGTAGGCAACAAAGAGCCTTATAAACAGGCTGCATTGTCTGGAGAGGGTTGTGGAACCTCACCAACCAACACTTCATTGGGAGGCATCCTATCCCTGCCATTGGGAATTTCCTGGAACCTATTTCTTCTGGGCATAGCATTTTCCAGCCATACAGGATTCTTTTGCCCAAGGTCCCTCACTTTTTAAAACTTTATGTTTTAGTCAGCTATCAAAGTAGATTTCCATATGGCGTATTCATAAATGTTTAATTTTATTTAATGTCCCTTATAACCTGCTCTCTTCCAAACACTTTCTCTTATCCCCTTAAGCCATTCCATCAACAGTATTCTATCCTTTTTTTTTAAACTTGTATACCATCTCTTCCCCTTAAGCTCTCTCAATTTCTTCCCTCTCATGCTTGCATTCTAGCTTCCTGATTTGTACTATTGAAACTTCAACTTGACACACAAATCTAAAATTTCCCATGCTTGGATCCACATATGATAGAGAACTTGTGGCAGCTGTTTTTCTGAACCTGGGAACACTTACTATAATATTTTCCAATTCCATCTCTTTTCTTAGAAATTTCATTATTTCATTTTTTTTACAGCATGAATAAAATTACAAGTTCTGTCATGTATACTGCATATTCATTATCCATTCATGTTTCCTATCTATTATGAATAGAGCAGCAATAAACTTGGATGAGTGGGTATCTTACACTAAAGGGTAGAATACTTAAGGCATGAAAAGGGTGGTATAGTTGAGTCATGTGGTAGATCAATGTTTCGCTTTTTGAGAAACCACCACACTGGTTTCCATAATGGTGAAACCAGTTTACATTTCTATCAACAGTGAATAAAGGTTCTTCTTACCAGCAAATGTTGATATTAAATTTTTTGATGGTGGTTATTCTGATTGAAGTGACATGGAATCTCAAAGCCATTTTAGTTTGCATTTTCCTGATGGCTAAATATGTTAATATTTTTAAATACCTATTGATTATCTGTGTTTTACATTTTGAGAATTCTCTGTGCAGTTTTTTGGCCTATTTTTCATTGGGTTTCTGGAATTTTTATTGCTTATATTTTGAGCTCTTTATATATGCTCTGTCAGATATGTGGCTTTGAAAGACATGCTCTTATTCTGTAGGTCGTCTCTTGACCTGGTTAAGAGTTTCCTTAGATGTACAATAGCTTTATATTTCCATGAGTTCCCATTTGTTGATCATTGCATTATTTCTGGGACTAAGAGATCCTATCCAGAAAGTCATTCATTGTGTATATAGCTTAAAGTGTTCTAATATTTCTTGCCATTTTAGAGTTTCAGTTTTTACACTGAGTTCCTTGATCCATTTGGAGTTGATGTCTGTGCATGGTGAGTGATACAGATTCATTCTTCTACACATATGTATACATACCTAGCCAGTTTTCTGAGCACCTTTTGTTGAAAGTACTTTCTTTCCCCAATGTGTATTTTTGGTTTTCTTGTCACAATTCAAGTGACTGTAGTTACTTGGATTTACACCTAGAACTTAATCTATTGTTTAAAAAATATTTTATCTATATTTATTATTTACTTATTTGAGAGAGAAGGAAAAAGAGACAGATAGAGAAAGAGAATGAGTGGACCAGGACCTCCAGCCATGAAAATAAACTCCAGACACATGTGCTTCCTCGTGCCTCTGGCTTATGTGGGCACTGTGGCCTCTGGAAGTTGACTTAGCTGATGCTCCCATGAACCTTGCAATCAAGGCAAATTGAAATACTCTAATCTGAATTGCTCTGAAACCTGTGAATACAATACTGTTTTGACATAAATTCTTTGCTCATTATTCATGGGACATAGATATTAATATATATAACAGGCAATTTGGCTGCTAGACTTTTTAAAAAAAAAACATTTCTTTAACTTGTTAAGGGTTTTGTATTTTTGTCAGTGTGGTGGAAAATAATTTCTCTTCAAAGGGATAAGAGATACAACTACAAGTGATGATGATCCATAAATATAGATTCAGGTTACACAAAATACCATGTTTCAGCATGGTAACAATTTTCTGAAGTTATCAAAGAAATAGAATGAAAAAGTTATAGTTCAAGATATTTTAAAATGTATTTTATTTATTTATTTGAGATAGAGAGAGAGAGAGAGGGAGACAATGGGCACGTCAGGGCCTCCAACCACTGCAAACTAACTCCAGATGCATGCACCCCCTTGTGCATCTGGCTTATGTGGGTCCTGGAGAGTTGAGCTGGTATCCTTTGGATTTGCAGGCAAACACCTTAACTGCTAAGCCATCTCTCCAGCCCCAATTATTTTTTTTAAATAGTTCAATATATTTTAAAAATACATTGGTAAGATCTCCAAAATGTTTCAGATTTTCATTCTGCCTGGACTTTTGTCTCAAGACCATAAAAATAAGCACGTAAACAATGAAGGGTGATTAAGGCAGAGAGGTTATCTTTGAGAAATAGATTGAAAAGTCTCAAGGATTCCAAGCAACCATGCTTAGGATTTCCAATATCATCCAAAGAAAGGAAAGTTGTGCCTTTTGAGTTAGGACTCAGAGAAACAGATGGGCTCAGCAATGAGGGTCTGTGAATAATTGCTCTAAGGCTGAGGATTCTGTAGGATACTGTATCATTTCACTAAGAGTATAATTATTGTTTCTAACTCTTGATCATGTCTTTAAGAAAGGTGTCATCTCTTGCAAAGGTGAGCAATTAAGCAGCTCTGTTGGATTAGCTCTTCAAGGAGGAAACCATGGCTCTGATACCATCAATTCCTCCCTTTCATATTAGAGATATGGGAGGTGTGATCCTTCCTGTGATAACTTCCACGCCAGCTAATGTCTACCTACCTAACACATTATGTGTGTTTACAGTGATACCATGGTTCTGGGCTCTAAGTGAAATAATTAATAGATAAATCTTACAGGTAAGCATCTTATCTTTCCTTCTTTTTACTAAAATAGCTGGTATATCTTGTGGAATATAATTTTCTCTCAAAAACTATTTCTTAAATTCACTTAAAATATAAAATAGAGTTACTATGTCTATATGAGAAAGCTAATAGCTGGTAAAATAAGACATAAATCTGTGTTATAAAGAACAAATAATTTAAAAATATGGACACAAAATGGGTTCCCAAGATCAGGAGTGTGAATGTGATGGGGAGGGAAGAAGATAACTCAGGCAGGGTCTCTTGTGAAAGCTAATGCTTAGGAAAACATGCATGGCTTACCCATAATAGATGTTTCCAGAGATCTGCTGGGATGTTTACTGGTTGTGCTGAGAAATGGTTGATATGATTATGTAGGTATTGTGGAACCAGGCTGCGAAGTTCAGAAGTCATATTTAGAAAACCGCCAGTTTTAAAGTTTAGAACAATATATTGTAGCATAAGAACATTAGAGAAGTCAGCACTCAGCAGGTTGCTACAGTGCTTTGAGTTGACTTAAAGTTTGACCCACTTACATAGTATTGTAAATTTGGAGTAAGAAAGGTTTATATTTTAATCCTGGATATGCTGCTTTCTGGCTATCACATTGGGCTAATAATTTAATATTTTGAACCTCAATGTCTTTATCTATACAAGAAATACACTGCAGGATAGATTAACAGAGTGGAGCAGATATCCAATAGTTGTCAATTAGGTTCTCACAACTGACCCATAATTCTCCAAATCTCCATTCATGTTTGTAGCCCAGGAAATTTGACCCTCAACACATGTTTAGTCCACAGGAATCTTTGAAGTTAACCCTGCATATATGGATAACAAAGGAGAGCTAGTACAGTACTCAGATGCCTCTGGACTTTTATTCTTTCTCTTTGTCTCCTCTCTCCCCCTCCACCATCTTCTTTCCTCCTTTCTAAATATGTCCCATGATTTCAAAGTTCAAAGATTCCTCAAAGTTCATGCTTGTGATATATAATCTGATACAATAGTGTGGGTCCTAAGAAGAGGCAACTATGTCATGAGAGCTCATACAGAGTATTTATTATCATGAAAATAGACTTATAATAAAAACATTTTTTCCCTTCCTGCAGTCTCGCTTTCTCATGTTTTCTTAATATATCACTTTTTTCCATGGGCCGACTTTGTAAGAATGTCCTTAATACTTGATAAAATCTTGATTTTGGTCTTTGCAACCTCCAGAATTGTTAGAGAATGTATTTATTTTCTTATAAGCTACCCAGTTTGTAACATTCTGTTATGAAACATGAAATAGATGATGAATACTAAGGATTTTCTCTATCTAACCCATGGAATCACTCCTAACTTCAGTATTTGTGATTATCATTCACCATTTGCATTTGTGACAAGAAATGCCTTCTTATATTTTTATAACTGCCTTTGTTTCTCTCCCCAAGACAGTAGGGACTGATAGTTAGATTTTTACATGGATAAGGTAACTTTTTTTCACCCATAATTTCCCACCCCTAAAAGTACTAATTCATTTCTGCCTATTCTTCCCCTGTAAGCAGTTTAACTTTACAAGTAGAAACTTCATTTGCATGTAATAAATAGTGTGTCTTTTCACACAGTAAAAAGAAGCAGCATGAAGAAAGAATCCATGCATTCAACAGAATTTGGAATTTAAATATTCGGCTTGCTTCTTCTATTCCAGATGTAAAATTTTAGAGCAAGTAATTTTGCCTATTTAATCTTTTGAAGTTTTATTTTCTGCAATAAAAATGGAAAAAAAATAATCTATGTTTTATTGAATTGTCTTAGGTTCAACTCTTGACTGTGTACCACTGATAGCAGACTAAGTTGGCTTCAATTAACTTCTGGACTCAAACTACCTTTGCTTATAAAATTAATTCTACCACGTGGTAGTCATATGTTTTCATGCTTTTTAATCTTTGTGCATTTTATTTCTCATGTATAAAATATAAAAAACAATGGCAACATTGATAGCTCATTATATATTTGCAGGCTCAGAAAATATTGGGGCTGGTCCCTTTCTTCATAGTTAACAACCTATGGAACCAAGGAGGATTATAGGTGGATTTTAATTCCTGATTGGGGGTGGAGTGTGGCTTACTTTTCTGACTCTGGGAGGAAAAGTGACCTCTCAAGCTAATGTGACCTCTTGGTCCACTTCTTTGGTTATTAATAGAATCTAAAAGATCCAGGTTCCATGATGTCTTATACTTCAGTAGAGATTATTGTAAAGCAGTGTTTTATGATTTTGCTAGGATTCGGCTATGGGATACCCCATTCTTGTAGAATACTTTTTACAATAGGTATGACTTTGTTCAGAATTTCAGCTTACAGTTCCCTCTATTGGCCAAGCATCACATTTTTGTTAATACTTGTGAAGGCCAAATATTGTCTAATAGCTTCCAGTGCTAGGAAACCTCATTTCTAGGATGTGATATAGACGAGGCAGAGTAGTTATTGCAGGTTTTTCCACAATCAAGTCCTTGTCTCAGTACTATAAAGAATTAAGTATATGGATAATGAGGAGTGAGGACAGAAAAGATTTATTGAGAAAACAGTGAGAAATCCCACAATGTCAGGGAAAGCATGCTTAGGATATGGCAGATAACTAAAGAAGAGAGGTAATGGAGGAAGACAAGTTACATATTTTGAGTCAGAACTAGACAAGTTGACAACGTACATGGAAGATCTATAACCAACTGCATTAAAGAAGGGTCTTTTAGTGGACTAAGAATTTTATCTCATTAAGATGATAATTATTCTTTCCATCTCCATAGTATACATATAGGTGAATCAGCTGAAGGCTAAGGGGTGTTTTCATGCACAAGTGATTGACATTCTCAGTTAGTTGGCTTAATTCTTATGTTTTTGATAGTTTAGAATGTCATATCTCTATATGGGCTAGAGGTAGAACCCATATTTCATTTTATGCATGAGGAGGAATTTCCATTAATAGACTTCAGCCAAGCCCTACTACCGCCAACCTCCTCACTTTTTTTAATTTGATTTTTAATTATTATTTTTTTTATTTTAGAGAGAGAGAAAGAGAGAAGAGAAAAGAAGAGAGAAAGAAGTGTCATTCCAGGGTCTCAGCCACTTCATTCAAACTCCAGACATTTGCACTATCTAGTACAACTTTGTGCTTGCCTCCGCTTTGTTTGTCTGGCTTACATGGGATCTGGGGAGAGATCAAGAATAGGTCCTTAGACTTTGCAGGCAAGTGCTTTAACTGCTAAGCCATTTTTTAGCACTAACAGCCTCACTTTCCAAAGCCATTATTATAGACCTCAAGGCAGGGCAAAGCTGACTGTGAAGTAGGGTCTTACTGCAGTGGCCTCCAAGACTGTAATGCCTGTCTAGCTACCTGAGTAAGAAACCAAGAAAGCAGTTTTAGGAGAAACAAATGGCTGGTAAAGCTATTTCTTTTTTGATGAAAAAGTGCCTGGATCATATAAAATCTATTAGCCATTATGATCTGAGTTTGATTAATTTTCCTTTTCATTTTTTTAAAATGATTATTTGTATAGGGATGCGTGCTTATGTGGGTGCCAAGATCTCTTGCTGCTACAAACAAATCCCTGTCTCACTTAAGTGGGTAGCTAGGGAATTAGCACTGGAGACTATATTTTTTATAGGTTGGTATAGGAAGAATTAATCACAATTGTTGGGTACTCTTCACAGGATTAGTGGAATTCAATTTACTTTAAGGTTGTTAGGCATCTGTGTATGTTTTCAGAGACTTTAATTGGTTATGTAATAACTACAGAAGTACAGTAACCTAATTATTGAAAACTAGTTAACTATTTTGTTCCTCAATAGCAATAAGTTGATTTGTTAAAGTTTATATTTAATGTAGAGTTAGCCTCAAAATGGTCTTCCCGTGGAAAAAAATTGAAATAAGTTTTTGTTAATTTAAAAAAAACTATATTTTTAATCCAAATTGTACTATATAATGCAAGGATTCTTTTCTGAATGTAGTGAAAATACCTGAAAATTTTAAATGTAAAACTTGGCTCACAGAAAGCAGGAGGCCTGGCTAAGCAAAGAATCATAATAAAACTGTGATTGACTTAAGATCATCTTCATTTGTAGCTTTACCACAAAAACATTATTATTTTTATCATTCAAAATATACTAAATAAAATGTTAAAAATCTTAAATAATTTTTAAATACCTAAATATAAAGAGAATTTAAAAAGCTGGGCATGGTGGCACACGCCTTTAATCTCAGCACTCGGGAGCCAGAGGTAAGAGGATTGCAATGAGTTTGAGGCCACCTTGAGACACCATAGTGAATTCCAGGTCAGCCTGGGCTACAGTGAGACCCTACCTAGAAAAAAAACAAAAACAAACAAACAAACAAAAAACTTAAGGAATAAAAATAAAGTCAAAAATGTTTGTAAGAGGCAGAGGAAGGAGAAAAGTACTTTTGGTTACTCTTCTCCAGAGGAGAAGGGACTAATGTGTTCATGTTTTCACATTGGAAATAACTACTTTTGTAAGACATGTACACTATTGAGCTCATCAATATTTTGGCACAATTGATGAAAGGTTGATTAAAAAAAGAATGGGACATCCAAATAGAAGAGGAACTTCAGGGAAAGAGCAGTGGCTTCACTGCAATTGGGGTAAAGGAAGGGGACTAACGAGGATAATGTGAGAGGATCATTATCAAATTATAGTAGGTTCATGTATTACAGTTCTCAACAGAAAAGGAAATTTTTAGTATTGGCCTCGGAGATGGCTCAATGGATAATAGGCTGGTCATGCAACTCTGAGTATCTGAGTTTAGCTCCTCAGAACTCACATAATGGCGAAAACTGTGGAAGGTTTCTATAATCCAAGCATGCTTACACAAGTGAGGCAGAACTCAAGGGCTAACCTAAAAATTGTCTTCTGACCTCAATATGCATGTCTGCAAACACAATAATAACTAACTAACTAAACTACACTACAACTAAAATTTTCAGTTGTTTTTAATTAAAAAATGTTTATTTATTTGGGCACTCAGTCATTAACATATTAACCTAACATGAGTATTACTCAGCATTTTGAAAGTCTACACTAGTGTGTTTGAGTTGAGCAATATGAATTGAAGAGTTCGTCTCTTCACCTTGAATAGCACAGGGGATTCTTAGAAGTAACTGATATAAACCTTTTTCTCCTGGCTGCAAGGAGTCTTTAGATAGATAATTCTATGTTTCTACCTAAAAAGGTCACTGAGTTTTATATGTATTCTAGAGGAAACACTAGAATCAATTCATCATGTTTCAAGGCCCTTATAATACCAAGACTTATTTTGTTATTTTAGTCATTTATCTGTGTGTGTATGTATGCACGTGTGTGCATATACAGGATCTCTTATCATTTCAAATGAACGCCACATATTTGTGCCACTTTCTGTGTCCAGTTATATTTGGTGTGGATGGGGAATTGAACTTAGTACCAGCAGGATTTGCAAGCAAACACCTTTAACCACTGAGCAATATTCCCATCCTTAATCAAGTTTTAAATGATCCATTCAGTAAAAGGATAAGAATAAAACCATTGTTTATGAACAATTTTTTATTGGAAACCCTATTGTTTTAATATATTACATATTGGTTTTATTCCCATTGGGTTATACTCCTATTTTCTTTCTCTTCTGCACCCATCCCACTGAGTGTTCCTCTCAGGAGGGTTATTGGTATTCACTGTGGAGTCATCAATGGAGTCAAACCATTAAAAATTCGTTTTTCAAAAGGCAGTAGCAGTAAAAAATTACCCTAAATAAATTTATATTTGTACAAGAAGACTGCATACATGCACATATTTTAAAACTGGGCACATTCCATGAATAACAAACTGTAAGTTTTGTTTATTTACTGTGGAAAAGAAGTGGCCATACAGTTTGTTACTTGGAATTTTTCTAGAACACAAAAATAACACATAAATATAATCAGATTAAAATAATTGCCATGAACAGACATGCCATAATTAAGTTAAATCAGGGTCCATCATCATCAGGGCAGAGGGCACAAAGCACAGAGAAGAAGATTAACATCTCTGCCTTTTGGGCTATAAGAAAGGATTATTGCTACAAAAGTTCAAATGGCTAAGATTATACATAGAATTAGATTACATCTTGTTCTGTCTACTTAAGCAGCATGAGTCCTCTTGTGGTTTGAATCAGATGGTCCCCATAAGATGTTCCTCCCATCAGCTGCTTTTCATCAGGTGTTTTGTCCAGCAACCTGAAGATAACTGAAAGGCGCCAACGTGGTAGAAACAGGGAATCACATTTCACGGATTATCTGATAATAGAAGAGTGCAGAGGAAGATACCACAAACTGTGGACTTGACATGAGAGAGCTCCTTACAGCACATTTGATCCCATTCATGTTAAGTCATCAATTCATGATAAATCCACAGCCATTACTTTGTTTCCTAACATACTTCATACTTTTTCTCTGCAAACTCAGATTTTCCTGGTTGTAAATGCTGACCTAATAGAGGGGGTGCAAAGTTGTAAATGCCAAACTATTATCATGAGTATACTTGTGTGAAAATGTGCACAGACTTAATATGAATCACTTCAGCAACTGTTGTACTCTTCCTTGCATGGAAGATTGAACTGCATAACATAGCAGTCTTTTGCATGTATTTTTTTATTAAAACAGAATAAGCCAAATAAAGAATGATCCCCTTGGATAAATTTCTTCATGTCTTTGTAAAGTTTGACTAGCCTGGTAGGCTTAATGGGCAATGAGAATCGATGTTTTAAATATCTCTCATTACTTAATTAACATATTATTTATTTATTATTATTAAATAATAAATGGATTTAAACTAAGTTAACTAACCTGAGGCAGTTCGAAGTATCTTTATGACTTTGTTTCTGTCTTCAACTCTCTGTAATGGTCTAGCAGACACTTTGCTCATACCAGACAAATGATACATCTCTGCCCCCTTAACTCACCAGTGTGTTTTTGAATCTTGGCTGTTCTTCATTGAGATAGAATGTTTGATAAACTCACCTCCATCCCCAAATGTAATCTCTTTCCAAAACCAAAGGTTCATCTCTATACTTAGGTTCCTTTGATAATATGGTCAGACTCATTTTACTCTTTCTTGCTACATGGGAACTCTCACAGGATTCATTTAACAAATGAATACCTCCATGTGAAATGTACCAGTCAGTGAAGATAAAAAGAAAATGAAATTTAATCTACCTTTTGAAAATTCATTATGTCATAAGTAGAAATAAACAACCATGTTTTAATAAGGAGAGAAAAAAACAATTGCATATAAGGAATTATGTTCAGTGTTGAAGTAAAATGTTTGATAAATTAACACATAGGGTGTATGAACTTGTTAAATGTTTGTTATAGATACTGTTCTGTGTAGATCAGCCACAATACACAGGAATTATGAATTGCACTCTTTTGAATATGTTTAGGAATCTGTTTTGAGGTGATTGTAAGCCAAGCAGCAAGAGAATATCAAGACTAAATAATTTAAGGAGAAAACATCAAGAAAGAAAGAACTAGCATATATTATATGGGGGAGTAATATTATAGCAGATGTAAGCTCAGAATTAAGAGGCTTTACCCTGTTTTACCAGACCTCTTTGAAAATTACACCATTTTGTTAGCTTGCTGAATAAACCAGAAAACTCACAACTACTGCCACTCTAATGAAGGACAGTCTCAGAGACCCTCAGTTCGTCAGAAATACTTTAAGAACTGCCCATCTGATCAAGGAACTTGTTAACTATAACAAATATTTTTTAACCTAAACATCTAAGAAGTGGTTTGTTACTTATCATGCACAAAATCCTCATATATAAATTAGTATACTTGATGTAATTTGATGTAATATTAATAAAATTCACATTTTGAGCACATACTATGTTCAGAATTAGTGTGTGAATGGATATATATATATATATATATATACACACACACACATATATATATATATATATATATATATATATGTATATGTATATGTATATGTATTCTTGTAGAATGATATGTTGTATGTATTTTTTCCCCTGAAAACTACAATGATGCTAAAATGACAGAATTTTAAGTGGCAAAATAGGCATTTAATTCATTTTCTTAATGTTTGCCCTTTGTCTTTCTGATATTACCTTTCAGATAAAAGAGCAGTCAGATCTCTATGCATGTGAATATTTCTTTAATTGGCTTCCTATGAGCTGTCTCAATTTCTGTGGCTTCTCAATGAATCACATTAATCCTAATATTATCCCCAATAATAATCTCCACCCCAGTTTTTGGTTCTAGCTCCTTGATACAAGAAATATTTATAAAAATTTCATACTAAATGGTAATCTATGGAAGAAGCTTTTGAACCAGTTGGACATTTAGCTTATGAACACAAATTCATACAGCTGTACCCATTCTGTCTCTGTCCTAACAGCCCTCAGTGCCACTTTAGTAATTCTGGAGCCATGAGACTGTAAGATAATAATAGTGGCACGTTTTACAAATAGAAAATCATATGTCATACGAATCATAACATCACTAAAACATAATATGCTATTCCCCTTTTACTGAAGAACCATTTTAGTGGTGTGGCTATTGCTATCTATTCAAAGGAACTGTATAATGGTGTGCTTTAAATATGTTAATATGAAGATTTTCTATATATGAGTTTTATGTTAACATTTATAAAATATCTTTTTGAGACAAGCCCAATAGACTAGACTTTGTTATGAGAGAGAGTGAGCAAGAGAGAGAGAGGGGGAGAGAATTGGAATGTTAGGAACTCTAGTCACTGCAACAGAACTCCAGACACATGTGCCATCTTGTGCGCATATGTCACTTTGTGAGTCTGGCTTACATGGGATCTGGGAAGTCGAATGTGGTGCCTTAGGCTTCACAGGCAAGTTCCTTCACTGCTAAGCCATTTCTCCAGTAGTTTAATATATTTTTCAAATATTTATTTATTTGATATAAAAAGAGAGAGAGAGAGGGCTGGAGAGATGGCTGGGCTGGAGAGATGGCTTAGCCGTTAAGCACTTGCCTGTGAAGCCTAAGGACCCCGGTTCGAGGCTTGATTCCCCAGGACCCACGTTAGCCAGATGTACAAGGGGCACACACGTTTGGAGTTTGTTTGCAGTGGCTAGAGGCCCTGGCGTGCCCATTCTCTCTCTCTCTCTGCCTCTTTCTCTGTCTGTCACTCTCAAATAAATAAATAAAAATGAGTAAAAAATATTTTTGAAAAAGACAGAGAGAAAGAGGTAGATAGAGAGAGAAAGAATGGGCATGCCAGGGCCTATAGCCACTGCAAATGAAGCATGTGCCACCTTGTGCATCTGGATTACGTGGTTACTAGGAAATTGAACCTGGGCCATTAGGCTTCTCAGCCAAGAGTCTCAGCCACTAAGCTATCTCTCCAACCCTCTTCATTTTTAAAAAGATTTATTATTATTTATTTAGTATTAGAGACAGAAAAGGAGAGAGAGTGAGAATGGGTGAGCCAGGACCTCCAGACGCATGTGCCACCTAGTGCATCTGGCTTACATGGGACCTGGAGAATCGAGCCTGAGTCTTTAGATTTCTCAGGCATGTGCTTCAGCCATTAAGCCATCTCTATAGCCCTTTTGGGCTATTTTTTACATAGGTGTACAGCTCCATGAAGTTCAGTGAATTTATATAGTTATGTAGCCACAACTAAAATTAAGTTATAGAATATTTTCAGCAATTCACATGTTTTGATATCATCTTTCATTTTTCTATAGGACTCTAATTATTTTACTTTTATCAATTATACTTTATTTGTACATAAAGTTTTCAGTATTTAATTAGTAGGATAAATCCACCTTGTAACACTAAAAATAACTCTTAAACAAAATCATATATACCACAAATTCCAGTTTTCAAAAAATGATGAATTATTTTATTTTTACTGCATTTAATTAGAGGCTGAAGGAAATCTTAGAGGGCATGGTTGTTTAGTTGTAAATGTCTCTCATAGCCTCAAGTGCTTATAATAAAGCTGCCTACTTAATCCCTATCTGCTAGAGCCTTTGAAAGGTGGAACTTTATTGTAAGAGGTGTGTCACTAAGGGTAGACCTTGAGGTTGATGATCCTAGCCTAGTGTGTAGAGACAGCCTGCTCATATTGGATATTCTCTGTTTGCTGTGGTTGTGATGTGAGCCACTTGTTTTTCTCCACCATGATCAAACTTCACCTTGAAACTATAAGCCAGAAATAAGCCATTTCTTCCTGTAAGATGCTTTCAGGCCTGTTTTGTCCCAGCAATAAGAAGGTCACTGCTCCCATGGATAAGAGCACTTGTTCCACAATAATGAGGACCTGAGTTTGATCCCAACACACATATAAAAATCAAAGTGTAGTCATGAGTACCTATAACTTCTGTCTTGAGGGGAGTTGAAGAAGGGAGGACTTCTGGGGATTGCTCATGAGCCAGCCTGCCAGAAAATTGGCAGCTCCACAGAAAGACTTCATCTCAAGGAAATAAGATTCCAGAAGGATAGAGGAGTACACATGAAACCTCTGATATCTGCACATGTAGGCATTGGGCATAAACAACTGCAAGTCCATGCACAGAAATAAAAATTAATATTTCATTAACAGATAGAAACATGATTCATGCTCTAAAACCAAAGTTAACATCTTATAAAAATAATGGAAAGCAGAATTATTGGCTGAAGGAACATAAATGTAAAGTTCATTTAGTTTGTCTTTATGAGGATAAATTAATCAATCTTTCTACTTTTGATCACTACCATTTTTTAATTTTTTTGAGGTAGGGTTTCACTCTAGTCCAGGTTTAATCACTACCTTTTAATATTCTATTACATATAGCATGAGAAGGAGAAACATCTTTGCTGTACTGGTGAAGTATGAATAAAGAGATTAAAAATAGTAAAGAAAAAGAAGGGGTTCAAAGGATGATTACAGCATTTTGTAGGAAGCTAGCCAGGCAGGCCTTAAATATATTTTAGATCTATTGAATTAAATCATGAATGAGTCATTGTGTGGGAAACAATTTATATTAAAGTATCAACTTGTACTTTGTTGGCTTAGGAATCAATCATAAAATGTACCCTAAAGCAATAAGAACAGAAAATTTATTCTAAACCATTTATAAAAGAAGGTAGAGAGTATTTTCAAAAGGAAAGAAGAACAAATGGTACTGAGGACAGACTTCAGAGGTTTAAAAATGCATTAAACAACACTAATGAATATATCAATTAAGAGGCAGTCAAGAATCATTTTACTCTAAAATACAAGTCAAATTGAATAATTGGAATATAGTTTTGTTAGCTCAAAAGAAAACCCGTTGCAAACTGTCATATTACTTTATTCAGGTTTAGACTTCAAAGCAAATGTTAACACTCCTGTATTCCCTGCCTCTCTAAGCTAAGTGGAGAGTGACGGTGATGACTGATGGCCTTGGAGTCCCTGACATATTTCAGAAGTCATATCTACTGGCATTAGATCAATATGCTTATTTTCTAAATTATTAAATCTCAGTAGGTGCTTCTGAACATCTTTACTTGATACCTGAGCATACTAAATAGATTGACATTTGTTTTCCTTGAAAAAATGTACTCTGAGCTGCAGATCTGCAACAAAGTCCTGCACTGTGAGGCCCATAGGCTGGCAACAAAACAATAATTATGTTTGCCTTTTTTTTCTGACTAGGTTTTTTGTAGCAGGTGCTTTGTTCCTTGTATGTGCCAGGCTTTATGTTAAATGGTATTCATATGCAATTTCCAAGTATCACAGCTATGATGGGATGAAAAACTGGAAGCCTTATTTCATAGACTAGGATACAGGGCTCTGAGTCTGTAGTATTAGCTCAGTTGATAATGTGCTTCCTTAGTAAACATGAATTTAATGACTTTAATTTCTAGTATCCATGTGAAATGACAAAGTACAATGTAGCTATTATTTCAACACTGTAGAGATGGAGACAAGCAATCTCTGCAGCTCACTGGCCAGCTACTCTATCGGAATTGGTAAGATCCAGGCCAAGGCAAATCCCACCACAAAAAGAGGTAATGGCATACCTAATGAAGAACAACCACAGTTATTGTCAGCTATTTTCTCATTGCTAGAACAAAACACCAGACGAGAAACATCTTTTGGAAGGAAAGATTATTAAGCTTACTTAGAATTCCTGAGGGTAGATTCCTGTAGCACTGGGGAGGCATGCCAGGTCAAAATGGGAAGTGGTATCATATGATTACATTAGCAGGGAGGACAGAGAGAGAATAGGATGTGAAGTGAGCTATAACACCTCAAGGACTGTCCCCAGTGACCAACTTCCTCTCCCAAGACTAACTCATAAATATTTTACAACCTTTCAGAATAACACAACAGATGAAGATTAATTATTCAAACACATTGAACCTATGGGTCCATTTTATATTCAAACTACCACATTCAACCCCTAACGCACTGGTGCAGTTACTATTTTGTTGCTAGGGAAAACATTAAATCAGAAGCCACTTCTGGCAGAAAAGTGTTTATGTCAGGCTTACACATTCCAGGGTAAGTTCCTTAAGGGCAGAAGAAGCTGGCTCACTTCCATAGATTCACAGCAGAGAGACACAATCAAAAGTAAGCTCAAATACCCAGAGATCAAGCTAACTCTTTCCACACCTTAGGGCTGGACCAAAAGTCCTGTCCCACAGTTACACCTCCTGCAGCTGGCTACTGGAGCCCTATGTTGCAGGCTTAATCAAAAATACCCCAGGCTATGTGTGAGTTCCTTGGTTCTTGCTACAGGGGCCAGCCACAGTCCCCCCAAAGACACCAAGCAATCAGGGTGGGTGAGCACACAAAAGTAAAGGACTTTTGGGACATAAGTTTCCATGTGAAGCTCTCTCATTTACTATCAGGGAAATGGGTTTATAAGCATCTGAGGGTGGAGAGGTCCTAAGAGGGGGTGTACAAGTTTCCTAAGGGAACATTCATTCCACCACGTAGGCAATGGCAGGGGGTTCAGGTGATCTAGGGTTGCAGAGGGAATGGGCTTTGTGAAGGTACTGGCTGATAAGCAGTTTCATAGGCAACTGGCCAAAGGTTGCAGGACTATGGCAGAGCCAAAGTTGAGGTGTGTTGGGCTTGGAAGGGAGTGACCTGGGGGTCCTTAGCTGTGCCTGGCATCTCAGGGCCCTCTCCTGAAGGCTCCAGCCTGTGGCTGGCAGTGTCTGACAACTCCCTTTGTTTTATAATGGGGTAGTGTCATCCCAAATGAATTCTTTATAATCTACCTTAGGTCAAGATAGACTTAGGTGGTGTATTAGTACTTAATTATTAGCAACTTAACAATATTTGATTTATTCACAAAAAATATTCCTTTTCCAAGACCATATATGCCCCCTCCCATGTTCAGCAGTAATGAAGTCGAAGGTTATATGGTTTTGAAATACCACACCTACGAGAAAGTTCTATTGCCTCTGAAAACATTCGAGGCTGTTGGTCACCGGAGGCACCCAGAGACAGTGGCACACTGAGGCATACCAGCAGAGGGATGAAGATCTCTTTTGGTTAATGTTGGCAGTTGGCACAGAAGGAGTTTGTAGGCTTTTTTTTTTTTTTTTTTTTTTTTTTTTTTTGGTAGAGATACACCTGTGAAGCAATCAAGAGTGGGGAACAATAAGTGGGAGAGGAAATATTTATGTATGGCATGGTTACTCCTTTTGCACCAAAGGAAAGTGGGTATCTTGACACAACTGGTCCTGATTATGGAAGTATTGAGCAGGCATTTAGCTCTGGTCAGCTTAGAGTTGGACAGGCAGAGAGACATAACTTGACTGGCATCAAAGAGGTTGAGGCCTGTCCTTTGCAGAGCCTGGGGCGTGGTGCACACATGGAAAAATTGTTCTGTGGAACTGGGCAAGAGATAAGAAAAGTTTTCTCATCCTTTTTACCTTCAGGGGTCCAGTCACTCTAATTCTATCCCCCTTTTGTTTCTCCCTCTCATGAGAAGACACTCTAACTGCTAGTAGAAGACAAAGGACAAAGACTTCAGATTCTTACTACTTCCTGTGGAATGGGCCACAAAGTTATGGCAGTTGGAGAGTCTCTCCCAGAGAGGGGAACTATTCTAATGGACCCCAGAGTGTAGGAAGATAGTCTTGGAAGAGAACATTTTGGAGAAAGAATAAAAGTAAGGAGTTAATGAGAAGTGAGCACACAGAAAACTGTTCCTTTATGAGGTTGATGGAATCCAGGTAGACAGCCTTGGATTGTCTCAGGACCATCTGAGGATGAGCTGCCTGAGATTTTCTTCCAGAACTGGTCATTAAATGATACAGTAGTATTTTACATGGCTTGTAAAACAGATGAGATATTAGCAGAGTTATCAGAAACATGTACACAATATTTAACCTTGACAATAGAGAGCTATGGGTGCCATTAAAGGCTGTACAGATATATTTCTTTGGTCTCAGAACTTATTTATATATGCTAGATTTGAAAATAACCCTTTTGACATCTATAAATGCTTTTCTTTATTATAGAATTAGAACTATGTGGAAAAGATGTCTTAATGTTTGTTTGTTTCCCTTCTTGGAAAGCTCTTGTTGTATTACTTAATAGGCCATTTATATATTTAAGGTATTTTTTTATCTTTGGTTATTCATTTTTCTATGCGTGTTTAAGACTATGCAGATAGCCAAAATTTTAATTAAGGATTAATTTTGGAGGTCACTAATGGCTCTCCAAAGAGATTTTAGGGACCCAGGAGTACCCCTATAGCTTACTGGTGTTTTCTGTCTGTTAGGATGAGTCAGGGCTGTGCTGCCCAAGTAGTTAAGTAGTTTTCCCTTCTTTGGGAAGTCAGAAAGACTTATTGTTTCTCGATTTTGACTCTCTTGTTTCAGACTGTACACCAATTTTGTTTGGGTCTCTATATCCTCCCTGCTCAGGAAGACAGGTGACTTACCAGGGGCCAGTGTAGAAGTGTCCCATCATCTCCAGTGGCCTTATGACCTGGGAGCACAGGCCACAATATTGGCCCTTTTTACTCTGATGATTACAATTGGTTTTGGCTTCTACATAGGTGATTAACACACTGAGAAATGAAGCTACACCAGCCTGGATGTATGCACATATAGAGCACATTTGATTACTGAAATAGAATTAGTTAAAGAATGGCACAAGAGCTTCTGAAAATATTTTGTCCAACCTTTTAAATTTTTGTTGTCCTGTGGCAGCAGGAGCCATATATCTGAAGTATAGAAAGTAGGCACATCTTATACTTTAAACAACTAACAGATACAAATGCAGACAGAACTTGTTACAAGTCTTGAAAACAATACCAATTAATTTACAAGCAAACTAATTAATTTAACCTAGAAATTGTCAGAAAAGGAAAAGTAAGGCAATACAAAGTCTTAGCATCTGTGTTTGAAAACATCTTGGTTTAGTTCAGATACCTATGTCAGTACCAATTACCCAAAGAACACTGGAAACAGACCACAGAGCTTGAAATTATTTTTGTCAGTTGAGGACCATTGTTTGCACATTAGGCTGTACCCCAAAGGAGGGATCATGTCTTAAGAGATAATTTTGTTATAAGCATTGGACTTAAGATGCAAAGAATGAGACAGTTACTTTACATACAATAGAGTAGAATCTGGTCTTTTTTGAGCCAAAACAGCCAGCTAAATTTTAATATAACTCTTGACTTAATTTTTTTTGAAAGAAAAGACACCATTTGACAACCAATGATTTTGGCTTAATCTTGATAGTTATTAATTTTACGTACCATAGAAGTTTTTATTAACATAAAACATTTTATGTTTTACCCATAACTTAAGTTTGATAAATAAAGCATACGCAAGCTATCCAAACATATTTCAGTCTGAAAATTAGTTTTTCCTTCCTTAAGAGTTTGTAAACAGTTGGAAATTCTCTAACTTTAGGCATGGTGTTTAGGTTTAGCCTGAAAATTCTTTCCTACACATGCATGTCTTTATCCATATACTTTTAACATTTTGATCTAAGTACCAATCAAAAAGCATTTTTAATGAGCATTCTATGTCCCAACATTGAAAAATTCCTTCACAGTTCCTTCAGTGACCTCATTTCACCCCATTATTAGCCATCTTTCTTATAAGGCTATTAAGACAAACTACATCAAATTGATTAATCCTATTGTTCACTGACAAGCAAGTAGTCTAAAGACAATTTTATGTCATTAATACCACTAACACACTTGGAAATGATTTTATTAGGAGTAACTAAGGCAAAT
Source organism: Dipus sagitta (assembly GCA_036346955.1). Lineage (NCBI taxonomy): Eukaryota > Metazoa > Chordata > Mammalia > Rodentia > Dipodidae > Dipus > Dipus sagitta. The sequence goes on along the minus strand of CM070774.1, from coordinate 101,971,552 downwards.
TTTGTTGCTGTCTTGAGCCAGGCTGGCCTAGAAGTCAGGTCAGTTGCCTCCTCCTTTTAAGTAACAGGATATTACAATCTTTTTATTTATTTTAAAATACCTGACAAATTATAAGTCACCACTTCAGAGAGAATACTGTTATTTTCAGTAATCCTCTATGTAAGCTGAAGTTGACCAAGAACATAAACTCAGTAATTATATTTATGATATCATGTAACCAAGTATGGTATTGCCCTGGCCAGTGGGGCTTCAACGGGAGCACGGACCCCAGAAAACCTGAAATGAAAGGGACAAGAGACACAAGGAACTGACAGCAAGACAGGAGTCTGATCAAGCTGCAATTTTTATCTTTCTCAGGGTGCCTTTTATACAGCAGAACAGGGAAGTTTGTCAGCAGTTTAGGTATTGCTACCATTCTGTTTCAATAGGATAAGGTCCTGGCCCAAAGTCACAAGATGTTCCACAGGATAAGGCCCCAGCCCCAAAGCCACAAGATAACGACTTTCTCATTCTTTATGGGTTACATTGTTCTTTCTCTGTGCATGGGTTAACAAACAACTGCAGACCTTGTGACTTTCCAGAACAGACAACTTATCACAAAATGGAGTCATTATTCAGGATGGAGGCACTTTTGGTTTCTTAGTGCCCAATGGTTCCCCACATGGTATTGTTTGTGTGAAACTTTAGTTCACCATAGGCTTTAGTTAAATGTGACCTTTTCTTTTTTTTCTTGCTGCTCCTTGGTACAGGTGCTGCGGTGGCTCGGCAGGGCTTGCATACACCGCAGATCAGCCCTGCCCGGCTTCAGTCCTGCCCTGCTCCCAGGCACTAACCCGGGGTCCCTTCTAGTACACTTGGAGCTAATGCCTGAGACTGGCCAAAACGACTGCTGGAGTCTGAGTCTGGCAACCCAAAGGTAGGGGGCCCACGGGGGGGGGGCAAAAGGAGGAGACCCATTGTGGGGGCCCAAAGGAGGGGAGGGGTCCCTGGATCACCCGGGCTGCTTGAGAAAGAGGTGGAGAAAGGGCGCCTGCACGGGTTGAGATGCCATTTTCTGGACATGTGTGAGCCCGCCACCTGACTCCAAATCAAGCTGCTTTGGAGCGTTTGCAAAGCCAGCTTGCAGTTTCTCCTCTTAAAGGGAGGGAGGAGAATTTTTTTTCCTGAACTTTTCATTTCCTAGCCAGATAAGCTATGTGGGTCCATGTGTCTGGGACACATGGATGCCCAGAAACCATCCAGGGGGCAACATGGAGGACTTCCCAAAAGGAGCCGGCCTCCCTCTGGGAGAGCTTAGTTCCCTCAACTTTTATAAGATCCTGTAATCTATGAATCTGTGATTCCTTTTGGTGGGAGACAATATTAAAATAAAGGAGGGAAAAGAGAAAAATAGCTTCCATATGATGGAAGAAAGAGAAACAGATAGAGGGTTTTCGCCAACACCCAACAGGCTGTCGGGGTCCAGGCAGAGGACAGCTGCCCTTCATTCAATACTGAAGAGTGGCCTTGGCCAAGAGACATCAGTTGCCAGTTTGTCATGTCTGGTCCCACAAGATGGCAAGAACTGAAATAAAGGAGGAATAGGAGAAACTTGCCAGCCCTCACAAATGTGGAGGCAAGGCTGCATGGGCTCCCAGTCCCTCTGGGAGAGCACTCACCTACCCTGTCTGTCTCACAGGGTCCCTGTTCAGGGGCCAGCTGTGGGTTCCTGGGTTCTTGCTCTGGGGTCCCGCCACTGTCCCCCTGAAGGCACCCAGGCAACCAGGGTGCATGAGCACGTGAAAATAAAGGACTTTCAGGAGATAAGTTTCTGTGAAGGGCTCTCTCAGTTTATTGTCAGGGAAATGGGTCTATAAGCATTTGAGGGGAGTGTCTTAAGCAGATTGGATGTACAAGGTTTCTATGGGAACATTCCTTCCTGCACTTAGGCAATGGCAGGGGGGTGGGTTGGGGAAGGTTAGGTGATCTAGGGTCTCAGCGAGATCGGCTGTGTGAAGGTACTGTCTGGTAAGGAGTTTCATAGGCAACTGGCCAAAGGTTACAGGGCTGTGGGTACAGCCTAAGTTCAGGTATGCCAGGCTTAGAGAGGGTGTAGCCTCTTGTAGCCTGGGGGTCCTTAACTGTGCCTGGTAGCTCAGGCCCCTCTCCTGAAGGTTCCAGCCTGTGCCTGGCAGTGCCTGACAGCTACGGGAGACATACATTCACATTCCAACTACCACACCCCCATAGACTCTATGGCCACTTAATGATGCAAAATGCATTCAGTCTAACTTTGAAAGTTCCATAACCTTTAACTCCCACACTGTTCAAAAGTTCAAAGTCCAAAATCTCACTTGAGGCTCAAGACAGTCTCTTGTAAGATCAAATCACGAGTTACCTATTTCCATTGATCATAGCATAAAAAAAAAAACATTCCCGTTTCAAGAAGGAAGAATGAGAAAATAGCAAAGACAGGTCAGGTTAACGCAAATGGAAAACCAGCAGGACAAACACCAAATTTTTAGTTTTATGTCTGGTATCTGAGTCTCATGATGAATTTCTTTGGGTTCCAAAATGTTTGTGTAGTTCTGTCTCTCCAACTGTGCAACCAGTAGGTTCTGTTTGCGAGTAAAGTTTGCCCCAAATTCACAGCTTTCTTTGGAGGCTGTCCCATAGATCTGCCATCTCTAAAATCCTGGAATCTCTACTGAAGCTTACAGTTCATCTTCACAGCTTTACCTAGTGGTCTCACAGGACCTTCTATCTGGGATGTGGATCCTGCCTCACATTGATTAGCCTCAGCAGCTCTATGAAACCTTGGTATGATACTCCATAACCACTTACATAATTGCATTTTTCATGCCTGAAAAAAGAACATAGTCATATGGACAATGCTGCCAATTCAGCTACCAGATCTGGGTGAAATATGGAGCACATGGAGCAAAACTGTAGCCGACTCTATTCTGACCACGGGAAGCAGAGAACTCCTTTAGCATTTTTCCTTTTTATCTTTTCCTTTCCAAGGAATTATCCTTCTTATTAGCTAGAGTCATGGGTCGGGTCTCATCCTCAAGGTAACCCTTCCTATTTTCCCTGTGCAGTATAGTTGGATATGTATTGCTTGAACTGAGTACTTGAGGCAGCTCCTCATTAACAGGCACCTTGATATCATTCAAGTATTAATTATTGGTACTATTCCAGAAACATAGCTTATTAGCTTTAAAATATACAGGCAAAACATTCTTCTTCTTTCCTGTATTAGATGAAAAGTTGACATGTGATTAAGGTAGGCTCACTAGATAACTCATTACATCAAAGAACACAATTAGCATTCCATGCTAAGGCATTTTCCCCAGCAACTATGAGCAGGCAAGATTCTGCTTTACTACTCCATACCAGGTATGTTATCACAATAATCAAAACTATAAGTAGTCAGTGACTTATGTTTGATTTAGAAGTTGTCAACTTTGTGATGGTATAAAAAACATATTCAGGGCTGGAGAGATGGTTCATTAGTTAAAGTCATTTGCTTGAAAAGTTTACCAACATCAGTTTGATACTCCCAATCACTCACTTAATGTCTAAACACAAAGTAGTGTGATGCATGTATGATTCCAAAGATCCTACAGTGAGAGGTTAAGCCAGAAGAACCCAAAATCATCAGGGTCAGCTAAACTAGTCTGGCCTTTGCAATAGCAAGAGACCCTGTCTCAAAGCAGGTGTGCCACAGACACCTCCAGATTGTCCTCTATGTACACATACACCACCCCCCACACCCACACACCCCCACACACATTCATGAAAAAATGTTGAGAAATTGAAAGATAAAATTTTAAATGTATGCATATATATTCAGTAAAACTATACTTTGAATTTAGAGTCCTTCTGAAACTAGTGATCGAACATTACGTCTACACACAGGCTATGTAGATGCAGGGCAGTGGCAATGAGCCACAGTCCCAAGTCAGCTCTTCCATCTTGAAGGTAATTAGCTGGTATACTACATACACAGTACTGCTAATAGTTGGTACATTAGATTCATTTTTGGCTTGCGATTTTTTTCAATTTAGGAAGAGAATATTTGAACATAAGTCCATATTAAGTCCAGAAGCATCTGGAGTCTGAGGATAATGCTGTTGCTCTAACAGAGGTAAGAACAGAGAGTAGAAATAGTCCTTGATAACACCATGGGCTCATGGAATCAACTGCTCCTAGAATGCCTTTTGCTATGGTCTCTTATTATGTGAAATTATGAATGTGTTTGTGCTATGGACTCATTTTTCTAGCATTTGAATTTCAAAGCATGTGAACTTGCACTTGGTATAGCATCTTCCCTTTAGTAAGCAAACTCCAATCCATATTTGTCTCTAACTCTGTGCAGAAGCACATCATCTCACAATTATGTGTCTGTGCATCTCTATGAGAAAGTGTGAAATGAGGCGATGGAGTGTGTGGCCTATGTGGTTTAAATAATGATTACCTGCACAGGATTCTCACTTTATGACACAACTAAGCCATATACACATGTTAGGGCTGTAGCCATACATTACAGTTTATCCCCACATCTTGCTCTGTGTAATTTGAAGGCAGTAGCAGAGAACTGATAAAGATTGCTCTCCTGGAACATAACTGCTATGAAGATATCCAGTGTTCAAGCCCTCATCTCTAGTGGACCACCTAAGGTGAAATTAATTCATTGAGTAGCAGAAAGTGTCATTCTTTGCCTTTAAATATATTCAGTTTTTCTGCCATCATCTGTGGGATGGATCACTGGGCAACAACCTATCCCCAGAAACACTTCAGATAAAATGATGATTTTTTCTAAAAATTGTATTTTTATGTAAACCACAGCTCAAATGTATTTGAATTACTGTTTAAAAAAAAAAAACCTCATATTATGCATTGAGATTCATCTGATGACCTTGAAAGTAAATCTATTTGGAAAGGTTTAGAGTCACTCTTAAGTAAAACTATATTTCTTTATATATTATGTTTCTGTGTGAAATATAAAAAGGTATAACTAATGAAAACTTGAAATCAATGCTTCAAATTTAATGCCATAAAATAAGTTTCCATAAAATATGCATAAAAGAGACATGGACAATGAAAACAGAGAAGCAGGTAGTTTTTTAGTAAAGTATAAGATGTTCCTTTCATTCTCAGGCTTTGTGCTTATGATGTCTTAACCTTCCTAAGCTACTGATGGAGCAGCACACATTTTCATAGTTTTTCTTTTTCTTTTCTTTCTTCCTTTCCTTTCTTTTCTATTTTTATTCTTTTTCTTTTTTTTTGATATAGCATCTCACCCTAGCACAGGCTGACCTTGGGTTTAGTCTGTAGCCCAAATCAGCCTCAAATCCATGGCATTCCTTCTACATCAGCCTCCTGAGCTCTGGGATTAAAGATGTGAGCCACCATGCCTGGTTTATTTTCATTTCTATGTTTGAAATGGTTGGCAATATTGTGGAAGGTCTTGGCAAGTTCTAAGGTAACCTTTTGCTGTGCACATATGACTGAATTAATTATTAATTATATTTTTCCATGTTAAGAAAGCCATAGGTCCTAGAGATTGCTCTGATCATGTTAATTCATAGATATGTGTGTGTGTGTTTGTGTGTGTGTGTGTGTGTGTGTGTGTGTAATATTGATACACAATTAAATTCACATAACCAATAGGCAATTTTATAAACGCATTACTTAGTATGTTGAATTCTGCATTTTCTTTACACAGGTTTATTTTATGGATCATAACCTAGTTTTGTTTTCAAAAATAGCTTGAAAATGGAAACTTAGTTTTCCTTTGTACTTCTGAATTAAACACTTGTTGAAAGCATTGCAAACATTCAACTTGCACATAATATTTTACTAAATTACTTAAAGAGAAGAAAAACAACATAATCATACACTCATATCGCTGAATTGAGAAGAGGTCTATAAATGCTTTGAGAACATGCTGAGTTCAGTCCTTCAGGTATTTTTTAAAGACCTTCCTGAAAAAGCATTTTTACAAGAGAATTAAAGGCAACATTACTTACAATTACTTTTTCCAGTGCAAACAAGAGGTCTTTCCAGGGAGCACAGAGTGGACTGATCCCATTTATTTCCACTAAATGCCAGATTCTATTTAAAGATTTTATGCCTTGGTTAGAATGTACACTTCTGCACATGACTGGTATACAAATAATTCCATGATCATGGAAGTTAGCCAGGAAATTTTAGGGAGGTTTATTTTATTTTGGGACTCAAATATGCCTGAAATGGTGAAAACAGAGTCTGTGTTTTGGAATATCAAGAATTCTACAGCACTATGGCTGAGTCTGTGCTTTAACTTAGAGTTAATTTTTGTCATTAATGAACTCTTTTCCTGTCTCTATACAGATCTTTCACTTTTAAGAATGTGAAATTTGATGATGTTTTTTCCAATACTATTCATATAGACCTTCTATTACACCAGCAACATTGACAGTGGTTCATTTACTCTGAAAAGGAAACATTCTTGAACTAAGCAGACAAAGAAAAAGTGCAGGATAGGTTAGTTTCCTCTGATGCATCTCTCCCTCTGAGGCCTGAGCTTGTTTTCTTCTCGTGTCTTCACATGGTCTTTCTACTATGGAATGCATATATCTAATCTCTTATGAAAACTGCGATTTGGTTTGGATTATCCTTACCCTAATATTCTTACTTTAAGTTAATAACTTCTAAAAGGCAACATGTCAGAATGGAGTCACATTCTGAGGTACTGGTGATTAGGACTTCAAAAGATGAATTTGGGAAGAGAGGGTCACAGTTCAGCATACAGCAATGTATGAAGGCTGTGCATGAAAGCAGAAATTGGATGACAGGAATTTGATAATATTTAAGTAGAGTGAACATTCTCCACAGTTTCTATTAAAGATCTCAGAACAAGTTTCTAACATCATCAAGCATCAATTTAACAACAAAAAGAGAGAACAGAGGAAGTAAGAATGATTACACAAATTATTTCTGATGGGTAGAACTGAAAAGCACTATAAGCTTGTGTACTATGTAATGTCTTGCACTTTAAATGGGTATTCTTCCGACTGTTAGAAAAGATGGCCACAGGCTGCAGAGATGGCTTAGCAGTTAAGGTTCAATTCCCTTGGACCCACGTAAGCCAGATACACAAGGTGGCACATGTGCCTGGAGTTCATTTGCAGTGGCTGGAGGCCCTGGTGAACCCATTCTCCTTTTCTCTCTCTCTCTCTGTCTCTCTGTCTCTCTGTCTCTCTCTCTCTCTCAAACAAATAAATGTTGAAAAAAGAAAAGACCATCCGAAGTTAGTATTTGGAGTTTTGTAGAGGTCAGAATGGATGGGTCATTAGTCTAGAGCTGATAAAAGCAACTTCAGAACAAGTCAAGCTATTATATCTGAAAGAAAAATAAATAAGACATGATTCTATAATTGTCATGGGTGGATGTTTTCAGAAAGAGATGGTTTATATCTCTCAAAAATTTCTTGCTTACACAGATGTAATGTGTGTGTGTGTGTGTGTGTGTGTGTGTGTGTGAAAGAGAGAGAGAGCCCATCCCCACAACAAAGTGACCATGGAATGCTCCATCTTCATCACAGTGCTTATTAGTTGAAACTTGTGAAGAAGCTCAGCATTTGACAAAGGACAATGGTGTGGCCTATGCTGCTTCGGAGGTCTCCTTTGAACCATTGCTATCCAGTAGCCTTCAAGGAAGTCACCCTTTTGAACTTTTTTTCTCTTTTTTCCATTAGGGCTGCTCACACTTTCAATAAAAGTTTCTCTGTCTGAACCCATTCATATTATGCAGTAGTCTGGCATTAATAAATCATTATTTTAGTCTGTTGGAAAATATATGCTGTGGTACATTTAAATTCTAGAAGATTTTGATATTGGCCTTTCTTAGTCCATGAAACCTTATGATTTTAATTTTTTTGTTCATTTTTTATTTATTTATTTAATTGTCTCGCTCAATCACTACTTGTTATGGTGCAAGAGAATGTAGCACTCTCTTGCTTCTTTCCAATCGACATACCATGACTTTTCCCCTACTTGCTTTACCTATTTGGCTTTAATATTTCTTGATAGTAACTAGTTTTGAGCTTCTACTCCTTCTACAAGTTTGATGATACTCTCCAATTGCAAAATTGCAGATCACACACAACCAGTTCTCTCAGAGAAGCTAAATAAATGATCTGATATTCAGGCAGCAAACAGAATTGTGAGATTCCTCTTAGGTATATGCTTGATTTCCACGATCTTCCTATTCCTCTCACTCTTCCATCTGAGTACCAAGTCTAATTTATGTCTCTTCACATTGAACCAGGATATACCATAGTAACTGAAAGTCCTTGGATTATCAGGAAAAAAAAATCAGCATTTGTCACTCAATTATATGCTTCAGGTCAGCAACTCCCCACAAATTAGCACTGACAATGCCTTCATTCGTTTATTGATTTTGTACATTGGAGTACTGTGTTATATGATGAAATTATTGAGCAAGGAAATGGATTCAACAGTTGAATTTGAACAAAACAAAGCTTACAAGATGGGTGGGTAGTAATCTATCTATGAACATAAGGAAACAAAAATCTGTTTCACAACAATGAGAAACAAATTTCACAAGTTGAGCACAGTGTGGAGGCCATAAAAGTAGGCCATTCAATTTAAAGTTGTAAAACTAAGCAAATATGAAGGAAGAATTATAAAAGAAACAAGGTATATATGTATCAACAATCTTTATCTTGATAAATATGCAAGCAGAGAGCATTACTGTACTTTTGGTTGAGTTAAATATTTCTCAGTTCTTTAAAATACTAATATTACCCCACCCTACAGCATTGGGGTGGAGAAATTTGAGATGAAATACTACCTAAATAAAAAGACCTCAAGAAATTGAAATGTTATTTAAATCTAACATGGCAGCTTAACAAACAAATTCCTTCTGGGAAAAAAAATGGCATCATAATGAATGAAAAAGTGCTTATTATCTTCTGCTTTTCTGGATCTGAAGTCTATCTTTTATTTTTGATTGTTGTCACCTTGACTATTGTCCAACTACAGTAAATTGCTTAGTAGAAAAAAAAAAATTAAAAGGGCAAGAAAAGCAACCATTATCAAGAGGAAAGGAAATTAGAAAAATAGAGAAAATAGAGAAAAATAGTCACAAAGTTTTTTGTGTAATATAAAATGCTAAATAAAAATGCTTTTAATTTGTATTGGATGTGAAGTAGAAAGAGGGCAGCAAGTGGAGTTTGCATGCTTTGCAAGCAATTTTGGAAGATGACAAAGTGAGGAGCCTATTTAGCACTGGTAATTACCTGTCACTGTGCTTCCAGGGCCTGGCTGGAGATGAGGGAGCTTCAGCCTGGCATTGAAGTGCTGACTGGGAATAATACTTGGGAATATGCCCGGGGCTTGCTCATTCTTCCTATACTATGCAACTGCTGGCATACTCCCCTGACAGATAAGTAAGTAAATGGCTCTAAGCAATAGTACCTAAATCCCAGGGTCAAAAGAAAGTGTTAGAGACTCTTGACTAAACAGTATTAAGACCGGAAATCAGAGACAGCGTATTTCTTTAGATTAACTAGAGTATGTTATTATGTATAAATCAAGTTAATTTGATTTGTTAACTCATGCAAATCATCAGACTTTGGTGCAATGATGAGTTTTACTTTCAACTTTGGCACTCCCCAGCATTCTACATTTCTAATCCAATTCCTATCTTAGTTTTCTCATGTGGGATATTAAGAACGGACCAGAGTGTTAGATCTTATTCTTTGAGCGTATGTCACAGGAAAACCTCCCTGGGGAGACACAAACACGTGTCTACACCAAATATAGGTCAACGATGAAAGAACAAAGAATACTTAGAACAAAGAATAGTTATACCAAAACCAGTTTTGGTGAACCAATGAATTATTCGGAATCACAGAGCAGGGTGAGGAGTTGCTTACAGGTACAATAAATGACTCAAAGGCAGCTATATCATCTGAAAATCCACCCCAGTACAGATGAGGACTTCAAGAAGCTGTGTCCCAGAAGTAGAAGCTTACTACAGACTTGTAGGCAGCTTGGCTAGTAGGAGACTCTCCAGAACACTTCCGGACTTGTAGGAAGCACAATCTGAGAGTTTCCTGCTTTAGGGGAGGGTCTGGCAACCCTTTCCAAGACTTGTCGACTTCATGAGACTCTGGAACTTCCTTCCTGCCTCCACCCCAGGAAGGAATGTTTCAGTTTCTAATAAACAAAACCTTGGGAGTAGCTGTATGACTTTTAAGTTTCAGGTCTCCCAGACTTGATTTCCTGAATCAGATTCTCCTTCCTCTTCAGGAGAGACTATTTCAATTTGGAGGAATCTGTTACACAAAAGTATATTTGACCACTTCAGTGGATCAACCCAATTACTTTTTCTTGATCTTGTATATGTTATCCTTAATAAACATATTGTTGTTATAAACTGAAGATGGCATGGGGGTATCTATGGATGTCCTAGACCCCCCAAAATTATAGTTAAATTTGTAGACAAAATATGGATAATTGAAAGGCACTAACCCAAGAATCAAAAGACTACTTGACTATTTTTTATTGACAACTTCCATAATTATAGAAAATAAACCATGATAATACCTTCCCCCACTTTCCCCTTCACAAGTCCGCTATCCATCACATTCCCACCTCTCCCACCACCCCCCCCATCAATTAGTCTCTCTTTTATTTTGATGTCATCATCTTTTCTTCCTATTATGAGGGTCTTATGTGGGTAGTACCAGGCATTATTAGATCATGAATATCTAGGCCATTTTGCATTGTAAGCAGTCCTATTCCTTTGGCTCTTACATTTTTTTTTCATTTTTATTTTTTATTTTATTTTATTTTTTTACAGTCAGTTTGGTATCATTATTAGGCTCATCCGTGACCTACCCCCTCCCCTTGGCCCCTCCTTGTTGAGGTATACGGGTCATGCATTGTGGAGTTAGCCCACAGTTATGGGTAAGCTAAATGTCTCTGCATATCATGACCCAACATGTGGCTCTGACATTCTTTCCGCCCCCTCTTCCGCAAAATTTCCCTGAGCCATGTTGGGTCTGCTGCAGTGATAAGGTGTTGGGGGCCTCTGAGGCTCTGGCTCTCTGATTTGGTAGGAGTTGATTTTTCTCTGTGCTGATCTCCTTCCCCTTGTGCTGGTATCCGCTTCATCAGGAAAACAGCACCCTTGCTTATTTCTCCAATTTTTCTTAGTTTCAGCTGGGGCCCTTTTGAGGTATGATGGGGTGGCTCTCTCCTTAGGATCTACATCTATCTAAAAAAGAGAAGCAGATTCTCCAACGGAGAGTAAGTTAGCATCAGGACAAATGAGATAACCCTTTTTTTATAGAGAATTTAATAGGTGTAGGCCCTCTTGTAGTCCACAATTGATGGTAGCTTGATATTGGAGAGTGGGTTTATGTTTGGCTATGGTTCTGACTTGTTTCCCAGTTCCAGCTATGGGTCCCATACCAGTGAGGGGATCAGTTAGCCGAATTGAGAGCAGTTGGTTCCCCACCATGGCTGTGTGCTGTGTCTTACATTCTTTCTGCCACCTCTTCTGCAATGGACTCTAAGCCTTGGAAGACCTGATAGAGATATTTAAGTGCTAAATTCTCCTCTATCACTTTTTTCCCAACACTATGTTGACTTTTGAGTCATCCCAGAGGTCACTGCCATCTGAAAACAGCAGCTTCTCTAACCAAAAGTGAGAGTAGTAATAATATATGGGTATGAACATTAAAAGAAGTGCTTACCAGGCAGTTTGGTGAGTATAACAAATGCATTTAGCCATATACCAAGCAGCTGTTACACCCCTAGGACTCAAACCTCCCCCGTCATAGGTTTTCAGTACCAGGCATGTATTGACCTCCAGTCAAATTAGTAAGCGTGTGGTTTCCCCAATAAGAGACATGCCAGTATTTCACCTGTTGGCTCAATTGGCCTAACTGGCCAAATTTAAGGCTTTCAGTGTCCAGTATTATTTGACTTCTCCTTCCCATAGGGCTGCATGTAGTGTAGCTTTTCCTAGTTTTCTTGTCAGCTGGTATACAGTGAGGAGGTTTTCAGCTCAGCTCCAGCTTGCTTTCTCAGTGACATCATAGCCCAAACATGTGGAGTCTTCAGCAATCTTCCATCTATTCCTGGTAGGAAACCAAGAGTGTTTGCAATGGCCTGTAATGTTTTGGGGGTATTGAAAGACACCTACCCAAAAATCAAAAGACTTGACTTTTAGTATCTTCTTAGTAGGAAGAGTTCAGATGCAAATAATAAAAACAATAAAAATCAGCCCTAGTTATTGATTTGTGTAGGAAAATAAATACAATATTTTTCCTTTCTACTAGTAAGGTTGTCTGCTAAGTATAAAAGAAGTACTATAAGTTAAATTATGTTTTGATTTGTAAAATGCTATTGTTGCTTCAATACAACATGCCCCCAATAGGTTCCTGTGTTTGGATACTTAGTCCTCGGCTGTTTTCACTGTTTGGAAAGGTTGTGGAACTTTTAGGTGGTGGAGCCTTGCTGGAGGAAGTATGTTATTGGAGGCTGGATTTGAAATTGACAGTGCAGCCCATGGGCTGTTCTTGCTCTCTGCTTTTTGTCTGCTAGTATGATGCTGTGATGCCATGCTTTCTCTACCATCATTGACTCTGCCCTGTGGAACTGCCAGCCAAAACCAACTTTTTTCTTTCCATAAGCAACTTCTGGTCAGGTATTTTATCCCAGCAGTGAGAAACTAGCAGATAGAAAATCTGGTAACAATATTGTTGTGGTTTACATTTGGAATGTATTCCACAGACTTATGAGTTGAAGCTTGGTAGCCCAGCTGATGCTACTACATTGAGAGAAGGTAGAAACTTTTGGAAGTGAAGCCAATGTAGGAATTAGGTTACTGAGGACAGGATTTTGAAGTTTATTTGTAGTCATTGTCCCCTCTTGTCTGTCTGCTTCTTGCCTATCATGTGGTGAGCTGTTTTGCTTAAGTTTATAGCAATGGATACAGCCAGCCATGAATCCTCTAACATCATGAGGCAAAACAAATCTTTCTGCCTTCATACAGTTTTCTCTCAGGTACTTTTTATAGTAATGAAAGTGTCTTGTGTAGAAAAGTTATACCACATAAGTGAGGGTGTCACTGAAACTATTACTGATAACGTGGCTCAGAGGCCTTTTGAACTTGTTTTGGGGAAGATTTTGAAAAGTTGGAGACACAGGATATAGAAGCCTTAGGATGTTGTAAGTGGAACAGTAAGTGGTACTCTCTTCAGGAGCTCAGAAAACCAGAATATTGATGGGATGGGGTCAGTAAAATCTTTGCTTCTGATGAAAATGGGATTCTACTGGGGATTAGACTAGAGTTCATTCATGTTGCATTGTAGCAAAGAAATTTTGTTCATGTCCTCAGACTTTGTGAAAAGCTCTTGTAATGCATGCCATTTTAATGATTTCCTCAATGGCAAGGAGCTAAGTTGTAAAGCTTCAGATTTCTAGGAAGGAGTTGAGGTGGTCCTGAGATAATGGTGATTTGTATAGGTGAATGGCCTCTTTATACATCTCTCCCATAAGTGCTATGCCCAGTTCTTGGCCCCCTTCCACTCACAACCAAGGAGAACCAAGTATGCATGCAAAAGCAAGGAGCTTTATTTCGGGCTTAAGCTCGGACTCTTGACTTCACCAGTGCAGTGGATCCGTACAAGAGTCCTGAGCAGCAGGGGGCAGGGTTTTTATAGGGATATGAAAAAAGAAGTAAGGAGAAGTAGGGGAATAGTTACATGATTGGTTCAGTTAAGCAGTAACTGCACCTGTGTTTTTCTGATAGGCTTAGGATGCTAGTGGGCAAAGCTTGTGGGCAAGGGGCTAGGGGACTTCCAAGCAGATTAGGTAACCTTTATTATGATTGGCTATATGTATCAAAGAACTTTAAGCAAACTTATTTTGAGCAAACTTATCTATGACCACAGGAAGGCATGGTGCACACAGTCCATTCTCTTATCAGGAAACTGACCTTGCTGGGAAGCAGAAACTTAAGCCTATTGATGGAGCAGAAACTTAGACCTATTGATGATTCTGAGGCCTATTATGGCTTCCTGAGTCCTTCATAAGCAATCACTGGTTAATCTTTGGGATTTAGGTTGCCCACATAAGGATGAAAGACAGCCAGTGCCCTCATAGATGGACATATGATCCAAGTTAATGACTGCATTTGAAGTACAAGCATAGTTGGAACTTAATAAGCATATAGGCTGTTAGTTCACTTTCTATTGCTGACAGCACTATACCATCACCTGAGAAAATTATTTAGAGGTTTACTTTAGATCATGGTTCTGTCCTCATGTTGAGAGCTCATATCTAGTTAGGGTTTTCTTTCTGGTAGAGTGTTTAGGTAGTACAAGAAATCATGATGCAGAGCTGGTGTGTGTGTGTGTGTGTGTGTGTGTGTGTGTGTGCATGTGCGTGTGTGTTCTTAGGTCTTTCTCTTCTTATAAATCCACCCCCATATTCAAGCATAACAAGTCCACCTTGATAACATTATATAATCCTAATCAAGCCCAAAATTTGCACCACTAACAGTTGTAATTGACTTAAATTTACATTGCCTTAATATACTACAATGAAGTGTAAATGTCAATGCTTGAGCCCTTTGAACACACACCAAAACCATACCTAAACTATAACACACTGAATCAGAATTCATGTGGGCTTTTTTAATGTTCATCCACATTTTTCTTTTTCCTTGAAAAACAAAACCCTAAACCATGAATTACAATAGCACCTGAAGGGATAATAGCCTTCCCTGAAAACTACAGGGAACTAAAGAGTTAATAACTCTCCGTAAAAGTAGCAGGCAATAAAAAAGTCACAGAGTCATGCAACCTTGACAGGCTACTCCCAATTGATAAACTTCCCTTAACTCAGAACAGAAACTGTCTGGTGGGTTATCCTCCCTAGACAATGTGGCTAAAAGAAATTATTCTGAGCAAGAACACAAATAACTACAGTTCCTTATCTACTACCCTTGGACCTGTGGCTGGTACAGTCTGTTTTATTTAGTACCCTCCTCCTGATAAGCTTGCACCCCAGGTGGCACAGTGCCTTCATACTGTGGGAAGGCTGCTGCCTCTCACTGTTTCTCTCAACAAACAGTCTGTCTGTAGAGATCAAGACCAGTGTTCTCTTTTGCTTTTCTCTTACACTTTCTTTTTTTATTAACAACTTCCATGATTATAAAAAATACCCCATGGTAATACCCTCCCTCCCCCCACTTACCCCTTTGAAACTCCACTCTCCATCATACTCCCTCCCATCTCAATCAGTCTCTCTTTAACTTTTGATGTCTAGATCTTTTCCTCCTCTTATGATGGTCTTATGCAGGTAGTGTCAGGCACTGTGAGGCCATGGATATCCAGGCCATTTTGTGTCTGGAGGAAGCATATTGTATGGAGTGCTGCCCTTCCTTTGGCTCTTACATTCTTTCCGCCACCTCTTCTGCATTAGACCCTGAGCCTTGGAAGGTGTGATACAGATATTGCAGTACTGAGCACTGAGGTCATTTCTTTCCAACACGATGATACCTTCCAAGGTCACTGCCATCTGAAAAGAGAAGATTCTCAACCAAAAGTGAGAGTAGCATTAATATAAGGGTGTAAACATTAACAGAAGTGCTTACTGGGTAGTTTGATAAGCATAGTATATACATTTGGCCAGACAACAGCAGACATTACACCCCTAGGGATCATGACTACCCCTGTTTTAAGATTTCAGTATCAGGGATATATTCCCTTCCTATGGAGTGGGCCTCCAGTCCAATTAGAGGGCAGTTGGTTTCCTCCATAACAGAAATGCCACTATTGCACCCATTGGCTCACTTGGCCTAGCTGGCCAATTATAAGGCTTACAGTGTCCACTGACGAGTATCTTCACTGGTGATTTCTCTTTCTCCCATTGAACTGCATGCAGAATGGCTTCTTCCAGCTTTCTGTCAGCTGGTCTACATGGAGGAGGTTATCAGCTCAGATCCAGCAAGATTTCTCAGTGGCCTTACAGCCCAAGTATATGGAGTCTTCAGCAATAGGGTCTTACCATCTATTCCTAGTGGGAAACCAAGGGCCTCGGCAATGGCCTATAATGTTTGGGGGGCATCAGGGATCTCCCTGGCCAACAACTCACTGGAGGTATCCCATCCCTCTCACTGAAAATTTTCTAGCAACAACCTATGGCTCCTGAGTGTTCCATTGTCCAAAAAAGAAGGATTACATATGTTTTATTTATATCCTCTTAGATTTTGATTAGCTGTCCCTCCACATTTCCTTTACTCAATCTCTTCCCCAGACCTCATTTTGGGTCTTTTCACCCCCATTAACCTATTCTTCTACTTACATATATACAATACCATCCTATTAAGTAGTCCTATCCATTCCTTTCTCTTCCCTTTCTATCTCTTTTCTAGCTTACTGGCCTCTGCTATTGAGTTTTTTCCTTCTCACACAGAAGCCCAGTCATCTGTAGCTAGGATTCATATATGAGAGAGAACATACAACATTTGGCTTTCTGGGCCTGGGTTACCTCACTTAGTATAATCCTTTCCAGATCCATCCATTTTCCTGCAAATTTCATAACTTCATTTTTCTTTACCGCTGAGTACAACTCCATTGTATAAATGTGCCATATCTTCATTATCCAATCATCAGTTGAGGGACATCTAGGCTGGTTCCATTCCCCATCTATTGTGACTTGAGCAGCAATAAACATGGTAGAGCATGTACTTCTAAGGAAATGAGATGAGTCCTTAGTGTATATGCCTAGGAATGCTGTAGCTTGGTCATATTGTAGATCAATTTTTAGCTGTCCTGGGAATCTAAACACTGATTTCCACAATGGCTGGACCAGATTGCATTTCCACCAACAGTGTAGAAGGGTTCCTCTTTTTCCACATCCTCGCCAGCATTTATGGTCATTTGTTTTCATGATGGTAGCCAATCTGATAGGAGTGAGATGGAATCTCAACATAGTTTTAATCTGCATTTCCCTGATGACTAGGGATGTAGAACATTTTTTTAGGTGCTTATATGCCATTCGTAATTCTTCTTTTGAGAACTCTCTATTTAGTTCCATAGCCCATTTTTTAATTGGCTTGTTTGATTTCTTATCATTTAACTTTTTGAGTTCTTTGTATATCCTAGATATTAATCCTCTATCAGATGTATAGCTAGCAAAGATTTTTTCCCATTCTGTAGGTTGCCTCTTTGTTTTATTCACAGTGTCCTTTGCAGAACAAAACCTTTGTAATTTCATAAGGTCCCAGCAGTCAATCTGTGGCTTTATTGCCTGAGCAATTGAGGTTATATTTAGAAAGTCTTTGCCAAGACCAACATATTGAAGGGTTTCCCCTACTTTTTCCTCTAGCAGTTTCAGAGATTCAGGTCTTATGTTAAGGTCTTTAATCCATTTGGACTTACTTCTTGTGCATGGAGAGAGAGAAGAATCTATATTTATCTTTCTACACATAAATATCCGGTTTTCCCAGCACCATTTGCTGAAGAGGCTGTCTTTTCTCCAATGAGTATTTTTGGCATTTTTATCGAATATCAGATGGCTATAGCTACCTGGACTTGCATCTGGTTCCTCTATTGTGTTCCATTAATCTACATGTCTGTCTTTGTGCCAGTACCATGCTGTTTTTGTTACTATGGCTCTGTAGTATAGGTTGAAATAAGGTATCGTGATTCCACCAGCCTCATTTTTGTTGCTCAGTATTATTTTAGATATTCGAGGTTTTTTGTGATTCCAAATGAATTCTTCAATTGTGTTTTCTATTTCTGTGAAAAATGCCATTGGAATTTTGATGGGGATTGCATTAAATGTGTAAATTGCTTTTGGTAAGATTGCCATTTTCACAACAATGATTCTTCCGATCCAGGAACAAAGGATGTTTTTCCATTTCATAATGTCCTCTGCGATTTCTCGCTTGTATGTTTTATAGTTTTCATTGTAGAGATCTTTTACTTCCTTGGTTAGGTTTATTCCTAGGTACTTTATTTTCTTTGATGCACTTGTGAATGGGAGTGACTCCCTGATTTCATTCCCTATGTGTTTGTTGTTAGCATATAGGAATGCTACTGATTTCTGTGTATTTATTTTGTATCCTGCTACATGGCTGTAGGTGTTTACCAGCTCTAACAGTTTGCTGGTAGAGTCTTTAGGGTCCTTTATATATAGAATCATGTCATCTGCAAATAATGATAACTGAATCTCTTCCTTTCCAATTTGTTCCCCTTTTATGTGTGTCTCTTGCCTTATTGATATGGCTAAGACTTCCAGTACTGTATTAAATAAAAGTGGGGACAGTGGACACCCTTGTCTTCTTCCTGATTTTAGTGGAAAAGCTTACGGTTTTTCCCCATTTAGTAATATGTTGGCTGTAGGCTTGTCATAAATAGCTTTTATTATATTGAGATATGTTTCTTCTATTCCTAGTCTCTGTAGGACTTTTATCATGAAGGGATGTTGGACTTTGTCAAATGCATTTTCAGCATCTAATGAGATGATCATATGATTTTTGTCCTTCAGTCCATTTATATAATGTATTGCATTTATTGATTTGCGTATGTTGAACCATCCCTGTATCTCTGGGATAAAGCCTACTTGGTCAGGGTGAATGATCTTTCTGATATATTCTTGTATTCTGTTTGCCAACATTTTGTTGAGAATATTTGCATCTATGTTCATGAGGGAGATGGGTCTGTAATTTTCTTTTTTTCTTCTATCTTTGTCTTGTTTTGGTATCTGGGTGATGCTGGCTTCGTAGAAGGAGTTTGGTATGATTCCTTCTTTTTCTATTTTATGGAAAAGCTTAAGAAGCAATAGCTTTAGTTCTTCCCTGAAGGTCTGGTAAAATTCAGCAGTGAATACATCTGGGCCTGGACTTTTTTTATTTGGGAGATTTTTGATAACTGCTCAGATCTCCATCTTTGTTATAGGTCCATTTAAGTTATTAATCACATCTTGATTTAATTTAGGTAGGTCATATAAATCAAGGAAATCATCCATTTCTTTCAGATTTTCATACTTAGCGGAGCATATGTTTTTATAGTATGTCCCTATGACTATTTGAATATCTTTGGTATCTGTTGTGATGTTGCCTTTTTCATCTCTAATTTTATTAATTTATGTCTCTTCTCTCTTACTTTTGGTCAGATTTTCTAAGGGTTTATCAATCTTGTTTATCCTTTCAAAGAACCAACTCTTTGTTTCATTGATTCTTTGGATTGTTTTGTTTGTTTGTTTTTTTGGTTTCTATTTCACTAACTTCTGCCCTAATCTTTATTATTTCTTCCCATCTACTGATTTTGGGTTTGCTTAGTTCTTCTTTTTCCAAGGCTTTAAGGTGAAGCATTAGGTCGTTTACTTGTGACCTTTCTAATTTCTTCATATAGGCACTTAAAGCTCTAAATTTACCTCTTAGAACTGCCTTCATTGTGTCCCAGAGATTTTGGTATGTTGTGTTCTCATTATCATTTGACTCTATGAATTTTTTGATTTCCTTCTTGATTTCTTCATTGACCCATTCATCATTTAGTAGTGTATTGTTTAGTTTCCATGATTTTCTGTATGATCTATAGCTTTTCTTGCTGTTGATTTGTAGTTTGATTCCATTGTGGTCAGATGGAATGCAAGGAATTATTTCAATTTTCCTGTATTTGTTAAGATTTGCTTTGTGTCCCAATATATGGTCTATTTTAGAGAATGTTCCATGTGGTGCTGAAAAGAATGTATATTCTGCAGCATTTGGATATTGTAGCAGACAGCTTTAGGTTCGCTGAGATGAACTTCCAGACCAGGCACAGTTATGGAGGAAGGGATTTATTGAAGCTTACAGATCCAGGGGAAGTTCCATAAAAGCAGAAGAAACTGGCCTGCTTTCACAGGCCCAAGCAGAGAGAGAGACAAGCACAAGCCTAAAGCCAAAAGCCACAGCACACTTCAGGATCTCCTGCTAGGCACACTTTGCATATCTTTACATTGGAATCTGAAACCCACCACCACACCTTAAGATCCACACAATGGCACTGCCTGACTCCAGCCAGGTGGCTGCAGATGCAAACTACAAACAAATAAACAACTGAATATATTGGGGGCCATCTATTCTATTCAAACCACCACAGATATAATGTCCTGTATATATCTGTTAGGTCTATTCTTTCTATGACCTCATTTAGTCCAGATGCCTCTCTGTTTATTTTTTCCTTGGATGACCTGTCAATTGATGAGAGTGGGGGGTTGAAGTCACCCACTACAACTGTGTTTGGTGTTATCTGTGACCTTAGACCTAATAGCATTTGTTTGATGAATTTGGGATCCCCCATGTTAGGTGCATATATGTTTAGGATTGTAATGTAGTTCTGTTGGAGTGTGCCCTTAATTAATATAAAGTGACCTTCCTTATCTTTCTTGACTAACATTGGACTGAATTCTACCATGTCAGATATTAGGATAGCAACCCCTGCTTCTTTTCTAGGCCCATTTGCTTGAAACACCATTTTCTAATCTTTCATCCTAAGATAATATCCATCCTTTGTAGAAAGGTGAGTTTCTTGGAGACAACAAATTGTAGGATCTGCTTTGCAATCCAGTCTGCAAACCTATGTCTTTTGGTTGGGGCATTGAGGCCATTGATATTAAGAGATATTATTGAAAGGTCTGTATTTATGTTTGCCTTTTTTTTTTTTTTTTTTTTTTTTTTTTTGTAGTTCTGGTTCTACCTTTGCTCTCTTGTGTTAACAAGTATTTGAGCATTTTTTGTTTTTTTCTGGGTTCCTTATATGTGTTCTTTTCCTTCTCTTCAGGATGGAGGATTCTTTCAAGTATTTTCTGTAGAGCTTGTTTTCTCTTCAAATACTCCTTTAGCCTGCTTTTGTCATGGAATGTACTTATTTCTCTGTCTATTTGAATGGATAGCTTTTCTGGCTGGTGTTCTAAAGGATTCCTATATCTGCATTGGCACCTCTTTCCCAATTTGGGGGAAGTTTTCTTCTATGATTTTGTTGAAGACACCTACTATGCCTTTGGAGTGAAATTCTTCTCCTTCTACTATGCCCTGAATTCTTATGTTTGATCTTTTCATAGTGTCCCGAATATCTTGAAATTCCAATTCATACTTTTCTATTAGTTTGTCTTTCTCTTTGTTGGACTGTATTGGATCTGCCACCTGATCTTCCAGCTTAGATATTCTGTCCTCTCCTTCATCCATTCTACTGGTGAGATTTTCTACAGAGTTTTTTATTTCATTAAGTGTGTTCTTCAATGCTAGTAATTTTGACTTGTTTTTCTTTATTATTTCTATTTCCTTATTTATGTCTTGTATTGACTTCTTTATTTCATTAAATTATGGTCCTGTGTCTTCTTTGATTCCTTTGATTTCCTCTTTGATTTCTTTGATTTCTTCTTTGACTTCTTTTTTTTTTTTTTTTTTTTTGTCTTTTCTTTTTTTCTTTATTAGTTAGTTTTGTATTCAGCAAATACAGTCAGTTTGGTACCATTATTAGGCTCATCCATGACCTACGCCCTCCCCTTTGCCCCTCCTTGTTGAGGTATATGGGTCATGAATTGTGGAGTTAGCCCACAGTTATGGGTAAGCTAAATGTCTCTGCATATCATGACCCAAAATGTGGCTCTGACATTCTTTCCACCTCCTCTTCCACAAAATTTCCCTGAGCCATGTTGGGTTCATTTTTGGTCTGCTTCAGTGATGAGGTGTTGGGGGCCTCTGAGGCTCTGGATCTCTGATTTGGTAGGAATTGATTTTTCTCTGTGTTGATCTCCTTCCCCCTTCTGCTGGTATCTGGTTCATCAGGAAAACAGCACCCTTGCTTGTTTTGCCAATTTTTCTTAGTTTCAGCCGGGGCCCTTTTGAGGTATGATGGGGTGGCTCTCTCCTTAGGATCTACATCTATCTGAAAAAGAGTAGCAGATTCTTCTTTGACTTCTTTGAACATATTTACAATCATTCTTTTGAAATCTTTCTCAGGCATTTCCTCTAACTTGTTCTCACTGGAGGTCATTTCTGATGCATTAATACTTTTTTGTGGATTTATATTGTCTTTATTTTTAGTGTTTCTTGTGTTGTAATGTATATATTTTTGCATGTTGGGTCAAGTTCATGCTTGGATTTTCTAGTTAACTGGGTATTCTTAGCTGTATCCATCTATCTGATGTTATATATCTTCAGGGTAGGAGCTTAAGTTGTTAGGTGTGGCTCCTAAGGCTCTCAGAGTAGCAACAAAGGTGTTCCTAGGTGTTGGGTTTGCCTGCTATGGGAGTATTCAAGTAGGCTGAGTGAAACAAAATACAGATAGATTCTAACATTTAACTAAACAATGTACACATTCAATGAAAAACAGCACTGAGTATTTATGCAAGAGTAGGTATTATAACAACCAGGTCCTCTATCAACAAAAAGGTTAAGATTTCTGTTCTGTTGAGGGTTCCAAGTCAGCTTGTGACCAAGTAAGACCCTTCCCTGGTGCAATCCCAGTTACCTTTTTGGACGATTTTGGTCTCAGTTAGCTGTGCTTTGCTTGCGTCCCCCTTTGGTGCCCTGTGGGTTCAAGTAGGCTGGCTTGATCACTGGACCACTGTTCTGTTTTCTGGAGCTGGGCACTTGCTCTTGTTCTTTCTGTGGGGCAAGCCGAGCCTGGCAGCTATGGCCCCTCAGACCTGGCACCACTGCTGCTGCATCCGCCACTGCTACTGCTGCTACTGCTATTGGAGCTGCTGCTGCTGCTGCTGCTGCTGAATCCACCACTGCTGGATCCGCCACTGCTGTCGCCACTGCTGCTGCTGGAGCTGGAGCTGCTGCTGCCGCTGCTGGATCCACCACTGCTGGAGCCGCTGCTGCTGCTGCCGGAGCCAGTGCTGCCAATGCTGGACTCGGAGCCAGAGCTGCCACTGCTGGACCTGAAGCCACCGCTGCCAGAGCTAGAGCCCGAGCCACTGCTGCCGGAGCCACTTATGCCTGCCTGTGTGGGCTCTTGATCTCTCCTACTTCTCTGCTGCCATTTTAAATTCTTATGTACCTCACTTTTTAGTAAAAGTGTGTATTTTGATGGGTATTCTTTGGCTTTTTCTCCCCTAGGCTGCTTTGGTTGGTTCCTAAGCTGCCATCTTAATTGGAAGTCCTCTTACACTTTCTTACATTCTGGTGCAGTGACTCAGATGAAAGCCCTCCAGGGCTTTTGGGACATGCCCTCCATTTCTTTTCTCTCTCCTCTCTACCTCCCTGCCAACAAAAACTCACTGTGCTCACTACTCTGAACTCAACAGTGACCTGAAACCTTCAGTCTTTCCAGCTTGATACCTGGAGGCTTCTTCCTTTTCTTGTTCTTTTCACCCTTTCCCACCAGACTTTTGAACTCTTGATTAGAGGCCTCTCACCATGTGATCTGCTGCATCCATACCCTCAACAAATTACAACTTCAGGAGAAGATATTCATTCTCAGTCTGTGGTATAGGCACCCCATCCTAGACCTTAGAAACTCTGGTAGTTTCTCATTTTTTGGTCTGTGGATGTTCAGAGACTCTGGGAGCCTCCCATGTTCCACCAGACAACCCATGCATTATGAGTGTGAGGATGCTCCCTCCTAACTCCTGGGTTTTGTTTGCCATTCCTAAGCCTGGGACACATCCCTGGTGGCAGGATTGGCTACTCTAGTCCTTGTCCTCCAAAATGGACTCTAAATTATCTGTTCCAAAAGACTCCATTGGCATGTCTCAAGGCTAATTTAAAGGATCTCAAATTTCCTGAACTCCTGCCTGCCAAATTATTCCTGCTCTGTGTACAAATTTGGCCACAATATTCCTTAGATAATGGCCACCACTCTTCTGAATTTGGTACTTTTGATTTTAATATTGTTATTGATCTTTATAACTTCCTTAGAAAACATGGCAAGTGATCTGAGGTTCCTTACCTTTAGAACTACTTTGCCCTCCATTCCTGCTGTGCCCTTGGTACTCCTTGTTCTACCTACCAAAGTCTCCTCTGTCACCAAAAAGCCTCTAAAGTCCTGCCCCTTCTAACACTCTCTCTCACACACACAGAGTTCTGCCACCTGGCTATGATTTGCCAGGGTCTCTCCAACTCACTCCAAATTCAAGCCATCTTATTAAATCAAATACAAACCCTGCCTTCTTAAAGAAATTCCTGTCTTTCCTTGGCCTCTTTAAATTCTTCTACATATGAATATCTAATTTTACTCTCCTTCCTAAAAGTTAAAATTACCATACAGCTTCTAGGTTTCTTTTTCCTTTCTTTTCCCTTCTTTAAATTACAAGCCACCAAAGAAAAAATGTTAACTTAAAATTCAAACCACTGGCTGTTGTCCTGTTAAGATTAAGTTCTCAGCAATTTAACATATAACTAAAATCTTAAAAGG
This sequence comes from Dipus sagitta, assembly GCA_036346955.1. Taxonomy (NCBI): domain Eukaryota; kingdom Metazoa; phylum Chordata; class Mammalia; order Rodentia; family Dipodidae; genus Dipus; species Dipus sagitta. Next base: position 101,947,125 of record CM070774.1, on the reverse strand, counting down.
TTGTCTCTCCATGTTTCATGTTGTCATGTCTGATGTTGGCCAACCATGTCATGTCATGTGTTCTATGTTTCAGGTAGTCTGTCCTTATCTATGACTAAATTTACAGTTATTGATTGTTCTAATGCTTATGGTCATTAAATGTTCTGATACTAAGCCGGGCGTGGTGGCGCACACCTTTAATCCCAGCACTCGGGAGGCAGAGGTAGGAGGATCGCCGTGAGTTCGAGGCCACCCTAAGACTCCATAGTGAACTCCAGGTCAGCCTGGGCTAGAGTGAGACCCTACCTCGAAAAACCAAAAAAAAAAAAAAAATGTTCTGATACTCATATATTTTAAGATGATATTAAATTATTAAAACCAGGTTTACAATATATTTAAAATAAGTAACCTCTATATTTTTGACAATGTATTTGTTCATGCTTTTTACAATAATAGACATATTTGTATACCAAATTCAAATCCTACTTCAACAGAAAGAGATGTATTTTTGGATCAGAAAAGACTTTATAAGTAAAAAATTATTATAAGGTATGTTATTAAAAGGATATAAAAATGATATGGAAAGGTTATGTGACTTAAACTGAAGAAGGTTTGGGTTGTCTGTGGTAAAATGGGTTAACTTAAAAGTTTTAATTCTTCATATTTTTTCTCACCCTAATTGTTCATATAGTTCAGACTTTAGTCTTTGTAATAAGTTGATAAATTTATTTATATTATCATGTTTCAAATCAAAGTTCAATTAAGCTATACCTATATTTCCTAAACTCTGACTATGGAAAAACAAAACTAAATGTTTAACAAAATCAAGATTCATTTTTAATAAGTTTGTTTGTTTATTTATCCATCATCTAAATGTAACATAAATGTCAAAAATATGAAATTAAGATAACTTACCTTCTAAATATTCAAAAAGGAAAGAGAGGGGAGCCTAGGGGTACTGCTGACTCAGGGAAATGGGAAGACAGACAATCAGAATCTAGACAGACTATTTATAATTAGCCACAGGGACAAAAAAAAAAAAAAAAAAAAGAAAAAAAAACTCATAAAAGCAGAAGTTTAAAATAAAACTTAAATTGTCATATTAAAAGTATTATGGTAAGGACAGTGAAAGCTTTTGTTGATAGTTATGAGATGAACTGACTAAGGAAGATAAATTGGAGAGGAAACTTTAAATGTTGGTAAATGTTTGATGGAAAACATTGTTACAGAGTGGTTATATAGATTGTAAGGTAAAAGTATGTAGATGAATGTATGAATAAAGTATGTGGATGAAGGTATGAGTAAGCTTAAGCAGAAGGTTAAAGACAAAGGTGATTAAGTATTAAAGTACTTGATCACATTACAGACCTCTTGAGATATATAAGATGACTATTAACCTAGGGCTTGTAACAGACCAATAAAGAATGGCCCTGGGTGGTAACAGGATGCTATTATATTCAGGTTTTAAAGTTAAAATAATTAGCTTATTGATATTAATTTCATCATGATAATGGTTATGAAATACTGACTTTAAAGTTCTTAACCAAGTTTGCTATGTTCCTCTATTTGTCAACTTTTTACTCTTAAATAAGATTATTATATTGTTAAAAAAAAAAGTGTAACCTTAGGATGGTTCCTGTCTTGTTCATGCTGTTTCACTGGGTGATCATCACTGAAATCATTGTCTAAGACTTATAAAATGTCATTGAGTCATTGTGACTTTGTTCTTTGTGAAACTGAGGAAACTCCTCCTCTCCTAGGAAAACCTGCAGCATACAATTTTATCTAGGCTTCATATATTCTACCAGTCATAAATATTGCCTTATGTTAAACTTAAAAATGGCTTAATGATTAAAGGTAGTTGATAAAGAAATCACTTTATGTCTATCACAATGTCTCTAATGTAGGTTAAAACCAGACTCATTTAGCCAGATTTAGCCTTATTCTTAAACTATGTATAATCAGTCTCAGCCAAAGTTTTATTTAAGTAATTGTCTCATATTTTATATCTTATGTTCATTGCTTATAGATATACTGATATTTAAGATATGTTCCCTGCTCTAGAAAAATGATCTTAAATACTGCTGTTCTGTTTCCAGTTTGTGGGATAATTGGTACCCACAGAGGTATCTAAACTAATCAAAGGTGTTACCAAATACAAATGCCAAAACTTTATGGTGTCTTACTTGACATGTTCTGCCTGTACTAATAACTATTAGAAATTAGAAAATAAGATGTGCCTACCATCTAATAGGCTGATTCTCTGTATTTTTCTTGCCTTGTTTACATAGTTCAAACTCAATTTTCTATAATAAGGTGATAAATTTATTTATAATGTCATGCCTGATATTACAATAAAAGAAAAGTTGAAAGGTCTCTGGCCCAAAGTTATGTCTTATACTGTAATAAACTTTTATGCTAATTATATCCCATACTAAATAGTCATTTGTACTGACACTGTAGTTTTTTTGTACTATTTCAAGGGCATTGTTTACGTTGCAGCTTCTGGACAGTATTAAAATTATCTTGTGTTTCTTCTTAACCCCATAAATTAGATATCTCTATTAAATAACCTTTTATTTTCAGGCTTTGGAAGAGATTTCCCTTGGACTCGTGCTGATGTAAAAATAGTCTGATTCTCCAGTCTATCTCTGGTGCTGGTTCTGTAAGCCTCAGTTTCCCATATCAATATCAAGGTTAACAAGATCAAGATATTTTAACTAGTTTTGTCTATTTATTTCAATTATATCTAAATGTGACATATAATCAAAACTACGCCTTTATTTTGTTACATAGGACACATGTTTACAACAATAAGTTTCTTAAGTGTTCTACTCTTATAGGTTTTGCTATTGGGTAAGGCTTTTAGTTATTTGATGTAAACTTATTCTAATAAATAAAACTGGGCCTAATTATATAAAATATATTCCATTGTATTATATAACCAATATAATTATATAAAACATAATTGCATTATGTGTATAAAAAAACAACTGATAACAAATTATTAAGACTAATCAAACTTTTAGCCTTTCAGCCTAAAATACTTTCATTAATTCTCCTAAAGACAGGACTTTTTGATATTTGGACCAAGTAAGTAAAGACCATGAATCTTCTATATTAAAGACTTACACACAAAAAAACTTTAAACCTAAACTTTGGAATTATTTTACTTCTTAATCTCTATCATATTTAACTTTAAAGAAATTTAAGATATTTCAAATATTGCTTCAATACTAATCTCTTATACTTCCTACCTGACCTAAACCAAATCTTTATATTTCTACAAATTCTAATTAGCCTCCCATTCACATTAACAGCTCCTTACCCATCTCCTATATTATTATTATTATTTCTACCTTAAATATAATGTTCAATATCACCTGTAAATGTCATGTCACATGCAAAAAACTCATACATGGATAATAACCAGATCATAATGGCTATTAGAATTGACATGATCAATTTTCTTTCCTTATGGGTCTCATAACTATCACTCTCCTAAAGAACTGCCTCCTTGCCTATTTACAAGATCAATGTGGGATAATAGCCTACTATGTACACAAACTGCAAAGATGAAGTTTGACAAATGGGAAACTAAAAGCTGAAACTCCCAAAAGCCACACCTGTGTGACTACGACTTCAATGATGGACTACAATGATTGTGAAGAGACACCTCCTGAATTCCTCCTGGACAGAATCCTTGCCTTCACTTCACAGGTAGTCAATGAATTCTTCAACACCACTGAATATTAGTCCCTGAACATCCAACTTCCACAGGACAACTGGAGAGATCTACAGCCCCCACAACTAGAAGCAGTGTAAGAGTTTGCCACCCTTGTTTGAGTACATGCAGTCCTCCCCAAAATGTCTCACTCAACCCCAGTTTTCCCCAACTTCTTTTATCCTTCCAGAGTCCAGACTGAAGGGTTAATAGGTTTCCCAGAAAACTAGAGGGAACTAAAGAGTTAATAATTCTCCCTAAAATTAGCAGTCAATAAAAAAGTCATGGAGACATGCAACCTTGGCAGGCTATTCCCATTTGATAAACTTCCCTTAACTCAGAAAACCTTGAGGGAACAGAAACTGTCTGGGTAATCCTCCCTAGACAATGTGGCTAAAAAAAGCTTATTCTGAGCAAGGACACAAATAACTACAGTTTCTTATTTATTTCCCTTGGACCTGCATGAAGTTGGGAGAGTCTTTTTTTTTTTTTTTTTTGATCCTCCTTATAATCCTCCACAGCCTGGCCCAGTACTTCAGCCTTCATCCTGTGAGAAGGCTGCTACCCCTCACTGTTTCTCTCAATAAATAGTCTCTCTGTAGAGATCAAGACCAGTGTTCTCTTTTGTTTTTCTCTTACACTTTCCTTATAGTACCATCAATTAATCTGGCTGAAAATGAGATGACTACAGTAGAAATATATCAAGAAAGATAGAAGCAAAGAAAGAACATTTCAATTCTACTCAAGATTATTGCATAAACAATGTTAAATGGCTAAATGCTGGAATTGAAGAGCCAGCTTACATATGAGTCATATGGAGATTTCTGTATAAGATGGCAGGTTAAACCCTACATCTGTGAGATTGGAAGGAAACAAGCTAATATAAAAGCCCACAGAGAAATGAAAAAGTGATAAAGAAATCAAACATAAGTCTGGGATTGATTTTCTCTATACAGAGGCCAAACCAGTGTTCCTAGCCTTATTATAGTGCTCTGGCTGAGCTAAGTCTAACTATACCTGCCAGGGAAGTGTGGTTAAAGGTGCTAGGCTTTGGGTAAAAGGAGATTTGGAGAAGTAGAGACAGTTAGGCTCTGGAAATCCAAACAAAATTCAGGATACAACAGCATGTTCCTAGAGATGGCTGAAAGAGAAGCAGAAATGTGGTATGAGAGTGTGAAGGTTAGAGATTGCCTCCCCCTTCACTTACCACATTCATTTCACCCACACCTGCTATTGTTTGGATGAGCTACAGGACATTGCAGGAAGTGCACTTCAGAACTTGCTGGAATATTTTGGTAGATGAGATGAAAGGCAAACATGGGCATGAAGGTCTGCCCTACCTACAGAGCTTTAGTCACAAACAGCCCTGAGAGAGACTGAGCCCCCAAACAACACAGACAAGTTGGCAATTTGCATGTTGGAGAATCCACACTGGGTAATTCTGGCAGGAAGTGAACTTTAGTCACAGAAATCATCTACATTGGATTAACTTTAATTTGGAGAGATTAGCAGCCTTCCCTCCATGGTAACTTTTAATACCAGAAACCAAAGGTAATGAGGCAACAGAAATTCCAGAAACAAATTTATCAAAGTGGACAAGATAGTCCATAATTTGTAGAAGGAATTCAAAAACAAGGAGAAAAGCGCAGCAAAAAATTGAAGACTCTAAAATGTAACCAAACTGAAATTTTGAAAATTTAAGAATTAAACAAAACAAACAAAAACAGTGGAATTCTCCATTAACAGATAACAGTAAGCTGAAGAATGAAGTTCAGGGATTGACGACTAGGCTCACACATGAAGGAAAAATTTAATGAACATGACTAAAACTCTCATCACCCTGGGATATAGTCAAGAAGAAAAACCTAAGGTGGGGGGAAAAGTGCTGCAATAACATCTATAATGGAATAGATAATTTTTCAATGAAATAATAGCAGAAAAATGTCTAAGACTTAGAGAAAGAAATTGTCATTCAATCACTGGATGCATTCAGGACTCCATTAAATGAAAGAAGAGTATTTCTATGACCAAGAGCAACTTTTGGGAAAAAGGATTTATTTTGGCTTACAGACTCAAAGGGAAGCTTCATGATGATATAAACTACTTAAGCAAATCTATAACATATAATGATATTTAATAAGTAATTAAATTTTCCCTCCCAAAAGAGTATTCTGAATATTACTACAGAGATGCTTGCATATCCGTGTTTGTCACACTATTCAGAATAACTAAGAATTAGAGCTAGCTAAAATATTACTCAAAGTAATGGATAGCAAATTATGGTACATACACAAAATAGAATTTTATTCAACCACAAAGAAAATTAAATTATGATATTCATAGGAAAATGGATAGAACTAAACATTATCATACTATGCAAAGTATGCCAGATTCAGAAAGAGAAATACTGCATGTTTTCTCTCATATGCAAGTCCCATATATTTTTAATTAGTTATTTACTTATTTGAGAGCAACAGACAGAGAAAGAAGGGGAGAGAGAGAGAGAGAGAGAGAGAGAGAGAGAGAGAGAGAGAGAATGAGGGCGCCAGGGCCTCCAGCCACTGCAAACAAACTCCAGATGCATGTGCCCCCTTGTGCATCTGGCTCACGTGGGTCCTGGGGAATCGAGCCTCAAACCAGGGTCCTTAGGCTTCACAGACAACTGCTTAACTGCTAAGCCATCTCTCCAGCCTACAAGTCCCATATTTTAATTTGTATATATGTGGGGTTCATGAAATTAGAAATGGACCATAACAGAGAAAAGTGAAGTCTTAAAGGAGGATTGGGAGGAAAAAGAAAGTAATGTGAAAAGAAGGTAATAGAATATAGGTTACATGAGAGCAGAGGGAAAAGAAAGAAAAAGGGGGCTATCAGGAGTAGGAGAAAGTGAGTGGGGGGAGAAAGAGGATCATCAAAAACAAAATATGTATGAAAATGTAATAATGAAACCTGTTACTCTGTATAGTAACTAAAAGAATAAGTAAAAATAAGAAAAAATTGGGGTGGGTAAGATGGCTCAGAGGTTAAAAGCATGTGCATACAAAGCTTGGTGGCCTGGGTTCCATTCCCCAGTACTTACATAAAGCCAGATGCACAAAGTGGCACATGTGTCTGGAGTTTGTTTGCAGAGGCAAGAAGCCATGGAAGGACAATTCATTCCCCCCTCATCCCCACACACTTTGCAATTAAGTAAAAATATTTGCTGAGCAATTGTGGTAGTTTAAATAGATGGTAACCAATCTATTCAGTGTTTTATTAGCTGTATCTTCAGCCACCTAGCTGGAGGCAGTGTCACTAGGTGTATCTTAAGGTGTGGTGGTGGGTTTGTTGCTAAGTGTGCCTAGTTGGAGTTCCTGAAGTGTGATGTACTGTGTGGCTTTTGGCTTTAGGCTTGTGCTTCTCTTTCTCTGCTTGGACTTGTGAAAGCAGGCCAGCTTCTTCTGCCATTATAGAACATCCCCTGGATCTGTAACCTTCAATAAATCCCTTCCTCCTTAACTGTGCCTGGTCTAGAAGTTCAGTGAAACTGAAGCTGTCTGCTACAGCAGTGGTGCATGCCTTTCATACCAGCACTTAGGAGGCAGAGGTAGGATGATCAATGCTGTGAGTTTGAGGTTTGCCTGAGACTACAGAGTGAATTCCAAGTCAGCCTGGGCTTGAATAAAACCCTACTTTGAAAATATCAAATAATAATAGTAATAAAAACAAAATAAGAAAAAAAAAAAACTCCAGGGATGCTTTAGTACAGTGATAGGTTATGGTGCTATTCTTCAGAAATCACATCCAAACTATCTTTCTAGTTTTGCCTTCCAGATTATGGCAATAGTAATAGAAATAGTGACATAACTCAGCTTCATTGAACTAGATACATTGAATTAATGATTAATCATTTGTAATAGGATCATTGGGAATAGGAAAAATTGTTCATCAGCATAATGGAGACAAGAGGCCACAGAGGATGTTCTGTAAGTTATGGAGAGTTATTTTTAACTTTCCGTATTATTAGTGATCATGGAATGACTGATATCATAAAAAACTGAATCTTTCTAATTGACATAAGCATAATCTTGTCCATATATCTGTTCCTTTTCTCTATTTCTTTGTGTTTTTATGCCCATTTCTCTGCAAAACATACATGTGACATTATATACCTAGTGTTGAGGACCAAGCCTGGTACATTATAGTCTGCGTAATATCTTTTCCTTGTTTTTATTCAAAATCTGAGTGATCTCACTAACACTGGCCGAATTTATAACTAATATGGATATATATTTTATAACTAATATGGATATATAAAATCTCTGAGTACTGAGTTAAATACTACTATGCAATTGTAACAGGAGTTTTGGGTTTTCTTGCCAATATGCCAATATATGCCAATGCACCAACAAATTTGGGGTATCCTTGGTGTAAGGTTTTGGAGTGACAGAGACAACACAGACCATTCTGAGGCAAAGATGAAAACTTTTATTCAGGAAAAACACAAGATGCCAGAACTGACTCTCAAGAGCTGAGTACAGTCAACCTGAGATTTGAGACAGTAGGCTACATAGAGCTCTTCAGTTGGGGGAAGGTGAGGAAGGGAAAAGGTTTTTTTTTTTTTAAAGTTTTGGTAAGTTTGTATTTATTATGACTAAGTAGCAGTTATATTTTACAGTTGTCAGAAGTAAGGATTTCAGCCACAGTACCAAACATACTTAGGAATTTTGGTTATAATTATTAATGTAGCCCTAAAAATAAATACTAGTAAGTAAACTTTTAAAATTACATGTAGCCTTTTGTATTAGTACCAACAACATCTTCCCACAGTATTTATTTTTATTTTTATTTTTTTCTTTATTAGTCAGTTTTGTATTCAGCAGTTTCTTTAAGAGAGATCTAAGATAGCCAGGGTGTGATGCCAGAACAGTGAACAGGTGACTTACAAGATAAGGGGGCAGGAAATCATAACCTGGGGGGCATTATTAGGCAAGGAATGGATAATGGTTGGGCAGTTTCTTGAGAAATATGGATGACCCACTTCCTTGTGTCTGTCCCCATCCTGCTGGTGACTCCATTTTGGGGAGCCCATCCTGACCTAACATTCCAGCTTTTTGTTAATGATAGGGACCATGATTTTTCTTCTGTAGTGTCTTCATGCTGACCATAGGGGGTAAGGAGCTCTCATGGGAGAGGCTAGATAATGTGGCTTATGGATCTCCCTTCAGGGCAGGGGATGAGGAAACAGTTTCCTAGGTGGCTAAAGGCTGGTAGGAGATTGAAGAGGGACAGTTCAGTAAAAGTTGGTTGAATTTTTGGTGGGTGAATTGGTCCACCTGATTTTGGATGCATCTCAGAAGACAGGCAGCCAGACCCAGAAACAAGAATAATTCAGATATAGGCCTGAAGAGTAGCAAAAGCCAGGGCCAGACCATCCAAAAGATGTTCCATGACTCAGAGGGACTTGGTGTTCATACCTGAAGCTGGTCGGCCATTTTTTTAAGTTTTTTTTTTTTATTTCGACCTCTACCTTGCCTGATCAATTAACATAGTAACAACATTGCTCATTCAGATAAAGGCAGGTCCCTCCTTTGTTGGCTGTCAAGAGGTCTAGGCCCCAGCAGGTCCATATCATGACTGAGGCCATGGAAGTAAGTTGGTCTTGTAGCAGTTGCAGAGCCTCAGTGAATCCCTGGACTGTGATTCTCAGTTCTGTAGAAAGTGTTTCATAGATTAGGCTATGACTCAGGCCTCCTGCAGCCAATCCTGTGGCAGCTATAGAGGCTGCCAGGCTTACGCCTATCATCACGGGCAGGTGGACAGCTCTTTTGTAATGATGAGCCTGCTGAGGAAGAAGGACTGCCAGCTCTCCCTCTGTAGACATGGTAAGGCTAGGTACCAAAGTAGGGTGCAAGGGCCCAAATGTGTTCTCAGAGAGATGCAAGTATACAGCACGGAGTCACATTAAAAATAAGTTCCCTTAGGTAAGGTGTGGTTGGTTTTTAACACAAAGTTATTCCTGAATGCTCTTGAACAACATTGAGAGATGTGCTTATGACAGCAATCAAGCCAGTTTGGAAGAGAGAGTGGAATAGGGAACTTGGAGAGAGGACGCCAGGAGTAGGGAGTGACTGAAGCAGAGGTGACATTGAACAGAGGGACAGCAGTAAAAGGGGCTGCTCAAGGGAAGCTCACAGGAAGCAGGCAGTGTGATTGGTAAGATTGAGTTGATTGAGGGCGGGAGAGAGAAGAATTAAGGATGGACATACATGGGGTGGTGGAAAAGGTTAGATCATGCAGATCTTCCTGAAGCTTGCCATGAGTCTGTTTGATGTCCATAACTGTCTGGATATGGACATTTGAGGCAGTCTTGGGGCATTTTGAATGGTTCAAATATTTCTATTTGGCCCCCACAGGAAGAGCCCATAGTGTATTGGGTTGCCACTCTTATGTTCCCATCTGCTGACTTTTGGTCCCATGTATCTATAGTGGAAAAAATTGTGAGTACCCCCTGATATTTGAGCTGTGGTGGTTGGATGCCATAGGATTTAGTTGGATGAAAGTAGTGTTACTTACAGGATGGGGAGATCCATAGTGAGCCCTCTCCAACAGAGCCAGTGTAGCATGCTGTTATGACTTGGTCCTGGGCAAAGCAGAGACTTCTCTCATACCATTCCTGTATTGAGCTGGCTTCAGGGCAGTCATTGGTAACATCTACTATAGAGAAGCTGAAGGAGATGGGCTCTGCACATCTTGTGAGAGGACAGAAGGAAGAATTAGGAGCTTGTTAGCCTTGTCAACAGCTACAACACCAAAGCACCAGGCATAAGTGGCGGGGTGGGGAGGGATGAGCACTCAGAAGTGAGGGATAGAGGGCTTGGGGCAAGAGAGAGGAGGCAGAGGGGCATTAGTGTCAAGAGACATTCTGGGTTTAGGGGAAGAGTGAGAACACTAGAGAATTTAAGAGGGCCCATTGGGGTGGTGGTGTACTTATCCCTGGATGAGGTAGGGTAAGATGGAGATAGGTTGACCAGCAAAGAAGCTCTTGGAAGAAAGGTATTCTCCTCCCCTCCCACCTGGCTGCTGGTGCTGCTTGCTCCTTGCTGTTTGCTAATTTCCAGTGTGGACCAAAGACCAGCTTGGACTGAAGAGCAGTGTGCATTGAAAAGCAGCATCTCTCCCGGACACCTCCAGGCCTTCAGTGACAGATTGGAACTACTGAGGCATCCAGCAAACTGGACTGAACAGATACCAGGTTCCTTGACTCTCAGGCCTGTAATCTGCTGTTGTTGGACTATCATAATGTAATCTAATAAAGTCCCTTTTAATACAATTTATTCTTATCAGTTCTGTTCCTTTAGACAACCCTGACTAATACACGACTCAAGTGCTCAAGTGAGGGATACCAGCTTAGCCTATTAGGATGTACTCCCCTTAGGCAATGGGCCAGTCTCTATTATCTGGTCATCTGAGACAAAATAGAATAATTTGCTATCCAAGAGACCTGTGATTTAGTAGAAGAGCTGCCATATATATACCAGGTGTGATCAGGGTTGGGGGGAGGAGATAGAGAGATCCTAGGAATATGATAGGTGAGTTCCTCTAGGGTTTCTAAGCAGAAGTATGTAAGTTGTTTGGGTTGAGACAGGAGGGTAGTGGGTTTAAGTGGAGGACAAGAGTCAAGTGTGATGTCAGGGTTATCAAGGAATGTGACTTGAAAGAGTTAAATTTTAGATAGGGTCAGAGTAGACAGGCAAGAGTTGGAGAGTAGATCTTTAAGTCTGTTGGGGGAGAGGACAGTGAGTTGTTGCCCAAAAGTGAATTTTTGTGCCTCTTGGGCCAGAAGAGCAGCTGCTGAAAGAGTGTGTAGGCCCAGTTGGCAGCCTCGGACAGAGGTTTCTAGTTGTTTAGAGAGATAGTCTACTGGGCAAAGGATGGGCCCTTCATTTGACCCAGAACTCCCACTGCCATTCCCTCTTTTTCTGTGGAATAAAGAAGAAAAGGCGGCTGAAGGTCTGGAAGTGCAAGGCCTGGAGCTTCCAAAATGGCATCGCACAGGTGAGAGAAGGCAACATCTGTCTCTGACTTAGGGTCTAGGGGTTCATGAGGGTTTCCCCTAGCCTTGTTGTAAAGGGGCTTTGCCAGGAGGGCCAAGTTTGGAATCCACATTCTAAGGAACCCAGCAAAGCCAAGAAAGGAGAGAATTTCTTCCTTAGAGGTAGGCAGGGAGAGAGAGTGAAGATGTCGTTTGCAGTCTAGAGTGAGTTGTCGTAAGGTGGGTGTAAGGAGACAGCACAGGTACATCACTTGGGTTAAAGAAAGTTGAGTTGAGTTTTTTTTTGGGGGGGTATACCTGATCTGATATCCCTTAGATCTAAGAATGTTAAGAAGTTTGTTAGTATGTAGTTTAGATAGAAAATGAGAGGATAAGGAGAGCAAAAGATCACCTACATATTGTAAAAGTGTGCTGGGCAACAGATCCAGGGACAAAAGGTCAGTAGAGAGAGCTTGATCAAATAGGTGGAGGCTGTCTCTAAAACCCTGGTTAAGGACAGTCCAGGTGAGTTGAGAGGCAGTATGAGTATCAGGGTCCTCCCAAGTGAAAGTGAAGAGATTGTAGGAATTGGGGTGGAGGGGGATAGAGAAGAAGGTGTCTTTAAGGTCAATAGCTGAAAAATGAGTTGTGCAGGAGGGGATGTGAAAGAGAAGAGTATAGGGTTTGGGGACTACTGGATGAATGGGTGTAGAGAGCTGCGAAGTGCCGCGCCTTAAAGAGGGCGCTGGCTTCCGCCTTCCACCTCCCGGATGGTGAGTGCTTCCTCTGTCGTAAACAACTCCATATATGGCTAAGGCTGAGAATCTGGCTTGCTTCCTCGTATGTGGACCTATCGGCATTCACCACGTGGCGTACTGGGGTTGGCTACCCAAAGGCCTTATATACGATGGGCTGGCTTTCCTGGGGTCAGAAGATTGTTCAAGGTTCCTGAATAAACTGCTTAAAGAAGAGTCAGAGCGTTGCGTCTTCCTTGCTGGTCGAGGCGGTCACGACAAATGGGCATAACAGCAGCATTGACTAGGCACAAGTCTGTGTAGTATGTCCTGTCAACTTTAATCATAGACAAGATCAGAGTATTGCAAGGGGAATGACTGGGACAAAGGAATCCAGCTTGGAACAGGTGAGAAATAATAGGTTTTAGATGTTAGTGATGTTTAAGTGAGATTAGGTATTGAGGAAGGCAGGGAAAGGTTGTGGGGTCTTTGAGTCTAATGAGGATAGGTATGTGGCGAGAGGGCTAGTGCCTGCAAGGAAGTGTCCTACACCCTGGGATAAACTTCAGAGGCACGGAGGGGGAAACCTGGATCCTTTGTAAGGGAGGAGGTTGGAGTGAGGAGGAAGACAGGGTGTGGATGGTAAGTCTGAGACAGAGAGAGAGAGAGAGAGAGAGAGTTATTGTATAAGATCTCGACCCAGGAGAGGAACAGAATGAGGTTATTATGAGAAATAAATGGGAGAGGGGGGTGTCCTAGACTGCACAGGTTGGGGGGAGTGATGTGTGGAGTGTGGGATAGGCTGTCAATATCCAACATGGAGGAGGGAAATATCTTACCAGAGTAGAATGGCAAGACTGATGAACTGGATCCTGTATTGATCACAAATGATATAGGCATTCCTACCAGCTGGACTGTGACCCTGGGTCCCTCCATTGTAATATGGAGAGTGTTGGTGGGGGCCAAGGTCCCAGGGCACCATCAATCTTTGGCCACCAGGCCCAGATCAGTGATTGGCTCTCATGAGGGATGAGGGGAAGGGGCTGGCCTATCTTGTCAAGGCAAAGAAGGACATTCAACCTTCCAGTGTCTGGCAAGTCTGCAGTGAGGGCAGGGCCCTGGTGGCAGGCATGGGCTGTGGCAGGTTTTTGCCCAGTGGCCAGTGTGGCCACACTTGAAGCAAGGTGTTGGTGGTGAGCCTGCAGCCTCATCATCTTCTTTGGAGGAGGCCTCAAACTGGAACTGAAATTGCTGCCTGTCTCTGGCCATTTTCTCAGTCTGTTCTTAGTCCTCTCTGTTTTTAAAAACATTAAATGTAGGTCAAGCAGATCTCCCTGAGGGGTTTGCCCTTTTCTAAGCATTTATGTTTTTTCCTGATGTCAGGGACAGATTGGAACAGAAGTGGGTATTGAGAACTATCATGCCCTCTTGAGAAGCAGAGTCTAGGTGAGTGTATTGGGTGAGTGCCTCAGTTAGGCGTCCCGTAAACTCAGCTGGATTTTCCATAGGCCTCTGGGTAAGCATCCTGGAATTTGTCAAAACTGACAAACTTATGGGATGCCTTTTTGGAGGCCAGTCAGGAGGCAAAGAATCATTCTATCATGGGCCACCATTCCTGGGGAGTTAATGGGAGCATGGTATTCCCAGTCAGGGTCCTGTCTGGGGACAACAAGTGTCCCACTGGGAAAGTGTTATCAGTTAAGCGAGCCTCATCAGCATGAGCCTGAGTGACCACCCAGTCACATTCTCTTTCATCAGGAGTGAGAGTAGAAGAAAGAACAACAAAGAGATCATGCCAAGTTAGGTCATACACCTGGGTGAGGTAGCAAATTCTTTGGTATAGTGAGTTGGATAAGTGGAGAGACCCTAGATGTTTTTTCAATGTGGGATAAATCAGACATGGAAACAGGAACGTGAACAAGGATGATTCATTCAGAGCCTAAGACCTCATGCAAAGGGTATATTCCATCCCTGTGAGGACAAATGTGCTGGGCAGGAGGGGATAGAGAAGGAGAGGAGATGGGAGATGTGTGGGGAGGATGGAAATTGAGCAGGAGGAAGATGAAGGGAGGAAAGAGGGGTGTGAGCATCAGGCTGGGGGATCAGAAGAGGCTGAGGGAGCTACGGGAGCCAGAGGAGCTTTTGGAATAAGATCACCTATGGCATCTGGGTCAAAAGCAGAGGATGAGGACAAGTATGGGGGAGGGGCTGAATTAGAGTGTATTTCTGAGACCTTGGCCAGAAGGATCTGGGGATAAAAGCAGATAGAGCAGAGATAAGTCCATGTATGCAGAGTTAAAAATGCTTGGATATAGGGTACTTCGGACCACTTGCCTGTATGTTGGCAGAAGTTTTCTAAATCAGTGAAAATTTGGAAATCAAATGTGCCATGTTCAGGCCATTTGGATCCACTGTCCATCTTATATTGTGGCCAGCAGAGTTGCAGAGAAAGATTAGACAGCAAGGTTTGATGTTGTCAAAGAGTCGTAGACTTTTTAAATCCTTAAGGAGACAGGCTAAGGGGTTAGTAGAAATTGGTTTGGAGGTTTGATTCCCCATGGAAGTGTCAGAGTTTAGTAAAAGGGCTAGTGAGAGGACACAGAAAGAGCAAGACAAAGGTGGGAGAAAGAAACCAGGGCTTAAGCTGGGTTTACACAGGACACAATATGACCCCCTGGCCTGTTAGGGTGAATGGGGCCTGCACCTCCCACATGGGCACAACTCTCAGCTTTTTAGCCGTTAGTGGGAAAGGAGGGCACCTGTGCTCCCGATGGTGAAAGCTTCTGGCAGTGAAAGAGGATAGCTCAAGAGATAAACAAGGGTGACAGGAAGGAACCAGGGCTTAAGCTGGGTTTACACAGAATGCAAATATGACTCCCTGGCCCATTAGGGTGAACAATGCTTGCACCTCCCGTGTGGGCAGAGGCTGCACAGGTCACAACTGTCAGTTAGCAGGCAAGGGGGGCTACCTGTGCTCCCGATGGCAAAAGCGGTTGGCAGTGGAAGATGAGAGCTCAGGAGAGAGAGGAAGGAGGGACAGGATGTGTCCTGAGATGGTAACCAAACCAAAAGTCACCCCTTAGGCTACAGTAGACCAGAGAGCGAGAGAGCCTGAGGTGTCAAGAGTGTGTCTTTCTCGAGACCTGGGGTTGGGGCCTAAAAGTGGCTGAAGGGTGTAGCCTGGCATGCTGACACAGCTTCTATGAGGGGGAATTAAACCTGAGTGCAGGCCAAGCCAAGAAGGGCAGTTATTAAGAAGGAAGGAGGAAACAGAGAAGGTTAGAAGAGTGAGGCCTAATTGTGGTGGAGATGAAAGCCAGTACCAGGCAGAGATGGTCCAAAGCCATCAGAGGGTCAAATAGCAGCTCAGTGATCTGGTCAGGGGAAAGGAGGCCTGGTAGCCCAAGAGGCAAATGGGAGCCTCCTCCAAGTCATGTCACCAGATGTAATGCTCAGGAGTGACCAAGACCATGAAGACCACTCTGAGGCAAAGAAGAATGGTTTTATTCAGGAAAAGCACAAGCTGCCAAGACTCTCTCAAGAGCAGAGCACAGTCAACCTGAGATTCCAGACAGTGGGCTACAGAGCTCTTCAGTTGGGGGAAGATGAGAAAGGGGAAAGTTAAAAGAAAAAAACAACAACAACAACAAAAAGTCAGGTTTCTTTAGGGAAGATCTAAGATAGCCATGGTGTGACACCAGAACAGTGATCAAGTGACTTACAAGACAAGGGGGAAGGAAATCATGACCTGGGGGGCATTATTAGGAAATGAAGGAACAACAGCTTGATGGTTCCTTGAAGAATATGGATGACCCACTTCTTGTCTGTCGACATCCTGCTGTCTTTGGTTACTCCATTTTGGGCAGTGCAACTTGACCTAACACTTGGACCCTCGTCTTATGAATTTAAAAGAATTAAAATCCTTAGACCAGACAGAGAGAGTAGAGAGAGACTTCAATAGATTAAGAGAAGGAAAGAGAAAAAAGTACAGAGAGCTCCTGTCATATGGATGGCAGGAGGAAGTAGAGTCCTCATGGGAGTATCTGGTAAGGGTCTACTTATAGTCTTATTGTGGTGGCTCTTATCCTCAGGCTCAGGTGAGACTGAGAGAGAGCTGATTGGTGTCAACTGAATGGGTTGGCTCAGGGAGAGGTCAGCACATCTGAGTAGGGGGTGAGAAAGCTCATTGGTTGATTATGATCAAATGTTGAATTCCAGTTCAGCTAAATCAGGCTAGTGGTATGACAGTTTACCATCTTTTCAGTTCCCTTTTTGGGCCTCTAAATGACTATGTGAAAACAAAGCTACCTGACTAATTCTCCCACACAATTACTTTCCAGCACTTAATGTAGCAGTAGGCACTGAATATGTTTCCAGAATCAATTAATCAATATTTTAACTTTATTCCTTTGCATTAAAATATATTTATCAAATATCAAAGTAGTTTTGATACTATATCTTAAATGTGTTCAAGGTTTAGGCTTAAAGTACAGAATTTTTAAAGACTGAATTATTTCTAATGCATTAGCTCTATTTTTTTTCTACATATAAGATTCTGGATGAACATGCCTACTATTTTGCCTTCCTTGAATGTGATAATGATGTGCAAAAGGCCCTTGGCCTGTGGATATCTGTAAATGATTGGTACCACTGTATAGGAAAAATGAAATAGTTGTCATTTCCTAGGCTAAGTGTTAAGTAGATGGAGTTTCATTTTCCCTATGAAATTATCCCTCAGTGGCTGTAGCTGGGATTAAAATCTATTTCTTTGCTTTGTCAGACTATTTCTGTTCATGTAATTTTATCTGCTTTACATGCTGATTGAAACAGAAAATCTCAGTGTCAAATGATCTTGGGAATAAAAATAAAACCTGTAGCATATTTCTTTTCCTTAAACAGCATCTCTCTCCATTTTGCTGACACCTTTGTTCATTTGGCAAAAGCCTTTTATTCACCTGATGTATTGTATTCAGTGTATATTTTCTTTATTGTAGTGGCTTGTTTTCAGTTTGCTACAAATAGGGACTTATCATGCTGATAGGTAGGTATAATTTGAGAATAAGGTTACTGAGTGAGGAGAAGAGAGTGAAGAGAAAGCAGCAGCAAGAAGGGAAAACACTGTATGTTTTAGTTTTCTCTGCTGATTACTTTTAAAGCCTTTGAGTTCACATTATGACCTTTAGTGTAGACATGCTTTTTGTGGCTCTACATTGATTGAGACACTGTTGTATTGGGTTGGCCTTTCTTTCAGTTGAGAAGAAGGTAAAATGTGTCCATACAATAGAATAAAATTAGAATTAGTCAGCATGCAAATTGTGCGAGGCAGGTCCATAGGCAAACAATAGCCTTTCACTCTGGCTGTAGTTGATAACCTAGTGAAGGAGAGCTGTCCCTTGATTGAATTAAACCTGCTATTGCACAAGCACAAAGGACCAAAATTAAACAGAATTGTCTCTGAAACAAAGGAAGAGCTTCTGAAAACAGCCAGAGAAAAATCACATTTTCCCTAAAACCTTCTATAAGAGTAAAGCTCTTTTTAGCTCTCAAAGGAGTTTGCAGTCTTTGGAATGTATATTGGAGAATAGGTTTGTTCTTTGACCAAGGATATATTAGTAAGATCAACTCTGGAAATACTGTCCATTGAGGAAAAGCAAACACTGTTCCATGAGGAGAAGGGAGCTTGGTTTGGTTAGCAGTGGAAATAACTGAAGCCATGGGAAGTTTCACAGGGCCACCTTTCCCTAAGGGCCTCTTTAAACACCCCTTGGCTTGAGCTTGATTCATCCATGCTCTCAGAACTTAGTCTTAAATTATAAAGAAGTCTAAATTTGTGGGGAAAGAAATGGATTTCCAGATTGAGGCAAGTAGAAAAAAGTTACATTCCAGCAATAATGCTAGATATGTTACATTTGATTTGATCATTTCAACTAGAAATATTTGTCATTATAATAAGCACTTCATACATGTTATTGTATTTGATCCTTAGAATATAATAATGTATAATTTTATTATGCCCATCCTACTTACATATTAGGACTCTTATTAAGGCTATTTTAGATTAGTTTAGTAATTTATATTTCCAAAGCCATAAAATGACAACAATAAACCCTGAGCTTAACTTATATTCAAAATCCCAACACTTGCCACTGAACTCTCATTTCTCAAAATGAATTCTCTAGAACTCACTCTTTCAAATCAATCTGCAGAAACATTATGGTTATGTAAATTAGAGAAAGACTGTCACCTATATTCTTCCTGTACTTTATTTACCAATGATTCACCTGGCATATTTGTCTACTGAGAAGCCAAAAACCATAAGTTAAGAGATCGGTTATATTTGTAACAAATCCCACATTTTCTCCAGTATAATTGGTATTTAAAATTTTGTTTTCCTCTGTATGGCCAAACATTAGCACATTCATTTTGCTGTGCTATTGGTAATAAAATCACATTAAAAATATTTATTTATTTGAAAGCAGAGAGAAAGAAAGAGAGATCCGAGAAAGGAGAAAATGGATGTACCAGGGCCTCGTGCCACTGCAAATGTACTCCAGATCTATGTGCCACTTTGTGCATCAGGCATTACAGGCTTTACTGGAGAATCAAACCCATAATCTCTCCAATCCCTTTTTTATCAAAGATAATATCAAACATTTATAGTCAAAAACCTGTGCTAGATCTGTTCAGTTCACAAATGTTACCTCATTTAGCCTCCTCTGACCAAACTGTGTACAGAAAAGTGAAGAGCTATAGAGTCACAATGTCATATAGAGTAAATATGTGTATACTATTTAGATTAAATATATATGTTATATAGATTAAAATCTATAATGGTGATTGATTATAGATTATTTGATAGAGCAAAATTAATAGCTAATGAAGAAAATTATAGTGGGTGATGCTTTGTGAAGAGAATGTCAAAGCAGCATCCATAACATGGATATATTGTGATTTCTACTGACATTAGCATCTTCTAATGAAGTGAAAAAATAAATTTAATTCAATCAAAAGGTTTATGAATCATTATGTAACATTATTAGTAGATGGAATCCAATCACAGATTAATGTTGAGAAAATGATTGCTACCATTAATTTATTGGATCTAATCATCAGATGCATGTTGAATATGACCATGATTTCCATTTGAGCCCGTTAAACAGACTTATCTTGGGATTGGCTCATTTCTCACTATCCTTCTTTCTCTCTTTCCCCATGAGAATAATTACAAACAGTTATCACAAATATCATGGGATTTTGGCATTCTACCAAGAAATGAGTGTTGCGTGTTTTGATACAAAGGAGTTCTTAGAGGTTATTGAACTTATGTGATGATTATGAAATGAAGTAGTCATTGGTATTAATAAAACTATGTATACGATATTTAACATTGATAGCTTTCTCAATTATTTACAGTTGTTGAGTAGTACTGGTTAAACAACAGCAGGCTTGAGAATTGTAAACCAAACCCTCACATAAAAGAACTAATCCAGATGTCATGAAATATGACTCCAAAAGTAAAATTTGGCTGATAAATGGAGGGTTGAATTATCTGAATCATTTGGTATGCACAAAATAAAATTTATTTTATTTTTTTTATTTACGTGTGTGTGTGTGTGTGTGTGTGTGTGTGTGTGTGTGTGTGATTACATGTGTATGTATAGGTTCATTCAGACCTTTTGCTTCTGCAAACAAATGACAGTCACTTATATCATTTTTTTTTTTTTTTTTTGCATCTGGCTTACAAAATTGAGCCCCAGTCAAAAAGCATTGTGTCTTTAACCACTGAGCAATTTCTTAGCCCAGAACATAATTTTTTTTTCTTTATTAGTTAGTTTTGTATTCAGCAAATACAGTCAGTTTGGTACCATTATTAGGCTCATCTGTGACCTACCCCCTCCCCTTGGACCCTCCTTGTTGAGGTATATGTGTCATGCATTATGCAGTTAGCCCACAGTTATGTGTAAGATAAATGTCTCTGTATATCATGACCCAACATAATTTAAATCACACCTTAAACATTCATGTATTAGGAATCAGGTTTGGCCAAACTATTAAAATTAATTAGTCCTACAAGTCAAGTGAACACTAGAATTTTGTATTTAACATGCATATAGCATATGTTCACTTTGAAATATCCAAAAACCCAGCCCAAACCTATGTTTATAGACTGTGACCCAGGTCATGTGACTTTTAGAAGTGGGGTGGGACGTTTAAGAAGTTAAAAAAAAATGTTTATCTCCTTTAACCTATCCTGATCTCACTCTCCATTGGAGAACCTGTTTTTTTTTTTTAAATTTTTTTTCTTTATTAGTTAGTTTTGTATTCAGCAAATACAGTCAGTTTGGTACCATTATTAGGCTCATCCATGACCTACACCCTCCCCTTGGCCCCTCCTTGTTGAGGTATACGGGTCATGCATTATGGAGTTAGCCCACAGCTATGGGTAAGCTAAGTGTCTCTGCATATCACAACCAAACATGTGGCTCTGACATTCTTTCCGCCCCCTCTTCCGCAAAATTTCCCTGAGCCATGTTGGGTTCAATTTTGGTCTGCTTCAGTGATGAGGTGTTGGAGGCCTCTGAGGCTCTGGCTCTCTGATTTGGTAGGAGTTGATTTTTCTCTGTGCTGATCTCCTTCCCCCTTGTGCTGGTATCCAGTTCATCAGGAAAACAGCCCCCTTGCTTGTTTCTCCAATTTTTCTTAGTTTCAGCCGGGGCCATTTTGAGGTATGATGGGGTGGCTCTCTCCTTAGGATCTACATCTATCTGAAAAAGAGAAGCAGATTCTCCAAAGGAGAGTAAGTTAGCACTAGGACAAATGAGATAACCCTTACCTTTTTTTAATAGAGAATTTAATAGGTGTAGGCCCTCTTGTAGCCCACAATTGATGGTAGCTTGATATTGGAGAGTGGGCTTATGTTTAGATATGGTTCTGACTTGTTTCCCAGCTGCAGCTATGGGTCCCATACCAGTGAGGGGATCAGTTAGCCAAATTGAGAGCAGTTGGTTCCCCACCATGGCTGTGTGCCACTACTGCACTTGTGTGGGCATCACAACAAGTTATTTGCTGCTAAGTAGGTTAGACCATGTGTTTCTTTGACAGATATTGGTCATTTTCCCCCAGTCACCCATGTAGCACCTTCTGGCACTAGACACGCTGACTGTCTGGGGACTGACTGTCTTCCAGCCTCCAGCCATGCCATTCTAATTTGCATGTCAATCACATAAGGTGTCTTCAGCAGTAGGGTCTTACCACTAGCCTTCGGTGGGTCATCAAGTACTCTAACAGAAATCTGTCTGTCTTTTAGGAAACCTTGTAGGACTCTCTGATCAAAAGCTCATTGTGGATGATAGCCCCATGCTGGTTCTGGGAGTTACAGATCAGTGCCCAAGGACAACTATAATATACCAAGACAATAATAGATAGCTGACTCCCTGATAGCAGATTAACTAACCCTCAAATGGCGGCCAGGGTCCAGTTGGACCACATAGGAATTGGTGAGATGATCAAGTGTGCTGCTTCCTGATAACCTGGGCCAGGGTGAAGCAGACAGACACTAAGGATACTCAAAATGCATCAAAGCAGAAATCCAGAAGCTACTGAGAACTCCACACTAAAATAGAATTAAAGCACATTCACCAAGGCTCAGGGAAGTTTATGGAAGAGGGTGTGGAAAGAATATAAGAGCCACAGTGTGAGAAGGAAAATCCAGAGACATAGCCCTCCCTGCAATGACAGACTGCTTTTATCACAACTCATAAACCATAGCTACACGGTAAATACCAGCAATCCCACTAAGGAGGACCCTCAGTGGAGTGGGGTTAGGGAGGAGGGAAATGATGGTACCAACATATAATGTGTCCATACAAAGTTTCTACTTAATAAAAAAATAATCTCCAAACACAATATAGAATTTTCCATTTATTTTTCAAATTATAAAAAAAAAATTAGAATTCTGAAGAGACGTTCATGAAGAGGATATTGGGACATTATTCCCCCTTCTTCCTAGCTATTGTATGTGTGTGGGGAGGGTCCATGTTTATAATTAGAGGCATATACATCCTACAGCATGATTTTGGCCTATTCACCTCATTTGAGGCAGGGTTTCTCACTCTTCTCTTCTTTGCTTGGCTGTCAATGACCTTCTGAGGAAATTCTGTCTCTACTTAGCACCTCCCTTTTCACTGTCAGCTTCAGTCTGCTGAGATTACAGAAGCCTACCTCAGCTTCCACCTTTTTACATGGCATCTGAGCTTTGAACTCAGGTGCTCCAGCTTGTGCAGCAAGCACTTAATGCTCTTAGTCATCTCTACATCCCAGCCTTCCCAGACATCTTGAAGTGATGACTTTCCTCTGCTACGTACTTCCATCATGATATATCATGCTGCTAGGGGACTAAAAGGAAGGGTGCCAAATGAATATGGTTGAACCTTGAAACCATGAGGCAAAAGAAAATTTTCTTCCTCATAAATTATGCATCTCAGATACTTATCACAGTGATAGAAACCTGACTCATACATACATACATGGAAAAAGATGTATACTATAGGGAGGACTTTATCATTTTTGGAAAAGTGGATGTCTTGTTTCTGATAGCATTTTCTAGTGTTTGGAACTGATTATATGCTAAAGGATGAACATTCAGTTTCTACCTAGGGATATTCTGGGATGGTCAAGATTTCTTGCAAATCATCTTGACCTTTATTTGTTTTAATTTTTGTTTATTAATTTGAGAGCGAGAGTGAGAGCGAGAGAGAGAGAGAGATTGTGAGAGAGAGAATGGGCACACCAGAGCCTCCAGCTGCTGTAAATGAACTCCAGATGCATGTGCCACCCTGGTGCATCTGGCTTACATGGGTCCTGGGGAATTGAATCTAGAACCGGGGTCCTTAGGCTTCACAGGCAAGCGCTTAAAACCACTAAGCCATCTCTTCAGCACTCTTCTTGACATTTGAATCACTTGTTTATTATTCATCTCCTTGATAATTTCTTTCCATGGCTTATGCATGTCTAAAGGTTCCCAGCATTTTGAACATAAAATGGAAGTCAACAATTACATTTTCATTTTGGTAGAGTTTCACTATGAAATCAAGTCAACTACAGGTAGATTCACTGTGGCTATAGACAGTATAATTATAATGTCTTTCTATTCCATTTCCAGTTTTGGCTTTCTATTGAGTGACCATGAAATTGTCACCATGGAACATGTTGAAGATCCTTCAAGGATTTACAAACATCGTTTAAAAACTATCAGGGAGGTTCTACAGCTTGAACCTATTTAAGCTATTCTAAGTACTGAAATGAGGATGGAAAGCGATATGAGGGAAGCATTTGCCTGAGTGTTCTGAGCTCTTGATCACTTAGAGAAATTGAGAACACATTATTAGATATTCTGATACTCATATTCAGTGACACTTAAGAAATATATACATGAAGATTTGAGTTTAGAACTGCTATTTTGTGTGTATTAGATACATAAAAAATAAAGAACGAAGAAATCTAGTTATCACATTGTTACCTGAGTCATGAACTTGGATGGATGCAATTCAGATCTCCTAACCCTTAGGTTGAAAAGAAGTAATTTACTTGCTAGGGATAAGATTCAGAAGTAGAAAGTAGTGCAATTATGAAATATAAGAAAGTAACTGGAAATTCTAGAAGCTCAACAGAACCTGACTT
The DNA here is from genome assembly GCA_036346955.1 of Dipus sagitta. Taxonomy (NCBI): domain Eukaryota; kingdom Metazoa; phylum Chordata; class Mammalia; order Rodentia; family Dipodidae; genus Dipus; species Dipus sagitta. The sequence continues at coordinate 101,922,995 of CM070774.1, read as the reverse complement.
TAGATTTCAAAAACGAAAGATCGTTATTTACAGAGATAGCTAGGAATCTCAGAGTTAATCGTTATTTATTCTCTACTTGATACAAGCTATCTAGTATAAAAGATGACATTAGAAACTTTTCTGTCTCCTTTCAATTTTTATTTGTCTTGCAGTTTTAGCTCCACTTATCTCTGTTTCATTTTTGTATTTCCCTCATTCTCCCTTGCTACAAACACGATTATGTCATATAACAAGAATGAAGGTCATTGTGATGGTTTATATTGATTGGAAACAGGACGGGACCTAGAATCACTTGTGAGAAATTACCTAGATTAGCTTAATTGGGGTGTGAAGATCCACTTAACTATGGCCATCACTGTTCCATAAGCTGAGTCCTGGACTAAATAAAAATGAGGATACCACCTGAGCAACAGCGTTCATCACTCATTGCTTTCTTGCTGTGGATGGAACATGACCAGGTGCCTCAAGTTCCTGCTACCATGCCTTCCCCTCCATGATAGAGTGCAACCTTAAACTGAAAGCTGAAATAAATCCTTCCTCCTTAAGTTGCTTCTAGTAAGGTATTTGTTCACAGAAAAGAGAAAGTAGTACAGACATCAATACAAACTTGTAGTACATTACCCTGAAAGATGACACTATTTTCTTTTCCTAAAAGCATTTACCCAATCATGCAGAAGCTCCCACATTATCTACCATTTGGACTCATAGCTATTTCCAGAGCAACTAATTTGTAGTAAGAAGTACCATAATCCAGCTGTCTATTATTCCTACCAGGGACTTAGAGATGTTCAGAAAATTTTAGTTTTGCAAAAACTAATGAGAAGGAGGATAGGCAGTTTCCAGGTTAACAATGAATTGGATACAAAGACAAAAGTTGTCTAATTCTAATATTAATGTACAATGTTCCTTATTAGTGATCATCTGTAAGGCAATACATAAATTTAGCTGGCAAGGTGTATGTTGATAATGATTGCCTTTGGATCTTTCACTGAAAATGATAAGTCCCCTTCCAACTAGGGTTCCTTTGTTTATGAGAGAGAGAGAGAGAGAGAGAGAGAGGAGAGAGAGAGAGAGAGAGAGAGAGAGAGAGAATGGGCTGCCACAGCCTGTAGCCGCTGCAAACGAACTCTAAATGCATGTGCTACCTTGTGTATCTGGCTTACATGGAACATGGAATATTGAACCTGGGTATTCAGGCTTTGAAGGCAAGCACCTTAACCACTAAGTCTTCTCTCCAGCCCGAGGATTCTTTTTGAAGGAAAGGTTGAGACGAGACTCCAGGTTTCATTTGATGTCACAAAGATGTTTATCTCATTAGCTCTACCTTATGTCAAGATGTTCTCTGTAGATACTCTCACCAGACAGAAACCTGTTTCTTACCCCTTTATCTCCCTGAAACAGCTGCACGAAAGCAAGGTTTTTATCTCACATTTATCTAATTCATATGTCTTTCTAGGGCTAATAAAATTTAGCAGCTGGAGAAACTCATATAGTTTCTGGTTGGCAGTTATGACAGCAGTGTTTTCCAACTGCCTTCTTACTATAGAATGTGTAAATATAGAAACAACTGGATATCTGCTCTTCTTTTCTCTCCAAGGTTTGATAATCACAAGAAGAGTATTTAGTAATTTTGAATACAACTAGATTTTGAAAAGTCTATGAAAATATACAGTCTTGCTAGATGTTAGCATGACCCTATTTGACTTTGTGCTTTTTATAACAATTGCAGATGAAAGGATTTTTTTGAAAACTTAACTCCTTTTGAAGTATGCTATGACATTTTTTTCACTAGTATAAGGGATATGAATATTTTAATGTGCAATACAATAAATATTTTTGTCCTAGAATGAATAAATATCTGCAATTATAAATACTTGTGTACATGTATTCTCTCATGAATACTTTCAAAAGGAAACTGGATATTTTACAAATATAAAAGTAAAAATAGGTCTCTAATGTTAGACATCAATTACCTAGTATGCTTCTACATATACTTAGCAGTTTGAAAACTGCAGTTTTCTCAGCCAGACTAGTTGTTTAGCCAATGATATGCACTGGGCACAGTTTGTGCACTGGACTCTAAGGGTTTTGTTTTTCAACATAGATACTGCCTTATGAGCTTTTCATCTTCTATTTCTACATGACGTATTTATTGTGGGTCTGAAATGACCTCCACTTGCCTCTCACTGCAAATTCTAGATGTGAAGGATTTTGTCTTCATAGCAGTGTTTCATAAACTCAGCAGACATTCTGTAGCACCCATTTCATTCTGTTACAGGGTTTATAATATTCAATGTAGGACGTGGGCTCAGTAAATTGTTGATAAAATGTCTGTATCAACTATATAAACAACAGGTTCCGATGGGTATATACATTATAGAATGTATAAATCAAGCTAATTAGCTTATTTAGTACCCCACTATTTTATATAGTGATAAAATATAAAAAATTATAATAGAGAATAGAGAATTTCAAGTACATAATATACTGCTCTGAATTTGCTTTTCCTGTCTAACTTAAATTTTGTATCCTTTCACTAACATGTTCTCAATCTTTGTCTATTCCATCCTCTTGTAAGTGCCATCTACTCTACTACTGTGAATTTTTTTTCAGGTTCTCCATAGAAGTGAGATCATGCAAGAAATTTTACTGTGCAAAGGTTATTTCACTTAACATAATGTTTTCTGTGTTCATAATGATATCATAAATTACATGATTACTTTTTTAAAAAAGTACCTTTGTGGGGGTGTATATTTATTTATCCACCCATCCAGTGATGGAAACAGATGGTTTGATTCTATGTATTAGCTTTTGCAAATAGGCTGTTATGACACAGGGGTACAGGTATCTGTTTGAGATATGGATTTATACCCAGCCATAGATAATTGGATCACATGATAATTCTATTGTAATCAATTTTCATTTTGCTTTTCATAATGTCTGTAGTCATTTAAATTCTCATCAATAACATTCAAAGGATGGCTGGAGGGATGGGATTTGAACTCCAGAGACTTGTTGCTAGTTAGAATTATCAGACTTGGAGATTTGTCACTAACTAGAGTTGTTGGACTTAAAGCTACAGAGTTTGAGGTTTGCCTTGTTTAAATCTTGTGTTGGTTGAATATTTCTTTGCTATGCCCAATGCCATCTTTTGCAATGTGAATGTTTATTCTGTGCCATTATGAGTTGTGGGGGGATATTTTAGTATTATGGCTCAGTTAAAAGACCTTAGACTATGGAAATATTTGAACATCATTAGGATTGTGAAAAATAATGGGGACTTTTAAAGTTGGATGAATGCATTACATTTTACATTATGTATGGTTATCAGTTTATGGAAGCCAGGGGCAAAATGTGGTGATTTGATTCAGGTGTCCCCCATAAACTTAGGTGCTCTGAATGCTAGATTCCCAGCTGCTGGAGATTTGGAAATTAACACCTCCTGGAGGCAGTGTATTATTCGGGGCAGGCTTATGGGCATTATAACTACTGTCCCTATGCCAGTATTTTGCACACTCTTCTTTTGCTATTGTCCACCTTAGGTTGTCTAGGGGCTGATGTCCAGCTGATGCTTATGCTATCATTTTTCCTGCCATTGTGGAGCATCCCCTCAAGTGTGTAAGTCAAAATAAACCTTGTTTTGCCACAAGCTGTTCTTGGTTGGGTGATTTCTGCCAGAAATGCAAACCTGACTGCAACACTCTACAAATGTATCTATTATTACCTCTGAAAAGTATGCTCCATGTGAATGAGGATTTAGATTTTACTTGTTGTTGTAGTCCAAACACCTGGAATACTCTAAGAGTGAACAAAAGTCAAATAACTATATATATATATATATATATATATATATATATATATATATGTATATGTATTTGTATATATTGAAATGCCTTGAACTTATAGGTATAGGCAACAACTTTCTGAGCTAGACTCTAATAGCACAGGAATTAGCCCCAAAATACAATAAATGGAACTACATGAAATTAAAAGGCGTCTGTGCAAAGGAAACTATCAGCAAAACAGACAGCCTATGGAATGGGAAAAAATCTTTTCCATCCATACCTCCAACAAGGAGTTGATATCCAGAATAAAGAACTGCAAAAATTAAATACTAAAAAGAAAAGAAATACCTTCTAATCAATAATAGAATAACAAAATGAACAGATGATTCTCAAAAGAAGAAAAACATCTAGCCAATAAATATTGAAAAAGTATTCCACATATTTAGCCACATTATGGAAATATAAATTCAAACCATTCAAATTTTAACTTACTCCAGTCAGAATGGATTTCATCAAGAAAACAAAATACAAATGCTGACAAGGTTGTGGGTAAAGGGGAACCTTTACTGACTGTTGGTCAGAGTGTAAACTAGTTCACACACTGTGGAAATCAGTGTGGAGATATCTCACAAAGCTAAAAACGGAATTACCATGTCACCCAGATATGCCAATCCTGAATATATACCCAAATAATTCCAAATAACTATTATACAGACATTTGCCCACATATGTTCATTGCTGCTTTATTCATATTAGCTAAGAAATAGAATCAAACTAGATATTCATCAACTGATGAATGGATAATGAAAATGTAGTATATTCACAATAGGATTTTATTCAGCTGTAAAGAAATTATTTACCAGAAAATGGATGGAACTGGAAAAAACATTATACTGAAGTAAATAAGGTAACCCAGACCCAGGAAGACAACAATCACATGATGATTTTAATTTCTGGATTTTACCTTTTAATGTATCTATATATATTAATAGATTACTAGAGTGGACATAGTCTATAAAGCTAGAGAAGAGATCCCAGAAGGGAAATAAGGAGTATTGAGAAGGGTCAAAGGCAAGAAGAGTCTGGCAATATGAAAGCAGAAGGGGGGCTGGGCAGTGGTCAGAGGAAAGGAGGGAGGGGGAGTTGAGGGAAGAGGGTAAGTGAAACAAAATGTTTTGGAAAGCACCACAGTGAAACCTAAATCTTTACATAGCAATAAAACAAGTTAAAAAGTTATAACAGGGCTGGGGAGATGGCTTAGCCATTAAAGACATTTGAATGCATAGACTACTGGCCCTTGTTCAATTTCCCAGCACCTATTCAAAGCCAGATGCAAGGTGACACATGCATCTGTGATCTCAATATTCCATTAACAATGGGAGGTAGAGCCAAGAGAATCTGAGACTCACAAGCCAGCTAGTCCAACCTTCACTTGCAGTGTGGCAATTAAGTTGCAGTAGCAAGAGACTTTGGCTCAAAGAAGGCAGAGCAGAGACAGTGGAAGTTGTCCTCTGACCTGCACATAAGCACTATAACATGCATGCCCCTCCAAACAAATAAATACAATTAAAAATGAACCATAAATTTTAATACTATTTTTAATCAGTGAATTAATATAATTAATAAAAGAATACTAAAACTTGGGATAGATATTTTCTGACCTATCTTTATTTACTTTTATCCAGGATAGTCTTATAAAAAATAGCTTTGATTTCTATATGTAACCAAGATGAGAAAGAAAGATACCACAATTTCTGATCTGCAGAGTTGTAGTTCAAGGGTAACTCATTATGGCTTACTATATGGGGCACAAGCTTCATGGGGTGAAAGCCCACAGACAAACTCTAGACGTGATTAATGTGGATCACCTATTACACACAACCAGCAATTTATTATAACTCCAGTGTGCAATTTTGCTGAGTCGTTGCAATTATCCCAGTGGGTGATAAATCACAGGAGTAATTAAAATGGCCCCTCAAAGAGCTCAGGAGACATCTTATATTCAACCCCACATCCAATTACCTGAAAGAAATTACCAACTCATATTTAGAATCATAAAAATGGTACATAAAAACTCATATGATACCTTATTTTTTCCTTTGATTTTTATCCTACCTCTTTTTCATGACCTTTGTTCAAGAACATGACAGCATAAAATGACATACAATAAAGTTTGGCACTAGCTGGCAAAGAAATACCCCTTTCAGATATAAACATACTCCTTTAAAACTTGAAAATAAAACTTTAATCTGATTATCAGACTTTTAAGTGAGCTCAATGTTTTCTAAGTCACTAGACATTAAAGGAGAGATGCATACTGGTATTAGTGTTTGGTGTAAGAAAGTCTATGAGGGTAGAACATTGGAGGAAATTCTGATAATGGTGTAATGCTCTACAATTTCAAAGTCTTCTTCTAAATTTATTTCTAAGTATGCCACTCTTTTGTGTCTTCCTGGTTTCTTCCATAAGCACTGGAAAGTCCCCTAAATCATATGCTTACCCCCAATAAGAGCCCATTGGCTTATGTTCCTTTTCAGATCACAAATTCTTCTTTGCTATGGAGGATTGGTAAAAGTATTTATGACTTTATTTTCTAATCTATACAATTTACTAAGGTTCATCCATTTTCTGTTTTCTTTGCTAAGAATTGTTTGGGTATATGGGACAAGAAAGAAAAGCAGAAGTTTGTAGGTATAGTGTGTGGAGCGTTTGCCTAGCATATGTTGCCTAAGTTTCATCCCTTATGATGGGGGGTGGGTGGGGAGAGAAATAAGCCATCCTTATTGTAACATTTTTTCATTTTGTCCATCATTGGCTCACTCTTTGATATGTTGATTATTTATCTTCCCTATCTCCTATCTGTGCCTATCTGCTTACTACCTCTCTGCAAGCAAATGAGAAAGAAATTAAAGGAAATATTTTATCATGCCAAAGTCTCACTATAAGAATAGTGAAAATATCTATTAAAAGTTTTAAAAAAACATGAATAAGTGCTCTTTGAGATACTGAAGTATTGTATTTATAGAAAATACTAAGTAATTTTTTTCCTACAAAACATTCTACACTGACATAAAACACCCCAAGAATTTCATAAAATTATTTCTGTACACTTCTCCTGGAATATTTTTAGGTACTTCAAGCCTCCTTTCTTCCCCTTTGTTCTGTGTCCTTTTTCATTCTACTTTGTCTATTTTTGGTTTTACATTGAAGATTCTTATAAGAAATTTCTTCCTACTTTGCAATTTAATTTATCAAGGCCAATTAAACACTTTCATTGTTAAAAAAGAAATTAGAGGTCATCTAAAGTAGAGAAAAGTAAAAGACAATAGGTAACTCTTTGAAATCTATTTTCTGTGTACGGATTATTCATACTTGAAAAAAAAACATATAACAGGGGTCTTAGGTAAGTAAATAATCTTTACTTAGAAAGTAAAAATTGTATAAACAGCTTGAAATATCCAAACTGAAACTATGAGCCAGTTTCTAAGGCCGATGATTACTTTTTCCCACAAATAACTCATCTCAAAAGTTTATCTGCAGAGTGCTAGGATTAAAGGCGTGCACCACCACACCCAGCCCAAGATCTCAAAACTTTAATTTTGACTCCAAATCCAGGGCTGTTTGTCTCATATACATGTCCATTCTTTGTTGTTGTTTAATTTTGTTTATTTATTTGAGAGCGACAGACAGAGAGAGAAAGGGAGAGAATGGGTATGCCAGGGCTTCCAGCCACTGCAAACAAACTCCAGATGCATGTGCCCCCTTGTGAATCTGGCTAATGTGAGTCCTGCGGAATCGAGCCTTGAACCAGGGTCCTTAGGCTTCACAGGCAAGCACCTAACTGCTAAGCCATCTCTTCAGCCCCTACATGTCCATTCTTGACGTGAAGAAACTACTGTGCACAATAAGATAGCAACACTTTGCTGAATTAACACAGATAGAATGCAATAGTAGTTGCTTTGCATTGCCTAGATTTAAGGTAATTAATTATGTGCAAAGGAGTTGATCCACAGTGGAATAAATTAATACTGACCGGTTTTTGTCCAACTCTTTGCTCATTCCTTCACACAATTTGACAACAGGAAAATTATTTGGTTTCTATGGATCTTAGCTTATTACTTTATATCTTCTGAAAGGTGTTAGAGTGAACCATCAAGTGTGAATGTTTCTTAGTACCTGCTGTGAGTTGGGCACTACAGTTTGTACTAAGATCAAAAAAAGTGAAAACCTACAATGCCCTGCAAGTATGTAAAAACTGATTGATGAAAGTGGATTGGATGAACTTCAAAGTCTCTTCAGAATATTTCTAGAACCTAATGGATTGCAAAATCTCATGATGCTGTTCATCACTGGTAGCTCAGACAGACTCTAAGGATGTTACATCAACTCTAATTGGAGAATTGTCACCAATACAAATCTCACGCAAAAACAAATGAATATCCACTGGAATCCATTTTAGGTATTAATCCTATCTACTTTGCCAAGCCAGTAATACAAGAAAGAAGGCTCTATAGATGATGAAAACACACTGTGCAATGGAGCAGGAATAAATAGAGAGAAAGGATTCTCTTTCCCACATTAAGAAGAAGATTCTTATCAAAATCCTTTTAAGCTGATTTCTATCATGAATTTCTCTGATATTGCTTTTGCTTTTCCATATAGCAGTGTTTGGAGTTAGGACCCAGTCTTTTCCACAGTCTTAGAATTGATACCTAGCATTTGTCATTTTAGTTTCCTACAGCCACTTTTAATCAGAAATGTTTCACTGTGGCTCCATAGGGACAATATAGAATGCAGTACTTCCATAATAGGAATGAGAAGCATAATTTAAAGTCTGATGAGGTTGGTTTTCATGAAGTAACAGCAATAAAGGGAATGTCTATAGATATGTATAGAGTGTGTGTGTGTGTGTGTGTGTGTGTGTTTTGCTGTAACTGAGCATGCCTATAATCCTAGCACAAGGCTGAAGCAAGAGGATTACCACAAATTCAAGATCAACTTGTGCTACATAGTAAGATCTAGTGAGCTAGAACCTGTCTCAAGAACAAAAACAAAAAATCAACATTTAGGGCTGTAGGATAGGTATTCAGAAACGTCAAAGAACACAGAATTTTTATTGTCCTCTGCCAAACAAACAGGTCTTTCTTTGCCAGATGGAGCCAGTAGTTTTCCCCTAGGTGTGAAATGGACTTCAGAGATCAGAGTCTTATCTGTCCAAGGTTGGAATGTACAGTTTGACTTTGCCAACCACAAATCTTCCCTATTAAATATATATATTTAATAATATCAGCAATCAAAGAGCCATAAACAGTGAAAGGCAGAAATGCAGTGCATAGTTTTGAAGGGAACACTCTGTTTTCTTAATGTTTTGAAATATTGGTATAATCATATCAATACCAATATTTTAATTAAGGACATAAATGTAATTCTATTTTTGTTGAAGGCAGGCAGACCAGACATTAGATGTGGAAGTCAGTGAAAGACAGATCCCACCTACTGTTTCTGTGGTAACCTTAGAAAGGGAAACATCTCAACTATCCCCACAGGAAAAAGACAGTTTCTCCTGCACATAGGAACACAGGTCTCTTGTCCTCAGCAGAGTCTGTCATTCACTCATCTGGCCAAAAGACCAACCCTCACCTATAGATATGCTAAGGAAATGGGAGAAATAGTTATCCCCTTAAAGAAATAAACTACTATACTCCTTCAAATCACCTCACTCCAGGTAACTGATTACAGAATCACTGCTAAGCATGCCCACTTTTTAAAGCTCTAACTCAAAAAGAATAGTTTTCCTCCCCACTCCTCTTTCTTTTCTTTAGATACTAGCAGAAACGCTAAGCATGCTTGCTCTGACACTTTGGACACTTTACACTAGTCTCATAGCTCCAAACCCATTCACCTCTCTCCCTACCACATGGCCAAACCTCAACAGCTTCCTTCCTTGACTGAGCATTAGCCTATATCTCCAACAAGGCCCTTCTACTGGGTGAGTCCCTGTATGCCAAGATTATAAGCATAAAGGCCCCAGATAACATTCTTTCTCTTTCTTTTTCTGTTCCCTTTTCCTGAGGTAAAGGTGTGTGTTTTCTGATCTAAATCTGTGCTGTGATCTCTTACTGTCTTTTCTCCCTCTACAAGTACCTCTCCCTCTAGTCTGCTTTCCTGAAGTAAGGTGTGTTCTCTGTGTCTGCATTTCTGACTCTATCTTGCTCTGTCTTTGCCTCAGCTTCCCATCTGCTTCCTATTCTACACACATCTTTCCTCTTTATTACGTTCTCTCTCTCATCACCTTTACTCCTAGCCCCTTGCCACTGCTAATCTACCAATGCACATGGTTGCTTCTGGGCTGACAGAGCTACTAATTCTCCAGGTGCTTTACCCCTTCGCCTTTTCCTTAAAATCCTCCTTCTCACCTGCTAGTAATAAATTCCCTATCTCCAAGAAAAGGATGTGGTCTCAGTCTTCTAAGTTGAACCCTAACTTCTTGCCACCATCATTATATACCCGGCCTCTAACCCAAACCCAGGCTCCTTATCTGGCAATTCTCTCTTTAAGAAATACACAGCCTTACCCACCTGGGCTGGAGAAATAGATCAGCAGTTAAAAGGCTTGCTTGTAAGGCCTAATGGTCTGGGTTTGATTCCCTAGTGCCCAGGTGTTTCTGGAGTTCCTTTGCAGTGGCTAGAGGCCCTGGTGAGCTTCAGTGAGACTTTGAATTCCATCTCTATATAGAGTCAACAGGTGGTGGCTGGGAAGAAGTTGTGCACCCTCTTGCTACCAGCTAGGGTTGGGTTTGTTTCCTCTACCAACTCAAGAATCAAATGGCAGGAAAGGTTTGAAAGTAAAGCATAGCAAATATTTATTAATAGAGAGAAAGAGGGGGCTGGAGAGACGGCTTAGTGGTTAAGGCACATGCCTGCGAAGCCCAAGGACCCAGGTTCAATTCTCCAGGTCCCATGTAAGCCAGATGCACATCGGTAGTGCATGCGTTTGGAGTTCGTTTGCAGCGGCTAGAGGCCCTGGTGCACCCATTCTCTCTCTCTCTCTCTCTCTCTCTCTCTCTCTCTCTCTCTTTCTCTCTGTCTCTCTCTCACCCTCTCTCTAGTACATAAATAAATAAATAAAAATAAATCTTTGAAAGAGAGAGAGAGAGAGAAAGAAGGCACTGCTCATGTAAAATAAGAGGGGTTCAAAACAGATAATTTGCCTAGTGACTCTAAACCAGATTTTCTACAGAAAGGAGGGGAGGAAAAGAGATCTAGGGAGGAAGTCAGGGTTAAGGGGAAAGAAGTCAGTGAATGGAAGTCCTTTAGAAAACAAAAGATAAGAAAAAACCACATCCTATCCTCCTTACAGATTCAATACAATTCTTGCTTTTACTTTTGGTGCAATGCCAAGTCTCAACTATCTCACTCTCAGCTCAAGTGCAGAAATATTTAGTCAAGTACCATAATAACAGGTAAGGATTACAAAATCCCTGACATAGTCTGGACATGTAAACAAGGAGAAAAGAAAGAAACTCTCTTTGAAATCCCCATTACCAAAACCTTAAGTAGCACTTGAAACCCTACCCCAGTTAGAACATGTCCAAGTGGTGTTGGGAGAGATAATGGGATAAGAGAGTTCTGGGATTCTTATAGGGTTTTGGTGACAGAATATTTTAAATATACTTAATGTGACTAAGGAAAATAATGGTGATTTGTATTTAGTTTTAATTAACTTAAAATTGTCACAAACAGACAGTAGTATTGGAGAACATAAAAATAATCAGTGAGATATTAAAGAAGTCTTAGTGAATTCAATTTTGTAAGCCTTAAAGTATGAATATAAGTTGGCCAGAAATCTAGAAACCAGAAGAAATCTTTAACTCACAAATATATGAATCATAGCAACAGCAATTCTTAAATTAGAGCCTGGTTATATAATAAAGAAATAGCATGATCAAATTTTAGCTCCAAGTAAAAGCACACATGACAGGGGCTGGAGAGATGGCTTAGTGGTCAAGGCACTTGCAGTTAAGGACTCATGTTGGACTCTCCAGACCCCGCATAAGCCAGAGACACAGAGCGACACAAGCACACAAGGTCACACATACTCACAACGGGGCTCATATGTCTGGAGTTCAATTGAGTGGCTGGAGGCCTTGTTGTGCCAATTCTCTATCTCTCTCCCTTGCTCTCGCTCTCTTGCATAACAAAAAGGCCAGACTGACTATTGGGCTTGCCTCAAAAAAAATTTATTAAGTACATGACAAGTAAATTACATTTTGAACCTCAGCTCTCACATATACGAGAAAGTTAATATCATATAAATGATTTCAGTTCTGAAAAGTGGTATCATCTATTTACTATTTTAATATTTCTGAAGTAATAGTATGGGAGCTTGGGGTGTCTTTGTGAGTGACATAGTCAGTTTTGGCTCTTGGCTGGGATATGACTCAGGAGTTAGGGTGCCCTGGTGTTTATAGCCATACAAAACTTCTACTGAGTCCATGGCCTGTGGGTTCTTGTCTTATGTTTGATGAATGAAATCCACAGACTGCAGAGGGCGAAGTTTAGAAAGATTTTATTATAGAATTTAAGAGAAAGAAGGAAGGCAAGGCTCCATTCTGTAAGGCAGGAGGGGGTACTGGAGGTGGGAAAGCCTACCTGGTAACTCTACTTGGAGTCCTTTATTGGAATTCCCTGGATGGCAGCTGAGCTGGTCAGTTCAGGCCCACTCCTGTTGTCCTGATGCTTCTTGGAAGGGGGTAGACTTTCAGGCCTCTTCCAGAAAGAAGAAAATCTCATCTTGGAGGGGATGATATTAGCTTGTAGAAAATGGGCTACTCTGCTTTTCTAGTAATGGAGAGATGAGCCCTCCTGACATTTCTGGCCTCCTGGAAGGCTGGAGCTCTGATCAATCCTTTGGGGGGGGGGGCAGAGGTAAGGAAAACACACACACACACACACACACACACACACACACACACACACACTCCCCCTCACAATCTGGAGGACATATCTCATCCTACATACTTGACTTTTCTCTTAAGCCACTTTTAGTTTACTTTCAAGTGGGCCCTATTATCCATAAACTGCTTCAGTCAGATTTCATTTGTTAAACAATAATCCCCACAGAACTGAGAAAACAATTCACCTTCTATTACGTAATCTCAACCAGAGGGGAAAATTGTTCCTCCACTGCAACCTGTGTTAGTTGTATTATTTATGTTGGTGAAAACCTGCTTTAATTGTCTTTATATTCAGGTTTGAATGTGGAGCTCTAATCCTTTTGATGAAGAATAGAGGACAGAAATTAGCTGGGCAGTTGAGGAAAGCAGGGCCCCCCAAAACAATGTATTGATTATTTTCCTCTTAGCTAAAAGTGGGAAAAGTCCTGAAGCCTGTAAGAGGGTAACTATCTCTTCAATATTTATTCTCCTTATAAGAATCATCACAGCCTCCACCTTGCTGGTGGTCAGAAATGTCAGAATTGTCTAATTTCTCCTTATCTCTTCCCTAAAGGAGAACCCCTTCCCTGGAATCCAGAGGTAAGCTTGTGGCTAACAACAATACAAGGCACCTAGATACCTGGCCTGGGAATGGTATTGACCAGCTGAATCCCCCATGAGTGAAGTTTTATTCCAATAGGAAACCTAGATCTGAGTCATAATGTGGATTGCCTTGTCAAAACCCCTTTTGCTATAGAAGAGATCTGTCTTCTTTCCTTCTCTTAAGCTGTATAACAAAATCTTTCTAAAGTCCACCATCTATGGTCCATGGATTTCATTCTTTTACTTGATATGACAAGAACCTGGAGGCAACTGATTCAGTGGAATTTTTTTTTTTTTTGAGGAAAAAGATGTTTATTTTGGCTTATAGGCTCCAGGGGATGCTCCACAATGGCAGAGGAAACAACAGCATGAGCAGAGGGTGGACATCACCCCTGACCCACGTCAGGTGGACAACAGGAATAGGAGAATGTGCCAAACACTGGCAAGGGGAAACTGGCTATAACACCCATAAGCCCACCCCCAACAATATACTGACTCCTGGACATGATAATTCCCAAATCTCCACCAGCTGGAAACCTGGCATTCAGAACACCAAAGTTTATGGGGGGCACCTGATTCAAAACACCACAACAAGTATTAAAAAATGTACATGAACTCCAATTTTGATAGGCAATGTGATACAGAGATTAACATGAAGTAAACAAGATGAGTAACTTCCCACTTAACATTTCTATAATTCCATCTCATTGAAAATGCAGATTTTAAAATATACTAACTAAAGAAATAGGTGAATTCCATACCCCATAAAATTGATATTTAGGGTTCTGTTTTGGTCCACTTCCTTGTTTGATTTTTCTGGTTTATAACTATGTTCCTCTTTTTATTTTTTTTATTTTTATTTATTTATTTATTTATTTTTCTTTATTAGTTAGTTTTGTATTCAGCAAATACAGTCAGTTTGATACCATTATTAGGCTCATCTGTGACCTACCCCCTCCCCTTGGCCCCTCCTTGTTGAGGTATACGGATCATGCATTGTGGAGTTAGCCCACAGTTATGGGTAAGCTAAATGTCTCTGCATATCATGACCAAACATCTGGCTCTGACATTCTTTCTGCCCCCTCTTCCGCAAAATTTCCCTGAGCCATGTTGGGTTCATTTTTGGTCTGCTTCAGTGATGAGGTGTTGGGGGCCTCTGAGGCTCTGGCCCTCTGATTTGGTAGGAGTTGATTTTTCTCTGTGCTGATCTCCTTGCCCCTTGTGCTGGTATCCAGTTCATAAGGAAAACAGCCCCCTTGGTCGTTTCTCCAATTTTACTTAGTTTCAGCTGGGGCCCTTTTGAGGTATGATGGGGTGGCTCTCTCATTGGGATCTACATCTATCTGAAAAAGAGAAGCAGATTCTCCAACGGAGAGTAAGTTAGCATCAGGACAAATGAGATAACCTTTTTTTTTTTTTTTTATAGAGAATTTAGTAGGTGTAGGCCCTCTTGTAGCCCACAATTGATGGTAGCTTGATATTGGCGAGTGGGCTTATATTTGGATATGGTTCTGACTTGTTTCCCAGCTCCAGCTATGGGTCCCATACCAGTGAGGGGATCAGTTAGCCAAATTGAGAGCAGTTGGTTCCCCACCATGGCTGTGTGCTGCTATTGCACATGTGTGGGCATCACAACAAGTTATTTGCTGCTAAGTAGGTTAGACCATGCATTTCTTGGTCAGATATTGGTCATTTTCCCCCAGTCGCCCTTGTAGCACCTTCTGGCACTAGACATGCTGACTTTCTGGGGACTGACTCTCTTCCAACTTCCAGCCATGCCATTCTAATTTGCATGTCAATCACATAAGGTGTCTTCAGCAGTAGGGTCTTACCACTAGCCTTTGTGGGTCATCAAGTACCGTGACAGAAATCTTTCTGACTTTTAGGAAACCTTGTAGGTCTCTCTGATCAAAAGCTCATTGTGGATGATAGCCCCATGCTGGTTCTGGGAGTTACAGGTCAGTGCCCACTAAGAAAATGAGGAAAAAGATACCTAACATACAAGAATTAGAGATAAGAGAGAGAGAGAGAGGGAGAGGTGAAGTGAGGGAGGGAAGATGTAGAAGATTAGGGTTAGTCTTGATCTTACCCTCTCCAGTGTCTTGTGGCTCTGGTGTTCCCTGTAAGGGCCTGGTGAAGGATCAGCCATTTGGTCTGTCTTTTAGTAAGTAGAAAATTATGGCACCATTGCCATTTGGATCTAGATTTGTGTTTCCCACCCCTTTGATGCCCTCCCCAGCCTCCCCTGCCATCCTAGTGTCTAGTCTAGGAGATGCTTGCTGGGTATGTAAGGTAGATTCAGGTTAGGTGCTGTAGATGAGTGAGACTATGTGGCGATTTTTTTTTTTTTTTCTGTGATTGGGTAAGTTCACTGAGAATGATCTGTTCCAGGTTCAACCATTTTTCCTCAAATTTCATTGTGTCATTTTTTCTTACTGCTATATAGAATTCCATTGTGTAGATATACCACATCTTAGTTATCCATTCTTCTAGTGATGGACATCTGGGTTGATTCCAGCATTTAGCTATTACAAATTGAGCCGCTATAAACATGTCTGAGCAAATCTCTCTAGCCTGTGGTTTGAAGGTTTTAGGGTAGATGCCCAGTAAGGGAATAACTGGGTCTGTTGGTATCTCTATGCTCAGCTTTTTCAGAAGTCTCCATATTGCTTTCCAAAGTGGTTGTACCATCCCACATTCCCACCAACAGTGGATGATTGTTCCTACTTCTCCACATCCTTGCCAGCATTTATTTTTATTTGATTTTTTGATGTTTGCTATCCTTATTGGGGTAAGGTGGAATCTCATAGTTGTTTTAATTTGCATTTCTGTGATGATTAGGGATGATGAACATTTTCTTAAGTGTATGTTTGCCATTTCTATTTCTTCCTCTGTAAACTGCCTGTTCAGCTCTTTGCCCTATTTTGTGAGTGGGGTGTTTGACTTCTTAATGTTTAGATTTTTGAGTTCTTTGTAGATTCTAGAGATTAGTCCTCTATCAGTGGGATAACCTGCAAATATTTTCTCCCATTCTGTGGCGCTCAGTAAGTGGGCGAGTGGATGAGAGTGCGGAGCAGTCTAAGCTTCCGCACGCAGGGAACAATCGGCTCGCGGTGGCAGCAGCGGTGGCCAGCACAGCAGTGGCGGCAGCGGCGGTACTGTGAACACGGCGGTTATTTGGGGTGAGGGGTGGGCAACCCACCCACGAGGGGATCCGCGATTCCCTGTTCCCCCATCTCTGTTCCCTCCCAGATTTCTCTCCCCTTAAAGCCACTATGTACCCTTAATATCTTGCCTTTCTTTCCCCGGGATTTACAGCGCAGCTAGGCGGTCGCCATCTTGGCTGGAAGTTCAGTGGAAATTTTGTGTGTCATTGTGTACTGCACCCTAACTCCTGAGCTTAAAGCCCAGCCAAGAACAAAGAATGGCTTAGTTGTTCTCAAAGCCATCCAAAAATCCCACATTCTGTCTTGAAAAAAATTCCCTAATATTAATATTAATTATTTATACAAACTATCATGGTAAATCTTGATACTTGGACACTGGTCATCTTTCTGTTAAATATGTCAAAATGATTCCCAAGAGAAGTCTTTTGAGTTTCAGAAGGAAAAAGAGTAAAGCTGCCTATAAGTTTAATGAAACAGTAAATTGTTAAATCTATATAGTAGTGTTAACACTGACAGAGATAAAAGCTCTTGATAAGTAGCTAAACAGACATTTAGCAGACTTGGAGGTCAGTGAAGTAGAAAACCTCATCAATCAGACTTCCAATGATATTGACCAGGAAGACAGCACAACTGATTCTCCATAAGATTTAAAATTCTGTGTGAAAGGGACGAGGATGGATGCACAGGACATTTTGTTTAGTTTTTGTTTAGGAAAGGGCCACTTTCTCCTCACTAGAGTAGCAAAGCCCATCTTCCTCTCCATATCTGAATGGAAACTGTTGTCCTTTCCCTTAACAGTTAATGCAATTTAGCCTATTAATCATTCACAGGGTCTGAAGACCACCCTTGACCTACAAGCAGGCTAAGGACGCACACAAGGAGATGTCCTTGTGAGACAGTGCACATAACCACACCTTCTCTCCCCTTCTGCAATTGCCTGCTGATGCTCACTACTGAGCCTGCCTGCTTCTCTTAGCTTGAATTCAGAAAGTGTAACTTTAGATTCGTTCTTTCTTTTTCTTCTTCTTTTCTATTTTTTTTTTTCTTCTTTGGATGGTAGCCAACATCCTAAGTATGCTTGCCCTGATGAAAGAGGAAGAGATAAAAGATATAATTTTATAGGCAGTCATCCAGGGACAAAGAACCTAGAACATGGATATCACATTTACTGTCCTGGCTGACTAGAATACCCTTTTGATCCAGTCTCCTTCAACATGGCTGCAAGCAGCAATTCAACCATGCTTCCTGATTCTCCTTCACGTTTTCTCAGGCCTGGCTCACCTGGGGTGGCCTGGTCTCTCCTGGGTCATGCTCTCGTGTCCATCAAACAATCAGGTTTGTCATCCTACTTGGATGACTAATGCATAAATGGGCCTGGCTTATGTGTGTAACTCTAACTTCTCTTGGTGACTGTGTTCCTGGCACCTGACTCTCTTGGTCTTAGTTTTGGTAACCTCTTGCCTTTCTGTGCTGGATGGGAAGTGGGGCAGGATTTATACTTGCCTGAGCACTTGCCTCTTTTGTTTCGGGGTGTTTTATTGCCTTGTCTCATGCATGACCTTTCTTTAAGCTATTAGCCCTGTACTCTCCTACCTCTACACTTTTTCTGCCCCCTATGTGAATGTGAATGTGAAGATGAGGGGGAGATTGTGGTTTGGGATCCAGTGTTTGCTTTCCACCAGTGTGCTTGCACCTTCTCCAGACACTTCTGCCTTGGAGATTTCTCAGTGGAGGTGATTCTCTCACATCTACCCACCCCTTCCCAGCTGGGCAAAGGCAAGCATTCCCTTTTGGCTTCAACCTTTCAGCTAGCCTCTACCCCTGAATTCTAATTATCCCTAATAAACTTCATTACTGGGTATTTCCATGATTGCCTTCCATCTGTGTCATGCTTTGGGATAACATCTCACTTTTCTTGCATATATGATTTATAACTCTTTTGACTTTATTATTCATTTCTCATATGAATTCCCTGGTCTCTGCTTTGTGCTTTTCCTCTGTTATCCTACTTAATCCATTAACTTTCTCCTATGTGGAGGTACAGGGCTGATGCTTTTATGCTTTGTGAGGATATGAGTATTTCCTCTAAGCCATTTTGCATGGGCTTCTAGATCTTGTATTCCATGTGTGAGGAAGTGTTCCAGCCTTCTTTTTCCTAGATATCTTTTTTTTTCCTAAATTAACCTCATGAATTATGATTTTCCCTAAATAAACTCAATAATTCATAATTTATATTTGTTGAATCAGTTTTTATCAACTCCTTGTTAAAAATAAGGTAAGAACACAAAATTGGAGGTTCACAAGTCTGGGACACTCCTCCCAGTCCTCCAGATACTGTATCATCCAGACCCCCCCAAATCCTGCATTACTGACACTTTGGGACTCTATCCTCTTTTGCTCAGTAAATTTTCTTTGCCTTAATTCTCATCTGTGTGCTTAATCTACTGTGGTCATGAAACCAAGAAGTCAACAGTATAAGAATCTGAAACACTATGACCTCATCCTCTGATGTCATGTCAACCTATTACTGTCTCTGAGTTCATATGGCCAATAATGAGTCAAAACAATCTTTGAACTTAGTATACAATGTGCAGACTTTGACCACAAAATTAAAAATGGAAGGAAATTGTAATTGTGAACCTCTGCAGTTAATATGAATAAATACTTTGGATTAAATGTCAATGTTCTTTGCTTCTTGCCCATTCTCTATATTTTCCTGTTCAATTTTTTAAGTAAAATATGAAAGCTCCTGATGAGTTTCCACTAGACTACATCTAGTCCTCTACTCATACATAAATGAAGCATCTGGAGAGAAGGAAATGAAAGTTCTTATTGCAGATTTTCTTACTGATAAGGACTTTTTGTCTCCCAACCCTCCAAATAGATACACAGACCAGGAGTGAAAAAAGCAAAGTACTTTTATTGAGAAAAAGGTGAAAAATCCCAAGCGTCAAGGGAAACATGCTTATGATTTCAGCTAGTATTAGAGAAGAAAGATAAAGGAGAAATGGAAAAGCTGTGCTTTTTGAGTTAGAACTCAGAAAATTTGGCAGGCTCTGCAATGAGGGGTCTATGAGCAACAGCCCTGAGGGAGGGTCTTATGGGCTGTATGTGTACATTATTTCAATGAAGGGTAACTATTTCTCCCAACCCCTTAGCATGTATTTATGTAACTTGACCAGGTGACTGACTGACAGGCTCAGTTAGTTTAACTCTTAAAGAAGGAGAAAATAGCTCTGATATCTCCACCCTTCTCCTTTCATATAGCATTTTAAATACTAGATTTAATATTTAATATTTTCCTGATCAATGTAACCAGGAAGACAGGTAATAGTTTCTGTCTTTCCTTCTTGTAAGCCTGTAAATGTATGCCAATCTACAACATGATTTTTCCTTTTTCTAAGGTTTATTTATTTATTTATGAGAGAGAGAGAATGGGCATATTAGGGCCTCCAGTGACTGCAAACAAACTCCAGATGTATATGCCACCATGTGCATCTGGCTTATGTGGGACCTGGAGAATCGAACCTGGGTCCTTAGGCTTCACAGGCATGTGCCTTAACCACTAAGCAATCCCCTCTAGTCCCCAATCTACAACATTATTACATTCCATTATATTTTCAGAGAATCAGAGTTCCGTGGGTGGGGTAGAGTATATTACTTGTTCATTAGTGCTTCATGAAACTTCACAAAATTCTTTGTAAAATGAACTGATCCATTTACATATATTTGTTTTCTGAATCAACCTTATATGTTTTGGGGGACTGTCCTTCCTCATCCTACCTTCCATTCAAAATCCATGAGGCTTTTGGATATTGTTTTGAAAAATATCTATCTGGGCTAGAGAAATGGCTTAGCAGTTAAGCGCTTGCCTGTGAAGCCTAAGGACCTCGGTTCGAGGTTCGACTCCCCAGGTCCCACGTTAGCCAGATGCAAAAGGGGGCGCACGCTTTTGGAGTTTGTTTGCAGTGGCTGGAGGCCCTGGCACACCCATTCTCTCTCTCTCTCTCTCTGCCTCTTTCTCTCTCTGTCTGTCATTCTCAAAAAACTAAATAAAAATAACAAAAAAATTTAAAAAAAAATCTATCTTATGTGTATGCCCTGACAACACCCAGTTATCAGAAGATTCTGAATCAATTTACTATTGGCTCTAAGATTTGTCTTCCAGAGCCTTGACCTTGTGGACTTCCCTGAAATCTCAGGTATACAGGCAATGGGTGTATTAGAGATGTTGGCTCCACCTTATATGCATGGTTCACAGAAAATGGGAATAAATTGAACACTTAAAGGAGGGTGTATATACACACATGCACACACTGTTTAAGTAAGTACATTTTGCAAAATAAATATGTAAGGAAAACCAAAGTTCATGGAAAAAACTAGCACTAATCAGAAAAGGCTGGTTAGTATGCCAAATATAGTTGACTGACAATAAATGTGTAATGTATTATTTAAGCAAGTGATATGTAGCCCATATAACTCAGTGATGGGGAAAATATCTGAAAATGTGAATAGTTTTTGCACAAAGAAAATAAAGAGTTTTGAACCTATGAAGTATAGTTAAATACAAAATTATACCATCCTGACAGTTATTAGTCAAACTTATACATTTTGGCAAATGTATTTTTAGATTTTAAATTAAATATTTATTATGATAATCAAGTCATCATGGCTAAAACTTAACCTCTAGGAGATAATGATTGCCTACAGAGTAACAGTATACACACATCAAAAGCATTATAGCTGGGCTGGAGAGATGGCTTAGCGGTTAAGCGCTTGCCTGCGAAGCCTAAGGACCCCGGTTCGAGGCTCAATTCCCCAGGACCCACGTTAGCCAGATGCACAAGGGGGCGCACGCATCTGGAGTTCGTTTACAGAGGCTGGAAGCTCTGGCGCGCCCATTCTCTCTCTCTCTCTCCCTCCTTCTGTCTGTCGCTCTCAAATAAATGAACAAACAAACAAACAAACAAACAAACAAAAAGCATTATAGCTAAGGGGTTGGAGAGATGGCTTATTGCATATGACACCTGCCTGTGAAGCTAAAGGACCCAGATTCGATTCCCCAGTACCCATGTAAACCAGATGCACAAGGTCACACATACATCTGGAATTCGTTTGCAGTGGCTAGAGGCCCTGGAACACCCATTCTATCTCTCTTTTTGCCTCTTTCTCTCTCATTATTATAGCAATGAACTATTCCAATAAAAGAAATCAGGTAAAAATTTCCCCCATCTAAAAGCTTTTTAAAAATATCATGGTAATATTATGAAACAATCATAAAAACCTTGTATTTTTTGCCCATAGTAGAAAAGTATACTTCCATCAAAATGTTTTATGAATAGCAATTTTATCATAAATGTTGATACAAGAATGTGCATTTTGGCATGATATAAATATTCAGTCAAAATGCAAGTACCTTGAGAAATAGTCATTTTATCATATTAAACTAGTTGACCTCTGGTTTCCAAATTTTATTTTATCACAATAATCAGTAAATTGTAAGGTGAAGAAGAAAATGGGCATTTGATTTTGATTGCATTATTACTATTTAGTATAAGTGAAAACGTGCATTGAGAGACAATGAAACATTAGCATTTTTTTGTACTAACAAAAACAGCTTCTTTACAACTATGTGAAGAGCTCACCTATGATTACCTGGATGAGGATTCTTTGATGGATAATTTTGGCATGTCAGGTAGTTTGTTAGTGAAATATATATATATATATATATATATATATATATATATATATATGTATATGTATATGTATATATATGTATATGTATGTGTATATATATATATATATATATATATATATATATATATATAAAACTTTCCAATACTTTGCTATGTATTAGTCTTTTAGGTCAGCAAATATCTATCTCACTAATTCTTTAACCTTAGCTGTATTGTTTTCATGATAATGGATGAAAAACCTTAGGGTATTATGGTGGTTTCATTCAGGTGTCCCCCATAAACTTAGGTTTTCTGAATGCCATGTCCTCACCTGTTGGCAATTTGGGAATTAACACATCCTGGCAGCAATGTATTGTTGGGGGCAGGCCTAGGGGTGTTATAGCCAGCTTCCCCTTGCCAGTATTTGGCACACTCTCCTGTTGCTGTTGTCCATCTGTTGGTGGCCAGGAAGTTATGTCCTCCCTCTGTTCATTTATTCTTTCTCCCTGCCATCATGGAGCTTCCCCTCGAGTTCAAAAGCCAAAATAAACCATTTTTTTCCCACAAGCTGCTCTTGCTCAGGTGTTTTCTGCCAGCAATGTGAACCTGGTTGCAATGGTAAAATTGGTACCAAAGGAATGGGAATGTTGCTGTTAGAAACCTGACTGTATGGCTTTTGGAGCTGGCTTTCAAGAGTAATGTGCAAGGATGTGAAACTGTGGCTTAAGAGATGTCTCACAGTGCTGTAAGTACAGCTTGATGGACTATTCTGGTCAGAGATGAAAGACCTGAATGGAATAAGAACTATGGGCTGTGAGGTTTGTTTTATGACGGTGAGACAGAACTTTGCCTGGGCTGGGCTAGAGGAAACATGTGAGAGCCATGCTGTTATGCCTGTTCTGGGAATTTATGCAGGGTTACATTGTGAAGAAATGTACTAGTGTGAACAGAGGGATATGTCACAGAAAAGAAATCTTTGGGCCCAAACTTCTGCCTATTCAGCTGCAAATGTATGAGAGATTACAACATTTGAGATTTTTGCCAGATAACCTCCATTGGAGCAACAGGAAGAAGGCAGAGTCTTTTGAAGGATCTGAATGTGGAAAGAGTGTCTTGTTCTTTTTTTTTTTTTTTTTTTTTTTTTTTTTTTTTTTTTTTCTTGTCGGGAGCCATAAAGCAAAAGCCTCTCCATTTTGCCTGGGCCTGTTCTTAAGTTGACTCATTCACCAGAAAGCTGGTCCATCCAGCTTGCAGCTAGGAATGCGGTCTGCAGAAACTTATCTTTTGCAAAAGACCAGTTTATGATCAGGATGTCAAGCCGTTAAGGGAATACATCTCCTCTAGGTTCCCTAAGATTAGATAAACACCCAGGTACACCTCCTCTTAGTTTCCTAACAATTCCGGCCCTAAATCACGTCAGGCAGCTTACTCCCCCCTTTTCTTCCCCTATATAACTACTGTGTAAAAAATAAAGTTAGAGACCTTGATCAGACTCTAGACTTGATCTCCTTCTTGTGTCTGTTTGCCTTCTCCCATTCAGGTTAACTTCCCCTCGTGTCCTTGTTCAACTCCCCGCTGGACGGGGCAAGTGGCGCCCAACGTGGGGCTTGAGGTACGAAGAGAAACCTGAACGTCGCTCGAGTGGATGGCCGTCCTTGCCATTGGATCGCCACCCCACCGGGGGGTGAGTGAAGATCTACATAGAGGTCACCGCAGGCAGAATGTGACTGTGATACAGACCCGCACCGTGATCACTGCAGGAAGCCCGCCTGTGATACAGATCCGATTAAGGTAAGATGAGCGACGCAGACTTTTAGGCAAACCATTTAAATGGAGACTATTCAGTCAGATTTGCAAGACACAGGAATTGCGGGATTTATTTGTTGATTCTTATAATCTCCTTTTCCATCTCTTTTACTTTCGGTTCGCGCCATCACATGGAATCGCAACATAGCGACAGGGCAACTGAAGCCTCTTGGCCAGGGCTACCCTCTGGCATTGGCTGAAGGCCCCTAGCTCCCTGTGTGAATCCCGACAGCCCATTCTGGCGTTGGCAAAAACCTCCTGTCTAGCCTCTCTTCCTACCATGGAACCCGGTAACACAATGACCAGTAAATGCTCTTAGAGCAGTCGCAGGAATCTTAAAATTGCGGACATGCTCATGCCAAGCCCATTTTGGGGAATCCCCCGTGCCAGTTCTCCAGCCGGGAATGTTGACCTCTGGTCTTGCTGTTTCTATTCTTTCCTTTCTATCGTGGGACATGAACTTTTTATCCAGGGACTTAAACACTCCCTCAAGACTCGTGGGGTAAAAGTTAAGAAAAAAGATCTTGTTCACTTCTTCCTCTTTTGAGAAGACTTATGTCCATGGTTTCCCCAGGAAGGCACCATTGATGAAAAAAGATGGGGAAGAGTAGGAGATTGTTTAAAGGATTACTATATGACTTTTGGGCCTGAGAAAGTCCTGGTTCAGGCCTTTTCCTATTGGAACTTAATAAATGATGTCCTCCAGGTCCACTGGTGCCAACCGGACATTTCAAAAATTGTTAGGGATGGAGAATCCTTTCTTAAAAAATAATCTTAAACCTAGCCAGACCCCTCGCACTCATGAATTAACCTCCCGCCGTCAGGATCCCCCTTCTCAGTGCCCCTCCATCATTGTTCCTATGCCCGAGGATGACCCACCTGCCCCTAAATCTATTTATCCTATTCTCTCCAAATCTACAGTTACTCCCCCCATTAATACCCCTCTTTCCCCTGATGAGAAATCAGAGCTAGAGGATGTGGCCACCAGACATCATAACCCTGACTGGCTACTTCCTACAGCACCCATAGCAGATCCTCCACATTATCTTCACAGGCTTAAACCACACCACTTCTGTTCCCCTTTAACTCTCGATTGTGATTTAGAGACAGTCACTCGACAGGTGACCCGCCATCTCTCCCAGGAGGCCCAATCACTAAAAACCCTCCTTGCAGTTAAAAAAGAAAAAGCCTCCTTACTTAAACAACTCCATGACCTGGACCTGGAGATCCGTTCTCCTGCCCCTGCTCCAGCCCGACATACAAAAACTAAGATCAAACCCCCTAAAACCCTTCATGCATTTCCCATAACACGTGCTCAAGTTAAAACAAAAAACAATTCCTCAACCTGCCTACCACCTGAGTCAAGCTCAGAGGAGGAAGGCTCTGAAAGAGAGGAACTCTCTAAACTATCTTCCAGCTCAGATGATGACAGTGAGCCACATAGAGGAAAAAATATTATTGTTAAACCCCAGCAATACCACCATTTAAAATTTAAACATATCAAAGAATTAAAAAGTGCCATTTCCTCTTATGGACCTACTGCTCCCTTTACCATGTCTCTACTAGAGGCCCTTAGTGATAATTGGCTTTCAGTCAATGATTGGAAAATGCTTGCCAAAGGTGCCCTAACACGAGGAGACTTCCTCCTCTGGCAGGCTGATTACACTGAGAGATGTCGAGACGCTGCCCGCCACAACGCATCCACTAGATCCTCTTCTAAATCCTAGACATTAGATAAACTTTTGGGCAATGCTCCTTATGATACTAATCAGGACCAGGCAAAATTCTCCCCTGGACTGCTCTCACAGATCCAACATGCTTCCCTTACGGCTTGGAAAAATCTCCCATCTAAAGGATCGGCTGTAACTTCCTTAGCTAATGTACGTCAAGAGCCAAATGAGCCTTACAGCGACTTCATTGGTCACCTCACTGAGGCCGCAGAATGACTTATGGGAAGGGAAGAAACAGACAATGAATTCATAAGACATCTCACCTTTGAGAACGCCAATTCAGCCTGCCAGGCAGCCATCTGCCCCTTCTGCCGTGGCAAAAATATCTCTGACTTTATCCAATTATGTGCCAATGTGGATCCTGCCTCTCGCAGCATTGGGCTAGCCATAGGAGCAGCCTTAAAGGGCTTCACACAGGGAAATAACAATAAAAATTGCTTTAATTGTCAAATGCCATGTCATTTTTCCAGAGAATGCACAGCCCCTAAGGCTGCATGCCCACCTCCTTCCTCCCTCTGTCCACGTTGTAAGCGTGGCAAACATTGGGCCTCTGAATGTCATTCCAAAACGGATATCCAAGGAAACCCCTTATCACAAAAACAGGGAAACGACACAGGGCCTACCCCAGGGCCCCCAGATGATCCCTGGACAGAAACCTGGGGCTATCAGGTTCGTCCCTCAGTCTACCCAAAATGCGACATCTCTGCCCTCTCCCAGGCAACCGCTGGCAGTGCAGGACTGGACCTCTGGTCCACCTCCAGATCAATACTAACACCGGAGTTCGGAACACAAATCCTCTCTACAGGAGTCTTTGGCCCCCTACCTCAGGACACTTTTGGCCTTATCTTGGGACGTGCCAGTTCAAACATTCAGGGCCTCACCATTTCTCCAGGAGTTATTGATAATGACTATACTGGGGAAATTAAACTCATGGCTACTGCCCTTCAGGGGCCTATTACCATTCTTCCTGGCCAACGGATTGCTCAGTTAATACTAATGCCCCTCAATGATAAGGCGCCTTACCAGAAACAAAAGAGAGGCCCCCATGGGTTTGGGTCATCAGATATTTACTGGGCACAAGAGGTCAGTCAAACAAGACCCCTTCTTAAATTAAAGTTAAAAGGAAAAACCTTTGAAGGTTTTATAGACACTGGTGCAGATGCCACAATTATTTCCAGTAAAGACTGTCCTGCATCTTGGCCCCTCACAGCCTCCATGACCCATCTTAAAGGAATAGGACAAACTTCTAATCCATTACAAAGTTCTGAAGTTATTCAATGGGAGGATGAGGAGGGCAATCAAGGCACTGTTCAACCTTATGTGGTCACAGGCCTGCCCATTAATCTCTGGGGCCGAGACATCCTCTCTCAAATGCAACTCATTATGTGCAGTCCTGATGGGCTGGTAGCTCACCAAATGCTTAATCAACGCTTCTGCCCAGGACAAGGATTGGACAGACATTCTCAGGGAACAAAGGAGCCAATCCCAGTTACTATAAAGACTGATCGTGCTGGAATAGGCTACGGAAATTTATCCTAATGGCTGTTGACATGCCTGTACCCCATGCAGATAAGATATCCTGGAAAAAAAAAAAAAAAACTTGTGTGGGTTGATCAATGGCCCTTATCTTCTGAAAAATTAGCTGCAGCCACGATGTTAGTGCAGGAACAATTTGCTACAGGCCATATTGAACCTACCACCTCTCTGTGGAATACCCCTATCTTTGTTATAAAGAAAAAGTCTGGAAAATGGAGATTGCTCCAGGACCTTAGAGAAATTAATAAGGCCATGGTACCTATGGGAGCCCTACAACCAGGCCTCCCCACTCCAGTGGTAATTCCTTCAGGATATTGTAAAATCATTATTGACCTAAAGGATTGCTTTTTTACAATTCCCTTGCACTCTGAGGATCGGCAGCATTTTGCATTTAGTTTACCTGTGGTAAATTTTAGAGGCCCTATGCCGAGATTCCAATGGAAAGTCTTGCCTCAAGGGATGGCCAACAGCCCTACGCTGTGTCAAAAATTTGTGGCACAAGTTATAGATCCATTTAGATATAGATGGCCTTCCTTGTATATCATTCATTATATGGATGACATTCTCTTGGCTGGACCTGATCCCACTGAATTCCTTATTTGCTCTCAAGAGCTTTTTGGGGCCCTTACCAGAGCTGGTCTTCAGATAGCTCCTGATAAAATTCAATTAAAACCCCCTTACTTATTCTTAGGCTTTGAACTTTTTCATAATAAAATTCTTTCACAAAAGATTCAACTTAGAACTCATCATCTAAAAACTTTAAATGATTTTCAAAAACTCATAGGAGATATCAATTGGCTCAGGCCTTATCTCAAGCTAACTACTGGAGAGCTTAAACCCTTGTTTGACATCCTTAAAGGAGACCCAGACCCTCCCTCCAGCCGCTCATTAACGGCCCCCACCCTAGAGGCTCTGAAGATAGTGGAGGCTGCAATTCTGAGCCAAAGGGTCACTTTCATCTCTTATGAGGAGCCTCTTCTCCTGGTCATCTGTGCCACTGACTTTACACCCACTGGAGTGTTCTGGCAGGAGGGGCCCCTCTTCTGGGTCCATTTACCCACTTCACCACCCAAAGTCCTTACCCCTTTCACCTCGTGGGTGGCAGAATTAATAAAAATTGGACGTGACCAAAGCAGAAAAATATTTGGTAAGGACCCTGATAAAATCATTCTTCCCTATTCCACTACCCAAATCCAGTGGTTAATACAAAATGATGATGACTGGGCAATATCTTGCACCTCTTTTCAGGGATCCCTTGATAAACATTACCCTGCTAACAAGCTCCTCCAATTTCTGAGAATTCAATCTTTTGTTTTTCCTACATTAACCTCTCTCCGACCCCTTCCCCATGTCCCCATAGTTTTCACTGATGGCTCCTCTAATGGAGTGGCAGCCTTCACTGTAGACAATCAAACCACTTCCCTGCAATCCCCATTCCACTGTGCTCAACTGGTGGAGCTTTTTGCTGTTTTACAGGTTTTTCAACAACTTCCAAATACTTCCTTTAATCTGTATACTGATAGTGCTTATATTGCTCAGTCCATCCCTCTTTTGGAGACTGTACCATACATAAAGCCCACTACCAATGCTGCCCCTCTGCTTTTCTCCATTCAGCAATGCATACATTCTAGGCAACATCCTTTTTATATAGGCCATATTTGTGCTCATTCTGGACTCCCTGGGCCTCTAGCCACAGGGAATGCCATGACTGACAAAGCCTCCCAGTTTGCTTTCCTTGTTGAGCTTGATCCTGTGGCCCAGGCTAAAGCAGCTCACTCTGTCCCTCACCTTAATGCTCAAATCTTGTGCCTTCTTTTTAAAATCACTAGGGAACAAGCCTGCCAGATAGTCAAACAATGTACAAACTCTGTCACCCTCCTACCCGTGCCCCAATTGGGAGTGAACCCTAGGGGATTAATTCTCAATGAGATCTGGCAAATGATGTAACACACGTTCCCTCATTTGGTAATCTTAAGTACCTCCAAGTCATTATGGACACTTTTAGTGGATTCATCTTTGCCAGCCTCCATGCTGGAGAAGCTTCAAAAAATGTCATTGCTCATGTACTCAATTGCCTTGGTGTCATGAGAAAGCCCAAATTATTAAAACTGATAATGGTCCTGGATATACTGGTAAAAAATTCCAAAATTTCTGTCATCAACTACAAATTAAACATATTACAGGCATACCATACAATCCCCAGGGTCAAGGAATTGTTGAGTGAGCCCATCTAACTATTAAACACACCCTCCAAAAATTAAAAATGGGGGACTTATATCCCATAAAAGGCTCTCCAAAAAATATCCTTCATCATGCCTTGTTTGTCCTAAGCTTCTTAACCCTTCACACTCAAGGAAATTCAGCTGCTGATCGCTTTTGGCACACAAATACAAAAAATACCTTTGCCAAAGCCATATGGAAAGATCCTTTAACCTTGAAATGGAATGGCCCAGACCCAGTACTCATTTGGGGCCAAGGATCAGTATGCTTGTTTGACACCAAAGAAAATGCTGCAAGATGGCTGCCAGAGAGACTTGTAAAACAAGCTAATGATCCTCCAATGACATCTCACATATCCAGGGAAGAAACACTTCCCTGAGAAAATCTCCTTTTTTCCCTGACAGGGAAAAGCTGGAAGGACCTCAAGATGACTCTGCCCTGGAGGACACAGCTAACCTACTGGAGAGGCCAACTCCCATTCACACTGTGTTTGGCATCATTGAGCTGTCTCTGGAGGATACAGGCTCGTCTGGCCATCAAGGGCACATAGCTCTCTATTGGGCCCTATGTGTCTGTGCTGTGCTTGTGTGTCTATCGTCAAAAGAGAGCTGTCTTCCTTCCCTTTGTGGCAGTCATCTCCCTGGCAGCCTCCACAGTGGCTGCTGGCCTTGCCGAGGAGCCCTATGCTACTCCCTGGCCTCTACAGCACAATTATCCCAACAATTCCAATTAGCCATAGAAGCTTCTGTTGAGTCCCTCTCCTCCTTACAAAGACAGGTAACATCAATTGCCCAAGTAGCCTTACAAAATCGGCGAGCCCTAGATCTGCTCACCGCAGAAAAGGGAGGCACTTGCCTCTTTCTGGGAGAAGAATGTTGCTATTACATTAATGAGTCAGGTCTAGTAGAAACCCAAGTAAAAAAAAATTACATAAAGTCAGCCTAGATCTCCAAAAATTAAAATTTTCATCAGCTGCCAATGATTGGTGGAAGTCCTCCATGTTCACCCTCCTCATGCCCCTACTCGGACCCCTAATTAGTCTCATTCTCATATTCACACTGGGGCCCCTTTTAATCAGCAAGCTCGTCTGCTTCATCAGACAACAGGTCGACTCCCTTACATCCCAGGTGATCCAAATCCACTATCATCGACTGGACCTGATTGATCAGGGCTTTGATGTGCCAGGTGACTCCCCTCCTTTAGGAGCTGCATAGCATTCAGACCTATGCATATCGGTTCACAGTGAGGTGGGTACGATATGGGCACCAATATGGGTGTGAGGCAAAGCACCGCAAGGGAAGGTCCCTTTCTGACCATTTCTGAATTCCCTGAGAGAAAAACCTGACTTGCATGGAGGTTGGTACCACACCTATTATGATCACATAGGCCCTGCCTCCCCTCCCGAAAAGGTACCAAGGGCCAAGATTGTGGGACAAAATATTACAGCCCATGGGAGGAGTCAGGTCAATTCTCCCCCAGTTGGTTAAAGCCCACCGCTGAATAGTGGGCCTCCCCCCTCTTTTGTATAAAAGAAGGGAGATGTCGGGAGCCATAAAGCAAAAGCCTCTCCATTTTGCCTGGGCCTGTTCTTAAGTTGACTCATTCACCAGAAAGCTGGTCCATCCCGCTTGCAGTTAGGAATGTGGTCTGCAGAATCTTATCTTTTGCAAAAGGCCAGTTTAGGATCAGGATGTCAAGCCGTTAAGGGAATACATCTCCTCTAGGTTCCCTAAGATTAGATAAACACCCAGGTACACCTCCTCTTAGTTTCCTAACAATTCCGGGCCTAAATCACGTCAGGCAGCTTACTCCCCCCTTTTCTTCCCCTATATAACCACTGTGTAAAAAATAAAGTTAGAGACCCTGATCAGACTCTAGACTTGGTCTCCTTCTTGTGTCTGTTTGCCTTTTCCCATTCAGTTTAACTTCCCCTCGTGTCCTTGTTCAACTCCCCGCTGGCTTGGGCATTTTCTTTTTTTTTTTTTTTCTCAATTTTTATTAAAATTTTCCATGATTATAAAAAATATCCCATGGTATTACCCTCCCCCCTTTCCCCTTTGAAATTCCATTCTCCATCATATCCCCTCCCCTTCTCAATCTTTCTACTTACATATATACAATACCAACCTAATAAAAGCCCTCCTCCCTTTCTTTCTCTTCCCTTTCTATCTCCTTTTTTAACTTACTGGCCTCTGCTACTGAGTTTTTTCCTTCTCACACAGAAGCCCAATCATCTGTAGCTAAGATCCACATATGAGGGAGAACATGTGGTGCTTGGCTTTCTGGACCTGGGTTACCTCACTTAGTATAATTCTTTCCAGATCCATCCACTTTTCTGCAAATTTCATAACTTCATTTTTCTTTACTGCTGAGTAAAACTCCATTGTATAAATGTGCCATATCTTCATTATCCACTCATCAGTTGAGGGACATCTAGGCTGGTTCCATTTCCCAGGTATAAATTGAGCAGCAATAAACATGGTTGAGCATGTACTTCTAAGGAAATGAGATGAGTCCTTAGGATATATGCCTAGGAGTGCTATAGCTGGGTCATATGGTAGATCAATCTTTAGCTGTTTTAGGAACTTCCACACTGATTTCCACAATGGCAGGACCAGATTGCATTCCCACCAACAGTATATAAGGGTTCCCCTTTTTCCACATCCCCGCCAACATTTATGATCATTTGTTTTCATGATGGTAGCCAATCTGACAGGAGTGAGATGGAATCTCAATGTAGTTTTAATCTGCATTTCCCTGATGACTAGTGATGTAGAACATTTTTTTTAGATGCTTATATGCCATTCGTATTTCTTCCTTTGAGAATTCTCTATTTAGCTCCATAGCACATTTTTTGATTATTTTGTTTGATTCCTTATTATTTAACTTCTTGAGTTCTTTGTGTAGCCTAGATATTAATCCTCTATCAGATATATAGCTGGCGAAGATATTTTCCCATTCTGTAGGTTGCCTCTTTGCTTTCTTCACCGTGTCCTTTGCAGTGCAAAATCTTTGTATTTTCGTGAGATCCCAGTGGTTAATCTGTGGTTTTATTGCCTGCGCAATTGGGGTTTTATTCAGAAAGTCTTTGCCAAGACCAATATGTTGTAGGGTTTCCCCTACTTTTTCCTCTAGCAGTTTCAGAGTTTCAGGTCTGATGTTAAGGTCTTTAATCCATTTGGACTTAATTCTTGTGCATGGAGAGAGAGAAGAATCTATTTTCATCCTTCTACAGATATATATCCAGTTTTCCCAACACCATTTGCTGAAGAGGCTGTCTTTTCTCCAATGAGTATTTTTGGCATTTTTATCGAATATCAGGTGGCTATAGCTACCTGGAGTTAAATTTGGGTCCTCTATTCTGTTCCATTGATCTACAAGTCTGCTTTTGTGACAGTACTATGCTGTTTTTATTACTATGGCTCTGTAGTATAGGTTAAGATCAGGTATGGTGATACCACCAGCCTTATTTTTGTTGCTCAGTATTATTTTAGATATTCGAGGTTTTTTGTGATTCCAAATGAATTTTTGGATTGTTTTTTCTATATCCATGGAGAATGCCTTTGGAATTTTGATGGGGATTGCATTATATGTGCAGATTGCTTTTGGTAAGGTTGCCATTTTCACAATATTCATTCTTCCAATCCAGGAACAAGGGATGTTTCTCCACTTCCTAGTGTCTTCTGCAATTTCTCACTTGAGTGTTTTCTATTTTCATTGTAGAGATCCTTTACTTCCTTGGTTAGGTTTATTCCAAGGTACTTTATTATTATTATTTTTTTTGATGCAATTGTGAATGGGAGTGATTCTCTGATTTCATCCTCTGTGTGTTTGTTGTTAGCATATATGAAGGCTATTGATTTATGTGTATTTATTTTCTATCCTGCTACATGGCTATAGGTTTTTATCAGCTCTAACAGTTTGCTAGTAGAGTCTTTAGGGTCCTTTATATACAGAATCATGTCATCTGCAAATAACGATAACTTGACCTCTTCCTTTCCAATTTGTATCCCTTTTATGCATGTCTCTTGCCTTATTGCTATGGCTAAGACTTCCAGAACTATATTAAATAAAAGTGGGGACAGTGGACACCCTTGTCTTGTTCCTGATTTTAGTAGAAAAGCTTCCAGTTTTTACCCATTTAATAATATGTTGGCTGTAGGCTTATCATAAATAGCCTTTATTATATTGAGATATGTTCATTCTATTCCGAGTCTCTGTAGGACTTTTATCATGAAGGGATGTTGCATTTTGTCAAATGCTTTCTCTGCGTGTAAGGAGATGATCATGTGATTTTTGTCCTTCAACCCATTTATATAATGTATTACATTTATAGATTTGCGTATGTTGAACCATCCCTGCATCTCTGGGATAAAGCCTACTTGGTCAGGGTGAATGATCTTTCTGATATATTCTTGTATTCTGTTTGCCAATATTTTGTTGAGAATTTTTGCATCTATGTTCATGAGGGAGATTGGTCTGTAATTTTTGTTGTTGTTGTTCCATCTTTGCCTGGTTTTGGTATCAGAGTGATGCTGGCTTCATAGAAGGAGTTTGGTAGAATTCCTTCTTTTTCTGTTTCATGGAAAAGCTTAAGAAGCAATGGTGTTAGCTCTTCCCTGAAGGTCTGGTAAAATTCAGCAGTGAATCCATCTGGGCCTGGGCTTTTTTTAGTTGGGAGATTTTTGATAACTGTTAGGATCTCCATGCTTGTTATAGGTCTATTTAAGTGATTAATCTCATCTTGATTTAATTTAGGTAGGTCATATAAATCAAGGAAATCATCCATTTCTTTCAGATTTTCATACTTTGTGGAATATATGCTTTTATAATATGTCCCTATGATTTTTTGAATTTCTCTGGCATCTGTTGTGATGTTACCTTTTTCATCTCTAATTTTATGAATTTGTGTCTCTTCTCTCTTTCTTTTGTTCAGATTTGCTAAGGGTTTATCAATCTTGTTTATCCTTTCAAAGAACCAGCTCTTTGTTTCATTAATTCTTTGGATTGTTTTTTTTTTTTTTTTGGTTTCTATTTCATTAATTTCTGCCCTAATCTTTATTATTTCTTCCTGTCTACTGATTTTTGGTTTGTCTTGTTCTTCTTTTTTCAAGGCTTTAAGGTGAAGCATTAGGTCGTTTACTTGCAACCTTTCTAATTTCTTAATATAGGCACTTAAAGCTATAAATTTACCTCTTAGAACTGCCTTCATTGTGTCCCAGAGATTTTGGTATGTTGTGTTCTCATTATTGTTTGACTCTATAATTTTTTTGATTTCCTTTTTGATTTCTTCATTGACCCATTCATCATTTAGTTGTGTATTGTTTAGTTTCCATGATCTTGTGTATGCTCTATACCCTTTCTTGCTATTGATTTGTAGTTTGCTTCCACTGTGGTCAGATAGAATGCAAGGAATTATTTCAATTTTCCTGAATTTGTTAAGATTTGCTTTGTGTCCTAATATATGGTCTATTTTAGAAATGTTACATGTGCTGCTGAAAAGAATGTATATTCTGCAGCATTTGGATGAAATGTCCTGTATGTATCTGTTAGGTCCATTCCTTCTATGACCTCATTTAGTCCAGATGCCTCTCTGTTTATTTTTTCCCAGGATGACCTGTCAATTGATGAGAGTGGGATGTTAAATTCAGCCACTATCCCCGGTGTGTGGTGTTATCTGTGACCTTAGTTCTAACAGTGTTTGTTTGATGAATTTGGGAGCCCCCATGTTAGGTGCATATATGTTTAGGATTGTAATGTCCTCCTGTTGGAGTGTGCCCTTAATCAGTATAAAGTGACCTTCCTTATCTTTCTTGACTAACGTTGGAGTGAAGTCCGCCTTGTCAGATATTAGGATAGCAACCCCTGCTTGTTTTCTGGGTCCATTTGCTTGAAACACCATTTTCAACCTTTCACCCTAAGATAATGTCCATCCTTTGTAGAAAGGTGAGTTTCTTGGAGACAACAAATTGTAGGATCCTGCTTTTTAACCCAGTCTGAAAACCTATGTCTTTTGGTTGGGGCATTGAGGCCATTGATATTAAGAGATATTATTGAAAGGTGTGTATTTATGCTTGCCATTTTGTGTGTGTGTGTGTGTGTGTGTGTGTGTGTGTGTGTGTGTGTGTTCCGGTTCTACCTTTGCTCTCTTATGTTAACTGGTATTTGAGTATTGCTTGTTGTTTTTCAGGTTCCTTATATGTGTATTTTTCCTTCTCTTTGGCATGGAGTCTTCTTTCAAGTATTTTCTGTAGAGCTGGTTTTGTCTTCAAACACTCCTTTAGCCTGCTTTTTTCATGGAATGTCCTTATTCCTCCGTCTATTTGAATGGATAGTTTTGCAGGATAAAGTAACCTTGGTTGACAGTTGTTATATTTCATAATTTGGAATACATCACTCCAAGCCTTTCTGGCTTTGAAAGTTTGTGTTGAGTAATCTGCTGTGATCCTGATGGGCTTTCCTTTGTAGGTAACTTGATTTTTCTCTCTAACTGCTTTCAATATTTTTCTTTGGAATGTGTGTTTGGTAGTTTGACTATAATATGGCGAGGAGAGGTTCTTTCCTGGTTTTGTCTGGCTGGTGTTCTAAAGGCTTCCTGTATCTGCATTGGCACCTCTTTCCCAATTTGGGGGAAGTTTTCTTCTACAATTTTGTTGAAGACACCTACTATGCCTTTGGATTGAAATTCTTCTCCTTCTACTATGCCCTGAATTCTTATGTTTGATCTTTTCATAGTGTCCCGAATATCTTGAAATTCCAATTCATACTTTTCTATTGGTTTGTCTTTCTCTTTGTTGGATTGTATTAGATCTGCCACCTGGTCTTCTAGCTTAGATATTCTGTCCTCTCCTTCATCCATTCTACTGGTGAGATTTTCTACAGAGTTTTTTATTTCATTAACTGTGTTCTTCATTGCTAGTAATTCTGACTGGTTTTTCTTTATTATTTCTATTTCCTTATTTATGGCTTGTATTGATTTCTTTATTTCATTAAATTGGTGCCCTGTGTCTTCTCTGATTCCTTTGATTTCTTCTTTGAGTTCATTGAACATATTTACAATCATTCTTTTGAAATCTTTCTCAGGCATTTCCTCTAACTCATTCTCACTGGAGGTCATTTCTGATGCATTGATACTTTTTGGTGGATTTATATTGCCTTGGTTTTTGGTGTTTCTTGTGTTATAATGTATATATTTTTGCATCTTGGATTAAGTTACTGCTTAGATTTTCCAGTTAGCTGGTTATTTTTAGCTGTATCAATTGATCTGATGTTGTATATCTTCAATGTAGGAGATTAAGATGTTAGGTGTGGCTCTTACCACCCTCAGAGTATCTAGACCCGTGTTCCTAGGGGTTGAGTTTGCCTGCTATGGGAGTATTCAAGTAGGTTGAGTGGAATAAAATACAAGTATATTCTAAAATTTAAGTAAACCCCGTACACATTCAGTCAAAAACATCACAGAGCATTTATGCAAGAGTAGGTATTATAAGAACCAGATCCTCTATCAACAAAGAGGTTAAGATTTCTGGTCTGTTGAGGGATCCAAGTCAGCTTGTGACCAAGTGAGACCCTTCCCTGGTTCAATCCCAGTTACCTTTTTGGATGCATTTGGTCTCAGTCAAGTTGCTGGCTGGGACGTTGGGCTGCTGTTCTGTTTTCTGGAACTGGGCACTGGCTTTTCCTGTGGGGAAAACCAAGCCTGGCAACTGTGGCCCTGCAGACTGGCACCCCTGCTGCTTGATCCCTGCTTCTGTCGCTAAAGCTGCTGCTGCTGGATTCGCCACTGCTGCCGCTGGAGCTACCGCTGCTGGGACCACTGCTGCTGGATCCGTCACTGGAGCTGCTGCTGCTGGATCTGCCTCCGCTGGTCCACTGGAGCTGCCGCTGCTGGGTCCACCACCTCTGATCCGCTGGCGCTGCCGCTGCGGGATCTGCCACCGCTGCTGAAGCCACTGTAGCCGGTGCTGGAGCAGCTGATGTTGCTGTTGGAGCCGGAGTCATGGCTTCCACCGCCGCTTCTGCTGCCGGAGCCCGAGCCACCGCTGTCGGAGCCTGAGTCGCTGCTTCCGGAGCCAGAGTCGTCGCTGCTGGAGCCAGAGCCGCCACTGCCGGAGCCCGAGCCGCTGCTGCCAGAGCTGCTTCGGCCTGCCAGTGTGGGCTCTGGATCTCTCCTACTTCTCTGCTGCTGTTTTAATCTCTTATACACCTCCCTTTTTAGTAAAGGTGTGTATTTTGCTGGGTTTTCTTTGGCTTTTTCTCCCCTAGGCTGCTTTGGCATGGTTCCTATGCCACCATCTTGACCAGAAGTCTGAGTGTCTTGTTCTTCAAAGTCTGCTTTATTTCTCCTAGATTAACAAATTGGCAGCCCACCTAGTGTTATGGAGTATGGCAAATGCAGGAAAGAGAGGATGATTGAATTTGCAACATGGTTTTGTATTTTGGAAATGGTCATGGACAGTGTGAATAAAGCTTGTTGGATTACATGCGTGGAGACCCAGGGTAGCCATGAGGATGAGACATGGTTGGCAGTGGAGTCTGAAAGGAAATGCCAGGACTATGGGATGGTAACAAGAAGAGCTGCCAGCATCAGATGAGGTTTTCTGAGGCATTGAGTTGCCTAGTTGGAAGGGCTGAATTGGAACTCCAGAGACTTGTCAGGAGCTAGAATTGTTAGACTTAGAGAGCCTTTCACTGACTAGAGTTGTTAGATTTGGAGCTATAGGGTTTGATGTTTGTCCTGACTAAATCTTGTGTTGGTTGAAAATTTCTTTGCTATGCTTAATGCTACTTTTTTACAGTGGGAATGTTTATTCTGTGCAAGTATTGATTTGGGGGTTATTTTTAGAATTGTGGCTCAGTTAAAAGACGTTGGACTATGGGGATGTAGAACATCACTGGAATTGAGTAAAAACTATAGGGGCATTTAAAGTTGGGTGAATGCATTGCATTTTACATTATAGATTGTTCAGTTTATGGGGACCAGGGGCAGAATGTGGTCATTTGATTCAGGTGTCCCCCATAAACTTAGGTGTTCTGAGTGCCATGTCCCCTGCTATTGGCAATTTGGGAATTAGATCCTCCTGGAGGCAATATATTGTTGAGGCAGTCCCATGGCTATTATAGCCAGCCTCCCCTTGCCAGTGTTTGGGACACACTCCTGTTCCTATTGTTCATCTTATGTTGGCCAGGAAGTGATGTCTCCCCTCTGCTCATGCCATTATTTTTCCCTGCCATAATGGAGCTTCCTCTTGAGTCTGTAAAGCAAAACATACCTTTTTCCCACAAGCTGCTCTTGGTCAGATGTTTTCTGCCAGCAATGAGACTCTGATGGCAACAGGTATGTGTGTGTTTTATATATATTCTATGACATATACATAAAACTGTTAGAATGTAAAATCCTCTATGTGGAATGTGAGCATTTATGACATTTATAAATATTAAAATAATTCTAAAAGGTTGTAATTGACAATTGGGGTAAAAACTGTGTATATAAAAAAGATGATATAGCATGCCATGGACTCTTTCCAAGATAGTCTTGAGTAAAAGAGCTGAGGATCAGCATGAAACAATTGATCCTAGTAAATAAACCTGTGTTCTTAAAATTGTGGGTCAATGGGAGTCAGAGAATCAGCCCAACTGAGACTGTGTGCAAAAGGGTCCCTTAACAGAGTCAGACAGGTTTATTTCAAGTCATGGCCAGCATTTGACACGACTAACATCTAGATAACTGAGCCTGTGTGAGGAAAAGGATAGCACAGTAAAGGTTGAAATAAAGGCGATTGTAGGCAGATTGGAGTGGGAGAGATGCCTCACCTTTGTACTCTGAATGTGTCTAAATTACTTTATATGTTATACTCCAACAACAAAACTCTCATAAAAGTTCTAATTTGTCTTTCTGCTTCACAGAATCTGTGCAGTCATGAAAAAAAAATTAAGATAAACTTGCTAGTGTTCAAGAGGTTCAACCCATAATGTAGAAAATTGAGCTTAAGATGAAAGTGAGAAGTTTTGGAGCATATAGTATGAAACTAAGATTACTAAACAGAATTCACAAAAATGTAAAGTTATTCAAAGGAAAGGTGTTCATAGCTATGGAATTAATACAAGTCTGCCTATTTATGGCATGGTGTTGAGATTATTTAATGAAGTAGAACTGTCTCCAAAAAACAATTGAATCAACTTTCCAATGATTTAAATTATAAAATTAACTTATTCAATTATCTTCACAAAGAGACCCTAGTGTAATGAATTACATAAAACAACTACAAAATAGTTACATACATTTTTTTTTTTGCTTGTTTTTTTGTGGTAGGGTCTCATTCTAGCTCAGGCTGACCTGGAAATCACTATGTAGTCTCAACGTGGCCTTGAACTCATGGCTATCCATCCGCCTACCTCTGCCTCCCTAGTGGTGGTATTAAAGGTGTATGCCACCATGTCTGGCTAGTTACAAACATTTTGAAAAAGAGCCAATTGGGCAAATTCATTCTTTTTTTTTTTTTTTCCTAGCTCAGGCTGATCTGAAATTCATTCTGTATTCTCAGGGTGGCCTTGAACTCACAACAGTCCTCCTACCTCTGCTTCCCAAATGCTGCGATTAAAGGCATGCACCACCACACCCGGCTCATGGGTATTTTTTGGTTTATTTAAATAGATACTAAAATTTTGTGTCTTCCAAAGATTTATGAAGTGACGTTTGCCTCAGTGGATCACAAAAGCCAAGTCCAGATATAAAGTCTTGATTTCTTGTATCCAGTCTGTTTTGTGTATTTGGTAATGTTTATGTGCAGAAATTGTAAGATGAAGGGTGGTTATCAGCAGACCTTCCATGTTAAAGCAAAACTGAAATACTTGCTTAAGTTATACACCAGAGATTGTAAACTAAGTGAATTTGACTTACAGAAACAGGGTTTCCAAAGACTAAAATAATACAAATTGTAGTAGTTACTTTCTTGTTGCTAAGATAAAACACTGAACCAAAATCAGCTGATGGGAGGGAAGGGTTAATTTCAGCCTGCATTTCCAGAGGGAAGTTTCATCATGGTGGGAAAGCATGACACGCAGTTGGGCATCATATCAGCATGGTAATTCCAAGGAAGTAGAGTAAACTGAGCTCTTAGCATCCAAAGACCTGAAATAATATGCCTCTATGTCTATCCCTAGTAACACACCTCCTCCAGCAAAGTTCTACCACACAAATTGCCAGCAGACAGGGACCAAATGTTCAAAACACATGAACCCATGTG
Source organism: Dipus sagitta (assembly GCA_036346955.1). Taxonomy (NCBI): domain Eukaryota; kingdom Metazoa; phylum Chordata; class Mammalia; order Rodentia; family Dipodidae; genus Dipus; species Dipus sagitta. The sequence goes on along the minus strand of CM070774.1, from coordinate 101,882,292 downwards.
GGACATTTCACTCCAACCACTACATAAATAAATTAATAATCAAGAATAATTAGTCACAAACACTTGAAACATGCTGATTTCTCTTCTGCATTGTTGGCCATACCTGGATCATAGTTGTTACCTTTAAAAACATTCCTTCTTGGTTCTTCTGTTCTCTAGTTTTCTAGGCATATAAATCTGCAATTCTTGATATTACTTTGGGGAGTGATCCTAGCAAATACTATTAGAGGGATGATTTATGTGTTTAGCAATGAAATCAGTGAACACTATAAACTATAAAGTGATATCAGAATAAACTAATTTCACCAGATGAAGAAGTAGCTAGTCTGAGAGATTAGAAGTAATCATTCAGCAAGCAATATTTACTACTATATGTTTTGGCAGCATACATATATAATCACATTTTACATAAGAAATTGTTCTTTTACTTTTAGTTCAGGAAATTGATTTGGAGAATTTCATTATAGTTTTTACAGTTTTTTCTAGTTATATAAAAAGTGGCTGCATGGCTTGGTTATGAATAATACTCATTATGCCACTGAATAATTTTTCACCATTATATAATTTTTTTTGAAATCAAATTATGGAAATTTCCCAACTTTGTGATTTTGTGAAAGTATATTAACATAATCAATACTTATTTGTATAATTAGAGATATTTTGTATTTACCTTAATAGCTGAAGTTTCCTGGTACTGATTAGCTATTTATGAAATATTACCAAAAGTATTATCTTAGTTAATTTCTCATTGTTGAGACATAATGCTGGACAAAAATGAGTATAAAGGAGGAAGGGGTTATTCTGGTTTTGGGTTCGAGATTATAGTCCACTATGGTGGGGCAGGCATGGTGGCAAGGAACTTGAGGCAGCAGCTGGTCAAATTTAAACCACAGTTAAGAAAAAGTGATCAAAGAATGCTGACTCTCAGGGGTCTTTCTCTTTCTTATGCAGTCCAGGAACCTAGCCCCTTTGCAGAGTTAAGGTGGGTCTCCCACCTCCATTAACCTAATGTAAAATTGATCACTTTCAGGCATGCCCAGAAGCTCACTTGCTAGGTTACTTTGGGTCCTGTCAGTACAAACCATCAGAAATAGTATTCTCTCATCTGTTTTCATTAGTTGAACTGAGAAACCTAATGTGGTTGCATCAGTGTTTAATCTAATTAAGCTTAAAATATATTATTTTGGTTCAACTCACCCTTCATTCTGAGCACAGCATGCTTGAGAGACATGGCCTCCCCTTCCTGTTGTCATGATGAGGATCCTAATTGTCATTCATCACCTGGGTGATAACATCAGCCTAGAACCTGTTCAACAGTATAAACACTTTTTCTGAAAGAATAAGGGTGAGATAAAACAAATAAGAGATAAATTTGACCAAAGACCTAGCTCCAGATATATAAGTCACAACAAAAAGGTGAGAAACCTGAAAAATCAAGACGATGTAACTCCTCCAACAATTCTAATCACATAATAATGGTCATTAGTGTACAGGGATTTGATAAAAAAATAAGTATATTGAGATAACTCAAAGAATAAAATAATTTTGAAAGAATCCCAGTAGAACGCAAGCAGTTAAATAAAATAAAGAGGTTAGTATATGACATGGAAAGAATTAAGTAATGAGATAGAACTAATGAAAAAAAAAAACACTGAAATAATGGAAATAAAAATCATAGTAAGCTAAATAAAAATTTAAAAACATCAGAGGAAAGCCACAAAAATAAAATGAAAGAGAAAAAAAGGGGTGGCTAGAATATTAGAACTTGAAGGAAGAGTAGAAAAATTTTAACATTCCAATGAGGACAAAGAAAAATAAAATGGTATCAGCAAGATATTGAATATATGTGGAACACTACAAAAGGATCAAATCTGAGCATCACAGGCGTCAACAATGGCAAAGGATACCACTGCAAAGGTATAGAAATGTTGTAAAATAAAATCGTGGCAGAAAATTTATTTCTTCTGATTAATAGAGGCATCTATCCAGACACAAGAGGCATTTAGAACACCCAATAAACAGGGCAATAATTTTCTCTTGTTTCTTTCTATAATAACCATAAATACTAACGGTTTTATTTCCATAATCAGAAGATACAGACTAGTCAATTGTATTTAAGAAGAGGATACATCTATTGGTTGTCACCAAGCAATAGCAATACATCTTAGCATAAAGAACAGTTATTATTTTAGGTGAAATGATACACAAACGCATTCCCACCAAATAGAACTAGACACAAGTTAGTCAGAAAAAAGTGAAGTCAATTCATGTTGTTTGAGAGACCAATCTGTCTAGACCACATTTTAATACTTAACTATTATAGTTATCTTCATGTTGTTGGTCTGGATTACTCAACCAAAACTAGATGATAGAAGAAAACTTTTATTTATTTATTTTGGATTACAGTCTTGAAGGGAAGCTTCATGATGGAAGGAGAAAGCATAAAATGAGCAGAGGTTGGAAATCACATTTACCACAGCAGGTAGAAAATAGTAGCAGGAGAATAACCCCAGTTCTGGCAAGAGGGAGCTGGTTGTAATACCCCTAAGCCTGCTGCCCCCAACAACGTAACTGCTCTATCAAGATGCCACGGCCAAAATTTCCATCAGTTATGGACAAAGCATTCAGAACACATGAGTTTATGGGTGACATATGATTCAAACCACTGCATAAACATATGAACCAAATTTCATCAAACAAGTAATCCTAGGGGTTAAATCACAGATTAACCCCCACAAAATAATAATGTGTTACTTCAATATTTCACTTTCATCAGTTAGCAGGCCATTTAGGCCCCAAATAACAAAGAAACAAAACATCCGAATTAATGAAATCATATATCAAATGGACTTAGTAAACATTCCCAAATTGTTTCATGCAAACACAGAATATGATTTCTTTTTCTTAGCAGGCCAAAATTTTTTTCTTTAAAATAGAGCATATATCAGAAAACAGAGAAAGTCTTAACAAACATAGGAAACTGGTATATTTCTGATCATTATTAAACAAAATTACAAAACAACATCAAGAGAAAAACTAGAACATTAGGATTATCAATTACTATGAAATGGCTATAGAAAATAGTTCTAAGAGCCGGGCGTGGTGGCGCACGCCTTTAATCCCAGCACTCGGGAGGCAGAGGTAGGAGGATCACTGAGAGTTCGAGGCCACCCTGAGACTACAGAGTGAATTCCAGGTCAGCCTGAGCTAGAGTGAGACCCTACCTCGAAAAACCAAAAAAAAAAAAAAAAAGAAAATAGTTCTAAGAACTAGTTTTGTCTAAGAATGACATTGTAGTATATAGTAGCCACTGCTCACAAGTTAGCTACTGAGCAAATGATGTGAGGTCCATTGTAGTAAGATATATTACAACTGCATAATGCATGATAAACTCTGAATGCATAGTAGCAAACTATGGAATCACTCATTTATGTTTTATATAAATTAGTTTTATATTGTTTATATTATATTAATTAGTGTTAAAATTGATTTCATCTATTATTTTTACATTTACTATAGCTTCTATGAGATTCAGAGTTAAAATGTATTTTGCATTTTTTGCTGACACATTTCTAATGAAACACACAAAGACAAAAAGGGTCATGAAGCTTTACTTCTAATATCAAAAAATATAAAGAAAAAATCTTATATAAATCTGACACAATTAGAAGATATTTTAGATTAATAGACATAATTATGCGTATATTTTTCTTTGACATGTGGTTCATTTTCATCTATAGAAATGAATTAGAATTTACTAGTGTTAATAACTTGATTTTATTTCTGCTATGACATGAAAATCTGAACTAAAGTGGTAAAAATATTTGTTGCATCATTTCATTAAAAGATTTATTTGAAGGGTTGGAGAGATGGCTTAGCAGTCAAGGTGCTTGCCTGCAAAGCCGAAGGACCCAGGTTCAATTCCCCAGTACCCATATAAGCCAGATACACGAAGTGATGCATGCATGCATCTGGAGTTCATTTGTAGTAGCTCCTGGACAACCCATGCTCTCTCTCTGTCAAATAAATAAATAAATAAAACATTAAAAATATTTATTTGAAAGAAATGAAAGTTTTTTTCAAATAAAAATTTGAGATTTTTGTATAAAATATATTTAATGGAATTAATTTATCTTAACTGAAAACAACTCATTAATGAATAAATCAGTTAACTATGGGAAAATTTGACTCTTTAACAACTATTACCTTAGAGTTCAATGAGTAACATAAATTAATTCCTATTACTTGAGTACCTTCAAACAATAAAATGATAAACAAAAAATATGTTTTAACATTTTTAACATTAATACTAATCTAGATGTTATATAACCTATGAGTATTCATATATTAATTTGTTATGTCTCAAAACTTCAATATGTTTCATTTAGAGTTGTACCTAGAATTAACAACCACCCCCAGTTCTTAAGGCCTTCCTAACGCACTGTCTAGTATTGATTTGGATATATAGAGATATAATTCTCTTTATAGTAGTGTGGTAGTTTGAATAGGATAGTGTAAATGCACGGCCATAAAGACTCAGGTTGTTTTCTTTAATTTAATTAATTTATTTATTTGAGGAGAGAGAGAGAGAAAAAGAAAGAGAGTGAAACAGAATGAGCACACCAGGCTCTCTAGCCACTAAAAGCAAACTATAGATGCATTCACTACCTTGTGCCTCTGTCTTTATGTGGGTGCTGAAGAATTGAATCCTTAAGCTTTGCAGGCAAGCACCTTAGCTACTGAGACATCTGTCCAGCCCACAATGTGTTTTGTTTTTTTAATTGAATTTGAAACTTCAGCCTCTAAAAGGCAGATTTCTGCTATAGGGGTTTGGAGATGGTGTAGGGATGGTGTGCCACTGGGGGAATATTTAATTTCAGGCCAATGATATAGATAGAGCAGTTTTGAGCTCTTGAAATTTGTCCATGCTTGTTTTTGTTGTTTCATAGTGGTTGCTGATTTCCCTTTACTTGGATGTGAAAAAGAAAGCCAATTTACTCTACCATTGATGTAACTTCCCCTGGAATTTTAAGCTGAAGTAAATCTTTGCCTCCCATAAACATCTGGGTGGTTGTTCATCTCAGCAACATGGAGCTGACTACAACAGAATTTAATACCAGAAAAGTGGGGTGTTAATGTGATGAGTGTGACCATGTAGATTTTGGTCTTTTTGGAACATGTGTGCTAGAAGAATATGGAATGATTTAGTGTTTGAAATGGAAGAAGCCTCACAGTTCCTTAAGCCAAATTTTATGGGCTATTCTGGTGAGTGTTTGAAAATGGTAAATGCAGAGACAATTGTGTTTGGAAAGGGCTTTGCATATGAATTTTCAAAGGGGAAGAAGAGTCTGCAGAGAACTTTATTGAATTACTGGCATAAAGACTGCTTGTGTTCTGTTGCCCATGTTCAGATAATTTGATCAATATGGAATTGAAAAACAACAGGCTGGTGTGTTTGGCAGAAGGTATAGAACTGAAAGCTATATGAATCCAAGTTGGAAAATTCCAAGCAATTTTAAAGTTATAGGCACAGAGAACGGTGTTAGGTTTCTAAAGCTGCTATTGTTAAACACATTACCACCATCAACGGAGGGCCAAATGCTTTACATTGAAACAATGGAAAATATTTCAGAGGGTGATGTCCACATAGGAAAGGCTGAATGAACAGGAATTCAAGCTATTTTGAAAAGTGATGACTGAAAAGAAGAATTCTGAAGGCACAAGCTCAGGATTTATTTCTCCATGGGTTAACACAATGGCTGTGTTCCTACATTCCTGGTATTTAGTTTGAAAGAATGAAAACTTCATGGAAGTAGGTAATGAAATTCATACAGTTCCAGAGGCATTTGTAGTGGTCTGATTCAAGTGTCCCCCATAAAGTTAGGTGTTATGAATGCTAGGCTCCCAGCTGATGGAGATTTGTGAATTAATGCATCTTGGGGCATATTCTTGGGGACAGGCTTGTGGGTGTTATAGCCAGTTTACCCTTGCAAGCGTTTGACACATTCTTCTATTTCTTTTGCCCAACTGATGTTGGCAAGGAGGTAATTCCAGCTTTGCTTTTGCTGTTGGTTTCCCCTGCCATCATGGAGCTTCCCCTAGAGTCCATAAGGCAAAATAAATCTTTTTTTTTCCCCACAAGCTGATCTTGGTTGGGTGATTTCTGCCAGCAATGCAACCCTGACTGCAACAGTAAAGTTGGTACTGAGAGTGAGATTGCTGATAGACACCTGACTGTAGCTTTGGCCTTTTGGTACTGATCTTCAAGAGGACTGTGGAGGGATTTGCAACCTTGGCCTAAGACATGGCTTGCAATAGTGTAATTACAATTTGATGGAGTATTCTGGTCAGAGTTGAAAGACTTGAATGCAGTAAGAACTATGGTCTGCAAGGTTTAACTTATAAGGGTGAAAAAGAACTTTGCTTGGACTGAACTGGAAGCAGTTTGTGTGAGAGTCTTGCTGTTGTGCCTATGTCCTGAGACCCTGTGCAGGGTTGCTTTGTGTAGAAATGAATGGGTGTGATCAGAGGGATATGGTACAGAAATGAAATTTTTCGGCTGAAACTTCTGCCCATTCAGCTGCAATTATATGGGCTATTACAACCTTTGAGATTGGGCCAGCTAACCTGAATTAGGGAAACAGAAAGAATATAGACTCTTTTGAAGGGACCTGAATGCTGAGGGAGTATACTGTTTTTCAAAGTCTGGATTAACAAATTGGCACCCCACCTGGTATTATCGAGAATAAGTCTCTTCTTGCTATAATTTTTTGCAATGGAAATGTTTGCTCTGTGCCATTATGTGTTGAAAATATGTAACTTTGTGTATGTGCTTGTGTGTGTAGTATGCTGAATATGGTACATACACATATATATGCCCCTGTGGTGCCCTATGCACTTGCCTGTTGGAGTTTGGTACTCACCTGTGGTGGCTGGAGCAGAACTTTCTATGTTCCTGTGTATCATTCTTCTGCCCATTCTTATTTGTGCCAGTCCTTAACTAACTCAAGTACTCACTGTTTTTCTCAAGCTTGGGTGATTCCCTGATCTGTACTCCCCTTTGTGAGACCGGGTTTATAGGTGCACATGGCCATGCCCAGCTGTTTTACTTCAGGTCTAGAGATTCAAATGCCAGAGCTGTCAGTCCCCTTTTAGCCCTCACGATTGCACAAGAAGTACACTTAACCACTGATCCATCTCTCCAACCCTAGTTATGTAATTTAAAGTAATTTACTTATACTGTCTGTGCCTTATTATCCTCATTAATAAAATTAGAATGATAATTATTAAATTAATAAATTCAATGGTTTTAAAGAGGTATACAACATGTAGAAAGTATTATATAAATATTAGCAATTACTATTGGTTTGTCTTCAAAAGCACTTAAAAGAATATGAATGAGAGAGAAATGTGTTATCCTTATGCATGGCAAATTGAAAAAAAAATACATTTAGAAGGGCTAGGAATTTAGTTATATACCGTTTTCCACAAACAAAAAAGAAACATATTCAAAAGCTTCTGCAATTTTCTTTATTGTGTCAGGTGAAATCATGCAGTGGAATATAAGTTGTGAGTGATTAGAGCTGTAATTATGTCTTCACAGGAAGTTAACTTTAGAACAGAGGACTTTGAAACTGATGGAGCACACACAAAACATATGTGGTGTATGCCATTATTTGGGTTCTCAGTCTTAGCATGAAGACATGATGTCCTAGACTGAATGAGAAATTAGAAAAATTGGGCTGGAGAGACAGCTAAGACACCTGCCTGTGAAGCCTAAGGACCTAGTTTCGATCCTCAGAACCCATGCAAACCAGATGTACATGGTGGTGCATGCATCTGGAGTTTGTTTGCAGTGGCTAGAAGCCCTCATGCCCATTCTCTCTCTCTCTCCCCCTTTCTCCCTGTCTCTTTCTTTAATAAATAAATAAAATTGAAATACTTTAAAATAAGAAGATCTGGCTATATATGTTTGGGACATATATTTGAGCTTACATTTTTTTTTTTTTTTGTCACTTCTCATCAGTGATTTCTAGGATGGGGCAACAAGGACTAGAAGCCAGAATGCTGACATAGAGATCCATAGGTGGTAGTTGATTTCAAAGATAACAAGCCATGGTGCCTGGGGAGATACCTCAGCAGTTGAAGGTGCTTGCTTGAAAATAACAAGTGAGAAAAGTTTAAAGACATAATTATAAGAATGAGAGCAGTTACATGTAAAAAAACATTTCTATCAAACTGGCAGAAAATGTGAAGTTACAGATGGAATAAAAGAGAACATGAAATAAAATATATGTTATAAGGTAGAATACAGCAAAGATACCAGTTGCTGTGAGGCAAATCAGCTACTGTAAGAACTATGGGAAATATATTAAATGTTTTCTATAGGACCTTGCAATTCTCACATCACATCTCTTTAGCTATGTATTGCAAAATCTTAAGTGTCATAGTCCTTGGCAGTTTTTGAGATTTTTTTTCCCTACCTTCCCCAACCCCACTAATTCAGTGTCAAGGGTAGAAGACAGGCCTCATATATGCTAGTTTTTTTTTTTTGTTGTTGTTGTTGTTTTGTTTTGTTTTGTCTTTTACCAATGAAATGTACCCAGATCGCAGGGCAGTGTTTATAGTTGTCCATATCTCCTATAGCTAGACTGCAGCTGTGCCAACAATGAGATTTTTGAACTTAAATGTGGTAAAATATGAAAGGGAGATTAAATCCTGGATCAACATGGTGGTTTTGTTAAAGCCAGGTAAGGAGACAAGGTGGTATATGACTGTGTTAGTGAGCTTGCCCAGTGGGACAGATTCCTCCAACACCACTAGAAAAGGTCAGAGTCCTTTGGTCTAGATGCACTGTCAAGACCTCATCAGAATTGAATGATTCTCAGGATTCATGATATGGGCCACATCTACCAACCTTCTTTGAATCTGTTCTCAATGTAACCAAAGTGAGGAAATGTCAACTCGTCCATGAGAAGAAATATAGTGATTCTGGAATAAGTAGTATTTTATGTGTAACTTTTACCTACAGATACTGGAACACTTATAAACATGATGATATATTGTTAGGTGAAATATAACCCTGAATGAGAGTATTTTATTAATGACATTCTCTCATAAGGCAGGACTTATGTTCTTTTGTTGATATGAAGTTATATTTACCAATGAGACTTTTGATGAGTGTACCTTGACCTAAGTTCTTTTCTGTTAGAAAGATCTCTTTCCTTAGACTAGTGTGCTTGTTTCTTCTTCTACAGAATGTCATCAATTTCTTTCAAGATTGAATCTCTATAAAAGTTTACATTTTCATTAAGACTATAGTTGTGAGATAACACTGAGAAATAATGAGACAACTCACTGTCACTCTTAGCAGAATGGATTAATTCTGCAAAAAACCTGCTGCTAGAAAGAGATGAAAATGAGAAGTACAAAGAAAGAAGCAAACAACCCAAGCTGGAGAGATTACTTAGTGGATCAGCACTTGGTGTGCCCCAATGAGTACCTGAGTTCAAATCCCCAGGACCCAGGTAAATAAATACTAGACACTGTAGTAGGCATCTATAACGCAGGATACCTAAGGTGAGACTGAATGTTGAGACAGGAGGATCATCCAGAAGCTCAACGTATACCTACTCTGCCAAACTCAGCAGTGAACAACAGAGTGACTGTTTCTCAGACAAGGTATAATGTTAAGAACCAATGCCCTAAATTATTTTCTGCCCTCTACATTTGTGCTGTGGTGTATGTACACTCATGTCCCCCCACATGACCACACACTCATGCGCGCACACACACACAAACACACATAGCAATTATAGAAATCTCTACCTGCTTTTAACTTTTTGTTATCAATCATCTAATCAAATTTTGGGGAAAGATTTTGTACACACCCACATACACATAGTATACAGTAAGAAAGTAATGAGGAATAGACACATATTCCCAAATAATATAAGACCATTTAGGAAAGTTTCCACCCCAGAAGCCCTGAAGAATTCTAAATGTGTTCATGTGCATACAGTGAAGGGTTGGAAGTATACGTGCATGAGAATCAGAAGGGAGGCCTGACTCAAGATGCTTGGAGAAAGCAGCAACTGTATCTATGAACAACTTGCAGGCAACAGTAGGTAGCTGGGTTTTCTGCTTCTCTTAGGACTCAGTGACCCTAAGAAAGAGGAGGGGCACAGGCAGATCTCAAAAGAATCCTTCGGCCAGAAGCTCCCTAGCATGCTTCTGGGCCTCCTGAATTTTTGGCATCCAGCGCTTCTTGGAGTCATTCCCCGAGGACTCTGCCATCCCTGTGGTCACTCAGAAGCAAGTGAGAGACAGCAGGAGACCACCACCACAGCCATGCCCAAGGTCATAAAAATAGATGTAGAAGTAAGAATATGCTCAGGTAATCAAAATGTTGTAGAATAGATGATTAGAAGCTGTGTGCTTTGATGGTGTAAGGAGGCCATGCATATCAAAGGGAAAGTGAGAAAAAGGGTTTGGATAAGTACCTCAGACATCATACTGGTTAACCTCTGAAATCAGAAAGATAACAAAGGTGATGTAACTTAAAAATACAATGCAGATGATGCTAGAAGTCTGAAGACATATGTGAGCTTCCAGAGAAGGCTAAAAATCAATGAAAATGAAATATTTAGTCCTGGAGATGATGACAATGTTCAGTTTGATGACATTGGAGGTGATAATGAAGACATTGATGATATTTATTATGAACTCAGCATTTTATATTCCAGTCTTTCTGAAGATTGTCTACAAGTTTGGTATCTGGCCATAGAACTCAAGGAAAAGTTTTTACTATCATATTGCAATTTGTTGAGGTAGACAAATTTGTTACTAAGGTCACTTCTTTAAAACTGAAAATAATGGGCCAGTGAGATGGCTAGTGTTTAAGGTGCTTGCCTAAGGACTCATGTTTGACTCTCCAGTTCTCACATAAGCCAGACGGAAAGTGACCTAAGTGCGCAATGTCACACATGCACACAAGATGATGCACATGTCTGGAGTTCGCTCTGTCTTTCTCTGTCTCTCTCTCTCTGTCTCTCTCTCTCTCTCTCTCTCTGATAAAAAATTAAAAACTGGTAATACTGAACTCTCTTAAGTGAAATGTTAAACAGCCTGCTTTCTTCTTTTGATGTGATCGAACTTAAGGATAGAAAACCACATATGAGAAAATGCATTATTGACTTTCCACATTGACCACTTAACAGTAAGTAAATAGATGTTTTTGAATTAATATTTATTTGTCTTTTAAATAAAAAAAGAAAGAAAAAGGAACATACTTGTTCTGAATGTGATAATCTACATTTAGCCTTGTAGACAAATAAAATTTAATTCTTTAATGAAATGTTAAAATAGGAAGAGAAATTGAAAACAAAAACAAAGTAAATTACACAATAGAACAACAACAAAAATCTCTAGGTGAAAGAGAGGAATGTACTTTATGAAATTGTCATAGGATTCTTATTTAATCTCCTAAACAATGTAGAAATATTGGAGGGTTAAGTTTTATCAAGATAAATTTGTTTACTCTATGGGTGCTTGGGGAAAAGAGCCACTAGAATTGAAGGGAATATCAGGAGGGTTTTATAGTCTTTAAAAACAGAGATAATAAGGGCTGGAGCATTGAAATAAATGTGTATATGTAGACGTATGTGTATAATATATATATATATATATATATATATATATATATATATATTCAGTTAATTAAATTTCTTAGCATAATCGTATAGAAAGAGAGCTTGCCCTGTGTTTTATGGATATTCAGGAATGCTAGTATAAGAAGAGAGTACTATACCCAACAACAGACCAGTAAAATTAGTTTCTGCAGAAATTAATAAACATTTAAAGGGACAGAACTGGTCATACATTTACCTTACATATCCACTCCTGTTAAAACCATTTGGATATAGGTACATAGAGTTACATTTTAAAGTGTGATAAAATATAGTTAATATCTATATAATAAAAAAGTAAAAAGGATACACATTTAATGTTTACAAATTTTGAATAGCTCTCTGGAAAAAAGAATTCATTATCAAGTACATGCCCAGGTTCTCCTAATGCACTTGAGTATTCATTCTCCATGCTTGAACAAGCTGATTATTAGATAATTATGTGTGACTCAGAGACTCAAAATTAGGGACATCTGGAAATAATCTATTACTAATTATTAACTGGAGCAGAAAGAGTCTTTGAGAAAAATAGTAAAGTGGTAAATTAAATTTTGTGTGTTGGAAACTTGAATTCTGCTGACTAATTTACAAATAAAAACAAAAAAAATCTTTAAAAAAGATTAATAGTGAAATTTCTCACTTTTTTTCTTTTTTGAGGTAAGCCCAACAGACTGGCTTTTAAAAAATTATTTATGCGAGAGAGAGAAAGAGAATGAATGGGCATGCCAATGCCTCCAGCCACTGCAAATAAACTCCAGATATATGTGCCACTTTGTGCATCTGGCTAATGTGGGTACTGGGGAATCAAACCTAGGTCATTAGGCTTCACAGACAAGTACCTTAACCACTAAGCAATCTCTCCAGCCCCAACAGACTGGCCTTTTCTATAATGAGTGAGGGACAGTGACAGAGAGAGAGAGAATTGGCATGACAGAGCCTCCAGCCACCGTAGTTGAACTCCAGACACATCTACCATTTTGTGCACATGTGAGATGCTGTGCAGGTTTCACCTTGTACATCTGGTTTACATGGGATCTAGGGAGTTTAACATGGGTTCTTAGTTGCAGGCATGCACCTTAACTGCAAAGCTATCTCTTTAGCCCTGAAATCACACATTTTTATTTAACTTTGTCTACATACTTGACCAGGGAAAGAAAAACAGACATATAGGAAAGAACTGTTAAACAACCACGGGTTTCTGTGAAGTTTCAGTATGTCTTGCTTTAAAAAAAAATTAATATGGAGGTTAGGGAAATGGCTCAGTAGGTAAGAGCACTTGCTGCTTAGACCTGATTTTGATTCGCAGCACCTACATACCAAAACTGAAGGTCGTTGTGCATTTCTGTAACCACAACCCTGTGGAGAACCGAGTCAGAATGCCTGCTGGTTTCTCTCACCAGCCAGCCTAACCAGAAAAAAAGGAACTCATACTTTAAAGAAATACAGTGGAAAAGCAATAGAGGAGGACACAGAGAATCCTCCTCTGACCTCCACATGTGTGTGCATGAAGATATGCACACATACACATGCATATACTACAGTCCCCTACACACAAAAGTTCAATCTAACTAAATGAATGAAACAAGACAAGTCTCACAAGAGTGTTTATATTTTAATCTTTCATTGGAAAAATGGATAAAGTATTTACACATGGGTTTATCACTTCCATTTTCATCAATTTGTTTATTTATTTTGTGGTGCTAGGTATTGAACCAAGGCTCTCATGTATCTAGACATGTATCTAGTCACTGAAGTATATTAGCAGCTCACTTTTATTCTAAATCAGAGATTGTTTATAAGATCAAGGATATAGTTTTATTTTAAGGCTATATGGCTATACAGTAAAGCACTTGTCACATAGTATATCCATAGAGGAAAGTAACCCATAATTCTTCTTGGGTACAATCTATTCTCTTTACTCCAGAAATAAATGAGGACTGGACTGACTTCTTGTTGGCTTCGACATGTTGCATTTTGCCTTCAATTTGATAGAGATGCTTCTGTCCTAAAAACTAGATAACAAAAAGCTGGTGCTGGGCTGGGATCCAGTGGCTACATTCACATTTTCTAAATAAGGTAAGGGATCCTTTCTTTTCAAAATACTTTGTGGACACTCAGTTTCTTATAACCTGCACAATTTCCATTAATATTTGGTATAATTTCAGACACTTAGTCCAACAGTTATGTCTTTTAATGTCCAGCATAGTTTTTATTCCTAGATTTGCATTTTCTGAAGAAAGGTATAAAGATTTGATTGAATTTCTTGAAAGTAAGGAGATCATAGTTACATTGATAATTAAATTTATATACATAAGAGTAAATGAAATCAGTCTATATTATTTGCTTTAACGGAACATATGTCTATATTCTATATGTATAATAGTTCTAGGGGTTTATGTAATTATGTATTTTTTTCTTAAATTTAAAAATTAATACTAGCTCAAAGAGCAATAAAATACATATAATTGAATCTGTCAGAAGCTTAATTATGGCAAACCATATTCTTTTATTTTAAAATTTAATTTTATTTTTTTTTATTAGTCAGTTCTGTATTCAGCAAATAAAGTCAGTTTGGTACCATTATTAGGCTCATCCATGACCTACCCCCTCCCCTTGGCCCCTCCTTGTTGAGGTATACGGGTCATGCATTGTGGAGTTAGCCCACAGTTATGGGTAAGCTAAATGTCTCTGCATATCATGACCCAACATGTGACTCTGACATTCTTTCCGCCCCCTCTTCCGCAAAATTTCCCTGAGCCATGTTGGGCTCCTTTTTTGTCTGCTTCAGTGATGAGGTGTTGGGGGCCTCTGAGGCTCTGGCTCTCTGATTTGGTAGGAGTTGATTTTTCTCTGTGCTGATCTCCTTCCCCCTTGTGCTGGTGTCCGGTTCATCAGGAAAACAGCCCCCTTGCTTGTTTCTCCAATTTTTCTTAGTTTCAGCCGGGGCCCTTTTGAGGTATGATGGGATGGCTCTCTCCTTAGGATCTACATCTATCTGAAAAAGAGAAGCAGATTCTCCAACGGAGAGTAAGTTAGCACTAGGACAAATGAGATAACCCTTACTTTTTTTTTATAGAGAATTTAATAGGTGTAGGCCCTCTTGTAGCCCACAATTGATGGTAGCTTGATATTGGAGAGTGGGCTTATGTTTGGATATGGTTCTGACTTGTTTCCCAGCTCCACCTGTGGGTCCCATACCAGTGACGGGATCAGTTAGCCAAATTGAGAGCAGTTGGTTCTCCACCATGGCTGTGTGCCACCACTGCACTTGTGTGGGCATCACAACAAGTTATTTGCTGCTAAGTAGGTTAGACCATGCGTTGCTTCGATAGATATTGGTCAATTTCCCCCAGTCGCCCATGTAGCACATTCTGGCACTAGACGCGCTGACTGCCTGGGGACTGACTCTCATCCAACTTCCAGCCATGCCATTCTAATTTGCATGTCAATCACATAAGGTATCTTCAGCAGTAGGGTCTTACCACTAACCTTTGGTGGGTCAACAAGTACTGTGACAGAAATCTGTCTGTCTTTTAGGAAACCTGGTAGGTCTCTCTGATCAAAAGCTCATTGTGGATGATAGCCCCATGCTGGTTCTGGGAGTTACAGGTCAGTGCCCACTAAGAAGATGACGAAAAAGATAACTAATATACAAGAGTTAGAGATAAGAGAGAGAGAGACAGGGAGAGGGGAAGTGAGGGAGGGAAGATGTAGGAGATTAAGGTTAATCTTAATCTTACCCTCTCCAGTGTCTTGTGGTTCAGGTGTTCCCTGTAAGGGCCTGGTGAAGGATCAGCCATTTGGTCTGTCTTTTAGTAAGTAGAAATTTATGGTACCATTGCCGTTTGGGTCTAGATTTGTGTTTCCCACCCCTTTGATGCCCTCCCCTCTCTCCCCTTCCATCCTAGTGTCTAGTCTAGGAGATGCTTGCTGGGTATGTAAGGTATCTTCGGTAGATTCAGGTTAGGTGCTGTAGATGAGTGAGACTATGTGGCGATTTTTTTTCTGTGATTGGGTAAGTTCACTGAGAATGATCTGTTCCAGGTTCAACCATTTTTCCTCAAATTTCATTGTGTCATTTTTTCTTACTGCTGTATAGAATTCCATTGTGTAGATATACCACATCTTAGTTATCCATTCTTCTAGTGATGGACATCTGGGTTGATTCCAGCTCTTAGCTATTACAAATTGAGCCGCTATAAACATGGTTGAGCAAATCTCTTTAGTCTGTGGTTTGAAGGTTTTAGGGTAGATGCCCAGTAAGGGAATAACTGGGTCTGTTGGTATCTCTATGCTCAGCTTTTTCAGAAGTCTCCATATTGCTTTCCAAAGTGGTTGTACCATCCTACATTCCCACCAACAGTGGATGAGTGTTCCTACTTCTCCACATCCTCGCCAGCATTTATTTTTATTTGATTTTTTGATGTTTGCTATCCTTATAGGGGTAAGGTGGAATCTCCTAGTTGTTTTAATTTGCATTTCTGTGATGATTAGGGATGATGAACATTTTCTTAAGTGTATGTTTGCCATTTCTATTTCTTCCTCTGTGAACTGCCTGTTCAGCTCTTTGCCCCATTTTGTGAGTGGGGTGTTTGACTTCTTACTGTTTAGATTTTTGAGTTCTTTGTAGATTCAAGAGATTAGTCCTCTATCAGTTGGATAACCCGCAAATATTTTCTCCCATTCTGTGGGTAATCTACTGGCTTTGCTTATTGTATGCTTGTCTGTAAAGAAACTCTTCAGCTTCATGTGGTCCCATTGGTTGAGTGACGGTTTAAGTTCATGAGCTACTGGGGTTTTGTTCAGGAAGTCGTTTTCCATTCATATATCATGGAAAGTACTTCCTAAATTTTCTTCCAGTAGCATTCGAGTTTCTGGTCTTATATTGAGATCTTTGATCCATTTGGACTTGAGTGTAGTGCATGGTGAAATGTGTGGGTCAAGTTTCAGTTTCCTGCATATGGTTATCCAGTTTGTCCAGCACCATTTGTTGAAGATGCTGTCTTTTTTCCAGCCTATATTGTTTGGGGCTTTATCAAATATCAAGTAGCTATAGTTGCTTGACCCAAAGTCCGGGTCCTCAAGTCTATTCCATTGATCTATAGTCCTGTTTTTATGCCAGTACCATGCTGTTTTTATTACTATGGCTTTGTAATATAGCTTTAGATCAGGTATGGTGATGCCTCCAGAGGTATTTCTTTTGCAGAGGATATGTTTGGAAATGCGAGGCCTTCTGCCTTTCCATATGAAATTTGAGATCATTTTTTCTATCTCTGTGAAGAACACTGTGGGGATTTTAATTGGTATTGCGTTAAATCTGTAAATTGCCTTTGGTAGGATTGTCATCTTCACAATGTTAATTCTGCCTATCCAGGAACATGGGAGGTCTTTCCATTTTCTCAAGTCCGCCTCAATTTCTTTTTTGAGTGTTTTTATGTTTTCATTGTATAGATCTTTCACTTCCTTGGTTAACGTTATTCCAAGGTATTTTATTTTTTTTTGTCGCAATTGAAAATGGGACTATGTCCCTTATTTCTTTTTCTGTATCTTTGTCCTTTGCATAAAGGAAGGCTACTGATTTTTGTGCATTGATTTTTGTATCCTGCTACTTTGCTATAGGAGTTAATCACCTTCAGGAGTTTTGGGATGGAGTCTCTCGGGTCTCTTACATATATAATCATGTCATCAGAGAATAAAGCTAACTTAACTTCCTCCTTTCCAAATTATATCCCTTTTATTTCCTTCTCCTGTCTTATTGCTTGAGCTAGGACTTCCAGTACTATATTGAAAAGCAGAGGTGAGAGTGGACAACCCTGTCTTCTTCCTGATCTTAATGGGAATTCCTCCAGTCTCTCTCCATTAAGTATTATTTGGGCCTTCAGAGCTTCGTATATTGCCTTCATTAGGTTAAGATATGAACCAACCATGCCAACTCTCTCCAATGTTTTGAACATGAAGTGATGTTGAATCTTGTCAAAGGCCTTTTCTGCATCTATCGAAATGATCATGTGGTTTTTATGTTTAACCTTGTTTATGTGGTGTATTACATTGACAGATTTCCGTATGTTGAACCACTCCTGTGTTCCTGGAATGAATCCCACTTGGTCAAGGCTTTTGAGGTGTTGTTGGATTCGGTTTGCAAGGATTTTGTTCAGGATCTTTGCGTCTAAATTCATCAGGGAAATAGGCCGGTAGTTTTCTTTTCTTGTGGCATCTCTGCCTGGTTTTGGAATTAGGGTGATTCTAGCTTCATAAAAGGAGTTGGGTAGCTTTCCCTATTCACCAATTGTGTGGCACAGTTTGAGGAAGATTGGTTTGAGTTCTTCCATGAAGGTTCGATAGAATTCAGCTGAGAAGCCATCTGGTCCTGGGCTCTTCTTTTTGGGGAGGTTTTTTATTACTTTTTCAATGTATATGAGTGTGATGGGTTGATTGAGATGATTAATCTGCTCTGTGTTTAGCTTTGGTAGATGGTATGCGTCCAAGAATTTATCCATCTCCTCCACATTATCCATTTTTGTGGAGTAGAGGTTTTTGAAATAAGTCCTGATGATTCTCCCAATTTCACTTATGTCTGTTGTGATCTCTCCTTTTTCATTTTCAATTTTGTTAATTTGAAGCTTCACCTTTTTTCACTTGATCAGATTGGCCAGGGGTTTGTCAATCTTGTTTATTTTTTCAAAGAACCAGCTCTTTGTTTTGTCAATTGTCTTAATTGTTTCCTTGGTTTCCAATTCATCGATTTCTGCTCTGATTTTAATTATTTCTTTCCTTCTGGAGATCTTTGGGTTGGATTTTTCTTGTTTTTCTAGTGTCTTTAGGTGGATGGTTAGGTTATTGATTTGGGACCTTTCTGTCTTTTTTACGAAGGCATTGAGTGATATGAATTTTCCCCTGAGGACCGCCTTCATGGTGTCCCATAAGTTTTGGTACGATGTGTTCTCATTGTCATTCAATTCCAAAAATTTTTAAATTTCATTTTTTATTTCATCCACTATCCATTTATTGTTTAAAAGTGTGCTGTTCAGTTTCCAGGTGCCTTTGGGATTCTTGGTGGGTCTTTTGTTGTTGATTTCTAGCAATATAGCATTGTGATCTGATATCATGCAGGGAATTATGTCAATGTTCCTAAATATGTGGAGGCAGTCTTTGTGACCCAATATATGGTCTATTTTAGAGAATGTTCCATGGACTGCTGAGAAGAATGTGTAATCTGTGGATTTGGGATGGAAGGTTCTGTAGATGTCCGTTAGGTCTAGGTGATCTATGGTTTTGTTGAGCTCTCTCACTTCCCTGTTGAGTTTCTGTTTGGATGATCTGTCTATTACTGATAATGGTGCATTGAAGTCCCCAGCTATGATGGTGTTTGTGGTTATTTGTGTTTTATTGTCAAGTAGGTTTTGTTTTATGAACTGTGGTGCCCCTGTGTTTGATGCATACAGATTTATGATTGTAATATCCTCTTGATGGATCATTCCCTTGATAAGTAGGAAGTGGCCTTCTTTGTCTTTTTTGATTATATTTGGTTTGAAGTCTATTTTATCCGATATTAATATAGTTACACCTGCTTGTTTCTTATTCCCGTTTGCTTCGAATACTGTTTTCCACCCTTTCACCCTGAGGAGGTGTCTGTCTTTAGTGGTGAGGTGGGTTTCTTGAAGGCAACAGATTGAGGGGTGTAATTTTTTGATCCATCCTGTTAGCTTATGTCTCTTGATGGGTGAATTAAGGCCATTAATATTTAGGGTAATGACTGTGAGATTTGATTTGATCCCTGCCATATTGTGATGGTAAATGTGGGTTGGAGTTTTCATGGACATTGAAGCTTTTTGTGCCTACTCTGAGTTTGGTTGTTGTGATCTGCTTCTTGTAGGCAATTGTGTTTGATTATTTTTTTCTTCTCTATGGAGAATTTCCTGAAATACTTTCTGTAGGTTTGGTTTTGTGTTCATATAATTGTAAAGCTGAGTTTTGTCATGGAAAGTTTTTCTTTCACCATCTATTATGAGGGATACTTTTGCTGGGTAGAGTAGTTTGGGTTGGAAGCCATAGGTTCTTAGACTTTGCAGTGTTTCATTCCAGGCCCTTCCAGCTTTCAGGGTTTCCATTGAGAAGTCTGAAGTAATTCTGATGGGGTTACCTCTGAAGGTGATGTGCTGTTTTTCCATAGCTGCTTTTAGGATTTTCTCTTTGGTGTCAATGTTTAGAGTCTTAATGATAATATGTCTTGGAGAGTTTCTCCTTTGGTCCAGTCTGTTTGGCGTTCTATTGGCTTCTTGTATCTTGATGGGCCTTTCTTTTAAGAGATTGGGGAAGTTTTCCTCAATTATTTTGTTAAATAAGTTCTCCATGCCTTTGGTCTGGATTTCTTCTCCTTCTGGTATTCTAATGATCCTGATATTGGGACGTTTGACTGTATCCCACAATTCCCTCATGTTCTGTTCACAGGAGCTTTTAAACTTACTGAAATTTTTGAACTCTCTAACTGTTTCTTCCATCTTGTCTTCCAGATCAGAGTTTCTATCCTCCACTTGGCTGACTCTATTCTTGAGAGCTTCTAGTGAGTTTTGGACTTGTTCAATTAAGTTTGCATTTTCTACTACTTTTCTATGTATAATTTCCATCCCTCTGTCAAGCTCCCTTTTCACATCATTTTCTGATTTTCTTGATGATTCTTGGAGCTCATCCTTGCATTTCTTTATGTCTTCATTTAGCATGGCCAGCTGATTTTTAAGGTCTTCTTTTTTTTCACTCTCCCTCAAGTCTCTTAACTCTCTTTGAAATCCTTCCATTTTCTTATCTAATCCTTCCAATTTCTTATCTATTAGTTCTAGTTTAGTGATGGCAGCATCCACACGATTGTCGGCCCTTTGTTGCTTTCCTGCAAGTTCTACCAATAGGTTGGTTAGAGTTGCATTGCTCATAGCTTCAGTTTGCTGTTCTGGTCCTATTGGTTCTTCTATGTTTTGGTTAGATGTATTCATTGTGGGACTGGGTGATCTAATTGGATTTTCTTGCATTTGATTTTCATGTTATTTCTTTTGCGCTGTGTTCTGCCCATGACATTGTATGGGCGGATAGGTGGGCGTATCAGCCTGGGCTCAAGAACCATGGGAATCTTATGCAGCCTGGGGGCGTTGCCAAGAAGCCTGGGCTTTGGCTGTCACTTGCCAAAGCCGCCTATCTACTGCCTGGCAGTGGCGCCGAAGTTGCCTGAGTTCTCAAGCGGTAATGTGCCAAAGCTGCCTGCGTTCGAACTAGGAGTGGCACTGAGGCACCAAGCACTGATGCCGTCCAAACTCTGGCTGGGCACGCTGGGAACCGGAAACAGTCTGCGCTCCCCCGCCACAGGACAATTGTGGACGGCCGCGTGGCAGACAGATAGGAGATGGGACCTGAGCTGGTTCAAGCAAGAGACACAGTCTGAGCTTGTGTGGCACCTGCTGTGGGACTGGGCTTGCTCAGTAGGTGGGCGAGTGGACGAGAGTGCGGAGCAGTCTAAAGCTTCCACACGCATGGAACAATCTCACTTGCCAAAGCTGCCTATCTACTACCTGGCAGGGGCGCCAAAGTTGCCTGAGTTCTCAAGCGGTAATGTTCCACAGCTTCCTGCGTTCAAGCTAGGAGTGGCACTGAGGCACCAAGCACTGAAGCCGCCCAAACTTTGGCTGGGAACGCTGGGAACTGGAAGCAGTCTGCGCTCCCCCACCACAGGACAATGGCGGCCCGCCGGTGTGGCAGGCAGGTAGGGGGTGGCACCTGAGCTGACGCAAGCGAGAGATACAGTCTGAGCTTATGGGGCAGCTGCTGTAGGACTGGGCACACTCAGTAAGTGGGCGAGTGGACGAGGGTGTGAAGCAGTCTAAGCTTCCGCGTGCAGGGAATGATCGGCGCGTGGTGGCAGCCGTGCGGGCTCCGGAGCTGAAGCAGCGGCAGGGGTGGAGCTGTGAACACGGTGGTTATTTGGGGAGAGGGATGCCTACCCGCCTGCAAGGGGATCAGCGATTCCCTGTTCCCCCACCTCTGTGCTCTCCCAGATTTCTCTCCCCTAAAAGCCACTATATACCCCTAATATCTTGCCTTTCTTTCCCCGGGATTTGCAGCGCAGCTAGGCGGTCGCCATCTTGGCCGGAAGTCTCGCAAACCATATTCTTATGCGACAACTAGAACAAATGCAGTATTAAACATAAAGAACTGTACAAATTTCACAATAGTGTATAAATAACAGTTCAGCTCTGAATTGGGGATAAGGTGTAAGGACAAGGAAAGAAAGAGAGAGAAGAAGAGCAAGATAGAGTTAGAGG
This sequence comes from Dipus sagitta, assembly GCA_036346955.1. NCBI lineage: Eukaryota > Metazoa > Chordata > Mammalia > Rodentia > Dipodidae > Dipus > Dipus sagitta. The sequence continues at coordinate 101,860,301 of CM070774.1, read as the reverse complement.
AGGAATGAATTTAGGACATGTGGTCCTGTCTTTTAAGCAGCACTGGAAATATCTGTTAATTACCTAGTAATTTTTGTACCATGACTCTCCTAGGTTTGTACACCAAGTGCACTGGGAATAAATTTAGCACCTGGAAATGTCCACCTGTGTTTTAACAACTTGGCTCCAAAATAGAAGATAAATATTTGACTCAGTGAAAAATACTTACTTACACTAAGTCTATTGGGAAAGCAAATGCCTGCATTGATTGTTCCTAGTTGGGACCTAAGACTTTTCTCAATATGATGCTTCTCTGAAGCATCTGATTGGTTTTCCTGGATTGATATAACAGAATGCAACAAGCTTGGTGGCTTTCAGTAACAAAGTTTGTGTGTGTGTGTGTGTGTGTGTGTGTGTGTGTGTGTGTGTGTGTTAAATTATAAAGGCAAGGAGTCTGAAGTTAGGGTATTAGCAGTGCCATGTTCTTTGTGGGCTCTGTCAAGGACACTACTCTGTCTTTTGCTGATTTTCTGGAGTTGGTGGCCATTTGTGTCTTCTCATTTACTTATGGGAGCACAAGTTGTTTACACTACCTTACCATTTGGGAGGAAGCACCCAACCAGAAGCATCTGATGGCAGGCAAGGATTTATTTAGTCTTATAGTTTTGAGGGGAAGCTTCAGGATGGCAGGGGAAAACATGGAATGAGCAGAAGCTGGTTATTACCCTCTCCCACAGCAGTTGGAAAACAGATCAAGAGAGTGAACTGACTAAATTGGCAAGCTAATAAACCTCAAGGTCTCCCCAGCACCACACTTCCTCCAGGAAGGCTCCACCTCCCAAACTGCCACCAGCTGGGAAGCAAGCATTCAGAACCCATAAGTTTATGGGGGGGGGGGGAACAACTGATTGGAAACACAATGCAAATCATAACTAATGAGATTCCAAACTACTGACTTCATCTTATTGCAATTATATCTTCAATGACTATGTCTATATATGATGAAATTTACAGGCTCTGGGAACTATTATTTCAACATATTTAGGGAGCTCCAAGAGTACCACAAGTCAACCCAAAATAAGGTTTTATATTTAATTTTCATTTAAATTTATTTATTTATTTTTGTTCTCTACATCCATATTAGTCTTGAATTCTGACTTAGGATTTAACTGAATAGGTCATTAATGTAAAGTTACCAGGAATATCCCATCAAAAATAATTTTTGAGCTAAATTTTCCTGCTGATGAAAAACATTAATTCAATTCATGTAGATTCTGAGTAGATTATAAACTTTGCTAAATGTACTGTAGCAACCAGATTCCAAGCGAATATACTGGACAATAGTTACTTCATTTTTTGGCATGACCTTTTTTCCCCCTCCTCTCTTTAGATTTTTCTTCTCCAATATGGAAGGTACAAAATAAAGGGAACAATCTTTCAGACTATTTAAGTCTCAATTAAGTTTAAGCCGGGGTCTGTGCCTGGGGGCAGGAGGCAACGGAGTTGTGCTGTGGAGCTCTGCGGTGGTAGGAACGCCTGGGGAGGGCCACTAGCCTGCTTGCATGGGTCCAATATGGGGTTGGGGGCAGTGGTGAGATGGACGGTATTTATGAGCTTGTGTGGAGCTATGCTAGTCTGCTGGCCTGGATCCCATTGCTTAGGGTAGGGCATGAGGAACCTGCAGCTGGGACCATGGCTAAGATGGCTGCTTGAGAGGATTGGGGGACTGGTGGGCTACCCAAGAGTGTGGGAATCTGTGGATTCCCAACTCTGCTTCTCTGCACCCTGCCACTGGAGGTCTATTAGCATCTTCTCACCCCTAGAAGACCCAATGAACCCTAAACATCTTGCCTTTCCTTCGCTGGGAGGCGTGGCATGGTTAGGCTGATGCCATCTTTATGGACCGAGGCCAGAAGGCAGTGTTCCCCCAGGAGACCTCCACATGTGAATGCCATCCCACTTTCCTCCACTCCCACTTCTGTAATCGGACCCAGGTCAGCAGGCTAGTGTTCCGGCCACAGCCCTCAGGGACCTCCAAACACTACTGCCCCTCTGTGCATGAACCCATGCCAGAAGGCAAGGTTCCCCCCTCCCTAGGTTCTCCCACCACAGGGAAACTCCATGCCCCACCCCACTGCATATCACTTGACCCACAGCAGTCCCATATCTCCATTCTTCCCTGTCACAGGACCTGGCAGTACCATCCACCCCCTGCTACAGGGCCCCATGGGACTCAATGTCCCATCCCTTCACCCTTCAGCATTGTGGAACCACCACTGCATTCCCATCTTCCCCCACATCCACAGCCCAGCCACAACACAAGACTGCTTTATCCCATTCCCGTACACTTGTCCCCTCGGACCACCTGACTATACGGTCCCATACCCAGAATCATAAGACAAGCCCCTGTATCAGGTTCCTGGGACTCTATCAGAGATTCACGTGCTCCTTCCCTCTGAGCAGGCAAGCCATATTGCCATCAGAAGCATAGTGGAAGCAAACATAAAAGAGAATAATCACTAAAACACTTTGAGGTTACTCCAAAACTAATGGACAGAACCCAGTTCAAAAGGAATAACATGAAAAGTCAAATTCAAGTAAATCCAACAAGATTGCTCAGTCCCACAGTGGATATCTCTAATCAAAACATAGAAGAGACTAAAGGATCAGAACCCCAAAATGAAGATACATGCTATGCAACCGTGACCAAGAAAATAGCAGAACTTGCAGAAAAGCAACAAAGGGCCAATAATCATATGAAAGCTGTCCTCACTAGATTAGACCTAATAAGAAAGAACAAGTAAGGGTTCCAAATTATCTGAAGGAGAGCAAACAAAAAAGAGGAACTCAATAACTATCTGGCAAAGCTCAATGAAGACATAAATAAGTGCAAAGATGAATTTCAAGAAGTGTTAAGAAAACTGGAATATAACATGAAAAAGGAACTCAACAGAGGGATGGAAACTATACACCAAAAACCAGTAGAAAATACAAACCAAATTGAACTAGTCCAAAACTCTATAGAAGCTCTCAAGTGTAGACTCAGCCATGTGGAGGACAGAAACTCAGAACTGGAAGACAAAAGAAAAGAAACAGTTCATGAGTACAAAAGTTTCAATAAGTTCAAAAACTTTTGTGAACAGAACATGAAGAAACTGTGGGATACCCTTAAACATCCCAACATTCAGATGATGGGAATATCAGAAGGGGAAAAAATTCAGACCAAAGTCATGGAGAACTTATTCAACAATATTATTGAAGAAAACTTTCCCACTCCCTCAAAAGAAAGTCCCATCAAGTTATATATGAAGCTAACAGAACTCCAATCAGATTGGACCAAAGGAGAAATTCTCCAAGACATATTATCATTACAACTCTAAACAACGACACCAAAGAGAAAGTCCTAAAAGCAGCTAGGGGAGAAACAACATATTATATGTAAAGGTAACCCCATCAGAATTACTTCAGACTTCTCAGTGGAAACCATGTAAGTAAAAACGACCTGGACTAGAACACTGCAAAGTCTAAGAACCTATGGCTTCTAACCCAAACTATTCTATCCACCAAAAATAACCCTCATAATAGACAGTAAAACAAAAACTTTCCATGATGACTCAGCTTTCGAACTATATGAACACAAACCAAACCTGCAGAGAGTACTTGAGTGAATTCCCCAAACAGAAGAAGTGAACAACCAACATCAAGTGCCTACAAGAAGCAGATAATAATAACCAAACTCAGAGAAGGCACAAAAAAATAAAAAGTCCAAGAAAATATCAAGCCAAATAAACAATGACAATATAGCAGGGATTTAATCAAACTTCACAGTTGTTACCCTAAATATTAATGGCCATAATTCACCCATCAAGAGACATAAGCTAAGAGGGTTGATCAGAAAGTTATACCCCTCAATCTAATTTCTTCAAGAAACCCACCTCACTACTAATGACAGACACCTCCTCAGAGTGAAAGGGTGAAAAATGGTATTCCAAGAAAAAGGAAATAAGAAACAAGCAGGGGTAGCTATATTAATGTAGGATAAAATAGACATCAAATGAAAAGTAATCAAAAAAGACAAATAAGGCCACTTCTTACTTATCAAGGGAATGATCCAACAAGAGTATTTCACAATCATCAATCTTTATGCACCAAACACAGGTGCACCACAATTCATAAAACAAAACCTACTTGACAACAAAACAGAAATAACCACCAACACCATCATAGTTGGGGACGTCAATACTCCACTATCAGCAATAGATAGAACATCCAAACAGAAAATTAACAGGGAAGTGAGAGAGCCCAACAAAAGCACAGATCAATTAGACCTAATGGACTTCTACAGAACATTCTACCCAAATTCCACAGACTACACATTCTTCTTAGCAGCCCATGGAACCTTCTGTAAAAGAGATCTTATAGTGGGTCATAAAGCCTGCTTCCATATACATAGGAAGATTGACATAATTTCCTGCATGATATCAGATCACAATGCTGTATTGCTAGAAATTAACAAGAAGAAAATGTGCTAGGAATCCCATCAGTGCCTGGAAACTGAACAAAACACTTTTAAACAATAAATAGGTAGTGGACAAAATGAAAAATAAAATTGCAAAATTTCTAGAAATAAATGACAATGAGACACATCATACCAAAACTTATGGGACACAATGAAGGCAGTTGTCAGGGGAAAATTCATACCATTAAATGCATTTATAACACACACAGAAAGATCCCAAATAAATAACATGTCTATCCACTTAATGGTACTGGAAAAGCAAGAAGATTCCAACCCAAAAAGCTCCAGACAGAAAGGAACAATTAAAATCAGAGCAGAAAATAATGAATTGGAAATTAAGAAAACAATTAAGAAAACTGATGAAACAGAGCTGGTTCTTTGAAAAAATAAACAGGATTGATAAATGCCTGGCCAATTTGATCAAGCAAAAAAAAAGGGGGATGCTTCAAATTAACAAAATTAGAAATGAAAAAGGAGAGATCACAACAGGCATAAGTGAAATTGGGATAATCATCAGGACTTATTTCAAAAACCTCTAAAAACAGAGGAAATGGATGAATTCCTTGACACATACCACCTACTAAAGCTGAACTCAGAGCAGATTAATCTCCTAAACAAACCTATCACACCCATTAAGATTGAAAATGTAATAAAACCTCCCCAAAAAGAAGAGTCCAGGACTAGATGGCTTCTCAGGTAAATTCTATCAAACCTTCATGGAAGAATTGGAACCAATTTTTCTTAAACTGTGCCACACAACTGTAAAACAGGGAAGTTCCCCAACTCCTTCTATGAAGCTACTATCACCCTAATACCAAAACCAGGCAGAAATACCACAGGAAAAGAAAACTATAGCCCTATTTCCATGATGAACTTAGATGCAAAGACCCTGAACAAAATTCTTATATACTGAATTCAACAACACAATAAAATGTTTGGAGAGAATAGGCATGGATGGTTTATATCTCAAAATAATAAAGGCTATATATAAATCTCCTAAAGGCCAAATAATACTTAATGGGGAAGACTGAAGGAATTCCTATTAAGATCAGGAACAAGACAGGGTGTTCACTCTCACCTTTGCTCTTCAATATAGTATGGAACTCCTAGCTCAAGCAATAAGACAGGAGAAAGAAATAAAAGGGATACAAATTGGAAAGGAAGAACTTAAGTTAGTCCTATTCATAGATGACATGATTCAATACATAAGAGATCTGAGAACCTTCATCTCAAAACTCTTAAAGGTGATTAACTCCTTCAGCAAAGTACCAGGATACAAAACCAATGAACAAAAATCAGTAGCCTTCTTTATGCAAAAGACTAAGATATTAGCCAGGTGTGGTGGCACCTGCCTTTAACCCCAGCACTCGGGAGGCAGAGGTAGCGGGATCTCTGTGAGTTTGAGGACAGCCTGAGACTACATAATGAATTCAAGGTCAACCTGGGCTAGAGCAAAATCCTACCTCAAAAAACCAAAAAAAAAAAAAAAAAAAAAAAAAAGACAAAGATGCAGTAAAAGGAATAAGTGACACTGTCCCATTTTCAATACCAACAACAGCAACAACAACAACAAAAACTTGGATAACATTAACCAAGGGTATGAAAGACCTATATAATGAAACATAACAATACTAAAGGATGAAATTGAGGAGGACTTGAGGAAATGGAAAGACCTCCCATGTCCCAGGATAGGCAGAATTAACATTGTGAAAATGGCAATCTTACCAAAGGCAATATACAGATTCAAAGCAATACCAATAATAATCCCAACAATTTTCTTCACAGTGATAGAAAAAATGATCTTACAAATTCAAATGGAATGTCAGAAGGCCTCAGATATCCAAGCATATCCTTAGCAAAAGAAACTCCTCTGGAGCCCTCCCCATACCTGATCCAAAGCTACATTATATAGCCATAGTAATGAAAACAACATGGTGCTGGCATAAAAACAGGATTACAGACCAATGACCAAAGTCAAGGACCCAGACTTTGGGTCAAGTAACTACAGCTATACAGCTACTTGATATTTGAAAAAAACACAGCATCTTCAACAAATGGTGCTCGACAAACTGGATAACCATATGCAGGAAAATTAAACTCAATCCACACATCTCACCATGCACTAAAACCAAGTCCAAGTAACTCAGACCTCAATATAAGTCCAGAAACTCAGCTACTATTGGAATAAAAAATAGGAAGAACTTTCCATGATACAGGAATTTGAAAAGACTTCCTGAACAAAACCCAATAGCTCAAGAACTTAAACAATCACTCAATCATTGGGATCTCATGAAGCTGGAAAGTTTCTTCACAGACAAACACAATAAGCAGAGCCAAAATATACCCACAGAATTGGAGTAAATTTTTGCTGGCTATACAAGTGACAGAGGCCTAATTTCTAGAATCTACAAAGAACTCAAAAACCTAAACAATAAATAGTCAAACAACCTACTCACAAAATGGGGCAAAGAGCTGGACAGGTAGTTCTCAGAGGAAGAAATACAAATGGAAAATACACACTTAAGAAAACGTTCATCATCCCTAATCATCAGGGAGATGCAAATTTAAACAACCATGAGATTCTACCTTACCCCAGTAAGTATATTAAGTATTAAAAATCAAATGATATCAAATGCTGGTGAGGATGTGGAGAAATAGGAACAGTCATCCACTGTTGGTGGGAATGTAAGATGGCACAACCACTTTGGAAGACAATGTGAAGACTCCTACAAAAGCTGACTATAGAGTTACCAACAGACCCAGTTATCCCCTTACTGCACATTGACCCTAAAAACTCCACACCTCAGTTCAGAGAGATGTACTCAACCATGTTTATAGCTGCTCAATTCATAATAGCTAGGAGCTGGAATCAACCAAGATGTCCATCATTAGACTAATGGATAACCAAGTTGTGGTATATCTACATGATGTAATTCTACATAGCAGTAAGGAAAAAATGACACAATGAAATTTGAAGAAAAATGGTTTAACCTGAAACAGATCATTCTCAGCCAACTCACCCAATCACAGAAAGATAATTGTCACATGGTCTCACTCATCTGTGGCTCCAGCCTAAATCTGCCCAAGATGCTGACACATACCTAATTAGTATCTCGAGGACCAGATAATAGGGTGGGGCAGGAGGAGAGGGGAGGGTAAAGGTGGAAAAAAAACTAAGTCAAATTATTACGTATTCTGAGTTCAGCCAGTTTCACTACTTTTTTGATAACTTTAGACATCCAGTGAAGGTTGAAAAGATAAGACACAGTTTCATTGATTCATACCATAGTAAGCTTTAAACATGCCCATTATTACATTTAAAATGATGATGTAACATAAGGTTGACTGTAACTGATTATTAAATATGAATGAAGTCTTCACTACAACAGCTCAGGTTTAGCTCTGTTGTTTAAGCTTCCTCTATAGTTGGCATGCAAATGATATAAGTGCCACCAGTTTTACATGAGGTAATGCAAGATGACCATTTTACATAGATCTAGTCACAAAATTAGTGTTAATAATGTTTGCTTTATAGTTATAACAGTATAATATATAATTTTTCCAAGTTCTACTTTATGATAGATTCTGTAGTTAAGGAAATAAATTAGATGTTTTGGACTTTTACTATGTCTTAATTCAAATTGAGAAGCTCAAAATTGTAAAACTTATTTCAATAAGAAATGACAAATATATATTAAGAAATACAGTCTATAAGCTGACTCTAATATTACCTTATTTCTTATGAGAGTTGGAAAGCACATGATATGGAGACTCTACTGCTAATTTCCTCTGAATCTGTCATGAAAAGAACATACTGAGTGTTCTCTCACACTGGTTTATGTGCTATTTTCAATTTGTTTACCTAAGACCAGGTAACCTATACTTTATGAGATAGTAATAATTCCACAGAATGGTTCTTTTGCGCATAATTTTGTGTAATGACAAAACCTCAGTGCCTTGTAATGACCAATCTTACTTGGTGGGCAGGGTTGTAGCTTTACAACTCCTACAAATAAAATACATTGCCAAGGGGAGGGGGTAGGTCACGGATGAGCCTAATAATGGTACCAAACTAACTGTATTTGCTGAATACAAAACTAATTAATAAAATAAAGAGAGAGAGAAAAAAAAAAGCAGTGGAGACCTTCTGGGAAATGCTTTTATTTACACACAGTGCCCTGATAAGAACAGGAATAGCTGAAGAAGATTCTGATGACTAATTGAAGTCCATGAAAACCAGAATAATGGCATTCAGTGTCACTTCCTTCCATACTGATGCTGGGTATAATGAGACTGAGGCCAAGGGCTTCAACTTGTCCCTCCACCCTCAACACCAAATGTATCCAGTTTCAGCTCAGCCCAAAGAAAACCAAAGATAGATATGATTGTTCAAATTTGCATAGGGACCAGAAACTCACTCTAATGTCTAAATTTCACTGAGTAATGCACACCACAAGTCTGGTTCTACATGTTTGAAAGGTGGCTGCAAATCACACTTACCTTTTCAGTGAATTTAGCTTCAAAGAACATGACAGGATGGGAAAGAGTATAAAACCCATCCTACCTAGGAAGAATTATTTCCTGATGTGAATATAGATGATATAGATATATTCTGATATATTAAATAAATATTAAATCTGATAAATAATCTGTTATATTTTATTACATTTTGCCTTTATGATGGTATGTTATGGTCATAGAAATCAAACAAAATCATTGAATGATGACTAGGTCATTGGAGAAATTTAAAAATATATAAAAATCATGAAGCAGAATGGTGATGAAAACAGAATATACCCAAATCTATGGGATATAATGAAAGCCATCCTAAGAGGGAAGTTTATGATTCTCAGTGCCTATATTAAGAGATCACAGAAATCCCTAATAACTTGATACACTGTAGTGTTTTAGAAAATAAAAGCCAAACCAAAAAATCTGTATATAGAAAAAAGCATTTTAATAAATAAAAAAAAAACTGGGGCATAAATTAACAAACTGGAAATAAAAGGTACAAAGAATTAATTTTAAAAAGTGATTTTTTTAAGACAAGCAAGAGCAACAGAACACTCAAACTAAAACCTCAAAACATATATTCTAATAAATTGGAAAATAAAAAAGGAATGTATGGATATCTTGATGCATATAACCTAACGAAATTAAACCAAAATAAGATAAATCATTTAAGCAAACCTATAACAGCATTAATATTGAAGCAATATTAAAAAGTCTCCTGACTATAAAAGGTCCAGCTACAGATTGATTCATTGAAGTATTTTTAGGAACCCTTCAAAGAACTACTGTGAATGCTTTTCAAATTATCCCATTAAGTAGGCTAGGAAGAAACACTATCAAACTCTTTTCACAAAGCAATTATTATCTTGATTCAAAACTAGATCTCTCTCTCTCTCTCTCCCTCACACACACACACACAAACACACACACACACACACACACACACACACACACACACACACACACACTCACACACACAATATAGAAATATATAGAAAAATTCCTCTGACAAATGGAGCTGCAAAATTCTCAACAAAATTCTTGCAAAGCAAATTACAAAAACATCAAAAATGATTATTCAGGGCTGCACAGTGGCTCAGTGGGTCAAGTGCTTGCCAAACAAGCATGCAAATCTGATTTAGATCCCAAGCACCCATGTCAAAATGCTGACAGAAGGTTGTGTATCTGTAATCCCAGATGGGGAGACTGAGACAGAAAGATCCTTCTGCTGGCTAGCTGATCTAGCTAAACTGGTGATGTCTGGGCTCAGAGAGACAAAGACCCTGTCCCTGAAAATAATGTGGAGAGTATTAGAGGAAGATACCTGATATTGAGCTCTTGTCTTTACATGCACACACATACATGTGCATGTGTACCCATACACACATGTGTATAACCTCCCACACAAAGATCATTCCCCATGTTCAAGTTGAAATTACCCAATAGGTGTAGAGATACTTCAACATATGCAAACTTACAAATGTACTGTATAAAATACATGTACCCAGACAGCAAGCACATGATCATCTCAATAGATGCAGAAGAGTTTTATTTTTATAAGAACAAGATTGTTTTCATGATTAAAGTCTTGAAGATGTGGGACTAGAAGGAATATGCCACATAAGATAAAGGGTATCTATGTCAAACCTGGAGCTAATATTATACAACATGGGGAAACACCTGTCACTAAATCAGAAATAAGAAAAGGGGCTCTCTTTTTCTACTCTTATTCAGTGTAGGACTGGGAGTCTTAGAGTACAAAGAAACAAACAAAATGGGTACAAGTAAAAAAAAGGAAGATGTTGGGCTACAGAGATACTTAGTGGTTAATGCACTTGCCTGCAAAGCCAAATGTCTCAGGCTTGATTCCTCAGGACCCACTTAAGCCAGATGCACAAGGTGGCACATGCATCTGGAGTTTGATTGCAGTGTCTGGAGGCCCTGGCATGCCTATTCTCTCTCTCTCTCTCTCTCTCTCTCTCTCTCTCTCCCTCTTTCTATCTCTCTCAAATAAATAAATAAAAATAATTTTAAAATATTTAAAAAAAGAAAAGGAAGAAGTCAAAGTATCCGTGTGTGTAGTTACTTTCTCATTGTTTAGACAAAATACCTGACAAAAATCTATTTAAGGGAGAAAAGCTTTGCTTCAGCATCTGGCTGGTTCCAGGTTTCAGTCCTTCATGGCATAGAAGGTGTGGCAGCAGGAGCTGGTCACATTCAGTCCAACATGGAGGAAGCAGAAGAGAACCATGAATGCTAGTGATCAGCTAGCTTTCTTTTTTACATATCATTCAGGATCCTGACAAAATGGTGCTGCTCACAGTTATGGTGGGTCTTCCTATTTCAGTCATTTTATCAATAAATTCCCTAGCAGGCCTGTCAGTAGGTTGGTTTTGATGGTGATTCTGAGCCCTGTCAAATTGACAGCCATCACACCTTAAATGAAGATAATATGATTCTTTACATAAGACCTTAAAGGCTCCAAAAAAAATCTCATAGAACTAATAAACTTCAGCAAAGTGGTAGTATACAAAATCAACACAAAAAAATTAGTCGTCTTCCTATACAACAACAATAAATAAGCTAAGGAAGAAATCAGGAAAACAATTCCATTCACAGTTGCCACAAAATACCTTGGAGTAAACTTAACCAAGGATGTAAGACATATATAATGAAAACTTTAAAACACACATGAGAGATTGAAGACACTATAAGATGGAAAATCTCCCCAAGTTTGGGGATTAAAAGAATCAACATTGTAAAAATGGCTATTTACAAATTGCTCTTCAATTCTATTCATTCTAAAAATGTTCTCAAAGTTCAATTCATTTGGAGGCATAAAAAGTCTCAGAAAGGCAAAGTAATTCTGAAAAATTAAATAAATAATGCCAGAATTGTCAACATCCATAATTTTAAAGTGTTTTATGGAGCCACCATAATAAAACTGCATTGTATTTCCATAAAATCAAACATGTATACCAATGGAACATAATAGGATACCTAGATAGAACCCTACATACTACAGGCACCTGGTATTTTTTTACAAATGATTACACAAATACTATCTGGAAAAAAATCTTTAACATGTGGTATGTGGAAAACTGGGAATCTGCCTATAGAACAATGAAACAAGTGCCTGTCTTTCAACCCTGGGGATCAATGGGGTGACAGATGTCACAGCCAGATTGCCCTCACATCCAAGATCTTATCTTTCACCTTGCACAAAAATCAATTCTAATTACTTCAAAGACTGGAATGTGAAACCTGAGACTCTGAATCTACTAAAGGAAAAAAACAAACAAACAAACAAACACGTCAAGATATTGGCATAGATAAGGACTTTCTGAACAGGACTGTAGTAGGGCAGGAAATGAAGCCAACCATCAACAAATGGAAAGTCATGAAGTTAAAAACCTTCAGTATAGGAAAGAACACTGTTAATGGATTGAAGCAAGTCTACAGAAAGCCAGGGGTGGTGGCGCACACCTTTAATCCCAGCACTTGGGAGGCAAAGGTAGGAGAATAGAAATTTGAGGCTACGCTGAGACTACATAGTAAATTCCAGGTAAGCCTGGGACAGAGAAATCCCACCTTGAAAAAAAAGTCTACAGGATGGTAGAAAATCTTTCCCAACTAAACATCTGACAGAAGATTAATATCTAAAATATAAAAAAAATAAGTCATGAAACCAAATGTCAAGAAAACAAATCACCAAAATAAAATTAGGACGAAAGTTCAAAAAGAAGTCATAAAAACATCTAATAAATATTATAAAAAAAGTATTTAACCTCATTAGCCATCAGAATTGCAACATAAATGTACTCTTAGATCCAGTCTTACTTAAATGGATATCATAAAAAAAGAAGAAAGGACAACAAATGCTAATAAATATGGGGGAAATAGAAGCCTGTACTCACTGTGTTCCAGCCATTATGGAAGTCATTGTGAAAGATTTTAAAATAAAATAATAACTAAGCTAAAATAGGGACTCAAAGAAATGGCTCAGCATTAAAAGGTGCTTGTGATAGCCGAGGTTTGACTCCCCAGTGCCCATGTAAAGGTAAATACACAAAATGGTCCATGTGTCTATAGTTTGTTTGCAGTGGTAGCAAACACTGACACACCCATGTTCTCTTCTCCTCTCCTCTCCTCTCCTCTCCTCTCCTCTCCTCTCCTCTCCTCTCCTCTCCTCTCCTCTCCTCTCCTCTCCTCTCCTCTCCTCTCCTCTCCTCTCCTCTCCTCTCCTCCCCTCCCCTCCCCTTTCCCTCCCTCCCTCCCTCCCTCCCTCCCTCCCTCCCTCCCTCCCTCCCTTCCTTCCTTCCTTCTTTCCTTCCTTCCTCTCTCTCTGTTTATAAATAAATAATCAATAAAATATTTTTTAAAACACAAAATGATGTACCACATGACTAGCTATATCTCTCCTGGGTATATATCCAAAGTATTCTATATGCTGCTAAAGAAATCAATTTCACATCCATGTTTATTGATGCTCTTTTCACATAGTAAGAAAATGTAATCAGCCTATGTATCCATCAGAAGATCTATGGATAATGAAAACATGGCATGTATACACAATACATTTTATTTGGTTACAAATAAAAAAAATTACAAAATTTGCATGAAAATTGATGGAATTATGTAATATTATTCCAAATGAAGGAAACTAAGAATCAGAAAGAAAAAGGTTCTAAGTTCTCTCTTATATGTGGATTCTAGTTTTGAAGTTTTAGATGTATCATTAAAGTGAAAGTGATATTGGAGACACTAAATATGGGGAAAGGAAGATGGAGGAAATGTCACATATGTGATATGAAAGTAGAGAAAGGGGATAAAATGGAGATGAGGGTGGGAAGGGGATGGATAAGGGTTATCAAAAATCAAGCATGTCATAAGCCCTGGGGGTAAACTACTATCATTGTCTGCCTAAATAGGTATATTATGCCCACCAAACTTCCCTTTAAACATATGTATTTATTCTAACATATTGATACTATCTTTCACTTTTTGTTAGAGATGCTTCTCTATTCAAATAATGGTGACCACTTTGGTTACTCAGAACTCACCATAGTGCTAAAGAGAAATGACAGCGTTGTTTTTAGGACCACACCCTCCAAGGTTCAGGCAACACTGAGGAAGACGTGGTGGAAAGAGCAAGTGCCTTAACCACGAAGCAATCTCTCCACCCTTACTTGTTCTTATATATAATGTTTTCTTCACTCTTCTGACAATTTGTGTATGGAAAGATTTTTTTTTTTTTTTACATTAGATTGACAGAAAGGTCTACCCCAGTGGGGACATGTATTCAGGTAAGAAAGCCATTAGGTCAGTTCTGCTCTAGAACTTCACACAAATACTTATACTTTTTAATTTTTTAATTATATTTATCATGGTGAGAACATTTGATGTGAAATCTCTTCTACCAGCTTTCATGTATAACAGATTATTATTGTTGGCTGTTAGCACAAACTGGCACAGCAGATGTCCAGAGCTGGTCATCTTGAATAGTTGGACTTCTGTTGGGTGATTACAACTCCAAGTTTTGTTCTCCTCTGCTCCCCAGAAACCATGATTCAACTTCTATGAATTTGAATATTTTAGATATCACGTATAATTGGAATTATGCAGTGTTGAGTTGCCTGCGATTGGTTTATTTTACATAGGTAGAGGAAGGTGAGGTGTGATTAACTTTGTAAGGTTGAATTTTTAGGAAAAGACCAGAAAGCAAAATTCCTGGTTGGGCATGGTGGTACATGCCTTTAATTCTAGCACTTGGGATGAAAAGGTGGGAGGATTGTTGTAAGTTCATGGCTAGCCTGGAACTATAGAGTGAGTTCCAGGTCATCCAGGGCTAGCTTGATAACCCACTTCAACCCATAAACTCCTCCCAAAAAATCCTGTCCTGCCTCAAGCCTAGATTGTTCACTAAATAGAGAAGCTATCACATATCACTTATATAATGACCACACTTACCCAGGATATTATGAGCAACCAAACATATTTAGGTAATTAAACAATAATATGTGATTTGGGGATTCTCGATGTTTTCTCATAGAAGAAGTGACAGTGATAACTTCTTGTCAAATCATTTGTGTAATTATAACTTTATGGTTTTTGATTTTTATTAATCATAAAATGAAAATATTTGTTTAGAAACAACATTTTTAAATGTTGTATGAATATTTCTCAAGGAACCACTATTGTCAACATTTTTCAAGGGAAGACAATGAATATCAAAGAAGTTGCATAACTGTGCTTCTCTAACAAAAAGTGAAAAATAGTACCAATATGTTAGAATCATCTTCACATGTCTCCAAACTCCATTATTAGCTTGAATTTCTTTAATCTCTCTTAATGGCAAGGACAAGTCCAGCACAGATTTTTAAAAATACTATTTACCTATTTATTTATTTGAGAGAGACAGAGGCAGATAGAGAGAGAGAATGATGCAGTCAACACCATGTGCATCTGGCTTATATGGGTACTGGGTAGCCAAACCTGGGTTCTTAGGCTTAACAGCAAGAACCTTAACTGGTAATCCATCTCATCAGCCCAAGTATAGATTTTATTTAAATGCTCAAGTTTCTAAAAATATTGCTCTGATTCCTCTTCATCTGTATACTTTATAGTACATAGTTCTCTAATGCATTTCTGGTATGTTTGTAGATTTTTGATTAAGTAACAGTTTCACGATTGCATGCAGACTAGTGGTAGTGACATTAAAGTTTTTTATTCCTCTATTATTTTAATATACGAGGCTATGTTGCCTTCTCAAAATGTGGAAAATGGCAAAAATTCTCAAGTTGAAGGAATTCACATGTTTCCAGTCTTAGAAATCGATATTACTAACTGTAGGTATTATAGGCATAATAAAGTCATTAGAGTGTAGTTTTTTAAATGCTTTATATATATGATAGATAGATAGATAGATAGATAGATAGATAGATAGATAGATAGATGATAGATAGATAGATAACTTTTATTTTAGAGAGAGAAAGAGACAGAGAAAGACAGAAAATTGTCACACTAGGGTCCTCAGCCACAGTATTCAAACTCCAAACACTTGTGCCACCTAACATGTGTGAACTTGCATTTGCATCACCTTTGTGCATCTGGCTAACTTGGGATCTGGAGAGTAGGAAATGGGTCCTTAGGCTTCACAGGCAAGTGCCTTAACTGATAAGCCATGTCTCCAGCCCTAGAGTATAGTTTTTTTGTTTGTTTGTTTTTGGCTTTTTTTTTTTTTTTTTTTTTTTTTTGGTTCTTAGAGGTAGGGTCTCAATCTACCTCAGGCTGACCTGGATAGAGCATAGTTTTAATGCTTGCATATCTGTACATGAATTATATTCATTTTCTCATCTGTATCCTCCAAGTATTCTGAGGGATATTACCACTGATGAGTGAAAAAAAAGTGTCAAGTATTATTATAAGAAGATGGACTAGCCTTCCACATGCATTGATTTTTATATAGAAGTTCCTAATTTAGTATTAGCTTATGAGTATTCTATTTTTGAGCTTTGAAATGTGTACAGCTGTGGCAAGAGGGTAAGTGATTGATGAAATATTGAAAATGTAGGCAAAATATATAAGACATAGTATATAAAGATGGCTCATGAGAAAATGGCATATAGCTATCCTTACTCCATGGAAAGGCAAAATTATTTGTGTTCAAGTCTCATCAAAGTGGCCTGCTTGTAATTGGAGTGTTAATTCACTAAATAATCATTTTTCTGGGGTGGGGTTGGGTGTGTGTATGTGTGTGTGTGTGTGTGTGTGTGTAGAGTAGTTTTATGTGTTTTTGTAGAATCTAGCTTTGAAGTTATAAACCTATTTAGGGCATCAAACACTTCCCCTACATGCTTGAATGCATGCATGCATACATATATACATACATATGTCCATGTATGTATATATAAACATTCTTCCTTCTGTTCAGCTTTGAAACTGTGATTACCCGTTTCTGAAACATTAATCAGTGAATACTGGCTGAGTTCAATCATCAGAAGTCAGTTGAATGTAGAACCCTTGATTTGATGGGATAGTCTCTTTAAACAACCAGTCTAATAGCCTTTGTGGTCATTAGTTCATTTTGGTTTGCAATCGTGAGTCTCTGAAATCAGTTTTATTTTATTTCATGGATTGAGTTATTGAGAATCTTCAAAATATAAAAAGCAATGCAGACCATGCTAATGTCTACCTACTCTCAGAAACAAATTGTAATGGAATTACTGAAGTATCTTTGTACTTTATTCCCCTTGCTTTCTTCTCACTCTCTATCTCTGTCTCTCTCTCGTTTGAGGTAAGAAGCATTTCAAGCTGATTCATTTCTCTTCTATTTGTATTTCTATACTATAGCATGTTAGTTTACTGAATTTTTTTACAATTTTCACTTAGTAACCTACTTTTCTCAAATTTTACAATTTACTTTTTTTTTTCTTATAATGTGATGTTTTCAAATACATTTCTTTAATATGTGTAGACATAGTATATGCTTTCTATCAACTGCATCAGTTTATGGTATATTATACAATGTCACACATTTAGCTATTGATCATTTTAATTTTATCTATTTACAACAAATGTTGCAAGGAGACATATACATATTGCTTCTTATCTTGCATCTTACAGTTTTTCAGACCAAAATAAAAATGTTAGTGGAAACTAAGCCAACATTCAGTACTATTGTCACTTACTAAGTTTCTTTGCATCAATGAAAGCTGGACTAGTGCTTGTCAGTGTGCATGGGGGACCAGTTCTGTACCAAGCATAAACTAGGCAGGTTGATCTCTGTTATGTACCCTCAGCAGATTGAGAAGTTTTTAGTTGTTTGGGTATGATCAATGTCTAGATAAACATCACTGGAGAAATGGTTTTAACTTTGTCACTTTGCCAAGGAGCACACTGCCTATGATGCCTGTGACAAGAGGAACTGTTGCACTTTCTGCCATTTTTGATGAGCACCTCTGCATGACTTAGTAATTACAAAATGTTAATTAAAATACATTGTCAAAATTTATTCTTGAAGAAGAAATCAAAGCACACCTCATTAGAAACTCTTGCATGCGGTTATAGTAAATTATTTTTCTTTTAATAATTTTCTTTTTTTTTTTATTAGTCAGTTCTGTATTCAGCAAACACAGTCAGTTTGGTACCATTATTAGGCTCATCCGTGACCTACCCCCTCCCCTTGGCCCCTCCTTGTTGAGGTATGCGGGTCATGCATTGTGGAGTTAGCCCACAGTTATGGGTAAGATAAATGTCTCTGCATATCATGAGCCAACATGTGGCTCTGACATTCTTTCCGCCCCCCTCTTCCACAAAATTTCCCTGAGCCATGTTGGGTTCATTTTTGGTCTGCTTCAGTGATGAGGTGTTGGGGGCCTCTGAGGCTCTGGCTCTCTGATTTGGTGGGAGTTGATTTTTCTCTGTGCTGATCTCCTTCCCCCTTGTGCTGGTGTCCGGTTCATCAGGAAAACAGCCCCCTTGCTTGTTTCTCCAATTTTTCTTAGTTTCAGCCGGGGCCCTTTTGAGGTATGATGGGGTGGCTCTCTCCTTAGGATCTACATCTATCTGAAAAAGAGAAGCAGATTCTCCAAAGGAGAGTAAGTTAGCACTAGGACAAATGAGATAACCCTTACTTTTTTTTTTTTATAGAGAATTTAATAGGTGTAGGCCCTCTTGTAGCCCACAATTGATGGTAGCTTGATATTGGAGAGTGGGCTTATGTTTGGATATGGTTCTGACTTGTTTCCCAGCTGCCAGCTATGGGTCCCATACCAGTGACGGGATCAGTTAGCCAAATTGAGAGCAGTTGGTTCCCCACCATGGCTGTGTGCCACCACTGCACTTGTGTGGGCATCACAACAAATTATTTGCTGCTAAGTAGGTTAGACCATGCGTTGCTTCGATAGATATTGGTCAATTTCCCCCAGTCGCCCATGTAGCACCTTCTGGCACTAGACACGCTGACTGTCTGGGGACTGACTCTCATCCAACTTCCAGCCATGCCATTCTAATTTGCATGTCAATCACATAAGGTATCTTCAGCAGTAGGGTCTTACCACTAACCTTTGGTGGGTCATCAAGTACTCTGACAGAAATCTGTCTGTCTTTTAGGAAACCTTGTAGGTCTCTCTGATCAAAAGCTCATTGTGGATGATAGCCCCATGCTGGATCTTGGAGTTACAGGTCAGTGCCCAGTAAGAAAATGAGGAAAAAGATAACTAATATACAAGAGTTAGAGATAAGAGAGAGAGAGACAGGGAGAGGGGAAGTGAGGGAGGGAAGATGTAGGAGATTTAGGTTAGTCTTAATCTTACCCTCTCCAGTGTCTTGTGGTTCAGGTGTTCCCTGTAAGGGCCTGGTGAAGGATCAGCCATTTGGTCTGTCTTTCTTTCCCCGGGATTTGCAGCGCTGCTAGGCAGTTGCCATCTTGGCCGAGCTTCTTTTAATAATTTTCACAGAACTTCAAAAACTACTAGAACATATTCACCAAACAAGATCTAGAAATCTCCATAGCTAAGGGTAAATGTATGAAATAATCCTGGTAGATTAAACATCCTTATACAAGGAACCTAAGAACTGGGTAATCACTGTTTCTACTCCTCCTCTACTTAGACCATATGAATTTTACAATTCAAATATTATTGCAATACATGCCAATAATACAAAGGAGATAATGTGTTGGTTATTAACTTATATTCAATTATAAGCATATTTATTTAAGAATTATTTACATTATTTATATTTTATCTCAGCATTTACTGGTATTTGATGTTGTTTATTCAAAAAGGGCAAGTGTGTATATGTGAAACTCAGAAGCCTAGAATGGCAAAGGGTAATATATACCCAGGCTCTGTATGGTATGCTGAAAGTCAATGCATTGTAACTTTTAAGTCAATGGATTTGAATAGTTAAATATATGCAGAAATCAAATAGATCAAACACAAAATCTGTGGGCTTATCCAGTTCCTTATCAGCCATCTAATTCTGTGGAGTTGGAAAAAATGGCTTTAAAAAGGATGTGATTATTTCAACATTAAACAGATGTTACTGACCAAATGTTCCTGCACTCCATGCTTCACTGAATGCTCATAGCTACCACCACTGAGCATTTATGCTATGTCAGGATATTTTTCCATCTTTTTTTTTTCAGGTATTTTGTCACAGTAATGAGAACAACTAATACAAACCACACGAATCAGGTGATGTTATTGTGCAGTGCATCAGAATGATTTTTTTTTTTTTTGACTATCAAGCTGCATTAAGGATCTACTAGGAATCCTGGCAAGTTTTATATTTTATAACTGCTCTTTCTACAAATGATAATCTACACTAGAGTTGCCAGTGCTGCTGTTTTGAAATTATAAGCTTTTATATTTCGAATATTTTATAGAGGAAAGTTTGAAAATAAAATTCCTAAGAAATTTAGTTTGCTGGTTAGAACTTCACAAGTTAAACATGAATGTCCAATTAGCCCTACTCTTTTACAACTCTGTACTATTCACAAAGGAGATGTGCAAATGCATAAGGGAGAAGAACAATAAATAATGTGGGTGTCCTTTATGTGCCAGTTGTACACTTAACTTTTTAAGTCTTTGGGGGTTACTTTCTCAATAATGCGAGAGAAGCTGAATCTTCCTGGAGTGGCAGTCAATATCTTACTTTGTTTTTATCTATACATACATTATCTCTCCCTTCACACCATAGTATTGCTTTTTCTAGTCCCACTGCTGACTATCTTGACAGCATGAACATACTCTAAGGGCTGTAACTGAGAACACAAAGAACCTTACAATCAGAGCGGCTAACAAATGAATCATTTTATAGAAGACTGTCATGTAGGAAGACTCAAGATATATCATTAGCATACTGAATAGGAGTCGGTAGTGATTGCACATGGCATGTATCCAGATTCTATTTCAAATTCACAATTCTTGACAATAGAACAAGAATTCCACATCATCGAGTCATGTGATCACGTTATGTCTTGAATAAGATCATTTATTTTCAAGAAAAGGAAGATATATATGTGTCTGCTACAGAGGACATTTCCTACCAATTTTTTTCGTTTTTTAAATTGAGACTTTTAATACATGAACATACTGTAATTTGATCGTAATGCTTTTCCATTACCCTCTTTTATTCCCTGCCCCATCCTATTTAACTAAACCCCTTCCCCTTCCTAAATAGTCCCATTTTGATCTCTCATTCTATTTTTCCATCCTTCATCATATATGTGAAAATGCTGATGGGCATAATGTTATATCCCTTGTGGAGGTAATGGTATCCACTGAGGTCATGAAATACTCCTCTGCACCTTGTAGAATTGTTCTGCCTACTTTTCTGCAATGTTCCTTGAGCCTTGGAAGGCATGATAGAGATCTCATTTAGTGCTGAGCTCTCAACAGCCTCTTTTTTTAAAAAAGTTATTATTTATTTATTTATTTGAGAAAGAGAGGAAGAGAGAGAAAAAAGGGAAGTGGCAGAAAGATAGAATGGGCCCCCAGGCACTGCAAATGAGTTCCAGACATGTGCACTATCTTGTACATCTAGCTTATGTGGGTACTGTAAAATTGAACAAGAGTCCTTAAGCTTCAGAAGCAAGTGCCTTAACTGGTAAGCCATCCTTCCAGGCCTCAATAGCCTCTGATTTTCAGCATTTTGATGAGTTTTGAGTCTTTCCTATATCTGCTGTCATCTCCAAAAAGAAAGTTCCCTGACCAGTGGTAAGATCAGCATTAATATTCCTTTTGCCACTTTCTCCACAATGCTCCATGAGCCCTGGGAGGTGTGACAGAAGTGTCTCACCCATTGTTGGGCACTGAAATTACAGTTCTGTTGCTTTGATAAATTTTGGGTCTCCCCTGTAGTTAGCACCATCTGCAAAAAGATCCATTAACTAAAATGAGGATAGCACTAATTTATATGGGCATAAAAATAAACATTTAGAGGGCAATTTGATGTGCATAAAATAACCATTTATCCCAAGAACAGTGAGGAGCACTGTTCCTTACTGCTTCCCCAACTCCTCCATGGTGTCTCTGACCTTCCAGAGCACAGGCTTTTTGTATTTCATGCAGTTGTAAGTAATTTACTAGTTATCCAAATGTCTTTAAAAACAGGGGTAGCCTCTTTGAATCATTATGGCCCTCGGGATAATAGGATGGTTAGAAGCTATCATTTCTGTAAAATGACATGTGCTGCACATGAGAAGCAAAGTTATTCTAATCAAATCACTTATACAGTCCTATTTGACCTTAACTAAGTAGTAGTTATAATGAGTAGGAAATAAGACTCAAAGACATTTTATTATCATAACTGATATTTATGATATTTAAGGGTTGTAATGGAAGTTCATAATCATTCTACAGGCTGTCATAATCCTGAAAGACTCTAGAGAAAAGCTATTAAAATATTCTAAGAAAGATTTTAGTGACTCTGCATAGAATATTTTAAGATTTTTCCCCACTGAACAATGATGTACAGAGTACCTAGAATATGTCTTGAAATAGGCATTTTTATTGGAAAACTAATGAACGATTTTCATTATAATTTAAAGAGAAATTAGAAAAGGGAAATAATTTAAAACTTACTTAATTCAACCTTATTTCTGATTATAAACCCTTCTCTATTGAGCCCTATCTCTGCCCTTGATTTTTGCAAGGATATTTTGAATATGTTCCTTCTAATTATATAATCTACTTGGAGTTGTTAGTTAAGTCAGTAAAAAAGAAAATGGGGTCAACATTCTTAAAGTCCATTTGCTGGCTAATCTAGAAGGCCAAAGTTAAAGGAACACTAAAATACATGAGGACAAGCTCACAATTGCCAAGGTAGAGTTGACTTAGTATGTCCTTTGTTCATTGCATGGGTCTTTCAGAAGTGGAAGGGGAGGAGTCTGAAGGTTGAGGCTTTATGGTCATTAGGTCATCAGCAAGGATAGAGTAGATTGTGGGTAGTGGGGGGGGGGGCTGTAGATCACTCTTGATCTAACATGAGTTCCATTTCTGCCAAGACTTTCATTCTTGTGCTAGAGCAAGCTGGCATCTCATGGTTTTCTTTGTGTCTCAATCCCTAAGTGAAACTGAATGAAAATAACTAGCTTTTACCTATCTGCCTTCATTATGGGATCTTTTTTGGCAAAGTTAGTGATTTGAACATTGATTTACTTAATTATCATGGATTCTTCCACTTTTTTCACCAGAGATCTTGAAGAGTTCTTAGAATTTGATAATTGTTCCTTTTCTAATAATGTTTGAGAATAGCAAACAAAATCTTTGATTATGATTAGGATGTATTCATTTTTTTGTTTTCAAGAAAGGGATTAGTATAAATAATTTAAAATTTAGTTTGAATAAATATGAGAACTTCTCAGACAGCTAAATATGAACTTGAGGATTGATATATAGGAAGCTATGTTTTCCTTGTTCTATTCCTTTATGAAATGCATAGGAGTCAAATTTTAGTAATTTACATGATGTAAATTTGGTCATAATAAAACTTTCATTTATTTATTTTTTTACATTGTTCAGAGACAGGGTATAAAGTGCCCTAGGATGGTTTTAAACTATGATGGGGCTGATACTAAAAGTAACAGGCATCATTTGAGCTGATCTATTTTTTAATCGAACTGTTTGGACATTCAGGCCATTAAACAAAACCAGTGTGTTGTTTGGGTCAGCTTGACCCACTATACAAATTCTAGGGCCTGAGTGACAGGTAAAATTTCTTTTCAAACTTGGGATTATTATAGGCATTGTTACCAGAATATACTTATAATAGCACACAGAATAATGTCTCGGCTGTTTGCTTGTTAAGATCAACATGACTTCGTCTAGAAGATCACTGTGACACAGTAAATGTTAGAAAAGTTAATGTACAAAAGCGGATAACTAGGTAGGAAACAACTAATTTGCAGTATGGTCATATACTAAAGTTCCAAATAAACGTTACAAAAACAAGTCATAAACTGATACAAGTGCATTTTTTTTCTGGAATCCATGTTTATTTTAACTGTATAATTAATTCTAGTGTTTAAGAAGCACATGTTCACATGTTTATTACCCACTCATATCCCTTGTGCTCACAAACAATGACTACTACAGTACTCACAGACCATATTTGTGAGATATTGATGATAAACAAATATTCATGGTGTCATATAGATGACAGCAGGGTATGAGATCTCTGTTTCAGGTGGCTTTGGACCCAGGATCAGTATTCTCTGCAATGTGGGAAGTGGGTCCCCAACTGGGAACAGGGATGGTCAATAGGATCCAGACTGACTCTTTTGTTTCTAAATATCTGGCATAGATAAGGATAGGGAGAGAGATAACGGTTTTCAGAATCACCTAGGCTCAAGCAGGGGTATGTGGAGTATTAGCACCTGGTCAGTGGAATTCCAGGTACCCAGTACCCAGAGCATTTATCTCTCTCATACCAGGCGGCACCTGGAATCTAATATCCATAAAGACTAAGTGAGCCATATATATAGAACTTATGAAAGCCATTTTATAATGTCCAGTCTGCAATCTGGGTCATCAGATTCCCATCACATTTTTTTAGTTTTCTTCACTCTAATAAATTCCTTTTTACTAAAAAAAATAAGACAAATTCCTCAAAAGAGATGGATTAACTTTAAGACCTATGTTTAGTAAGCTCTATAATTATCTATTATTTTTTAGAAAATCTCTGTATTTTACAAAATGCTATATTTGACTCTATCTTGAATTGAACAACTTGGTGACACTAGAGTTTAGCTACTAATTTTGACATATCAGATATGGTGGCTTTAAATTTGACTTTTTCCATGTTTTTACTTAAAGGGTCTGAATTTATTATAGGTAGTTTTATTGTAGATAGTCTTTCTTCAATGTATTATCTTTATTAAAAAATATTTATTTACAAGTGGAGAAAGAGATGGTGAGAGAGAGAGAGAGAGAGAGAGAGAATATGGGCATGACAGGGCCTCTGGCCACAGCAAGCGAACTCCAGATGCATGCACCACTTTGTACATCTGGCTTTACATGGGTACTGGGGGAATCTAACTTAGGTCCTTATGTTTTGCAGGCAAAGTGCCTTAATCACTAAGCAATCTTTCCAGCCCCAACATATTATCTTTTATTCATACATCTAATCATTTTAAAAATCATCTGAAATAAATAGGTTACCTTTCTTTTGTGAAATTTTATATTTCTAAAAAAATTAATGCAATTTTATTCATGTACATAGTATATTTTGACTACAATCTTCTCCTATTAACTCTTTTTGTTCCTCCTCCCTATCACTTTCTTCCAAACCCCTTATTTTTCCAGCTAGTCCCTCATTTTGATGTCTTTTCTTGCCCTGCCTTCCTCCACCATCCAAGACCAAATGTTGATAAACCAAATATTGTGTAGATTTTGTGTAGTTAACCATAGTCACTGTGAGGTCATAAATGCAAATGCAACTTCCTGCTCAGAAAATGTTCCAAAGCACTCTTCCTGCCTTCTGGCACGTATATTCTTTTTACCCTTCTACCTCTATATACCCTGAACCTTGAGGGATGCAGTGCTGAGCTCTCCACAGGCTTTATTTTTGGTATTTTAATGATTTTTGAGTTTCCACAGTCTCAACAGACCTCTTCAAAAAGAAAGTTCTCTTACTAGTAGTCAGAGCAGCACTAATCTATGGTAAAATACATAGATATTAACAGGGCAATTACATAGGTACAACATAGTTATTTGTGAGATGACTCAAAACTTGGAAATAGAATTACATAGATATTTAATAAAAAATGTTTTTTTCTAGCTGTATATTTTTGTTTTATTTTACTTTTTAGTTCTGGGGATTAAATTCTGGGTTTGCACATTTTGGGTAAGATTTCTACTGCTATTCCTTAGCCCATAGCTATATGTTTTAATCTAAGATCAAATTCATTGATCCATTTTTATTCATTTTTTTTGTTGATGTTTTTGTTTTTTGTTTTTGCAAGGTAGGGTCTCACTCTAGCCCAGGCTGACCTGGAATTCACTATGTAGTCTCAGGGTGGCCTTGAACTCACAGTGATCCTCCTATCTCTGCCTCCTCAGTGCTGGGATTAAAGGCATGCACCATCAAACCTGGCTTCATTGATCCATTTTTACAATGATATTCTTTCTACCTCCTCTCTCTCTGTGTTCTTACTGGATAAATTAATATGTTTACACTATCATGCATGCCATGTATAGCCTCTAAGTTATTTCCTAAAAAAATTACAGCTTGCTTTCTATTTCTTTCAGTTTTTATTAGAAGTAGAGAGCACAAAAGAAGTCAGAATGTTTGAGAGTAAAATCCCTCTTTTCCCTCTTACTAGAGATTCGTGTATATATGTATATTTTCACACTTACATGTGCACAGATGGTTAGATAGTATGTATATTTATATGTTCATACATATATTTTTTTAATATTTTATTTTTATTTATTTATTTATTTTTATTTATTTGACAGAAAAAGAGAGAGAGAGAGAGAGAAAGAATGGCTGCGCTTGGGCCTTAAGCCACTGCAAACGAACTCCAGATGCATGCAGCCCCTTGTGCATCTGTTTAACATGGGATCTGGGGAATCGAACCTGTGTCTTTGGCTTTGCAGGCAAATGACTTAACCACTGTGGTGGTTTGATTTAGGTGTCCCACAGAAACTTAGGTGTTCTGAATGCTAGATTCCCAGCTGATGGAGATTTGGGAATTAACACCACAAGAGGCAGTGTATTGTTGGGGGCAGGTTTATGGGTGTTATAGCCAGTTTCCCAAGCCAGTGTTTGGCACACTCTCCTGTTACTATGGTCCACCTGATTTTGACCAGGGGGTGATTTCCACCCTCTGCTCATGTCATCATTTTCCCTTGCCATAGTGGAGCTTCCTACTCAAGCCTGTAAGCCAAAATAAACCTCTTTTTACCACAAGCTGTTCTTGGTTGGGTTATTTCTACCAGCAATGCAAACCTGACTGCAACAACCACTAAGCAATCCCTCCAGCCCCACACATATACTTTTACCCTTATATGTGTACAAATGGCAAGATAGTATATGAGTTTATACACATTTGTGTATAAGTGTCTAGGTCTGTGTTTACATATATAAATGACATTTTCACTTATAAATAGTAGTCAATATTAATAGCTTTCATTGGAATGCATAGGATAACTGATTCTGGCCTACAGTACTTTATGCCAACACTTTTACCTTTTGATATAGTTTCCTTCATATATTAACATAGTGAATTTCAACATTATGATTCTTCCAATAATCATTCATGGAGGAAACTATTATAATGGCTTCTTTATAATAGTAGCTTTGTGAATTTTCTTCTCTCTCTCTCTCTCTCTCTATTTGGAGAAGGTATTTTTTTGTTTGAAAGTCAAGTAGAGAAGAAAACTTATTTATAGAGCTTAAGAGAAGAAAAGAAATCAAAGTTCCTGTAAAACAGGAGGGGTCCTGTTATAATCAGCTCCACAGTGTTGGGATGAACTTTCAAAGCAGACACAGTTTATGGGAGGAAGGGATTTATTTGAAGTTTACAGATCCAGTGGAACTTCCATTGATGGTGGAAGAAGCTGGCCCCTTTTCCTAGATTGAAGCAGAGAGACAAAACCATACAGCCAGAACCACATGCAAGAGCAAAAACTGCAGCCAAAACATCAGGGACCCAGGAAGAGCTCAAGAGCTCTGCATACCTTTGGGCTAGAGTTCAGATCTGTCCACAGTGTCACCTCCTCCATCAATGTATATGGAGACAAGGTTTTCAATTATTGGGGGACTTTCAAACTACTACCAGTCCTGAGCAAGTAATCCCTGGAGAGGGTCTTGTTGATCTCAGCACATTGGCCTCAAACTCTAGAATTCACTATGTAGCCAATGATGACCTTGAATTCCTGATCCTCCTGCATTCCCTTGAGTTCTGGGATTATAACACCAAACCAGTATTGTGCAATTCTGGAATAAATCATGTTTTTTTTTTCCATTCTAGGAATGAATTTTACCCACTGAGCTATATTTTTAGGCCCCTAGTAGGTATTTCCTAGATAAAAATTTGTTGAGTATATCAAAGCTGTATATTATACAAATTATTTTATAGTTGAGATCTTTTATCTTTTGCCCTTTTTATTTGGCTTACATCTTCAATGGTATGTGGCTCAAACTATATTTCTTCTAGGGATTTCACGATAATACCACTAAATTTTGGTATACAGCAATCATAATGCAGATATTTTTGTCCTGCACATGATTACTTTTCCTGCTCAAATTCTCGACAGTCTTTTATTGTTGCTATTTGTAGCTTCCTAATTTATCCAAATTATTGAATCTATAACAAGTATTTTTTTTTCTCTGAAGTGTGCTATTATTAAATTTGAAGAATGACTTTAGTGCCATAGAAATTTTATTGTAATAAATCTTTGAATTAATTTCTGTCCATTTGTTTAGTTTTAAGCCTCAGAATTATGAAATGTCCTTATTTTAGGTCTTTTTATCTCTCATAATTATTTCTTCTCTGTTAATATCATAACAGTGTATAAACAGAAAATATATGGATCACTTCTTCAATGTAAAGATTCATGCCTTTGTTATTAAAATTATTTATTATGCCAGGCGTGGTGGCACATGCCTTTAATCCCAGCACTCTGGAGGCAGAGGTAGGAGGATCGCCATGAGTTCTAGGCCACCCTGAGATTACATAGTGAATTCCAGGTTAGCCTGGGCCAGAGTGAGACCCTACCTCGAAAAACCACACAAAAAAATATTATTTATTATGTTATTTATATGCTCAATTAGTAATCTCCATTATAATGTAGGTTACTTTTAGCTGCATTGTCATTATGGGTCTTGTTTAATTAAATTATCCTATTGAAATTTAAAATAAATATTTTAAAAATATTTCCTACTGATGAAGTTTTGCTCTTTTATATTTTAATTTTTTATGAGAGAGAGAAAAAACAAGAAAGAGAAAGAGAGAGAAAAATTGGCCTACCAGGGCCACTAGCCAGTACAATCAAACTCCAGGCTCATGTGCCATCTTGTGTGTATGTATCACCTTGTGCATCTGGCTTATGTGGGTTCTGGGGAGTCGAACCTGGGTCCTTAGGCTTTACAGGCAAGCACCTTAAGTAATACATCTCTTTAGCCCATGTTATGCTCCTTATATTAAGTGTTGATCTTTTCTGATATACTTTATGTGATATAGCATGCCATTCATCAACCTGTTTTTATATCCAAGTAATTCTTTTTTTAATAATTGGTTTTTAAATTTTCTAATACTTTATTTATTATGATTTGTGTAGATTTTTTAACTTCATTTTTGTTATTATTAGTAATATATTTTGCATGGCTGCATCATGTGTTGGTACGCTCTTTACCCTGTCGGCTGCTCCCATTCTGCTGAAGACCCTCAGTGGAGTTGCAGGTATTCTCCATGGGATTGTGGGTTATGCATTGTGGGAGCAGAAGTCAGTGTTTTAGGGGAGGCAATGCCTCTGGGCAAAATGTCTCAACCTGTGGCTCTTACAGTCTTTCAGCCCCCTCTTCCACAAAATTCCCTGAGCCATGATGGGTGTTTTTGTTAAGTCTACTTTAGTGATAAGCTCTTGTGAGCCTCTGGATCTCTGCATTGGTATGTGTTGAGTAACCTCAGGGTCCATCTCCTTCAGCCTGGTGCTGATTGTCAGGCTCACCATGGAAGCTCTACTCTTGCTCATCTCCCCAATTCTTCTTTGGTTTCAGCTGTGGCTTGGCTGAAGTGTGAGGGGTAGTTGATCTCCTCCTCTGGTCTTACTACCCTCTGAGAAAAAAAAAAAAAAAAGTTTCTCCAAAGGAGACTGAAGTCAGCATAGTTTAAATGGGATAAGTATTATTAATTTAGGGAGATTTTCCCTAAGCACCCAAATAGTTGTGATCAGAATTTTGTATTTATTCTGTAAAGTGTGGGAGTTTGTTAAAATTTGCTTTCCTGTCATTGGAAAAGATTTTTATTTCCCACTTATTTTAATGTAATAATGACAAATTGGGTATTCATTCTATTTCCTCCCTTTCTTGAGTTACTTCTGTAAGAGGAAGGTTCAGCAAATGTTTGTACCATTGTCATTAGTAGGTAGAAAATGAGCTGCTAGCTTCCTCCCTGCTAGCTAGCTTTCATAGTGCTGGAAAGGAGCCATGCATGTCGCACGGAGAGGTAAGTCATCAACAGACTTACTCAGTTGTACATCCTGAGGGTTGCCTCTAACTAAGTATTTATAAGCAACCCTCAAAAGGGTTATTATTTCACAAAGCTAGACTTGAATAAAATGATTTTTGGGGCCTTCCATTTAAAGTCAATAGATTTTCATTCATGTCTTCCACAACCAATCTAACTTCATCCTTCAGACAGATTCAAAAAACATCTGAACCATATTGTCAGTTACTGTTACTAAACGGGGTACCCATTTCTTAGTACCAGCTTTTTGTGTTAGTTAGCAAACCATTTTTGTGACAAAACACTTTTTTAAAAAAGGTTAAAAAGTGGAAAGACTTACTTTTGATTCATGATTTTCAAAGTTGTATCTATAGTCACTTGGCCCTATCACTTTGGGCCTGATTGAGGCAAATCTCTTGATGGAGTGAATATAGAAGTGTAAAGTTAGGCTAGAGTAAAAGAAATGGGCAAGGGTTCCAATAAACATTACAAGGGCATAGACTTTCTTCAGATAGGCCCCTTTTGTGAAGTCTTTACCATTTCCTGTGAATTTTGTAAAACATTTAAGGTCCAGACCATAAAATTTCCTGAGATCTCTCTATAATTTTAAAATAATTCAAAGAAAATATTTCTACAACTGTCTCAATTGAGTTACTTAAAAGCTCAAATAAAGACAAGATAACAGAGTATTTATGAGAAAAATAGGATGAGCACACAGTATGAGAAAACAAACTTGTTTAGAGCCGGGTGTGGTGGCACGCACCTTTAATCCCAGCACTGGGAAGGCAGAGGTAGGTAGATCGCTGTGAGTTTGAGGCCACTCTGAGACTACATAGTGAGTTCCATCTTAGCCTGGACTAGAGTGAGACTCTACCTCAAAAAAACAAACCAAAAAATCAAAACAAAACAAAACAAAAACTTGTTTAAGTATCACATAAAAAGTTAGGACTCTGTTGGTGGCACATTCTGTGAAAGTTAGATTGCCAATAATGATATAAATACTACAATAAATATATATTATCTTTGAAAATTCATTAATATTTTTGGTTGTTTTTTTTTTTTTTTTGAGTTAGGGTCTTACTCTAGCTCAGGCTGACCTGGAATTCACTATGTAGTCTCAGGGTGGCTTTGAACTCACGGCGATCTTCCTACCTCTGCCTCCCAAGCGCTGGGATTAAAGGTGT
This sequence comes from Dipus sagitta, assembly GCA_036346955.1. Classification (NCBI taxonomy): domain Eukaryota; kingdom Metazoa; phylum Chordata; class Mammalia; order Rodentia; family Dipodidae; genus Dipus; species Dipus sagitta. Next base: position 101,828,926 of record CM070774.1, on the reverse strand, counting down.
GTGCCACCAATCCCAGCTCATTAAATTCTTATAAAGACTTTTGTACTTGATTACTAGGAAAGGTAGTGTTACAGTAATTCTCCTGATTTTGATATTTTCAAAAATATTATGGAGAAATATTAACATTAAGATTTGTATATGAAAAAGAACATGTAATTTTTGTATTTCGGGGCCTGGGTTAACTTACTTAGTACAATCTTTTCCAGTTTCATTCATTGTCTTGAAATTGGCTGTCTTTCCAAGTCAGGCCCTCGTGAGTCTCAGAATTCTGTTTCTTCCCTCAGCAGCTAGACTTTCTAACTGCTTTATAATGTTCTATATATTTTGACTATTCTCTACTAACCGGCCAGACACTAAATCAGAGCTCTGTGGCTCTGACTGGATGCTTGTCTAAAGATTCATGTAGGAAGTAATTAGAAAACTACATTTTAACATCTGATATAGAAAGTGGACAAATAGGCATTGCCCAAGTCAGTTGGATGGGCTGGAAGTTAAAACTGGGCCAATGCAATGCAGAGTGCAGAAAATTATCTCCTCCTCCTGCAGCTCAGAGGTTCTAACTTGTGCTGGTTAAAATTAGTTGTCCCTATAAAGTCATATGTTTTAAATCCTTGGTCTCCTGGTTGTGGCCACTTGGGAGGTACAAACTTGCTGGAGGAGGTGCGCTGTTAGGGGCAGGGTTTGAGCATAATATATCCCAGCTTCCCCTTGCCAGACTCAGCTAACTTTCTTGCTGCTATTTTCCACCTGCTGTGGCAGAGGTGATGTCTAGCCTGTTTTAATGCCATGCTTTCCCTGCCATTGTGCATCTTCCCCTTGAGACTGTAAGACAAAATGAAAACTCTCCTCATATCAACTGCTTTTGATGAGGTGTTTTCTCAATAATAACTAGGTAACTACAGCACAACTGCCTTGGATGTCATAGACAAAAGGAAGTAACCTCACCTCAGAGGCACTAAGAGCTTATAAAAGCATTTTAATTCAATGTCATCCAAAGGCAGACATTGTCACTGAACCCAAATTATTAGAGATATTTTATCAAATTCTGGTTTGTTTATTCAAATAACTGAATATATTAATTTATTCAATTAATTAAAATATTCCTGTGTAAAGTACTACTCAGGGTTCCCTAGAGGAATATAACTGATAGCATATTAAATTAAAATGGAAATTAATTGGATTAGGTTACAGCAGTCCAACAGTAGCAGTTTTCAGGCTTGACGATCAAGGAACCCAGTAGCTGTTCATTCCGTGTGGCTGGATACCTTAGCAGTCCCAATCCAGTCCTGAAAGTCTGAAGGCCTGAAGGCTTCCCGGAGAGTCATTGGTCTTCAGTCCACACTGGAAGACTGAGAACTTGGTTGCAATGCCAATGAAGGATACAAACAAGATAGATGCATGTGCGAGTGAAGTACTCACCAGCAAGCACCATCAGCATCCAGATGGGAAGAAGGGACTCCTTCCTCTCAGATCAGAACTTTCTTACTTGCATAAAGCTCACGACGAGGAGGGATGCCCACTCTGGAGAAAGTGCTCACTCTGGAGAAAGGATTTACTCCTTCAGTCAGTCCTTCCTGGAAACAACCTTAAAGACCTGTCCAAGAGAAATGTCTGTGGATTCCTAATCAGATCAAGTTGACAAGAGAATTTAACCATCACAAGGTACATGGAGTTTGCTGAAGAGTTTCTCAATGGCCTTGCTTCTCCCTTTTTACTGTCTACTTGTCTTAGTCCTGTACCTGAATACATAAAAATTACCAAACCATTTAAAAGCAAAAATGGGTTTAAGCAACTTTCTTAAAGATGTCAACAGCCAAAATGTGCCAAACATAGAAGATATTCAGAAAATGTGATGTAGTGGAGAATGAAATTTGAAGTCATACAGATTAGAATATGCATTTGCCAGTAACTTTAGGGGAGTTATTTACCTTCCCTTGTCCTCCTTTTCCTAGTTATAACATGCAAAAAGAAAAAATGTCTATGTACACTGCTGTTAAGATTTAAAAGAGGTAAACTACATATCTATCTTAAGCAATGGTGGTAGTTATTCAATTAATATTAGCAACTGTCTCCTTTTATGCAAGGACAGGAAGAATGAATTTTTACCATGAACTGCCTGTGGTTGGTGAATACTGAACAGTTTGAGCATAATTTTTTCTTGTGTGGATTCTCAGGAGTGGAGTAATAGTATGTCATCTATGGTGGAACTGTCTGGATTTTAATCCAATGCCTTCCATTTACTTGCTGTTTCATTAGGGCTGGGTTTCTTTAGCATTTATATATCTGTTTGCTCACATACAAAGTATGTATAATAATGATAATCTCTGGATTGCAAAGATGAAATAAGCTAGTACTTTACATTTTAAAGCAGTTACTTACACCTAGCTCTAAATAGTTATTTCTGAAATAAATTCCTTTGTAATCTCTCTCTCTCTTTCTCTCTCTCTCTCTCTCTCTCTCTCTCTTTATTGGTGATTGAACCCAGGGTGTTATATGTATAGAATATCTTTCTGACTTCAATCCTTTGTATAAGTCCTATAATATATATGAGTTGATCTATTTATTTCTTCACCAAATAAATTTGTAATGTATTACAAATAAACTTCATTGTGCATTTAAACTGAAACAACATTAGTAAATTTTGAATTCATTATGTGTTCTCCAAACCCCTGGCTATGATGTCCCCTCCTAAGTGCCTAAATTCACCCAGGAACAAAGGAGGGAGCCAACTAAAAATGTGGCTACCTTGCTGCTGAGGACTGTGATTATTACAGTCCCAAAATACTGTTATTTCTGTAATAACAGAGCATTATAGAAATAGGTGATCAGAAGTCCAAATCAGCAGTTTCCTCTGGTTCTTAAGAGTTCAGTCGTTAATCTGCAATCTGTTACGAACCAATCAAAGAGTTCCTCAAATATAAACCGCATTCTCTAGGCTAGATACAGAGTATTTTAGACCTATATATATATTTTTTTTTTTCCCTCAGTGCATGATTAGATGCTGACAGACTGACTCAGACAAGTGATGAGACACCTTGTCAAGGTTATAGTCAGCAATTCAGACTCTCCCTCTTGAATCATTTGGAGGTGGAAGGTGGTGGCTGCATTTATCTCTGTTAAGTTAGCATTGAAGATAAATGGCAGGCTTCATTTTCCAACCTAAAACTCTTGTGAGGGTGAATAATGGGTAGCTAAACGGTATGGCAATATCTTAACAAAAAGAGAATGGCAACTGGGATTTATTCTGCTCCATCTTTCTAGAGGAATATCTCCCATTTTTGTCTGTTATTGACATCTCCATAGTAAATCATACCTTAAGCTTCTTTTTGGCAAAGCCAAAGCATATGGGAATTAACAATAAGTTATGACTTTTGGCAAGACCATGCCATCCAAAACCTTAATATATTGTACCAGAAGGTAGTATCCAACTTGAATGTGAATCTTAAAAACAAATTTTGTACAATATAGTTATTGAAAACTTAAAAGAATTGCTTTCTAGGCTGGGGATGGAGCTCATAGACAGACTACACATTTGCCTACCATGTGTAAGGCCCTGAATTCAACCCCCCACAGGCTCAAAATAAGAACAAGATGTTACAAAGAGAAATGTAAATTTTAAAGGGTTTGGCATGGTGTCTTTTGTCTGTAATCCCAGCACTCACAGCAGAACCTGAAGAATCACCAAAAGTTTGAGGCCAGTTTCATCTGCATAGTGAATTCAGAGCTAGCCTAGACTATATAGGGAACCTGTATAAAATAGTGCTTTATCCATGAAACCAATGTGGCAAGTCTATGGACATAAATGTGATGATGATGTGTCCAGGCATAAAATGGTAAGAACTCGTGTGTTTTGCATATAAGAGGCCATAAGTGAACATCAAGGAAATCAATAGACACGATGTGCCATCAAGAGAATATGATGCTCTCCTGTTTTCTTGTAGAACATGTCCATTTTGTAAATGGCAGAAAGTGGATTTCAAAATGTCAATAGAATATTCTCTTGGCCTACTGTGCAGTGGCAATTCTCTTGATTGCTGCTGAGGAAGAGAAGGGAGCAGGATGGTTAAATGTGACCTATCCATTAATTGTAAAGCTCAACAAATATGAAATTTTAAACTACTTAGTCCCCTTGGCCATTCCTGTCTCTTGGTTTAGCTATTAATCTAATTATCAAAGTCAAGCTAAATTTCCCCTAGCGGCTATGGTTTGTATGAAAACCCAGCAAGGGAAAGGTTAGTGCAGCCATCCCTTGATTGCCGAATGCCTGGGGTCCCTCTACATGTCAAGATGATGCACGGTGCTCTGTGCTTTCTTGCTACATTGCTACTGTTCAGAGAACAGTATATAATTTTATAATCCCTCTCATTATTATCACATTTCAATAAAGTTCAAATTTGTAAGCCTCAAAACCATTAACATTTTGTAGCACATTTTGAGGAACACATTCTTCATTCAGAAAAATGTCTGCAGAGGAACACTCTTCTGATATATTATACTCCATGGTTCATTATTTAAAATGTGAGACATCCACCAGCAAATACATCTTATTTAAAGTGTCAAAGGGAGACAAAAACCTGTACTGACTTCTAGACCCTTGTTACTTAAGCTTCAGGGGTCACAGCATTGATGTTGCCATTTCCTTTATTAACTAGCTCTTTCTTCTTTTCTTTGGTTTTATTTGTTTTAAAATGAGGATCACTAAAGAGAGAGTTTTACTTCAACCTTTTAAAAAATAATCAAGATGATTTTTCATTTTCTTCCATTGATAAGGCATCAATGATTTAGATATCTAAGACATTTTTTGCTGATAAATATTATGGCTCACACCTATAATTTCAGCCACTTGGAGGCCAAGGTATGCTGTATAGAGACCTAGTAAAATGATCTAATTATGGATAAGGTGCTTGTAGCTTGAATATTACAGTATTTACCTTTTATACCATTACTTGGAAACTTCTTTCTGGATAAATTAAAAAAGAGTGTCAGTATCTTTTGTCTGAGTAAAGGCCTTATATCATTTTTCAATCTCTATGAAACTGTGTGGTTGAAATACAGGGGAGAGTCATCTCCCATCTAAAATGGGTAGGGGTCTTCTAAAAAGACTCTTTATTTTGTCATTTGGTATTATACATGTTATTGCCAGAAATTTGTTAGTCTGAGGTTTTCAAATCTCATGGAGTTCTGATTCACTTGGGGACCTGGTTTACAGCAATGATGCTGAGGGCAGACATGGAGAGGAGTCTTTGTACCTGATGTCTGGGATGAAGTAATGACTTTTGCAAGTTTTTTTGTTGTTGTTGTTGTTAATTGGGACCATTATTATATGAACATATTGCAAATTGGTCATCTTCCATTAAGTGATAGTCTTATGTTCCTTCTCATCTGCATCCATTTCACCCAGGGCTCTCAGTGGGGCTTGGGGTCATGAGTGCACCAGTTTGTGTGAGGTCCAATGCCTCAGGGTACACTTTCCCAACCTGTGGCTGTTATATTCTGTTTGTGCCTCTTCCACGGTGTTTCCTGAGCTTTGGAGAATATAAAAGTCCTGCAGTCATGAGTACTCAACAGCCTTTGATTTCCTGCTTTTATGAGTCTTGAGACTCCTCGGTGTCTACTGTCTTCTCCCTGGAAGAATTTCTCCAGCAAGCAATGCGGGCAGCACTTATATATAACTTGCCATTCCTCCTATATGGGTTTCTGGGCTCTGATACATGTGATAGAGATGACTCATTTTGTGCCAGGCAGTCAGCTTTCTTTTCTTGTCATTCTCATGGATCTTGGGTCTCTCTCCAGTATTCATCTGTAAAATCAGCTGCTCTAACCAAGAGTTACATACAGCAGCATTGATCCAACTGTATAAACATGGACATTCAGAAGACTTTTGATAGGAACAGTGGAATCTTCTTTCTAGGGTCTATGAAATTCCAAGCCATAGGCTTCTCACTTGTTTCTCAGTACCATGCAAAAATTCCTTCCCAATTAAAGGGCCTCATATCCAATCAGAGAGCAGTTGATTTCCTCCACAATCTATGTGCCACTATTGCACTAGTGGGTACATTTTACCTGGCTGGTTGATCCATGCAGGATCCAGCACTTATTCACAGCTTTGGTAACTTTTACCCAACAGTGCTTTCGAGCACTATGAGAACTAGCTAGCAAGAAGGTGGATTCTATCTCACTTCTAACATGATCTCTCAATTCCCCGGTAACCACAACCTGTGGTATCTTCAGCAATAGGGTCATATCATCTAGTTGTAGTGGGTAATCAAGTGTTTTGGTAATGTCATGATTTGTTTTAGTGGCCTCATGGGCTTCTCTGAGCAACAGTTCATTGTGGGAGTGGGCATAGCCCAGTTCTGGCACTGGGATTTATCAGCAAAAACCTATGGTTTTAGAGTAAAAATTTGTCCATCTTAACAGGGTGATTCTGCTCAAACTACTACTCTCTTTTTCTCTATCTCTCTGTTTTTAAGAGAGTCATAACGTTTAGTTAGCTAACAAAGGGGGTAGGTTGCTATGGCCCTGATTCAAAACATCATTGGTTTTTGGTATCTCCCCGTTCTCTCCCTCCCTTACTCCAGATCCCCATAGACACTCTCACCCCCTGTATCCTGTCTTTCTATTTGCCTACCTAGTATCCTGTCATTTGATCCCTTTCTGCTTCTGCTCTCTCAAGGCCTCATTCCACTTCTCTGACCTGTATTACTGATGCTTACTACAACTCATAAGCAAATAGAACTAATCCATTAGGATCAACATATGAAAAAGAACGTGCAGTGATTGTCTTTCTGAGCCTGTACAAGCTTTCTGAATAAGGTTTTTTCCATGTTCATTCATTTTCCTGAAACTTCATAATTCATCTTTGTTTCTACTGAGTAGAACTGCATTGTATAGAATACCACATGTTCATTATCTATTCATCAGTTTATGGGCATCTGGCCTGATTCCAATTTCTAGCTTTTGCAATAGAGATATTTTCTTTTTTCTTTTATTTTGCAATAGAACTGAATACAGCTGAGCAAGTACCTCTGTAGTGAAGAGTAGAGTCTTTAGGATATGTGCCCAGGAGTGGCATAGCTGGGTCAAGTAGTAGCTATATTTTCACTATATTTTCAGGAGCTTCCATATTTATTTCCATAGTGGCTGCAGAAGTTTGGACTCCAACCAGCAGTGGATGAGGGTTTCTCTTTCCATATACCCTTGAAAGAATTTGCTGTCATTTGTATTTGTTTGTTTGCTTGCTTTGTTTTGATAATAAACATTTTGACAAGAGTGAGATGGAATCACAAAGTAGTTTTAATTTGTATTTCTCTGATGGATAAAAATATCGAACATGGACTGGAGAGATGGCTTTTAAGGTATTTGCCTGCGAAGCCTAAAGACCCAGGTTTGATTCCTCAGTATGCATGTAAGCTAGATATACAAGGTAGTGCATGCATCTGGAGTTCATTTGCAGTGGCTAGAGACCCTTCTGTGCCCATTCTCTCTCTTACTCTCTTTATCTGCCTCTTTCTCTCTCTCCCTCAAATAAATAAATAAAATATTCAAAAATATGTTGAACATGTTTTTACATGTTTAATGGCCATTTGTATTTCTTCTTTTGATAACCTCTGACTAATCACCTACCTCACGTTTTGAACTAGATGCTTTTTTTTTTTTCTTTTTTTTCCAAGACAGGTTCTCACTGAAGCTGAGGCTGACCTGGAATTTGCTATGTAGTTTCAGGATGGCCTTGAACTCATGTCAATACTCCTACCACTGCCTGCCAAGTGCTTTGGTTGTTTTTTATTCTTAGGGTTATTTTTTTAGTTCTTTATAATTCTAGATATTAAACCTCTATAGCTGTATAGCTGGTGAAGATTTTCCTCCATTCTGTAGGTTGTCTATTGACTCTGTTGATAGTTTGCTTATTTGCACCCAAGCTTTTCAGTTTCATGAGAGCTCAATAGTTGAGTGTTTAATTCCCTGGGCCTCTGTGGTCTCATTCAGAAAGTCTTAGCCTATGCCTATATCTTGAAGTGTTCTACATATTTTTTCTTTAGAAATTTTAGAATTTTTGGTCTTATGTTGAGTTCCCTTCTCCATTTGGAGTTGATTTGCATGCAAGATGAGAGAAGAGGTCTAGATTGATACTTCCAAATGTGGGTTTTCCAGTTTCTCCCACACAATTAATAAAAAAAATGCTGTCTTTTCTCCAGACTGTGTTTTTTGGTCCTCTGTCAAAGATCAGGTGTATGTACTTACAAGAAATTATAGCTGGATGTCCTATTGTATTTCATTGGCCCGTGTCTTTTTTGTACCAATAATGTGCTGTTTTTATTTCTATGTCTCTGTAGCATATTTTGAGATCAGGTGTGGTGACACCACCAGTAGTATTCTTTTTGCTGAAGATTTGTTTTTCCTAACTGATGACTTTTGTTCTACCAAATAAGTTTTGATATTTTTTTTTCTATTTCTGTGAAGAATAGTGCTGGAACTTGATTGAATTTTCATTGAATCTGCATATTGCTTTTATTATAGGGGCCATTTTTATATTAATTCTGCCAATCCATTAATATGGGAGATCTTTTGGTCTGCTTATTTCTTACACAATTCCTTCTTTATGGCTTTAATGTTTTTAATGTAGAGGTCTTTCACTTCATTGGGTGGGGAATATTCCAATATACTTACATTTTCTAGGCTACTGTAAATGGAACTGTTTCCCTGATTTTTATCTATGTTTGTCATTGGTTTATATACATATTAGTGATTGGTGTGTGTTAATTTTGTATCCTTCCACTCTTTTGAAAGAGTTCATCAACTCATGCAAGGTGATAAAATTCTATTCCAGTTGTTTGAATGAGTCATTCAGGTTGCTTAAATATAGAAACATTTTATTTGCAAATAAGACTCATTTGTCGTCTTCCTTTCCAATTTATATTCCTTTTATTTCTTTCTCTTATCCAATTGATTGACTTAAGGCTTCAAGTACTATGTTCAATAGTAATGATTAGAGTGGACACCCTTGTTTTGTTCCAGACCTTAGTGGAAATGCTTCAAGCCTTTCTCCATTTAGTATGATATAAAAGTTAATTGTGTAGTATAAAGCACATTTTATGTAGAGGTATGATTCCTTCATTCCTAGTCTCTTCAGTGTTTTAATCATGAAAGGTTACTGTATTTTATTGAAGGCCTTTCTGGATCTACTGAAATGATCATGTAATTTCTGTCCTTAAATCTATTTATGTAATGTTAATACATGTATTGATTTCTGTATGTTGAACCATCCCTAAGTGCATGGTATGAAGCCTACTTGATCAAAGTGCTTGATAATTTTTTGTTTTTGTTTTTGAGGTAGCATCTCATTTTGTGTTTATATGACCTTTTTATTGATAGTAGGGGGTATTAAGTTCAGCCATAATTTTTGTGTTGGGATTTAATTTCTCATTTAATGTCTAGAAGCTTTTACTTTATAAAACTTGGGTGTCTGTCTTTCTTGCATATATATTTATGATTGTAATTTCCTCTTATTGTGTTTTGGAATGCACTCCCATATTTGATTGTTTCTTCTTTGTGTTCTTCTTTCCACTTAGTTGTTTTTTGATGTTTTTCATCTACTACTTTCAGCCATCTGTCATGCTCTTTTTGATTCTCTTCCATTTTATCCAGTCCTGACTTCATTATGTTTGTTGAATATGTGTATTGTAATTGCATATTGGAGTACTATGTCTAGAATGCTATGCTTAGAATGCTGTGTCTTCTAAGTAATTTCACTGGAGTCTTCCACTATGAGACTCAGTTGGGGATACATTGCCCTGATTTTTTTGTGTGTGTGATATTTGTTTTCCATTGGGGTTTGCCCCTCTGGAAATAGCCCCTTTGTCTTGATGAGAGCACAGCAATAGTGGCTCTTATGGAGCCTGTCCTGCTTTAATTCTGATGGCTGTGGAATCCCAGTCTATGTGTAGGTATGGGTTGCTCACACTGGAAGCTGGCCAGACTTCTCCTTGCTTCTGCAGTTTCTCCTGGGGTCAAGGTTGGAGAGTTGACCATTTCAGGATGGTGCAAGCAGGCTGGCTGGGATTGAGGTCAGCACCAAATGGGTATGATAACCTATCTCAGATTGAGAAGGACCAGACTGTTCCCATGAGATTGAAGGGCTGGAGAGTGCTCACATGGACTCTGGGAACCCTGCTCAGTAACAGAGGCTGAAGAGTGGGATCAGCTTGGTTTTCCTGACTCAGTGAAACAAAGCCAAATTGTGCAAAATTGGCCTGATCATGGCATAAGTGTCCCTTATAATAGATGGTGAAAGAAAAACCTTCCATGAACAAACCCAACTCTATGATTATATGAACACAAAGCCAAACATACAGAGAATACTTGAAGGCATACTCTACACAGAACAGTCAAACAACAAATCTAAATAACCAGTAAGAACAATATTGTAATAACCAAAATAGAAAAGGCTCAAAATAGTATAAAACACAAGAATGGACCAAACCCTATAAGACACTGCATCATGGCAAGGATTAATTCAAACCTCACAGTAATAACCTTAGATATTTATGGTCTTAACTCACCCATCAAAAACACAGGTGGGCTGGAGAGATGGCTTAGCAGTTAAGTGCTCACCTGTGAAGCCTAAGGACCCCAGTTCGAGGCTCGATTCGCCAGGGCCCATGTTAGCCAGATGTACAAGGGGGCTCAGATGTCTGGAGTTCGTTTGCAGTGGCTGGAAGGCCTGGTGTGCCCATTCTCTCTCTCTCTCTCTCTCTCTCTCTCTCTCTCTCTCTCTCAAATAAATAAATAAAAAATAAACAAAGAATTAAAAAAAAAAAACACAGGTTATCAGGGTGGGTCAAAAAACTGGACTCTGAATCTGCTGTCTTCAAGAAACACACCTCACCACTAAAGATAGACACCTCCTCAGGGTGAAAGTTTGGGAAATGAAATTCAAAGCAAATGGAAATAAAAAAACAAGTGGGTGTTCCTATATTACTATCTGATAACATAGACTTCAAACCAAAATTATTCCAAAAGGAAAAAGAAGGCCATTTCTTACTCATTAAGGGAATGACATGTGAGCACACTACAATTATAAATATATAGACAACAAACACAGCTGCATCACAATTCATAAAACAAAATTTACTCAGCAATAAAACAGAAATAAAAACCAACACCAACATTGTTGGAGACATCAATACTCCACTATCATCAATAGATAATTCAAACTGAAATTCAACAGGAAAATAATAGAGGTAAATAACATTATAAATTAATAAAACCTAACAGATACCTACATAACTTTCGGCCCCAACTCTACAAAGTACACATTCTTCTGCACAGCCCATGGAACCTTCTTCAAAATTGATCATATATTAAACCATAGAGTATGACCTTCATAAAGTCAGGAAAACTGAAGTAAGTTCCTGCATCAGGTCAGAACAGAATACTTTAAAGGTAGAATTTAACAACAAGAGACATATCAAGAACTCCTTCAGCTCCTGTAGACTAAACAACACACTTTTAAACAATGAACAGTTCTAGGAAGAAATCAAAAAAGAAATTGCAAAACCCTTAGAACTGATAATGAAAACACAGCCTACCAAAACCTATGGGACAGAATGAAGGCAGCACTTCCTTACAAAGACAGAGAGATCCCAAATTAATAACCTGACTGTCCACCTAAAGTCACTGGAAAAACAAGAAGAATCCAACCAAAAGAGCTCCAGATGGAAAGAAATAATCAAGATTAGAGCAGAAGCTAATGAATTGGAAACTAAGGAACCAAGTTAAAAATTGATGAAATAAAGAGCTGGTTCTTTGAGACAATAAAGAAGATTGATAAACCCCTGGCCAATTTGACCAGGCAAAAATATGGGAAGTCTCAAGTTAACAAAATCAGAAATGAAAAAAGAGAGATCACAACAGACATCAATGAAATTGGAAGAATCATCAGGGCATACTTGCAAAACCTCTACTTCACAAAATTGAATAATCTGGAAGAAAAGGATGACTTCATAGATACATACGACCTACAAAAACTAAACTCAGAGCAGATTAATCTCCTAAACAAACCTATCACCTCCCTGGAGATTGAAAAGGTAATCAAAAACTCACCAAAAAGAAAAGTCCAGGACTGGATGTCTTCTCAGCTAAATTCTATCAAACCTTCATTGAAAAACTGAAACCAACGTTTCTGAAACTGCTCTGCCTAATCAGAGACCAGGAAATCCTCCCCAACTCCTTTTATGAAGCTAGCATCACCCTAATACCAAAACTGGAGAGAGATACAACAAGGAAAGAAAACTACAGGCCTATATCCCTAATGAACTTAGGTGCAAAGATCCTGAACAAAATCCTTGCAATCTGAATTCAATAACACATCAAAACCATTACCCACCTTGATCAAGTAGGCTTCATCCAAGAAATGCAGGGATAGTTTAACATACAGAAATCAGTCAACATAATATACCACATAAATAAACTTAACCATAAGAACCACAGGATCATCATAATTGATGCTGAGAAAGCCATTGACAAAATACAATACCACTTCATGAACAAAACATTGCAAAGAGTAAGGTTGGAGGGTTTACATCTTAACACAATAAAGGCTATATATGAAGCTTCTAAAGCCCCAATAATACTTAATGGGGAAAAACTCAAGGAGTTCCCACTGACATTGGGAACAAGACAGTGGTGCCATCTCTCACCACTGCTCCTCAACATAGTATTAGATATGCTAGCCCATGCTATAAGACAGAAGAAAGAAATAAAAGGGATTCATATTGGTGTAGAAGAAGTCAAGTTAACCCTATTTGCAGATGACATTATTCTATATATAAGTGACCCAAAAATCTAAATTTCAAAACTTCTAAAGGTGATAATTTCCTTCAGCAATGTGACAGGATACAAAATCAATGGACAAAAATCAGTAGCTTTTCTAAATGCAAAGGACAAATATACAAAGAAAGAAATCAGTGAGGCTATCCCATTTTCAATAGCAACAGAAAGAATTAAATACCTTTCAATAACACTAACCAAGAATGTGAAAGACCTATACAATAAAAACATAAAAATACTGAAGAAAGAAATCGAAGTGAACTTGAGAAGATGGATAGACTTCCCATGCTCCTGGACAGGTATAATTAAAATTGTGAAAATGGCAATTCTACCAAAAGCAATGTACAGATTCAATACAATACCAATAAAAATACCAGCTTCCTTCTTCACAGATATTGTGATCCCAATACTCATATTGAATGGCAGAAGGCCCAGGATATTGAAACATATCTTCATCAACAACAACAACAACAACAACAAAAAAAAAACACCTCTAGTGGTGTCATCATACCTGATCTAAAGCTATATTACAAAGCCATGATGACAAAAACATAATGGTGCTGGAATAGAAACATAGACCAATGGAACAGAATTGAAGACCCAGACCTTAGGTCAAGTAACTACTGCCACTTGATCTTTGGCAAAGGTACACCAATGTAGATTAGAGAAATGACAGCATCTTCAACAAATGGTGTTGGACAAATTGGATGATCATATGTAGAAAAGGGATTTATACCTACTCATTTCTTCATACACAAAAATCAAGTCTAAATGGATTAAAGACCTCAATTTAAGACTTGAAACTCTTCAAGTACTGGAAGAAAAAATATGAGGCACTCTCCCTGATATAGGACTGGGAAAAGAATTTCTGAACAAAACTCCAGTTGCCCAGGAAATTAAATAAGCACTCAACTCATGGGAACTCATGAAGCTAGAAAGCTTTTGCACAGACAAACATACCATAAGCAGAGCCAGTAGACTACCCACTGAATGGGAGAAAATCTTTACCAGGGATACCACTGACAGAACTCTAATATCTAGAATCTACATGAACTCAAAAAACTAAACAATAAAAAAGTTGACAACCCACTCCAAAAGAGGGGACATAGAACTGAATAGGGAGTTCTCAGAGGAAGAATGACTAACACACACTTAAGAAAATGTTCAACATCCCTAACCACTAGGGAAATGCAGTTTAAAACAAGCATAACATTATACCTTACCCCAGTAAGGATAGCAAACATTAAAAAATTAAATGAAAACCAATGTTGACAAGGATGTGGAAAAATAGGAACATTCATTTACTGTTGGTGGGAATGTAAGCTGGTACAACCACTCTGGAAATCAATATGGAGACTCCTGAAAGGTTGAATATAGAGTTACCAACAGACCCTGCTATTACCTTACAGAGCATGTACTCTAAAATCTCCACATCTGAGTTCAGAGATATTTGCTCCACCATGTTTATAGCTGCTTAATTCATAATAGCTAAGCACTGGAATCAACACAGGTGCCCATCATTGGATGAATGGATAACCAAAAAGTAGTATATCTACACAATGGAATTCTACTCAGCAGTAAGAAAAAAAGTGACACAATGAATTATGTAGAAAATGGTCAAACTTGGAACAGATAATTCTAAGTGAACTCACACAATCACATAAAGACAATTGTCATATGGTCTCACTCATCTGTTGTTCCTAACCTAGATCAGCCTGAGATGCTGACTTCATAAGGCATGGCATATTGAAGCTTGGACAGTAGAGAGGGTAGGTCTTGGGGAAGGGAATGGGTTGGTGGGAACACAAAACTGAACCAAATTAAACTGTTACCATAGAATCCTATATCCTGGAACTTACCCTAAAAGGTCAAATTCATAAGAGGATCTTAGGGGGACTACTAGAATTGAAGGGGGTGAGACAAATCCTAAACTTAAATTTCTCCTGTTTCTCTTTCTTCTTTGTCTTTTTAATTTTTTCCCTTGTCAATGGCCTATAATTTCCTGAACCAGGATGTGGTGTACATCTACAATGAGCTGTTGATCACAGAGACCTACTAGATTGCCCAAAATAAACAAGACAGACTTCTGTCAGAGCACTTGATTACCCACCAGAAGTTCATGGTAACACCATACTACTGAAAACACCAAATACTGCCAGCATGGACCATGGAGAGACCTGGTTGGAATCCAGAGGAAAGCCATTCCCCAGACAATTAGCCCATCTAGTGCTGAAGGTGTGCTATATGAGCTATCAGGAGAAAGTGGCCAACATCTGTCTGAGCAACTCAACATCTAAGTGACTCAGAAGCAAACAATCTGACATGATGCTCACACAAGTGCAATAGTGGCACAGAGCTACGGTGGGGAACAAACTGCTCTTGGATTGGCTAACAAATCTGCTCAGTGGAAAGGAAACCGTATCTGGAACTGGGAAGTAAGTCACAATCATATTCAGATAATGATTCTGCTTTCCATTGTCAAGCTCCCACTAATCTTGGCATGCAAAAGGGTTATACCCTTTAAATTCTAAATTAATAATTGTTATCCCACTTAACTGACACTGACTTCACTCTCCATTGGAGAATCTGCTTCTCTTTTTCAAATAGGAGCTGGACCTAAGAAGAAGGCCCCAGCTGAATCCACTGAGTTATTGGGGAAATGAGAAAGAGTGTTGCTTTCTTAGTGAATCTGATATCAGCACAAGGGTGAAGGAGATAGACACTGAGGACACTCTACACCTACCAAACCAGAGATCCAGAGGCTCCTAATTGCCCATCACTGAAGTAGACTTAAAATGTACCCAACATGGCTCAGGGAATTTTGTAGAAGAGGTGCTGGAAGGAAAGATTGTTAGAGCCACAAGTTGGTACATTTTGCACAGAATACATTCCCTCTCTCCCATAAATGTTTCCCCCTAATGCATGACCCACAATCCCCATGGGGTTGACCTGTGAAACAGATAGCTTCAGGTTCACTGAGATGAACTTCCAGACCAGGCACAGTTATGGAGGAAGGGATATTTATTGAAGCTTACAGATCCAGGGGAAGTTCCATAAATGGCAGAAGAAGCTGGCCTGCCTTCACAGGACAAAGCAGAGAGAGAGAAGGACAAGCCAAAAGGTCAAAAGCCACAGCACACTTTAGGAACTCCAGCCAGGCACACTTTGCATATCTTTAGATTGAAATCTGAAACCCACTACCACACCTTAAGGTCCACACAATGGCACTGACTCCAGCCAGGTGGCTGCAGATGCAAACTACAAACAAACAACTGAATATATTTGGGGCCATCTATTCTATTCAATCCACCACAACCTGCATCCCCAATGAGGAAGGCCTCTTCAGAAAATGGGGAGGTTGAAGGAAAGGTTTGTACCAACATGTTATTAAATATGACAACATTAAATATGTCCATATCTAATAAAAAATTGCTTTTAAAAATTATTCCCTGACAGGATAACTCTGCCCTCACAGCCTGCTATGATGTGTTCATAAACTGGATAGAAGGTTTAATTTGCTTTGTAGGATTTAGTGAAATGGTGGAGATGAGTTGAGGCATTTTGGTTGGTGGAATCTTCCCCTTTATATGTTTTTAAATGTCCCTTATTTATTTATTTATGAGAGAGAGAGAGAGAGAGAGAGAGAGAGAGAGAGAATGAATTGGCATCCCAGGGCCTCTAGCCACTGCAAACAAACTCCAGATGCATGTGTCACTTTGTGTATCTGGCTTATGTGTGTATTGGGGAATTGAAACTGGGTCTTCAAGCTTTGCAGGCAAGTGCATTAACCACTAAGCAATTTCTCCAGCCCTGATAACTTCTAACATGGCCTAGTTGAAGCTAGTAATGGATTTACAACCATAAAGCTTCTGGATATTTAAAAAATTATCCTTGTGTGCCAAGAAGACTGTCTTTGACACATCTCACACACTGTACTTTTGTGAGAGGGAAAGAAACCAAGCATTGTAGGAAGGGTCCAGGGTAATTGAGGTAAGGGTACAGTGTGAAGTTGTGATAAAATACCTTGGAAATAAACAAAAAGATAGCACAGCTGTTCAAGTATTTAAAGTAAATTGTTGGAAGGATAAGACATACAGTTTCTGGGAACTGGTCAGCTGAAAGAAGAGGATGAGATGAACCATAAATCAGAGACCTACCAGACATTCAGACAAAAATCAAGAAGTAGCTCAATAAAGATCCCAGAGCCAGATGATGTAAAGATGAAGTCTCCTGGGCAGAAGGAAGCAAGCAGGGATAAGATAACTTGTGCATAAGGATATTACAATATCAGGAAAAACAAATCAGCACTCCAAGTACTGATTGTCATTCCATATTTTGGCATTGTTGGAACTAAAGGAAAATGACGAGGGAATACAGCCATGAGAATAACTACAATCTTGAAATATGGAGGTAAAATTCATATAAAAATTGAAACTCAAATTACCTCAAGCAAAATGTTGACTACCTAAATTGCAGATTCTGTTCACTTCCAGATGCAGCAGTGCATATCTCTTCCTGTGTCATGTTTTCATCTTGGAAATTCTTTTCTAATGGAAAACTTTTCTCTGTCTTTGAGGTTTGAGATTTCCTTTTCAAATAAATCATCAGTAAATATTTGTACAGCTTTCTCAAATATCAGTAACATGATTTTCTTTCTCAAGAACCCATATTATATATACTCTTACTAACATGGGCAGTCTCTGAATGACCACAGTATTTTGTTCTTTTATCTGAGTCAATTGTAGAACACTAATTTTCTCTACTTTGCAGTCCTTCTGTATGAGGGAGCAATCTATCAGTTCTATCTGAAGGGTCCAGGGTTATTACATGTACAAGCAGTTTGCTATTTCTCAAAGGAATGCTCATGGTAATGCATACAAAATTGGTATAACATTAAGATAAAGATAATATTTCAAGAAACAACTTGTTTCTCAATTATATACAAAAGATCTTTTGTAATGAAGTGTAAGACATAGGAAACAGAGCTGATTTCTGCCCACAGAAACCAATGTCGAAAGAGTAGCCTTGTTATGAAATTGTATTCATTTTCTTCTTGTGTGATTTTGTCCAAATTATTCCTCACCCTGACACTCATCTTGCAGCCCAATCAAGCATAAAGATTTAGAGAAAAACAATACTGTCTCATATTGGAATGGGATGTGAGTTGCAAACCCCAAACCAAATATTTTTATGAACAAGTTAAAGTGATTTGATATCATAGAAGGAAGAGCAGTGTGCTATTTATAGCTTCTAGCCTTGAGCATCAAAAGGCAGTCTAAAAATAAAAGCAAAAAATGACCCTTTAATAGTTTAGGAGATGTTATTTTACTCCACATATTCTAAAACTATTATATGTTATCCTCAGCTGTCTCCTACCTTTTAAATTGGATGATACTAATTTGAGATTTATAATAATTATGACAAGGGTTACAATGCTGCTTACAGCAGGGACAGAGACACAGCTTCACTTTTAGCTCCACTTTATCCAACCTGTAACAGCCTATGAAGTTCCCATTTCAGTGCTCCTCACCCACTCAAAACTGAGATTTGTAGCTTCAGTGTTAGAATTAATTTCAGGATGATCCAAGTATGAAACAAAGTTGGGTTAAGAAGCAGGAGGAAATGTATTCCAAGAGAGATTGAAAAAGAAAAGCATACCTGATAGGGCAAGTGTGGCTTCTCAAGACTCAATTAAATGTCTTTGTACTGAGTATATATAGGATTGCTGACTCTCAAGTTAATCTGCAAATGTTGCAACAAATCATCCTCCATTTTCTCTAATATTGTCCAAAGAGTGTAATGTGCAACATGATTAAAAATTAAAGGATTAGGGCTTCAGAGATTGATCAACGGTTAAAGTGGTTGCCTGCAATGTCTAATGACCTGGATTTGATTCCCTAGTGCCCACATAAAATGAGATGCACAAAGTCGTGCATGCATCTGGAGGTTGTTTGCAATGGCTAGAGACTCTAGTTCCCCCGCCTCTCCTTGAAAATAAATTAAAATATTCCTTAAAAAATAAAGAATTATTATCAGTAAACAAAGTTACAAAGTAGATTTATGAGGGGCACTGTCCAGACCTAGGAATGAGAGGCGAGTGAAAAAGTCTGATGGATGTAAATCATTTTGGACTTAAGTAAGTATAGCCTAATTACTGTCCTGGGCACCCATGAATGACATGTCTCTGGAAATGCATCACTGGACCATAATGAGTGAATGTATTTACTTACCTTAGCAAGATACCTTTGAAGAACACATTTTATCTTGGCAGACCATTGGCTTCTATCAATGGCATCTGAATTCTAAAGTCTCCTGCCTTCCTCGGCTGTAGAAGTAGATGGGATTTCAGAACAGACTCTCCTGTCTCTCATGCTCTTGCCCCATCACTGTCATCACCTATGTTTTCATCCTGCCTTGAAGATGTAAGTTTTAGTTTACATCAACTGGGAATACCCTAAAGTAGCTTAGTGAGAGGTATTTTTACTTGTCTGATCATTGATAAGAATAAAACCATAATGTGGACCAAGCAAAGAAAATTTCAAGCCGGGTGTGGTGACGCACACCTTTAATCCCAGCACTCGGGAGGCAGAGGTAGGAGGATCACTGTGAGTTCAAAGCCACCCTGAGACTACAGAGTGAATTCCAGGTCAGCCTGGGCTAGAGTGAGACCCTACCTCAAAAAAAAAAAAAAAAAAAAAAAAAAAAGAATGAAAATTTCAGTTATGCTTAATATGTAGATTAGGATAATCAGGCCCTCAGGCCCTAAGCTTCCTGGAGACTAGAGCATAGAGAACACATTATTGACCTTGATTATCATCAGAAGTGAAAAGCCAAAATAATTTTTTTTGTTTTTTTTTTTAGAAGCCTTTGGATGATCAAATTCTTTTTTTTTCTCCATTTTTATTAATATTTTCCATGATAACAAAAAAAAATCCCATGGTATTACCCTCTCCCCTTTCCCCTTTGAAATTCCATTCTCCATCATATCCCCTCCCCTTCTCAATCTTTCTACTTACATATATACAATACCAACCTAATAAAAGCCCTCCTCCCTTTCTTTCTCTTCCCTTTCTATCTCCTTTTTTAACTTACTGGCCTCTGCTACTGAGTTTTTTCCTTCTCACACAGAAGCCCAATCATCTCTAGCTAAGATCCACATATGAGGGAGAACATGTGGCACTTGGCTTTCTGGGCCTGGGTTACCTCACTTAGTATAATTCTTTCCAGATCCATTCACTTTTCTGCAAATTTCATAACTTCATTTCTCTTTACTGCTGAGTAAAACTCCATTGTATAAATGTGCCATATCTTCATTATCCACTCATCAGTTGAGGGACATCTAGGCTGGTTCCATTTCCCAGCTATTATAAATTGAGCAGCAATAAACATGGTTGAGCAAGTATCTCTAAGGTAATGAGATGAGTCCTTAGGATATATGCCTAGGAGAGCTATAGCTGGGTCATATGGTAGATCAATCTTTAGCTGTTTTAGGAACCTCCACACTGATTTCCACAATGGCTGGACCAGATTGCATTCCCACCAACACTGTAGAAGGGTTCCTCTTTTTCCACATCCCCGCCAACATTTATGATCATTTGTTTTCATGATGGTAGCCAATCTGACAGGAGTGAGATGGAATCTCAATGTAGTCTTAATCTGCATTTCCCTGATGACTAGGGATGTAGAACATTTTTTTAGATGCGTATATGCCATTCGTATTTCTTCCTTTGAGAATTCTCTATTTAGCTCCATTTCCCATTTTTTGATTGGTTTGTTTGATTCCTTATTATTTAACTTCTTGAGTTCTTTGTATATCTTAGATATTAATCCTCTATCAGATATATAGCTGGTGAAGATTTTTTCCCATTCTGTAGGTTGCCTCTTTGCTTTCTTCACCGTGTTCTTTGCAGTGCAAAATCTTTGTATTTTCATGAGGTCCCAGTGGCTAATCTGTGGTTTTATTGCCTGAGCAATTGGGGTTGTATTCAGAAAGTCTTTGCCAAGACCAATATGTTGAAGGGTTTCCCCTACTTTTTCCTCTAGCAGTTTCAGAGTTTCAGGTCTGATGTTAAGGTCCTTGATCCATTTGGACTTAATTCTTGTGCACAGAGAAAGAGAAGAATCTATTTTCATCCTTCTACAGATATATATCCAGTTTTCCCAACACCATTTGCTGAAGAGGCTGTCTTTTCTCCAATGAGTATTTTTGGCATTTTTATCAAATATCAGGTGGCAAAATAATTTTTCAGAAAGTAAAATATTATTGTTCTTTGATTATCAATTAGTTTATGAAGGGGATACTGAGTAATGACATTTTCAGGGTTTATAGTAATATATGGTGAATATACTATGTGACTTTAATGGCAATTCCACAAGAGATGAATCATATATACTTTGTACTTCTGATATTTTATTTGTCCAACAATAAATATTTTACTATTCTTTGAAAGTCAAGTTCTAAAGTAATTTTCAAAACTATGTTGCAAAATAATCTCCTAATTTCTTTATTCCCTGTGAGTTTTCCCATTTCAAAGAATACTATCCATTGGTAGGTAAACGTAGTGCCTAAAGGCCTGCCAATGTATGGCTGCATTATTGACAAAGGTTGTATGACAATGATACCTCGTCCTTTTCTTTAATTTTTTGTGTGTGCATATAGGCATGTTGGGATCTCTTGCCACTACAAATGAACCTCTGTCCTGCTTTATATAGGTATTGTGGAATTCCACCTGGGCTTATAGCACCTAGGCCTCAGGCTTCGTGAGTGCCTTTACCTGCTGAGCCATCTCTCCAGTGAGGCTGATAAAAGACAGCATTATTCCCTCTGGATGTTGTTGAACATAACTATACTTTTCCAGAATGTTATAGAAAATTTTAGTGTTGAAATAGAAATTTATCAATTTTAAGCATTGTAAAGGAAATAATACCTAATCATATTATTTTAGAGTAAATCTAAAAGAGAAGCATATCTTATTAAAAATGTTTTTCCAGGAATAAATTAAAGATATAATTGTGCTCGGAACAACATCATTGACACTTTGTTAAATTTCCTTAATGACTAAAGGAAAACTACATAGAATGAGGAATTCTGGTTGTTGTGCAAAAATAGCATAGAATTTTGCTGAAAAATATCTCGTAAAGAAAAATGAGTATAGATAACAGGTGTAGTACACTTATATTTCCTAAATAGTACACATCACATCAGTTACTCAGAATTATATAGTTATATGAAAGATAAAGAAGGAATTATCAACTATACAAAGTAAACCAATGCAATAATTACGAGTTTTTTTTTTTTAATACACTTTGGGATTTTGTTAGAGTCAAGTAACATGAATCCTTAAAAAGAAATGAACTCTTATCTTGGGAGGCTTATTCTAAAAGTACCTTTGCATTGATGCTGAGTAAAGGAGACAATAAGTATAGCCCAAACTTAGAGTGATAAACAAAAGTGATTTTCCTTACAAGACTAAACAGTTAAAGTCCCAGTCACTAGTTAATGAATACAGCTACCAAATAATAACAATAAATGTAAATATAATAGCATGCTAAATGGATTCTTTCAGAGGGAGATAATTCTGTGAGCAGCCAGTACATCAGAACCATTATACATTTGCAAGAGTTTACCAAAACCTTTTTTTCATTATGCTAGCATTCTATATAATAAATAGCATGATATAATGAAAAGACTAAGGTTAAATATATATTACTAAAGTTAAAATGTATTTTCTATAAAAAGTCCTCAACATCCCCAATTTTACATTGCAATTCTCTCACTGCAAAGAAACCTACTGAGGTAACAGAACAAAGCTTTAACATGACTCTGTCGGATTGTGTTTGAGATCAAAGGTTCATAGATTTAGAAAAAATAAAACTTGATTCAGTTGAAGTAATCAAGAGAGCTTAGGTTAGACAGTGGGATGGTTACAGCACTTATACTTGCCATTATCAAGAGTTATGGACCAGTTGATTTCCTTGGGATGAGCAATAGGCTCTTTTCAGAAGGTCCTGTTTAGGTGCCTGGACTCATGGGTACAGGAACATGAATAGCAGTAGAGTGCAAAAGGACTGGCTGACTATCTCCTGCCTGTAGAAATATGCTGCATTACTTCTGAGTTGAGAGTTCTGGCAAACTGACATGTTTGAAGAGTTCTTAGCTAGCCTTTCCCCATATACTTCACCACTGAGCTATGATCCAGGAGAATTAACACAATGATGAAGCATTTGACATTAAAGAATTGAGTGTTTGGTCCTTCGAATTTTGATATCCAATTTTAGGAGATACATAATTTAACACATTTTGTATTTTTGAGATTTGGGCACATGTGATTTTCATATGTAGACTTTTAATCATTGCTACATGCTAGGCAGAAATAGCCATTCTATCCTCAAAATAGTTTTTATATAATTAAAATATGGTGACTGACTTCCATCTTTTATTTGTCAAATTTATCTACTCTAGCCAGTCAGTCAACACAAACTTTCACTATCAGTTTTACACACATATGACATGTGAGAAAAAGGATTGACAACAATGCAAAAACTAGTCACAGATTATCTTGTTTTCAGCATATGCTTTTGATGTTTTGGCACATGTTACTGATTCTGTGCTAGTTCCTTTGTTGGTATTGCAGTTTCTGTTACATTCCTGGACCCACAACTTCCAACTTCCAAAGCAAATTCCCTCTGATCACATACAACTAAACATACATATGCAACACAATGAGAATTATGAAGGATGACAATTATGTGCTGCTGGTTAATAAACTACTTCAAAACATACTTGTTTAAACTGAAGTCATTTGCTTAACTCCAGATCTCCAATTTTAGCATGCAGATGGCCTTGCTCATCTCAAATCCATGAGGCAGACTCTGCCATTTCTTAACTGCAACTAGAATACACATTTCCAAAATGGCTTTCTCACAGAGCTGGTTTGTTGTCACTTGCTGTTAGGAAGTCCATTAGGATGACTGGCTAGGGGAGGACAGCATTTCTTGCTCCTGCAGTCTACTCTGTACTGATTTCTTTAATTCTCGATACATGGCTTTATAGAATGAATATTCCAAGATACAGTTCAAGCTGATTTTAAAGACCTGGAAACTTATATGTGCAGACATTGCCATATTCTTTCTTATTTACCAGTCAGCGCCCACTCATATCCAAGGGAAGGATTATCAACACTCTCACTAGACTGGGGAAAGACAGAGCATTTTATAAATCCACTTAATCTGCTATACATGCACTGTCCAACTTTGGTATTGTAGTATTTGCCTAGTATGGGGCCATGCACATTTTGGCTTTTCCAATGTTCAAATCAATTTCTCAAGCTACAAAGGTACTTAAAATTTCACTACAGAATTTCAGTCCTAAAATTCACTCTACATAAATTCTCTCATTTTAACATTCATTGAGAATAAATTTTAAAAGGAAATGAGGACTAAATGTGTCTTAGGTAGATGGCAAACTTCAAGTGGAATCCAGGCTTCCTAGAGCTCCCTATTCTTCTTTAGATTTTACATCACTTTCGGGAAGTTCCCATTCTTAGATGTATAGGCATTCTATACAGTCACAGTATCATAACAGGTGAATTCACTAGATTGACTGGTTGTGTCTGACTGTTTCAAAAAGGACAATGTATGTACTTTACAGAAGAAAAAGTTAATCTTATAAAAACTTAATACATATTTAAATATCAGTGGAAGGGAGGAAAAATAGTGAATAAATAGTATAAAGTTCAGGAGTGATCAAGACCATGGAAACCCCACTCTGAGGCAAAGGTGGAAGCTTTGAATCAGGGAAATCATGAGCTGACAGGACTGACTCTCAAGAGCAGAGCACAGCTAACTTTGCAATAGTGGGCTATGTAGAGCTCTTCAGTTGGGGGAAGGTGAAGAAGGGAAGGAACTCCTTTGTTATGTACATTAGCCATATGGTGTGAGACCAGAAGTGACCAGGTGGGAGATAAGGATGCAGGAAACCTAGACCTGGGGCATTATTGGGCAATGAAGGGATAATGGCTGGGTCATTCCTTGAGGAATGTGGATGACCCACTTACTTATATCTGTCACCATCCTGCTGCCTTTGGTGACTTCATTTTGTCCTGACCTAACATTCCAGCCTTTTGTTAATGATAACAGATAAATGTTAATTTTTTTTTATGTTGAACATAAGGTCAATGAGTTCTTATGGGAGAGGCTGGATAATGCATGGATGGGTCTCTCTTTAGGGCAGGTGATGAGGAGGCAGTTTCATGGTGGCTTGAGGTGGCAGAGTGGTGAGATTGATAATGCCAGTGTAGCATGTTATTATGACTTGGTCCTGAGTGAAGCAGAGATTTCTCTCATGCCATACCTGTATTGAGCTGGCTTCAGGGCAGTCACTGGCAGATACATGTTATAGAGAAGGTGAGGGAGAAAGGCTCTGTGCACCCTTTGAGAAGACAGAAGGGAGAATGGAGGAGCTTGTTACTCTGGTCAACAGCTATGACATCAAAATACCAGGTGTAAAGTGAGGATGAGCATTCAGAGAGGAGGGGAAGAGGGCTTGGGGAAAGGGAGGAGGCATAGGGGCATTTTGGGATCAGTGAAAGAGTAGGAAAAAAAGAGAGTTTAAGTTTGGGAGTGCCCATTGGGGTGGCAGTGTACTTATCCCTGGATGAGATAAGGTAAACACTAAGGAAGGAGAGGGGTCAAGGACTGAGACTGATTATAACAAGCTCAAGAATAAAATAAAACTTGGTCACTGTTGAGTTAAGCAAGCCTGATTTTAACATGCATTAGAGACAATATTGCAGACACAAAGCAATTTCTTAAATAAGTACTTTTTACCATTGAACAATTTTAAGGCTTAACTAAAGAAATATTTGACTTTTACATGAAGCTTAGACAAACTATATTAATGTTGTTTGTATTACCGTATTTTAAGTATCAATATCTCTGTAATTAATGAGCTTAAGATACTAGAAATAAGACAATTAATTAAATAAAAATTTGACTAAGCCTTATTATACATAGATCAAGAATAAAATAAAACTTGGTCATTGTTGAGTTAAGCAACCCTGATTTTAACATACATTAGAGACAATATGACAAACACAAAGTAATTGTTTAAATAAGTACCGGTTACCATTGAACAATTTTATGGTTTAACTAAAGAAATATTTAAGACTGTTAAATTAAGCTTACACAAACTATATTAACATTGTTTGTATAGAGTAGATTTTCCTAAGACATGTGGAAGGTTTTCCAGTTTTTCTAAGAACAAAAATCACAATAAGACTTCCAGCCAAGATGGCGATCGCCTAGCTGTGCTGCAAATCCCAGGGAAAGAAAGGCAAGACATTAAGGGTTCATTGGGGCTTTTAGGGGAGAGAAATCTGGGAGGGATCAGAGGTGGGGAAAACAGGGAGTCGCGGATACCCTCGTGGGCCAGTAGCCCAACCCTCCCCCCAAATAAACACCATGTCCACAGCACTGCCACTCCCGCAGGCACAACTGCCACTGCTGCCAGCACCACCACTGCTGCTGCTGCATGCCAATCAATCCCTGCCTGCAGAAGCTTAGACTGCTCCACACACTCGTCCACTCACCCACTTACTGAGTGAGCCCAGTCCCACAGCAACTGCTCCACAAGCTCAGACTCTGTCTCTCGCTTGCGCCAACTCAGGTGCCATCCCCTACCTGTCTGCCACGCCAGCGGTCTGCCATGGTCCTGTGGCAGGGGAGCGCAGACTGCTTCCGGGTCCCAGTGTTCACAGCCAGAGTTTGGGCTGCTTCAGTGCTTGGTGCCTCAGTGTCACTCCTACCTTGAACACAGGCAGCTTTGGCATATTACCACTTGAGAATACAGGCCACATCGGTGCCACTGCCAGGCAGTAGATAGGCGGCTATGGCAAGTGAGAGACAAAGCCCTGGCTGCTTGGCAACTGCCCCAGGCTGCCCTAGATTCCCATTGTGATTGAGCCCAGGCTGATACGCCCACCTACGTGCCCATACACTATCATGGGCAGACCATAGTACAAAAGAAATAAAATGAAAAATCAAATGCAAGAAAATCCAGTTAGATCACCCAGTCTTACAATGAATACATCTAACCAAAACATAGAAGAACCATTAGGATCAGAACACCAAATTGAAGCTATGAGCAATGCAACCCTGACCAACCTACTGGTAGAACTTGCAGGAAAGCAACAAAGGACCGATAATCGTGTGGATGCTGCCATCACTAAACTAGAACTAATAGATAAGAAATTGGAAGGAGTTCAAAGAGAGTTAAGAGATTTGAGGGAGAGTGAAAAAGAAGAAGACCTTAAAAATCAGCTGGCCATGCTAAATGAAGACATAAAGAAATGCAAGGATGAATTCCAAGAATCATCAAGAAAATCAGAAAATGATGTGAAAAGGGAGCTTGACAGAGGGATGGAAATTATACATGGAAAAGTAATAGAAAATGCAAACTTAATTGAACAAGTCCAAAACTCGGTAGAAGCTCTCAAGAATAGAGTCAGCCAAGTGGAGGATAGAAACTCTGATCTAGAAGACAAGATGGAAGAAACAGTTAGAGAGTTGAAAATTTTCAGTAAGTTCAAAAGTTCCTGTGAACAGAACATGAGGGAATTGTGGGATACACTTAAATGTCCTAATATCAGGATCATTGGAATACCAGAAGGAGAACAGATTCAGACCAAAGGCATGGAGAACTTATTTAACAAAATAACTGAAGAAAACTTCCCCAGTCTCTTAAAAGAAAGGCCCATAAAGATACAAGAAGCCAACGGAACTCAAAATGACTGGACCAAAGGAGACTTTCCAAGACATATTGTCATTAAGACTCTAAACATAGACACCAAAGAGAAAATCCTAAAAGCAGCTAGGGAAAAACAGCACACCACTTTCAAAGGTAACCCCATAAGAATTACTTCAGACTTAAAATGGAAACCCTGAAAGCTAGAAGGGCCTGGAATGAAACACTGCAAAGTCTAAGAACCTATGGCTTCCAACCCAAACTACTCTACCCAGCAAAAGTATCCCTAATAATAGATAGTGAAAAAAAAAAAAAAAAAAAAGCATTCCATGGCAAAACTCAGCTTTACAATTACATGAACACAAAACCAAACCTACAGAGAGTATTTCAGGAAATTCTCCACAGAGAAGAAACAAATAATCAAACTCAACTGCCTACAAGAAGCAGCTCACAACAACCAAACTTAGAGTAGGCAAAAGAAATTTCAAAGTCCATGAAAACACCAACCCACATTTACCATCACAATATGGCAGGGATCAAATCAAATCTCACAGTAATTACCCTAAATATTAATGGCCTTAATTCACCCATCAAGAGACACAAGCTAACAGGATGGATCAAAAAATTACACCTCTCAATCTGTTGCCTTCAAGAAACCTACCTCACCACTAAAGACAGACACTTCCTCAGGGTGAAAGGGTGGAAAAAAATATTCCAAGCAAATGGGAATAAGAAACAAGCATGTGTAGCTATATTAATATCAGATAAAATAGACTTCAAAGCAAAAATAATCAAAAAAGAAAAAGAAGGCCACTTCCTACTTCTCAAGGGAACGATCCATCAAGAGGATATTACAATCATAAATCTGTATGCACCAAACACAGGGCACCACAGTTCATTAAACAAAACCTACTTGACAATAAAACAGAAATAACCAATAACAACATCATAGCTGGAGACTTCAATACACCATTATCAGTAATAGACAGGTTATCCAAACAGAAACTCAACAGGGAAGTAAGAGAGATCAACAAAACCATAGATCACTTAGACCTAACGGACATCTACAGAAACTTCCATCCCAAATCCACAGACTACACATTCTTCTCAGCAGCCCATGGAACATTCCCTAAAATAGACCATATACTGGGTCACAAAGACTGCCTCCACATATTTAGGAACATTGACATAATTCCCTGCATGACATCAGATCACAATGCTATATTGCTAGAAATCAACAACAAAAGATGCACCAAGAATCCCAATGGCACCTGGAAACTGAACAGCACACTTTTAAACAATAAATGGATAGTGGATGAAATAAAAAGTGAAATTGCAAAATCTCTGGAATATAATGACAATGAGAACACATCGTACCAAAACTTATGGGACACAATGAAGGCAGTCCTCAGGGGAAAATTCATAGCACTCAATGCCTTCATAACAAAGACATAAAGGTCCCGAATCAGTAACCTAACCCTTCTACTGAAAGGCACTGGAAAAGGAAGAAAAATCCAACCCAAAGAGTTCCAGAAGGAAATAAATAATTATAGTCAGAGCACAAATCAATGAATTGGAAACCAAGGAAACATTTAAGACAATTGACAAAACAAAGAGCTGGTTCTTTGAAAAAATAAACAAGATCGACAAACCCCTGGCCAATCTGATCAAGCAAAAAAGGAGAAGCTTCAAATTAACAAAATTCAAAATGAAAAAGGAGAGATCACAACAGACATAAGTGAAATTTGGAGAATCATCAGGACTTAATTCTAAAACCTCTACTCCACAAAACTGGATAATGTGGAGGAGATGGATAAATTCTTGGACACATACCATCTACCAAAGCTAAACACAGAGCAGATTAATCACCTCAATCAACCCCTCACACTCATGGAGATTGAAAAAGTTATATAAAACCTCCTAAAAAAAGAAGAGTCCAGGACCAGATGGCTTCTCAGCTGAGTTATATGAAACCTTCATGGAAGAACTCAAACCAGTCTTCCTCAAACTGTGCCACACAATTGGTTAACAGGGATACAAAATCAATGCACAAAAATCAGTAGCCTTCCTATATGCAAATGACAAAGATACAGAGAAGGAAATAAGGGACATAGTCCCATTTTTAATAGCAACAAAAAATAAAATAAAATACCTTGGAATAATGTTAAACAAGGAAGTGAAAGATCTATACAATGAAAACATAGAAATACTCAAAAAACAAATTGAGGAGGACTTGAGAAAATGGAAAGACCTCCCATGTTCATGGATAGGCACAATTAACATTGTGAAGATGGCAATCCTACCAAAGGCAATATACAGATTTAATGCAATTCCAATTAAAGTCCCTACACTGTTCTTTACAGAGATAGAAAAAATGATCTCAAATTTCATATGGAAAGGCAGAAAGACTCGCATATCCAAACATATCCTCAGCAAAAGAAATACCTCTGGAGGCATCACCATACCTGATCTAAAGCTATATTATAAAGCCATAGTAAAACAAAACAAAACAACAACAACAAAAAAAAAAAAAAACCCAGCATGGTGCTGGCATAAAAACAGGAGGATAGACCAATGGAATAGACTTGAGGACCGGGACTTTGGGTCAAGCAACTATAGCTGCTTGATATTCGATAAAGGCCGGAACAATATAGGCTGGAAAAAAAGACAGCATCTTCAACAAATGGTTCTGGACAAACTGGATAACCATATGTAGGAAATTGAAACTTGACCCACACATTTCACCATGCACTACACCCAAGTCCAAATGGACCAATGACCTCAATATAAGACCAAAAACTTGAATACTCCTGGAAGAAAATTTAGGAAGTACTTTCCATGATATAGGAATGGAAAAAGACTTCCTGAACAAAACCCCAGTAGCTCACAAACTTAAACCATCACTCAACCAATGGGATCACATGAAGCTGAAGAGTTTCTTTACAGACAAGCATACCATAAGCAAAGCCAATAGATTACCCACAGAATGGGAGAAAATATTTGTGGGTTATCCAACTGATAGAGGCCTAACCTCTAGAATCTACAAAGAACTCAAAAATCTAAACAGTAAAAAGTCAAACACCCCACTCACAAAATGGGGCAAAGAGCTGAACAGGCAGTTCACAGAGGAAGAAATACAAATGGCAAACACACACTTAAGAAAATGTTGATCATCCCTAATCTTCAGAGAAATGCAAATTAAAACAACTATGAGATTCCACCTTAAACCAATAAGGATAGCAAAAATCAAATAATAAAATAAAAATGAATGCTGGTCAGGATGTGGAGAAGTAGGAACACTCATCCACTGTTGGAGGGAATGTAGGATGGTACAACCACTTTGCAAAGCAATATGGAGACTTCTGAAAAAGCTGAGTATAGAGATACCAACAGACCCAGTTATTCCCTTACTGGGCATCTACCCTAAAACCTTCAAACCACAGGCTAGAGAGATTTGCTCAACCATGTTTGTAACAGCTCAATTTGTAATAGCTAAGAGCTTGAATCAACTCAGATGTCCATCACTTGAAGAATGGATAATTAAGATGTGGTATATCTACACAATGAAATTTTATACAGCAGTAAGAAAAAGTGACACAATGAAATTTAAGGAAACAAGGTTGGACCTGGAACAGATCATTCTCAGTGAACTTACCAAATCACAGAAAAAAAAAAAAAAATCACCACAAAGTCTCACTCATCTATAGCACCTAACCTGAATCTATCCAAGATACCTTACATACCCAGCAAGCATCTCATGGACTAGACACTAGGATGGAAGGGGAGGGAGGGGGGCATCAGAGGGGCTGGCAACACAAGTCTAGACCAAATGGCAATGGTACCATAAAATTCTACTTACTAAAATACGGACAAAATGGCTGATCCTTCACCAGGCCCTTACAGGGAACACCTGAACCACAAGACACTGGAAAGGGTATGATCATGACTAACTTTAATCTTGTACATATTCCCTCCCTCCTTCTCCCTATCCCTCTCCTTCTCTCTCTCTCTCTCTTCTCTAACTCTTGTATATTATTTATCTTTTTCCTTATTTTCTTAATGGGCACTGACCTGTAACTTCCAGTACCAGCATGGGGCTATCATCCACAATGAGCTTTTGATCAGAGAGACCTACAAGGTTTCCTAAAAGACAGACAGATTTCTGTCAGAGTACTTGATGACCCACCAAAGGTTAGTGGTAAGACCCTACTGCTGAAGACACCTTATGTGTTTGACACATAAAATAGAAGGGCATGGCTGGAAGTTGGAAGAGAGTCAGTACCCAGACAGTCAGCGCGTCTAGTGCCAGAAGGTGCTACATGGGCGACTTGGTGAAATTGACCAATATCTGTCCAAGCAATGCATGGTCTAACCTACATAGCAGCAAATAACTTGTTGTGATGCCCACACAAGTGCAGTGGTGTCACATAGCCATGGAGGGGAACCAACTGCTCTTAATTTGGCTAAATGATCTCCTCAGTGGTACAGGACCTGTAGCTGGAGCTGGGAAACAAGTCAGAACCATATCCAAACATAAGCCCACTTGCCAATATCAAGCTACCATCAATCATGGGCTACAGAAGGGTCTACACCTATTAAATTCTCTATAAAAAAAAGTAAGAGTTATCTCATTTGTCCTTGTACTAACTTACTCTCCGTTGGAGAATCTGCTTCTCTTTTTCAGATAGATGTAGATCCTAAGGAGAGAGCCACCCCATTATACCTCAAAAGGGCCCCGGCTGAAACTAAGAAAAATTGGTGAAACAAGCAATGGCGCTGTTTTCCTGATTAACCGGATACCAGCACCAGGGAGAAGGAGATCAACACAGAGAAAAATCAACTCTTACCAAATCAGAGAGCCAGAGCCTCAGAGGCCCCCAACACCTTATCACTGAAGCAGACCAAAAGTGAGTCCAACATGGCTCAGGGAAATTTTTCGGAAGAGGGCCTGGAAAGAATGTCAGAGCCACATGTTGGGTCATGATATGCATATACATTTATCTTACCCATAACTGTGGGTAACTCCACAATGCATGAACCATATACCTCAACAAGGAGGGGCTAAGGGGAGGGGGTTGGTCACAGATGAGCCTAATAATGGTACCAAAATGACTGTATTTGCTGAATACAAAACTAAGTAATAAAGAAAAAAAAGAAAAAGAAAAAAAATCACAATAAGTCACTTTTTATAAGACTTAGATTATAATATCAGTGATAATCATCTTGCAAAATCAGCATGGACAAGACAAGAACCATTTTTAAAATACAGAATTTTAGCAAGGCATGGTGATGCATGCTTATCAATAGGTAAACATCATGGACATTGTATAAACCAGATTACAATGTTCAGATATCTGGAAAAGTCTGATATTAACAAAAAGTAGAGTTTACATAATTAAGGCACATGAGACTACAGAGAATAAACTATGAACAAAAGATCTGCTGACAGGATTTAAAATAAACAAGAACTCTGTATTATGCAGTAACATTTTTGGATTAAATATGAAGACATGAAAACTTATATAATTTTGAAGTTTATCAGAAGTGGGATACCTTTATATAATATATACATATGTATTTTTGTGAGGAGATTTGCATTTTAAGCTTAATAAGATGTCCATCAATCTATAAGTTAGGTTCTGAAATTAATTTAGCTATATTTAATATACCCAAAGAATAGAGGAACTGGATTAAACTGCCATGATCTAATGAAAAAGAGACAAGTCTCATGGAAAAGAGAGGGAATGGTCATGCCAGAGTCACTTTTCACTGCAAACATCTTCCAAATGTATGCTCCACTATGTGCATCTGGCTTTGCAAATAAGCACCTTTAGCTAATGAACCAAAAAGAAATATATATATATTTTTATTTATTTATTCATTTATTTATTTGAGAGCAACAGAGAGAGAGAGAAAGAGAGAGAGAAAGAATGGGTGTGCCAGGGCTTCCAGCCACAGCAAATGAACTCCAGATGAGTGCACCCCCTTGTGCATCTGGCTAACGTGGGTCCTGGGGAATCGAGCCTTGAACAGGGGTCCTTAGGCTTCACAGGAAAGCGCTTAACTGCTAAGCCATCTCTGTAGCCCAAGAAATAGTTTTAATCTCTTCCAAATCAATTTTATAGAACTATATTGAATTCCAAACATGTACAAAATTTTATGACACAATCTATCACTTTTCAACCTTAATCAACTCTATATTTCTGCCTGTGATAATTTAGTACACCTTTTCAGTGATGACATAAGTTAAAATTAAAGTATTAAGACTGATTGTTGGGGAAGTTTGAAAATTACATCTTAAAATCACAACATAACTTTGTTCAGAATTTTCTTTTACAGTTGACCATGAATTAAATAGTTATTTTAAGTTTGTGAAATATAAATACTGTTTAATGTTTCAAATGTGGACTATTTACCTTATAAAAAATGGGTGGGAGGACTAAGTAGTTCCTCTGTGAGTTTTTTTTTTTTTTTTTTGAGGCAGGGTTTTAGATATAATAACCTTAGGATGGAATTAAATATTAATGAGTCAATTTTAACCTTAAGATTTAGTTAAAAGGTTGACAAATAGAGGGATATAGTTAATTTAGTTGAGTACCCTAAATTTAGTCTTTCATGACCATTATTATGACCAGATTAACATCAATGAGTCAAAGTTAAGTTTACAACCTGAATACCATAGAAACCTGCTACCAGCCAGGGCCATACTTTGTTAAGTCTGATGCAAGCCCTAGGCTAATAGTCATTTTATATATCAAGAGGTCTGTAATCTGATTAAGTACTTGTCATTCACCTGCTGTTTAAACTTACTCATATCTTCATCTAAATACTTTATTCATACCTTCATCTACATACTTTTATTTTATAATCTCTATAACCACTCTAACAATATTTTTCATCACACATTTAACATCCAACATATAAAGTTTTTCTCCAGTTTATCTTCTTTAGTCAGTTCATCTCATAACCACCAACAACAACTTTTATTGTCCTTACAATATGACCATTTTTTTCCTTCAAAAGGCCTTTTGAAGTAACTTTTTAAAAGAAAGAGTAGATAAGATCTGACTTATACTGTTTACCCAGAACAAACATATTGATCTTATCATTTATTGATTTTGGAACTGTGTTTCTTATCACTTTCCTGAAACACATTTTTTTAAAAATATGGAAGCAGATTCAAACATTAGAAACTTTTTACAAACTAAGTATTGGGTATTTCAAAATTTAAGCAAATATTTTGAGACTGTTGGTTGTTAGTAGTTTCATAGAAGCATAGAAAGATAATGTAAATGTATAAACAGTTACAAATTACAAATTTCTTATAAGAAGTTCCCATCTGTTTATAGTGACTTGGCATTCATTCATCACCATGCTGGGGCCAGGATCTTGAGATTCCCTATGCCTGTAGCCCCTTGGCTCTGCAAGGCAGGGAAGTAGAGAAAGAGCCCCCCCCCCTTTTTTTTTCTTCCTAAGTCCCAGAGATAGTTTTTGACTTCCCTCAGGACCACAAGGCTTCTTTTCAATCTTGTCATTTTCAACTCTTTAAGAGTAGAAGAAACTTGTTTTTTTTTTTTCCTATGATCTTACTTTTAGTTTTCTTTTTGGGGACTCTCAACAGTAAAAATTGGCTATGTCCTCCATACAGTGGGCTTGGTGGAAAACATCTCACAATGAAATGGCACTGCTCAGAACAGAAATCATTCTGCAGCCTTAGGGCTATGAGCCATGTACATATACACACATTCATTTCAAGTGCACTTTTCATATAGACTCTAGACAACCATTTCCTCTCCACACATTCATTCATTCATTCATTTATTCAGAAGTTATATATTCCCATTTTAAATTTCTATTCTATTTACAACTCTGGAGACTAAAATCAAACCTTGTTATCAGGCAGGGAGTCAGGAGAGGCTAAGAGAGCTGAAGGATCCAGAGGAGCTGTTGGGGTGAGGTGGCTAGAAGGACCTGGTGAGAAAATCAGGTAGAGCATAGAGAAGGTCATGCGCACAGAGGGGAAAATAGGGTATTTTGGACTATTTTTCTATATGTTGGCAGAAGTCTCTTTCTTTCTTTCTTTCTTTCTTTCTTTCTTTCTTTCTTTCTTTCTTTCTTTCTTTCTTTCTAATCAGTGAGAATTTGGAAATCAAATGTATCATTCTCAGGCCATTTGGACCCATTCTCCATCTTATGGATGTGGCCAAGCAGAGTTTCAGAGAAAGACAGGATGCTGTCCAAGAGTCATAGAGGCTTAAAGTTCTTAAGGAGAGATGGAAAGAGCAAAACAAGGGTGAGAGAAAAATAACCAGGGTTTAAGCTGCGTTAACACAGGACACCAGTATGACGCCCTGGCCCATCAGGGTAAATGGGGCCTGCACCTCCCACACTGGCAGAGGCCATACAGGTCGCAGCTTTTGCTTTTTAGCCTATTAGTGGGCAAGGAAGGTGACTGTGCTCCTGATGGCAAAAGCAGCTGGCTGTGGAAGATGAAAATGGCTGGCACTTGAAAATGAGAGCTCAGGAGGGAGAGGGAAAGGAGGGATGGAGAGGGAGTTACCTGAGATAGTAACCAAACCAAAAAGTGCCCCTTAGGAGAAGGTAGACAGGGGAGTGAGACCTGAGGTGTCGAGAGTATACCATTCTCAAGACTTGGGTTTGGGGCTAAAAAGTGGCCAAGAGGTGTAGCCTGGCATGCTGTCATGGCTTCCTAGAGGAGGGATGAAACCTGACAGCAGGCCAACTCAAGAGGGACACTTACTGAGAAGGAGGGAGGAGATGGAGAACAGTGAGGCCAAAATAATAGGCAGGGATGGCTCAAAGCCTTCAGAGGGTCAAATGGCAGCTTGATGGTTTTGTCAGGGGAAAGGAGGTCTGGCCACCAAGACAGCAACCAGAAGCCTTCCTATCTGAGTCCTGAGCACCAGATGTAAGGTTCAGGAGTGACCAAGACCACAGAGACCCCCACTCTGAGGCAAAGATGGAAGCTTTTATTCAGGGTAAACATGAGCTGCCAGAACTGACTTTCAAGAGCAGAGCACAGCCAATTTTGAGATTACAGATAGTTGACTATATAGACCTCTTCAGTTGGGGGAAGGTGAGGAAGGGAAGGAACTCCTTTGTTCTCTACATTAGCCATAGGGTGTGAGCCCAGAAGTGACCAGGTGGGAGATAAAGAGGCAGGAAACCTAGACCTGGGGCATTGTTCGCAAGGAAGGGATAATGGCTGGGTGGTTCCCTGAGGAATATGAAGGACCCACTTCCTGTGTCTGTCGCCTTCCTGCTATTTTCGGTGACTTCATTTTTGTCCTGATCTAACAGATATGATTGATGTAGAAAAACTAGAACTAAATATATAGGCACTTACTGGTTTAAATGTAGAGAAGGGAAAATAGAAAATGAATTCCTGTTTCACCCTGAGGACAAAAACAAAAAAATTAACAGGCCTTATCGTAATGTAATTCAAGCACTAACCAGAATGAAAGTGTAATTATAATATTTTGATCTGTAAATATATAACACTGACAGTTTTTTTACATATGAAATAATAATGATGTGTATTATAGTTGTTGAAGAATAATAAGGCTGTCTTAAATATCACGTAAACCCATGTAAAAGACTTTTACATAGCCTCTTCCTTTTATTCAATTCTGCATGATTTTAAAAACTGCTTGGAATTGATTAAACCATCTTGGTTCCATAATATAATAAAGCTTAGGAAATAGCCTTCCCTGTACTACAGTATATTGTAATTTAAATTGAATGATATTCTAGCCACCTCAAATAAATGATGACCCAAATGACAGCATGGCCTTAGGTGAACCTGTTTGAGGAATAAGCAGCTGAGGTGTTAACTTGTTCTAGAAGAGAAAGCACAGGAGAAGCTATTTATTAACCTTGTTCTCTGTGGGTGGAAATTTTGTATGTTACAGTACATCTGAGTGGTTGTTCTGAATGGATCAATTTAGCCAAATTGACCAGTACCCTAAGAATTATGAATACATGCCAGATTTAATTATAATTTATAGGTAAATATACAGATTATTTTCCTCATCAAAACTAGAGGTGTTTGCCAGTTTTATATTAAACAAGACAAAGAGTCAACCAAATCAACTATTTTTCTGTATATTTCACACAAAGGAAACTTGTATTAAACATACTATCTATCCTTAGTGATTAAAGCCCACAATGTATAATCTTTTTAAATGTCCTCTGATACATGCTAGGACTCTAAACTGAATGCAACAGACATGAATTATTACTGGGAGAACCAAGAATTGAGTTTATCCTAAAAGTTACTAAAATTGCTCAGTGTCCAGTTTCAGAGCATTTGTGGTTAGTGACAAATCCTCAAAATTCTGATATATAGTTGGTGCAGTGAGAATCTGAGGGCTACTCCTGGGAAGGCAGAGCCTTCACAGCCTCACCGTGGACATGATGATGGCATAGCAAGAGCAGATGTGATTATACAAGTGAATTCTTCTCATAGCTTTTTTCCTGAATAGGAACAACACATTGATGGAGCCATAGACTGGGTGGTTGGAACCAAGGTTGCAAAGAGAAAAGTCTGGTACTCTTAGCTTCTGGTTATGATTCTCTTTTCAGGTCAGGAATGAGGCTTCTCACAGTGCCTACATGTGGTGTAGGTAGGTAAGGCTTTGGCCATTCCTCTTCTTATAAGGGAATAGTCAATCATGGTGACCTCATCTAAACTTAATTACATCACATCAGGTACCATTCCCAAACACCTACATGTTGGGAGTTAGAGTTCCAACACACAATTTTGAGAGGATTGAAAAAAGGTCTTCTGACATTAAGAAGTTTCCAGTGGGGTTTGGAATATGAAGTTTACCCTTCAAAACTCTGAAGGGAAGTAGACAGGAGACTATACATTCTGATTTCATTATATATCCCCTTTATTCCTTCTTCATCAACATAATGGAGCTTCTCATTGGTATGAAGCCTGAAGGACATGAGGACTCTCCTGTTTGGTCAAAATCCACATGGGCCATGAAATAACTAGTACAAAGGGAAGAAAGTGAGTCTGGAGAAAAGAAAAACCACAAAATAAATCAAGTCCTTGTTTGTTTGCTACATTAGCATATAAAGAACTAAACATGTGTGTGTACATATGTGTGTGTCTACTAATTGATGATTTCTTGACCTCATAATGATTCTAAATTCTTATTCTCCACAAAATGTGCAAGTTTTGTTCTGATATTTGAGTGGAGCACTCTGTATCACTGGCTCTGAGTTTTCACAAGTCACCAAGCCTTAGTGATTTTGGTATGTACCTATCTATTTCACACATGTTGCTGAGTTATGACTTCCTCCAGAGCTTCCACTTTATAAACCTCAGAACATCAAATTATAGTCATGTCACACTCTTGACACAGAATGTACCTAGTGGTCAGATGGAAAAGAACGTTCTTCTCCACAGTCAAAATGTCCTCGTAGGGCTGGAGAGATGGCTTAGTGTTTAAGCGCTTGCCTGTGAAGTCTAGGGACCCCAGTTCAAGGCTCGATTCCCCAGGACCCACGTTAGCCAGATGCACAAGGGGGCGCATGCATCTGCAGTTCGTTTGCAGTGGCTGGAGGCCCTGGAGCACCCATTCTCTCTCTCTCTCTCTCTCTCTTTCTCTCTCTGTCTGTCACTCTCAAATAAGTAAATAAAAATAACAACAAAAAATTTAAAAAAATGTCCTTGTACATCCATCCTTTCTGGCCTGAGACTATAATGTGTTTTTCTAGAAGCAATAAAATGCTTTAACAAGATTTCATTTCAGTATCATAATAAGAAGTTATGGCATTTCTCCAGTTTTATGCATTGAACTCATCTTTTGGAGATATTATAATTATCACCCAATAGAGATTATTGGAAAAACTAAGTAAATCCTATAACATTTTAAAACTTATGTTGAATTTACAACTTCAAAGCTAAATTTTGTGATTTCCAATTGACTTTTTAATATACATGTTGAAAACTGTTTAAATCCATCAGTCTAAACAATCTGATTTCAATTGACTTAATATCTTTAAAAAAATGTTAGCAATTATTTAGTGATAACAAATATAGAGGTAATATATAGGAAAATGAGAAAAAAAAAACATTACTAATGGTTTTCATTTGGAAACTAATAAAGATATTGCATGAAATAATTTTGTTTGCTGTGTGTATTTGTAAGTATGAGTGTAATGAAATATATTTGGGTAATGTGTGTAGTGTGTGCTTGTACATATGTTCTTTTAGGGACTCATGTGCTTACTTGCTGTGGCTGGAGCAGAACACCCACTCTGAAAAAGAGAAGCAAATTCTCCAATGGAGAGTGAAGTTAGTGCCAGATAAATGGGATAACCTTTGTTAATTTAGAGAGAATTTAGTAGATGTAGGCCCTCTTGTAGCCCACAACTGGTGAGAGCGGGATAATGGAGAGCAGGCTCATTTTAGTATATGGTTCTGACTTGATTCTGAGCGCCAGCTATGGGTTCCATTACACTGAGGGGATCAGTTAGCCACATCAAGAGCAGTTGGTTTCCCACCATGGCTGTTCATCACTATTGCACTTGTGTGAGCAACATGTCAGGTTATTTGCTGCTTAATAGCTTAGACCATGAGTTGTTTGGGCAAATGTTGGTCATTTTCCCCCAGTTGCTCATGTAGCAACTTCTGGAACTAGATGAGCTAACTTTCTGGGGACTGACTCTCTTCCAGATTCCATCCAGGTCACTCCATATTCTGTACCAATAGCATATGGTGTCTTCAACAGTAGGGTCTTACCACTAACCTTTCGTGGGTCAAGTACTCAAACAGAAATCTGTCTTCTTTTTTGTTGAATAAGTTCTCCATGCCTTTGGTCTGAATTTCTCCCCCTTCTTGTATTCCCATGATCTGAATATTGGGACATTTAAGGGTGTCTCACAGTTCCCTCATGTTCTCTTCACAGAAAATTTTGAACTTATTGAAGCTTTTGGACTCTTGAATTGTTTCTTCTGTTTTGTCTTCCAGATCTGAGTTTCTATCCTCCACATAGCTAACTCTGTTTTTGAGAGCTTCTGTTGAATTTTGGGCTTGTTCAATTTGGTTTGCATTTTTTCCACTACTTTTCTATGTGTAGTATGTGTAGTTTCCATCTCTCTGTCCAGTTCCCCTTTCACATATTTTTTTCTGATTTTCTTGATGCTTCTTGGAGTTCATCCTTCCATTTCTTTATGTTTTCATTGAACTTAGCCAGCTGGTTATTGATGTCTTCTTTATTATTGCTCTCCTTCAGATCATTGAACTGTCTTTGGACCCCTTCCAGGGTCTTATCTATCAGGACTAGTCTAGTGATGACAGCACTTGTGGGGAACCAGTGGACACTAGGAAAGCAAAAGTACCTCCATCTTAAATAATGACTCCATTTTGTAATAAGCTGTCTGTTCTGGAAAGTCACAAGATCTGCAGTTATTTGCTAAGTCGTTGTCTTGTGGTCTTGGGGCTGGGGCCGGGGCAAAGGTCTGCAGTTGTTTATTAACCCATACACAGAGAAAGAATAATGTAACCCATAAAGTCGTTATCTCTTGGCTTTGGGACTGGGGGCCTTATCTTGTGGAACATCTTATGTGTTTTGGGGGCTGGTGAAATAGAACTGTAACAATACCTAAACTGCTGACAAACTCCTCTGTTCCGCTATAAGAGGCACCCTGAGAAAAAATAAAATTTGGCAGCTTGATCAGACTCCTATCTTGCTGTCGGTTCCTTGTGTCTCTTGTTCCCTTCATTTCAGGTTTTCTGGGGTCCGTGCTCCCGTTGAAGCCCCGCTGGCCGGGGCAAACATTCATATAATTATTGGCCCTTTGTTGCTTTTCTGCAAATTCTACCATTTACTAGGTCAGATTTGCATAGCTCATAACTTTATTTTGGGGTTCTGATCCTAATATCTCTTCTAGGTTTTGATTAGAGACATCCATGGTAGGACTGGGTGATCTTATTGGATTTACTTGCATTTGATTTTTCATGTTATTCCGTTTGCATTGTGGTCTGTCCATCACAGTGTATGAGCTTATTTAATTTAAGAGGAAGCTATATATAGACTATACTTGAAGTGTGTCCAGTGGTTATTCCCTTTTATGTTTACTTCCACTATTTTTCTGTTGGTAATTGGGCCTGCCTGCCTGCCTAGAGGGAAGGAGCACTTGAGGCTCTGGTGGGGGGCTAAGGACCTGATATAGAGGCTTGTTGTTCTGTGGTTTGAGGTATGGGAGTGTATCGTCCAGTGGCCTGAAGTAGGCAGGGGAATGGGGAGCGGTGGCCAGTAGGATGGTGTTCAGAAGCCTGGAGGTGAGGGTGGAGCTAATCTGGCTTTCCTGGGTTCACAAAGGAATGGGGCACACTGGCAAGTGGGATGCCTTTTGTGGGACATATTTTGCATGGGGTGGGGGGAGTAGGACAGCAGTCATGTGAGCATGTGGAGTGGGACAGCAGTCACTCTAGGCAAGGGGGAGTGGAGCAGTGGTCGCACAGGACAGGGGGGAGTCTGACAGTCACCCACATGCTGTGGCACAGGTGAAGCTACTGGCCTGGTTTCCCTGGCCTGCAGTTGTTGCAGGAGGAATCTGTAGCTGGGAATATTGCTAGGCTGGCTGCTTGAGGGTGTGAGGACTGGTGGGCTACCCAAGAATGTGGGAATCAGCTGATTCCCTTTTTTGCCCCTCTATGTCCTCCCACTGGAGATCTATTAGAGACTGCTCCCCCTAAAAGACCCAATGAACCCTTGATGTCTTGACTTTTCTTCCCTGGGAGGTTCAGCATCGTTAGGTGGACCCCATCTTGACCAGAAGTCTTGAGATAATTCTTACACTGCTCAGCCATACTACCTGCCCAAGATAATTCTTGAATAATAAAAGCAATAGTATTCTGTGTCCACCATACAGGAAGAAATCATATTTCATTTAAATACTGTGTTAAATTTTTATTTGCTCATTTGATAATTTTATCTTCTTTTCTAAAGTACCTCCTATCCTTCCAAAAATATATTATTCACTGTGAAAACAAAATTCAGCAAGGAAAAGACAAATATGCTAGAACACAAATAAAAGTGATTGATTAAATCATGGTTTCTACATCATTCCCTTCAGGGTGCAGGGATGAAAAGCATATAATTGTTGGAGGATTGGGATAGCATTGGGGATCTCTACATAGGCTTCTCAGATCCCCTATTGTTTGTCTGCACAAGAGCTAAGCCTTTTTTCCTACAGCTTCCTAATCCTCCTCTTGCCTCCCTGAGCAAGAGCTCCACCTTGCTTCCTCCTCTTATCTTCTAGGTTTCATCCCCTTTTCTCTTTCTCTCTTTTTTTTTTTTAATTTTTTTTGTTGTTCATTTTTATTTATTTATTTGAGAGTGACAGAGAGAGGAAGAGGGGAGAATGGGCCCTGCCAGGGCTTCCAGCCACTGCAAACGAACTCCAGACAGGTGTGCCCCCTTGTGCATCTGTTTAACGTGGGTCCTGGAGAATCAAGCCTCGAACCGGGGTCCTTAGACTTCACAGGCAAGCGCTTAACCACTAAGCCATCTCTTCAGGCCCTTTCTCTTCCTCTTAAAGCTTTAAGCTGTAATAAAATGTTTCTGAACCTTATCCTATGGTCCATGAATTTTATTCTTCAAATTCCTAGAAAAAGGATCTATGAACATCCCAAATGATTGGTGTATTGGAATACAAGGAACACAAAATTCCTTCATCATGATGACTGATGTAAAAGAAATGCTGTTCTGAGATAAACCATTCTTTCTGAAATAGGATGGTGCTATCCTTAGGTATAAAAGTGGTCTCATTATTTTAATAAATGTTTATGCCACAGAAGAGAGCACACAAAAGTGTGCACCATTGGTGAAAAGATATCCAAAGAAGCCTGAACCAAGTAATATTTTCAGCAAATGAAGAACAAAAATCTTTGAGATTTTGGTGGAGCCAACCCAAGTTGGGGAGTATTGACATTATAATTTTGAAAATTCACAAAGGAGGCAATTCTTAACTCTAGTTGAGTTAGGTGTCTCCTCCACAAGTGACATTAAAGGAAATAGAAGACACTCCAACATTCAGAGTCTAGGTAAGTGGTGACTGAGAGGCATCAATATTGTCTCCCACTGTTAGGCTACGCTGGTTTGGACTGAGGCTGTCATTGCAGTGGCA
Organism: Dipus sagitta; assembly: GCA_036346955.1. NCBI lineage: Eukaryota > Metazoa > Chordata > Mammalia > Rodentia > Dipodidae > Dipus > Dipus sagitta. The sequence goes on along the minus strand of CM070774.1, from coordinate 101,785,182 downwards.
GAGAATGCAGTGCTTTCTTTCTCCACAATTAAATGATCTTTGAATCACAGATGTGCTTTGACATCAGGGCTGCATGATACTGGCACAGAAATGTAAGAGGAAATTCTTTGAATTTGTAATTAATGTTTTTATTCCAATAAGTGTGAAAATTTATTTTTTACAAAAAGTTATACATCATTGAGGGTTAAAAAAATCCATGAAAAGAAGCATTAGTTACAAACAATTATGTATAAATTATGTGCAAATTTGAAACTTAATTCCAAACAATTATTATTTATGGTTAAAAACTTTAACTGCAATCTTATACAAGAACAGGTAGCAATGAAAACATACTTACCATACTTATTTTCCTTGTAGAAGAATAGGAAGTATAATAATTGATGAGGTCATGTTCAGTAATACACTAGAAATATGAAAATGAATACCAGACTACAATTCTACAAATACAGGTTTTCCAAATAGCACTTTTGTTATTTTTTTTTTTTGTGTTAAACTTAGTATAGTAGTAAGCTATCATTTTACCTTATGGTTCACCTCATTTACATATGAAAGAAATATAATTTTCCTGGTAAGCATCCATTTCAAAGGAAACATTGAATTGTCTTCAGCTCATTTATTTTAAAATGTTAAATGCTAAAAAGATATCAATCATATGTATGGCTTTTTATTTTACAAATGTTACATAGTATAAACAGTTTATTATACTGATAATTTGAGGTAATGAGCAGTTTATTGTATATTAGTTGAAACAAATCACATTTACAAGGCACATGATAAAAATGAAAACATCAGAGAGGAAATAATACAGTTCTATAGCTATAAAACTAAAGGCAGCTTTATCTTCAAAATTGTTTCAAGACAGATTTATTGCTGCCTTATAAAAGTCAAGAGTATTTGTGATTGATGAAGGTAAATGTCTACCTTATTTAAGGTTATGTAACATAGACCTGATGTTCTTACTGGATCTAAATATTATTCATGGCCTATACTCACCTCTCTATACTGGTGGTCTTATGGCCAGGCAGTATAATTCTTCCACTGTTGTGCTGTAACACTTGATAAACAGGTAATGAAAATAGGAAGTACTTAGCATTTCAGGAAATTCTGTATTATTTATTTATGTCCAGTCCCGGATTTAATCATCATAATTAGGAAGTATTCATGTTATCAATTAAATATATCTTTCCCTCTTGGTGCCCATAGGCACTACAATATGTCATAAAGCACATCAAACATTCAACTTTGTGATTGTGATTTTTTTCCTTACTGAAGAGTTCATTGTGTGTGTGTGTGTGTATACGTGTGTGCCTTTCCATGTATCTTTGTGCAAACAAGTGAGTAATTTGAGAAGAGAAACTTAGATTACAAACAGAAGAACAGAAATGGCTTATGGTATTACTTTAATTTTCTTCGGTCTAATTTTTAACATTTTTGCAATATTTGCTTCTGTGTTCATGACTTGTCTATTACTTTAATAAAGAAATATGAAAGAGTGTAGAATTTTCCATCGTGTTTTGATGATTGATAAGATGGCATTCTTCTTTTCTCCCTCCCAAGCAACCAAGCTAATGACTAAAATATGGTGTTGACAGAGTTAAAGTACTAGGAATTTAAAATATAAGTAAAATAGAGTTTTTGGTTGTTTCATTTTGTTTATTAATGTGCTGAGGGCTAACCCCTGTGCCAAGCACATGCAAGCCAAGCTCTCAACCACTGAGATGCATTCTTAGTCCAAGGATGACACTGTAGCTACCATATCTGAATGAACTCCACAACAGAATTGTGTAATATGTTGACTGTATTTAAGATATGATTGAATGACTGATGCCCAGGCTACTGTGACATTGTCATTGAGGGTATAGCTAACTGTATATCAGAGATTTCTGCATTGCTGTCAGATACAATGCACTAAAGTTCACTGTGGAATATGCTACTCATACTGACAGCTAGCTAGAAAGCAGAAGTCATTCACATGGCCACTACTAGGTTTTTCATATAGGCAATTAGAATTATATACACCAGAGTATCATCACTAAACTATATTGAAGAAAATTCATTAATATTAATATAATATTTCCACAGGCAGAAAATTTGGAACAGAGCAATATGTGAAATTGACCATAGATCAGTTTCTATAAAAGCAAGATATGTGTGAGTGAATTTATGTGGGCAAAAGTGAATTTAAAAGTAATATCATCTGTGTTGATTGATAGATTGGAAGTTTTGCATATACCAGGGACCACTTCTTATTAACTTACATTTCCCGAATATCTACAATGTGCATGAAACAAGTTCAGTGGCATTTTCTTGTAAGTAATGAGATTTGTATTACAAATCATTCAAAGCCTACTCAATAAAACCTACTACCTTGAGTGCATACCAAGCAAAAGAATGAGAATGACAACAAGTAATCCTCAGAGTAATTCAGCTCTCCTGTGTGTACCAATGGCACTACAATGGTTTTAATAAAAGCAAAAGATACAGAACAACAGAATAAAAAAAAAAAAACACAGCCAAATATCAGAGAGGTCCTAGACCTGCAGGTCCAGCTACCAAACACTTCTGTAGTAATGTATGGAATGTTACTTATTTTCATTCAGAACATGAGCCCATAATTAATGTATAAGTTATTTTTATATCAGAGGAAGAAAAGTACTAGCAATTGGCTTGAACACACATGAGTAAGCTTATAGCTTATGTCTATGAACATACCTGCTAGGTGTTCAAGCTCCTTGCAGGCAGGAACCATATCTATGTCATTCACCAATCAGTGCTTAATATCCAACAACATGTCTGGAAACAACTGTGCCACTATAGTATCTTTAAAGAAAGAAGAACTGACCTCATTGCACAGATGTACCCTTTGATTCATCTCTGGTCCCCCATCTCTGTGGCATGAACCTTAACCCATTCCTCTGGTTACTGTAGTCACTTCTGTAAGTTAATTTCTAATTTTAATTCATCCTCTAGAACTCAACCACATTCATGAATATTCATGAGTGCTGATTTTGAGGCATGTCTAGATTTCAGGATGAGACTCAAGCAAGTTCTTTCACCTATGATATTAGAATACATTACATATTCATTAATAAAATATAATTTATTAACTGATTCTACCACACTAATATTGTACATTGTAATTACATAAATGTTCATATAGAATATAATAGCCAACTATTTTAAATACAGAATATTATAATGCATAATATATTATATCCTCAAACTATAACTAAGTGGCTTAAAGACATGTTTTCACACACATACACACACACACGTGTGTGTGTGTGTGTGTCAAAAACCTATCTCAGTACTAACTACAAACTTACTGGTTTACTGATTGTCTTAAAATATTGTTGAGGATGCACTCAGATAGTTTGATATGTATGGAAACTGTCTCTGAAGTTGCCTTAAGTAGTATTACAATGCAGGTGCTATGTGTCCTCTCCATTAGTTTAGACTACTTTCCCAAGGACTCAGTATACTAAGCAGAACTTGTCTGTTCAGTAGAATACCTATAGTGTGTATCTCCATCAGGTTCCTTCCTACTTATATAGTGGTAATTGGCCCCCACATCTAGGCAATAAGGATATTTTAATCCTTTCCTGTGGGATACAACATGTCTTACACTTCAGCCACTATCAGTACATATTTGGGCTATTTATTTTTTAAAAGAGTGGCAGATGTCTCTTGGCCCTGATGTTGTGCAGTATTAAAATTGGTTGTAGTTTTGAATGGAAATATTGCTCTCTGAAAAGGATGGCTGGTTTGCCTATTTCTTCAGACACTTAGAAGCAGTGATTGAGAATATTGTAATGACTTGGGACTTTCTTTTTATTATTCTATTGAACAAGTTACAGAGCTAATGAGATTTATACAAAATGGAAATTTTCTGTATCACCTGCTGTTTTATGTATCTTAACCAAAAATTGTTGATAATTCTATTTTGGCAATTAAAGTTTTGTTTTTAAACAATATTTTTTCTCAACATAAAATTCACACTCCTAATTTTGGGGAAATAAATTTGATTTGGAAAATATAGAATAGAATGACACATTTGATTAAAGAAATGTAATGTCAGAGCTAAGTTTGACAACCCACATAGAAACTCATAGTTTAGATCAGAGAACCTCTAGGTTTAGCTCATGAAGTAAGCAAAGAGTACAATGTCTCAGTCTCAATTTTCTCAGATTAAAAAAAATGTCAATATTTCTGTGGACTGTATGTCAAATAAGTGCATGAAAGTGACAAGACCAATTTCCTGAAACATAAAAACTCAGTAAATTGAAGAAGTATGCAAATTGTTCCTGAAGTTTAAAAAATGTGTCCTTAGCTAGACAGTCTTTTCAGGAGATTTATTAAAAGTTAACCTGGCTATAGGGGAGTAATCTTAGAGTACTATAAGAAAATACACTAAATTGCCCTTAGTCCTCCATTAGAGATCTGAAGATTTACAGAGAAAATTAAATATAAAATAGATCGGATGAGAATAGCAAATCAGAAAGAACTGAAACAGTAGGTCCATATATCCACATGAGCTTAATACATAGCAAATGATACTATCTAAATTTGGTTGAAATAGTGGACAAAAGATTAAACAATGTGTGTTTGTTAGTCATGGCTTTGTTTTTAAGTCTTTGCAAGTTACTCCTTCTCCCTCACATGTATACAGGCTTTTTGCTCAAGTTTAGCTGCGGTATTCTGTTGCTCAAAAAAAATTTAATTAAATAAATAAATTAAAATTAAAATTAGAAAAAGAAAGAAAGAAAAAGAAAGTATTACCAGTTAAACAGGCTCAGAAATATAAATCACATCTTGAAAGAGATGAGTCTTTTTACCCTAGTCATGGTTATGATTGTTTTAAATTTCTAAACAGTAAAGGAAGCTACTTTTTATTACACACATGTAGAGCTCTATAAAACCACCCAGAGTCCTACTGAAGTACAGATAAACTATCCAATAAAGATATGCCATAACATAACCAAGGTTCGTGTGGCCCAAGAAAGATAAAACACACTATATTGACCTTCTCCATGAAAAAGACAAAGGATAAAAAACATGTACATCTATCTATATAATTCTGAAATTATGAGCTCAATGCATTTATGTCACTGGCTAAAAAATATGCAGTACTAGGAATATTCCCCTAGCTGAGAATTTTCTACTCCAAGCAAAGTACTGATTTATAGTAGTATTAGGTCAAGAAGCTTTAAAAAAAGCAGAAGAAAGTAGGCCTGTGAGGTCAAAACATGCTCGGTTTGTTGCACAAAAATAAAATATATTATGTCTTGGGGATGGGATGATTGCTCAGTGGTTAAAGGCACTGGCTTGCAAAATGCTTTTTCCTGGGTTCAATTCCCAAGCCATGTGAGCCAGACACAAAGAAGTAATGCAATTACTGGTGTTTGTATACAATCACAAGAGGGCTTGGTGCACACACATGAAACACACACACACACACACACACAAATTAGACAGTATATTATGTCTTAAAGGAGGTATGATTTCATCACAAAGAGCTCCTCTGCTTCAGAGATTTGGGACAGTCATCCATCAGTAGCAGCCTCGCCACAGTGCAGGCTTGCCTAGGAATTTTTCCCATTATCAGACCTGGTAAACCCATCCTGCTCTATGCACTTTCCTCCTTTGCTTCTTAATGTTTTAAACTCCCTTACAGTTGTAAAAGCTTTTGATTTTACACCTCAAAATTGCTTAACATATAAAAGGTCCCCAAGAAGATGCATGAACTATATTTTAAGCACTCATTCAACAAATTACATATTCAGCACCTACACTGTGGGATGTCTGCCAGGCACTCTACCAAGTCCTGATGAAGCAGATATATACAAGACTAATGGCTCAGAAGTACTTAAAGGGGAGGGGTGGGGAGGGTGATTCAATGATCAGAATTCCAAGAGTGAGTTAGGGACGCTTTTCCAATAGTGGTAAGAGAGAGGTGTTAAAGGGGAGTATGAGAGGCTAAGATAATCAGATGTTGGACTATCACAGTCTAGAAAAAAAGTGACTTCTAACCTGACACCTGGAAAGGAGTCATACAAAAAGGAAAGCGGGGCTGGGGAGATGGATCAATAGTTAAACACAGTTGCTTGGAAAGCCTGATAGACTTGGTTCAATTCCCCAGCTCCCACACAAAGTGACTTATATGTCTGACATTTGTTTGCATTGGCAAGATACCCTGGTATGTGCATGCAAGCATTCATTCTCTCTCTCTTTCACACACACACACACATATTTTAAATAAGACAGGGGTGAATTAGAAGGGTTGTTCATTTATGGCAGATGTACTAATTAAAAGAATATGCCTTTCCAGTAAGGAAATAAATACAAAGACTAAGACAGAGGTCCTTGCTTGGGATGAACCTGATGAAAAGTCGTGTATCTAGGGCCAGGAACAAACCTAGTAACATGTCATGTTGAGAAGGATGCAGATGTCATGGGCTCTGTAAGGCAAATGCTCCCACTCAGCTGGGCATATTAGTATGACTTATGAGCAGGGAAGAAGGGTGGGATCTGATTCAAGGGGTCTGAGGTAAGGCAGGGGACTTTACTAGATGCTTATACATTCACTTTTAGTAACAAGTTATACATTGTATGAAAAGGCTGTTCATTGCTCTGTGGGTAGTCCATAGATGGATACAAGATGGACTTTAGAAATGTGCCTCTGGTTTCATCTATATTTCTGAGCACAGCACTTTGTTCATGTTAGTTGAAGTTATTAATGAATTAATCAATATGTAATTTAGTTTCTTTTCTTAAGACTCTTCTAATTCTTTTTTTAAAATGTTTTCTTTGTTTGCACCAAAATCACTTCTAGACAAAGGCAATTTCTATGAAGGCAGAGGTAGTGAAATGTGTGAATTGTATCAGACAGCATTATGCTAGATTTATATACAGTGCACAGAATGTTATGAGACATTTTCCATTCTGATATGTCAATGCATTATAGATCAAGGATTTCTTTTTATTGAGCATCATTCCTAGTTGCTATGAATTTTTCATGCACTTCTGATGAAAAAGGATTGCCATTTCGTCTGTGGTTGGACAATCCTGGGAGCCACTGAATAATTGCCACCTGACCATAGGGAAAACCCACTTATTAGAGAAGGAGCATCAGTGCTTACCTACATTTGAAGACTCTTCTTGGTAGACTTCAGGGGAATTGGTCACCCTTGTTTTCTTTTCTCTGAGCCATGGTTGTCTTGAAGAGGAGAAAGAGGATATTTATTTATTTTTTTTTTATCAAGAGAGAGAGAGAATATGAGAGTGAGAGCTCACAGCTGCCTATTTCTCAAGAATACTGTTCAGCTCAGAGCATCTGAGTCAGAGAATTCCTCTCAGGCCATTGTTGGTTATGACCAATGAAAGGGTACCTGTCTGACATGATGAGTATACACAGTGCTGTAGGCTTCAACTTCACATTAGTAGCAAAATCCCCCCAAGGTTAATTTGCTTTGACACTTTCTGATTACTTTCTGTGTCCTTCTCACTCTGAGATTGTCGCATTCACCACATGATTTAGGGGTTCTACTTAGCAACATAATGTCATTTTTCCTAATTTATTGCTAGCTTTGGTCTGGTGATCCCTAAATACAGGTAAATAGCTGAAATCACTTTTCTGTTTAGAGAGTCTGATGATACCTGAAGAAATTTGCAGGACTCTCTTGGATGTGTTTGGGAGTGCCATGCCAGTGTCATCCATAGCAGATGGAATGCGAAGCCTGTCACATTCCGGACCTGAGTGAAAGTTTCCTTCAGGTTATTTAGAACCCTCATCATCATTTTTTAAACATCCCTTCCGCAGCACACTTGCTGAGAAATATTCATATTTTAGTCTAACTTAATTGTTCAGGTTTGAATAAATTTTGTGTATGTAAAAAAAAAATCCCACCTTGTTTAGCAAGATGAACAATAGCCTTCTAAATCAAACGTGACACTTGTCATACTTCTGTGAGAGCCCTCATCCTGTCAAAGTTGATCACCCCCACAGTTGTCTCCCTCAAATAATAAGTGATTCAATTTCTCCCAGGACATTTACACCCTAGATAGTAGTTTCTAAAATAGCTTCTTTTATCTCCTCTATTCCCTTAGGCTTCTTACAGTATGATTTCTGAAATGCATTAGAACCCAGGAGAAGTCTTTCAAAAGTTTCCTGGACCAACTGTTGTTATATCTATCTATTTTCATCAACTTCCAGCAATCTTGACATTCATCACCCTACATACCTTCACCCCATTTTATCTTTACAAAGACATTTATTATTCCACCTGATGTTAATGTATTTATTTTTGCATTCTTTCCTAGTGTTGTAAAAGGGCTGAAACTCATATTGAAGATACCATGCATAATCATGGAAAATTATGTTAACTTCCCTACAGGACAATGTATTTTTCTTATGTAGAAGGTTAAATATTACAACACTGTTGGATAGATGGCTTAGTGGTTAAGTTACTTTCCTGCAAAGTCTAGGGACCCAGGTTCAATTCCTCATTACCTAGGGAAGCCAGATACACAAGGTGGCTCATGTATCTGGAGTTCATTTGCAGTGGCTAGAGGCCCAGGCATGCCCATTCTCTCTGTGTATCTGCCTCTCTTTCTCCCTTAAATAAATAAATAAATAAAATATTTTTTAAAGAAAAAATATTAGTACAACTTCCAACTCCACATTTCTGTGGAAAAACTTCAATTTTTCCTACTAAAATATTAATAATCACATAATTAATGTCACAGAATATATCATGTATAGTATTTTTTCTTTCTTGGAGTTGATCCTGTAATTCCATTTTTATCCACAAGGTTGGTCAAGGATATATTGGCAACTTGACTTGCTTTGTGTCATCTCACTAATTGCTCAGTTTAATTTAAGGACTAACTGGTTGGCTAAGTGCTGTCAAACATTTCAACATATTTCAAGGTTCATGCAAGTCTGACATGATACAAAGACTCCCTAAATTATACAGAATAACTGAATGGATTAAAAAATATGAAAGTAAGCCAGGTTTGGTGGCACACACCTACACACCTATAGTCCCAGCACTTGGGAGGCAGAGGTAGGAGGATTGCCATGAGTTTGAGGCCACCCTGAGACTAGTGAATTCCAGATCAGCCTTGACTAGAGTGAGACTCTACCTCAAAAAACTAATATATATATATATATATATATATATATATATATATATATATATATATATATATATATGTGCATATATAACATTAATGGGGAAAAATAAGAGTATTTATAGGAGTAAGATAAAAGAGGGGTACTGGGAGCTGGAGAGATTGCTTAGTGGTTAAAGGTGCTTGCTTGCAAAACCTGGCATGTGGGTTCAAATCCCCAGGACCCACAGAAAGCCAGATGCAAAAGCAGCACAAACATTTGAAGTTCCTTTGCAGTGACAAAAGGCCCTGGCATGCTCATTCTCTCTTTCATTCGCATTCTCTCTCTCTCTCTGCTTACAAATAAATGAATATATTATTTTTAAAAAGAGGGGAACTGGGAAAAATAAGATCAAAATGCAGTGTACATATGTAAAGAAAGTTTAGATTTAGGGATTCATTTAATCACAATTAACCAAATTTTAAATTCTTAAAAAAAAAAAAAAAAGCTGTAGAACAGGCTTCAAACTCATGGAATTGCTTGATGTATTGCCTCACCCATCCAGCCTCTTTAACCTGCAACTGTCCAGTTTCAGAAGAGAGGAGGATCTTACTACTTTGTCTTTACTTCTTTAGTTCTATGTGTACTTCACTTCAACATCCTTCCTATTGATTTGGCTGAAATCCAATCTGAAACCTTTGTTACATTTTTTTTTTCCTAAGACTCAGAGAAAACCCTTCCAAATTCACTTGACTTCCCCAATTTTTTCTTCTTACATTCCCCTGAGGAACAGTACTTAACTCACCATACACTAAACCAGTAATATTTTAGAAAATAACATACACAAAGAGATTAAACACAATTCACAATTTGTGCAGGAATAAATAATAAAAGAAATGCATGTGATCTGTTAAGAAAATGCTCTCTATTCTAATGGAGATAGTAAAATAAACAAAAACTTGAAAGACAAGCACATAAATACCTAGCATTTATAGTAATCTATGAATGTAATGTCATCACAATAATTTAAATTTACATTTAAAAAGATAGAAGTTACAGACATTGTGGTATATGCCTTTAATCCATGTACTTGAATGTAGCAAGAGGATCAGGAGTTCAAGGCAAGTCTTTTTTTTTTTTTTTTTTCTCTTTTATTTTTTATTTTTTTTTTATTATTATTTATTTATTTATTTTTATTAGTCAGTTCTGTATTCAGCAAATACAGTCAGTTTGGTACCATTATTAGGCTCATCCGTGACCTGCCCCTTCCCCTTGGCCCCTCCTTGTTGAGGTATATGGGTCATGCATTGTGGAGTTAGCCCACAGTTATGGGTAAGCTAAATGTCTCTGCATATCATGACCCAACATGTGACTCTGACATTCTTTCCGCCCCCTCTTCCGCAAAATTTCCCTGAGCCATGTTGGGTTCATTTTTGGTCTGCTTCAGTGATGAGGTGTTGAGGGCCTCTGAGGCTCTGGCTCTCTGATTTGGTAGGAGTTGATTTTTGTCTATGCTGATCTACTTCCCCCTTGTGCTGGTGTCTGGTTCATCAGGAAAAACAGCCCCCTTGCTTGTTTCTCGAAGTTTTCTTAGTTTCAGCCGGAGCCCTTTTGAGGTATGATGGGGTGGCTCTCTCCTTAGGGTCTACATCTATCTGAAAAAGAGAAGCAGATTCTCCAACGGAGAGTAAGTTAGCACCAGGACAAATGAGATAACCCTTACTTTTTTTTTTTTTATAGAGAATTTAATATGTGTAGGCCCTCTTGTAGCCTACAATTGACAGTAGGTTGATACTGGAGAGTGGGCTTATGTTTGGATATGGTTCTGACTTGTTTCCCAGCTCCAGCTATGGGTCCCATACCAGTGAGGGGATCAGTTAGCCAAATTGAGAGCAGTTGGTTCCCCACCATGGCTGTGTGCCACCACTGCACTTGTGTGGGCATCACAATAAGTTATTTGCTGCTAAGTAGGTTAGACCATGTGTTGCTTCGATAGATATTGGTCAATTTCCCCCAGTCGCCCATGTAGCACCTTCTGGCACTAGATGCGCTGACTGTCTGGGGACTGACTCTCATCCAACTTCCAGCCATGCCATTCTAATTTGCATGTCAATCACATAAGGTATCTTCAGCAGTAGGGTCTTACCACTAACCTTTGGTGGGTCATCAAGTACTCTGACAGAAATCTGTCTGTCTTTTAGGAAACCTTGTAGGTCTCTCTGATCAAAAGCTCATTGTGGATGATAGCCCCATGCTGGTTCTGGGAGTTACAGGTCAGTGCCCACTAAGAAAATGAGGAAAAAGATAACTAATATACAAGAGTTAGAGATAAGAGAGAGAGAGACAGGGAGAGGGGAAGTGAGGGAGGGAAGATGTAGGAGACTAAGGTTAGTCTTAATCTTACCCTCTCCAGTGTCTTGTGGTTCAGGTGTTCCCTGTAAGGGCCTGGTGAAGGATCAGCCATTTGGTCTATCTTTTAGTAAGTAGAAGATTATGGTACCATTGCCGTTTGGGTCTAGATTTGTGTTTCCCACCCCTTTGATGCCCTCCCCTCCCTCCCCTTCCATCCTAGTGTCTAATCTAGGAGAGGCTTGCTGGGTATGTAAGGTATCTTCGGTAGATTCAGGTTAGGTGCTGTAGATGAGTGAGACTATGTGGCGATTTTTTTTCTGTGATTGGGTAAGTTCACTGAGAATGATCTGTTCCAGGTTCAACCATTTTTCCTCAAATTTCATTGTGTCATTTTTTCTTACTGCTGTATAGAATTCCATTGTGTAGATATACCACATCTTAGTTATCCATTCTTCTAGTGATGGACATCTGGGTTGATTCCAGCTCTTAGCTATTACAAATTGAGCCGCTATAAACATGGTTGAGCAAATCTCTTTAGTCTGTGGTTTGAAGGTTTTAGGGTAGATGCCCAGTAAGGGAATAACTGGGTCTGTTGGTATCTCTATACTCAGCTTTTTCAGAAGTCTCCATATTGCTTTCCAAAGTGGTTGTACCATCCTACATTCCCACCAACAGTGGATGAGTGTTCCTACTTCTCCACATCCTCGCCAGCATTTATTTTTATTTGATTTTTTGATGCTTGCTATCCTTATTGGGGTAAGGTGGAATCTCATAGTTGTTTTAATTTGCATTTCTCTGATGATTAGGGATGATGAACATTTTCTTAAGTGTATGTTTGCCATTTCTATTTCTTCCTCTGTGAACTGCCTGTTCAGCTCTTTGCCCCATCTTGTGAGTGGGGTGTTTGACTTCTTACTGTTTAGATTTTTGAGTTCTTTGTAGATTCTAGAGATTAGTCCTCTATCAGTTGGATAACCCACAAATATTTTCTCCCATTCTGTGGGTAATCTATTGGCTTTGCTAATTGTATGCTTGTCTGTAAAGAAACTCCTCAGCCTCATGTGGTCCCATTGGTTGAGTGATGGTTTAAGTTCATGAGCTACTGGGGTTTAGTTCAGGAAGTCTTTTTCCATTCCTATATCATGGAATGTACTTCCTAAATTTTCTTCCAGTAGTATTTGAGTTTCTGGTCTTATATTGAGATCTTTGATCCATTTGGACTTGAGTGTAGTGCATGGTGAAATGTGTGGGTCAAGTTTTAGTTTCCTGCATATGGTTATCCAGTTTGTCCAGCACCATTTGTTGAAGATGCTGTCTTTTTTCCAGCGTATATTGTTTGGGCCTTTATCAAATATCAAGTAGCTATAGTTGCTTGACCCAAAGTCCGGGTCCTCAAGTCTATTCCATTGATCTATAGTCCTGTTTTTATGCCAGTACCATGCTGTTTTTATTACTATGGCTTTGTAATATAGCTTTAAATCAGGTATGGTGATGCCTCCAGAGGTATTTCTTTTGCAGAGGATATGTTTGGAAATGCGAGGCCTTCTTCCTTTCCATATGAAATTTGAGATCATTTTTTCTATCTCTGTGAAGAACACTGTGGGGATTTTAATTGGTATTGCGTTAAATCTGTAAATTGCCTTTGGTAGGATTGTCATCTTCACAATGTTAATTCTGCCTATCCAGGAACATGGGAGGTCTTTCCATTTTCTCAAGTCCGCCTCAATTTCTTTTTTGAGTGTTTTTATGTTTTCATTGTATAGATCTTTCACTTCCTTGGTTAACGTTATTCCAAGGTATTTTATTTTTTTTGTCGCAATTGAAAATGGGACTATGTCCCTTATTTCTTTTTCTGTATCTTTGTCCTTTGCATAAAGGAAGGCTACTGATTTTTGTGCATTGATTTTGTATCCTGCTACTTTGCTATAGTAGTTAATCACCTTCAGGAGTTTTGGGATGGAGTCTCTCGGGTCTCTTACATATATAATCATGTCATCTGCGAATAAAGCTAACTTAACTTCCTCCTTTCCAAATTGTATCCCTTTTATTTCCTTCTCCTGTCTTATTGCTTGAGCTAGGACTTCCAGAACTATATTGAAAAGCAGAGGTGAGAGTGGACAACCCTGTCTTCTTCCTGATCTTAATGGGAATTCCTCCAGTCTCTCTCCATTAAGTATTATTTGGGCCTTCAGAGCTTCGTATATTGCCTTTATTAGGTTAAGATATGAACCAACCATGCCAACTCTCTCCAATGTTTTGAACATGAAGTGGTTTTGAATCTTGTCAAAGGCCTTTTCTGCATCTATCGAAATGATCATGTGGTTTTAATGTTTAACCTTGTTTATGTGGTGTATTACATTGACAGATTTCCGTATGTTGAACCACCCCTGTGTTCCTGGAATGAATCCCACTTGGTCAAGGTGGGTAATGCTTTTGATGTGTTGTTGGATTCGGTTTGCAAGGATTTTGTTTAGGATCTTTGCATCTAAATTCATCAGGGAAATAAGCCGGTAGTTTTCTTTTCTTGTGGCATCTCTGCCTGGTTTTGGAATTAGGGTGATGCTAGCTTCATAAAAGGAGTTGGGTAGCTTTCCCTGTTCATCAATTGTGTGGCACAGTTTGAGGAAGATTGGTTTGAGTTCTTCCATGAAGGTTTGATAGAATTCAGCTGAGAAGCCATCTGGTCCTGGGCTCTTCTTTTTTGGGAGGTTTTTTATTACTTTTTCAATCTCCGTGAGTGTGATGGGTTGATTGAGGTGATTAATCTGCTCTGTGTTTAGCTTTGGTAGATGGTATGCGTCCAAGAATTTATCCATCTCCTCCACATTATCCAGTTTTGTGGAGTAGAGGTTTTTGAAATAAGTCCTGATGATTCTCCCAATTTCACTTATGTCTGTTGTGATCTCTCCTTTTTCATTTTGAATTTTGTTAATTTGAAGCTTCACCTTTTTTTGCTTGATCAGATTGGCCAGGGGTTTGTCAATCTTGTTTATTTTTTCAAAGAACCAGCTCTTTGTTTTGTCAATTGTCTTAATTGTTTCCTTGGTTTCCAATTCATTGATTTCTGCTCTGATTTTAATTATTTCTTTCCTTCTGGAGCTCTTTGGGTTGGATTTTTCTTGTTTTTCCAGTGCCTTTAGGTGGATGGTTAGGTTATTGATTTGGGACCTTTCTGTCTTTTTTACGAAGGCATTGAGTGATATGAATTTTCCCCTGAGGACCGCCTTCATTGTGTCCCATAAGTTTTGATACGATGTGTTCTCATTGTCGTTCAATTCCAGAAATTTTGCAATTTCATTTTTTATTTCATCCACTATCCATTTATTGTTTAAAAGTGTGCTGTTCAGTTTCCAGGTGCCTTTGGGATTCTTGGTGGGTCTTTTATTGTTGATTTCTAGCAATATAGCATTGTGATCTGATATCATGCAGGGAATTATGTCAATCTTCCTAAATATGTGGAGGCAGTCTTTGTGACCCAATATATGGTCTATTTTTGAGAATGTTCCATGGACTGCTGAGAAGAATGTGTAATCTGTGGATTTGGGATGGAAGGTTCTGTAGATGTCCGTTAGGTCTAAGTGATCTATGGTTTTGTTGAGCTCTGTTACTTCCCTGTTGAGTTTCTGTTTGGATGATCTGTCTATTACTGATAATGGTGTATTGAAGTCCCCAGCTATGATGGTGTTTGTGGTTATTTGTGTTTTATTGTCAAGTAGGTTTTGTTTTATGAACTGTGGTGCCCCTGTGTTTGGTGCATACAGATTTATGATTGTAATATCCTCTTGATGGATCGTTCCCTTGATAAGTAGGAAGTGGCCTTCTTTGTCTTTTTTGATTATATTTGGTTTGAAGTCTATTTTATCCGATATTAATATAGCTACACCTGCTTGTTTCTTATTCCCGTTTGCTTGGAATACTGTTTTCCACCCTTTCACCCTGAGCAGATGTCTGTCTTTAATGGTGAGGTGGGTTTCTTGAAGGCAACAGATTGAGGGGTCTAATTTTTTGATCCATCCTGTTAGCTTGTGTCTCTTGATGGGTGAATTAAGGCCATTAATATTTAGGGTAATGACTGTGAGATTTGATTTGATCCCTGCCATGTTGTGATGGTAAATGTGGGTTGGAGTTTTCATGGACATTGAAGTTTTTTGTGCCTACTCTGAGTTTGGTTGTTGTGATCTGCTTCTTGTAGGCAATTGTGTTTGATTATTTTTTTCTTCTCTGTGTAGAATTTCCTGAAATACTCTCTGTAGGTTTGGTTTTGTGTTCATATAATTGTAAAGCTGAGTTTTGTCATGGAAAGTTTTTTGTTCACCATCTATTATGAGGGATACTTTTGCTGGGTAGAGTAGTTTGGGTTGGAAGCCATAGGTTCTTAGACTTTGCAGTGTTTCATTCCAGGCTCTTCTAGCTTTCAGGGTTTCCATTGAGAAGTCTGAAGTAATTCTGATGGGGTTACCTCTGAAGGTGGTGTGCTGTTTTTCCCTAGCTGCTTTTAGTATTTTCTCTTTGGTGTCAATGTTTAGAGTCTTAATAATAATATGTCTTGGAGAGTTTCTCCTTTGGTCCAGTCTGTTTGGAGTTCTATTGGCTTCTTGTATCTTGATGGGCCTTTCTTTTAAGAGATTGGGGAAGTTTTCTTCAATTATTTTGTTAAATAAGTTCTCCATGCCTTTGGTCTGGATTTCTTCTCCTTCTGGTATTCCAATGATCCTGATATTGGGACGTTTAACTGTATCCCACAATTCCCTCATGTTCTGTTCACAGGAGCTTTTAAACTTACTGAAATTTTTGAACTCTCTAACTGTTTCTTCCATCTTGTCTTCCAGATCAGAGTTTCTATCCTCCACTTGGCTGACTCTATTCTTGAGAGCTTCTAGTGAGTTTTGGGCTTGTTCAATTAAGTTTGCATTTTCTATTATTTTTCTATGTATAATTTCCATCCCTCTGTCAAGCTCCCTTTTCACATCATTTTCTGATTTTCTTGATGATTCTTGGAGTTCATCCTTGCATTTCTTTATGTCTTCATTTAGCATGGTCAGCTGATTTTTAAGGTCTTCTTTTTTTTCATTTTCCCTCAAATCTCTTAACTCTCTTTGAAATCCTTCCATTTTCTTATCTAATCCTTCCAATTTCTTATCTATTAGTTCTAGTTTAGTGATGGCAGCATCCACACGATTGTCTGCCCTTTGTTGCTTTCCTGCAATTTCTACCAATAGGTTGGTTAGAGTTGCATTGCTCATAGCTTCAATGTGGTGTTCTGGTCCTATTTGTTCTTCTATGTTTTGGTTAGAAGTATTCATTGTGGGAGTGGGTGATCTAATTGGATTTTCTTGCATTTGATTATTCATGTTATTTCTTTTGCGCTGTGTTCTGCCCATGACAGTGTATGGGCAGATAAGTGGGCGTATCAGCCTGGGCTCAAGAACAATGGGAATCTTATGCAGCCTGGGGGCGTTGCCAAGAAGCCTGGGCTTTGGCTGTCACTTGCCAAAGCCGCCTATCTACTGCCTGGCAGGGGCGCCGAAGTTGCCTGAGTTCTCAAGCGGTAATGTGCCAAGGCTGCCTGCGTTCGAACTAGGAGTGGCACTGAGGCACCAAGCACTGATGCCGCCCGAACCCTGGCTGGGCACGCTAGGAACTGGCAGCAGTCTGCGCTCCCCCGCCACAGGACAATTGTGGACCGCCGCGCGGGAGACAGAGGGCAAGTGGAGGAGAGTGCGGAGCAGTCTAAGCTTCCGCACGCAGGGAATAATCTCATTTGCCAAAGCCGCCTATCTACTACCTGGCAGGGGCGCCAAGGTTGGTTGAGTTCTCAAGCGGTATTGTGCCACAGCTGCCTGTGTTCGAGCTAGGAGTGGCACTGAGGTACCAAGCACTGAAGCCGCCCAGACTTTGGCTGGGAACGCTGGGACCGGAAGCAGTCTGCGCTCCCCCACCACAGGACAATTGTGGACAGCCGCGCGGCAGACAGAGGGCGAGTGTACGAGATTGCGGAGCAGTCTAAGCTTCTGCACGCAGGGAATAATCTCACTTGCCAAAGCCGCCTATCTACTACCTGGCAGGGGCGCCAAAATTGTTTGAGGTCTCAAGCGGTAATGTGCCAAGGCTGCCTGCGTTCGAGCTAGGAGTGGCACTGAGGCACCAAGCACTGAAGCCGCCCAGACTTTGGCTGGGAACGCTGGGAACCGGAAGCAGTCTGCGCTCCCCCACCACAGGACAATGGCGGCCCGCCGGTGCGGCAGGCAGGTAGGGGGTGGCACCTGAGCTGACGCAAGCGAGAGATACAGTCTGAGCTTGTGGGACTGGGCACACTCAGTAGGTGGGCGAGTGGACGAGGGTGCGGAGCAGTCTAAGCTTCCGCGCGGAGGGAACGATCGGAGCGCAGTGGCAGCCGTGCGGGCTCCGGAGCAGCAGCAGCGGCAGGGGTGGAGCTTTGAACACGGCGGTTATTTGGGGCGAGGGGTGCCTACCCGCCCGAAAGGGGACCAGCAATTCCCTGTTCCCCCACCTCTGTGCCCTCCCAGATTTCTCTCCCCTAAAAGCCACTATATACCCTTAATATCTTGCCTTTCTTTCCCCGGGATTTGCAGCGCAGCTAGGCGGTCGCCATCTTGGCCGGAAGTCCGCAAGTCTTGATTATACAGTGGGCTCAAGGTCAAATCGAGCTACATGAGATCATGTCTCAAAAAATAAAATATAAAACATAATAATTATAATAACTAGGCCTACTTACATGTAAAAGTAATATATGATAAACATGGAAAAATAAGAATCTTCAAATAGATGACATTGAGTCTATTAACTACCCTATAATATAATACAATAAAATATATAAAAGTAAAAGTAAAACTACAAATAGAAGAATATTATAAAAGTTTTTCATAGTGTTTTTCAAAATGTGAAGTCATAAGGGACATGACATAAGTATCTGCAAATCATTCTCTATCTTTCTCTTTCTTTCTCTCTCACACATTACACATAAATTCTTAGAAGAAAACTAAATGTGTTGTCTTTCAAAATGAATAATGGGAAGTTCTAATATACCAAGTTGAATAGAATTATTTGAGCCATAACTACAAAAGGGATAATTTGATATGTTTGTAAAAATACATTGCATGTCACTACAATCAGCCAAGTCCATAACTAGAAACAAAAAAAGATAATAACAATATGAGATGATACTTAAACTCATGAGTGTGTATTGAAATATATTTCACATATCACTGTGTTGCATTAATTCTCATTTCTGGAAGAATACCCAGCTAGAAACAGCTCATTGGAAGAAAGGATTTATTTCAGGCTTACAGAGTCCAGGTAGAAGCTTCCTCACTACAGGAAGAAGCTAGCTCACTTGTTGCAAGCTCAATCTTAATTAAAAAAATGTCTGAGTTTATGGGGACATAAATTCAAACAACCACACTTTGGAAAATATTAAAATGATAAAATTTCAGGTAGGCATTTCCATGGAAATAGCAACTGTATTTATATTCTTATGTTGTGGTAAAAAGTGTGAGCAAATAGTCAATTTGTCCCATGTGGCCATTCCCACTGCAGAGTAATTTGGCTGGGTTAGAATATATCTCTTACTTGTCACCCTCTTATGTTTTTTTTTTTTTTTCTTTCTTTCTTTCTTCTTATATTATCTCAGATTTTACTCAGAATTTTGACCTATCTGCTTCATGGTGGCTGCTGTCCCTGATCGAAATTGCAAACTGCTTAGATGACTTTAGGGATGTGACCTACATCTAGCATGGACTACTTCTGCTGTATTTTGTTAGTCAAGGCATCAAAACGAAGAGGTGGAGAGACTCCACTCTAGATAAGAGGAGTGAGATAATTATGAATGTATAACTATAGTTGTAAGAGTTCTTTAAGCAGATTGTCATATTTAATATTGCAACTTGTGGTGGATGGAAAATATTAAGTCATTTCACAAACTATGGAAATGAATGATGAAAAAGAATTGTGAGGATATCTAAATCTAGATGAGCCAGATATATTCATATTATTTGACCTAGAAACTCCTTCTCCTAGGAATCTGTCATGAAGAATATATAAAATTTATTTCTTAAAAATTATTATAATATTCAGTATAATGTTTTGCTAAAAATAAAATAAAATGCTCAAGCACCATTGCAAGTTAGGGCACGTGAACTATAGGATATCTACATAAATGCATAGTATGACATTTGCTATGTGTCCGTGCTTTTCGCCAAAATGAAAAGGCATACAAGCTGAAATTCTATTATAATTAATAATTAATATCCATTGACTCATTAGAGAAAATCAACCGTAAGCCATTAGTGCTGAAGCAGCGGAAGAAACTTTAATTTTTGTGAGGTTTCATCTTTGACGAGAGTTTTCCAGATCTGGAATGAAATTCATTACTTGTGATCTTAAATTCTAATCTCTAAGATTTAACATAGAATTATCTCCTCTGTAAATGAAATGTAAATTGGAGCACTTTTTTTTTTTTTCTGTAGTCTGAAGTTTGTTTTCTTTTGAAACTGAAGTAGTAAGAAGTGATGTTGGAATCCTTAACTATAACAACACATGATCCAAAATGTAATTATTAATGTTCTATATTTTATTTTTTAACTTTTTATTGACAAGCTCTGTACATATACACAATATACCATGATCATGTTCCTCTCCCGCCACCCTCTCTTTCCTCCCTCCCAAACTTCCCCTCCACTGTATCCTTCTTTCCAACTAGTCTCTCTTCTATTTTGATGTTGTCATTTTTCCTCTCCTATTCTGCAGGTCTTGTGTAGGTAGCATCAACCTCTGTGAAGTAATGAATTTCATAGCCACTTGGTATCTGGAAGACTATTGCAAAGCACTCCTTCCCTTCTTTTAGGTCTTACATTCTTTCTGCCACGTCTTCCACAATGGTCACTCAGCCTTGAAGGGTATGATAGAGATGTATTACTTACCACTGAACTCTCCACTGTCAAGTCTTCTCAGTATTTTGGTGAGTTTTGAGTCACCCGAGTGGTCACTACCATCTAAAAAAAGGAAGTTTCTCTAACCAAAAGTGAGAGTAGCATTAATATATGTGTACAAACATAAGTATTTAGAAGGCAGTTTTTGGGGGGACATAATGTATCCATTTACCCATTAACAGTAGTAGTTTCTTCCCACTTAGACAATTTTAGCCTCAATATTCATGGGAATTAATGGTTATCATTTGCTGATATCATTTAATTCTTTACCTAACATTAACTGATTGCAGAAATGTTGCAATTTCTGATATTATAACAGTGTTCACACTAACACCAGATTCCCTAGGGCTTCTTGTCTTCCAGATTGCCATTAAAATATGTAACATTATCCATATGTGATTGACAGATTGACACATGTTCAGTGGCAGACACTTTTCTTTGGTTGTATTCTTTTTATTCTTTTTATTTATTTATTTTTGCAGTAGAGCCTGAGGCAGCACTTCTTGATACAGTGAGAGAATGTTAAGGGAGAGGTAGTACAGGAGAAAAAGCTTAACTGAAGTTTATCTCCCCTGGTGAGTGGCATTAGCTCATCCACTGGAAGCTCTGGAACATGTGGAGTGCTGCAGTGTTAGTCACAACTTGAGACAAGATGGCTAGTGTAGAGTATTTGTTATTGGTGAGCCATTGACTACCTAAGGGACTATGGGAGGGACATATGACCTAGGGTTTTGGTCTGTAATCCATGCAGTGGAAAAAAGCAGACCACTGAAGAATTCTCTATTCTATCATTGCCCCCCAAATTGCATATAATTAACAAGAAATAAGGAACCACATTAATAAAGTCCTTAATGCTAAACTTAACTCTGTAAGGTTTCTAAGCCATGGAATTTTTCTGATCCCTGGTAATATAGAAAACTATTCCAGAGGAGACGGTCTTCCTAGAGAGCACCAAGAGAAGGGTAAGGCTGACAGATGCAAAGGTGGTTATGCTCTCATGGGAGTGACATGCCATTTCAACTGATGTCTTACTTCTCATTGATGGCTTGTATTTACAACTGGGATAGCCAGAAGTTTGATGTGTTTCTAGAATGTAAAGGAGCATTATAGAAGTTCCAAAGTTTTCCAGAGAGATTTGGTAGGATACCCATTCTTTCTTTTCTAGAAGCTATGAACTAAACTAGTTTGTACCCACTATGAAGGCCTAAACACATAAGTAAGTTCTGAACATCCTTTCTCATTCTGCATCAATATTAGGAGAAAGAATTTCCAGATGTTAGCAGGAGCCTAAGAGCCATCAGAAATGACTAATTCTTGGGGTCTTGTGGGTGGTCAGGCCCACAAACTATGGTGAGTAGTATCTACATTCTCTGCAGATACCACACTGGGAATGTTTGGGAATGCCCAACCACAGCTTCTGTAATTTTATCATCAAATTCTGCTGAAGTAAAACATGCTGCGTAACAGATAACAGATAGCAGAGTCAATCTATTTTAGCTCATTTCATTTGACACATCATTGAATAATAACGGCAGCTATTTTTCAGCAGTCTACCAACCTGCCTTTGTACATAACATGTCCGTGCTGAGAATATTTCCACTGTGAGTTGAGAGAATTACTATTCCCAAGAACAGAACTAATTTTGACACAAAGAGTGATTGTGATTTATTAGAGCCTGTATTTGTGACTAAAGAGACTCCACATTTTTTTTTTTTACCTTACATATTAAGACTTCCTAGAAGGAAGAAGCCCAAGACTCACTAGAGGAATTTAGGCAAATCCATCAGCTGTACATAATATCTTGCAGCCATTCAGAATGGTCATTTAATTTGTCAGGAATCAGTTGAAGCTGAGAGATTCAGGTGAAGGAACTATAATTTATTTTTCAACCTCGATGATTCAATGTCATTTTGACACTCTCTGTTGGTAAATATCTCTCTACAGCTGTGAGTCCTTTTGCAAAAGCAAATCTTCTCAAATCCACCAGAACTGAGTTGTCAGAGCTAATCACCATGATTAGGTTTGGAAGTGTTCATGTTGCTAGTGGCTGGAATGGAAATTTTCAATCCGCTCATGAAGGTGTCCAACCAGTGAACTGCTTTATGATGCTGTGGCTTGCCAGACAGGTTTATGAATCTATTCTATCTTCTTCCTCCCTCATTTTTGTATACATTATTTAGAAGAAGTCTATAGCTTCTAGTTCTTAGGAAATGACACGAGAAATGTTTCTAGGAAAGGAAAGAAAAAACAGAAAAGTAAAGGCATTTTATCACTTTTTTTCCATATCCAGGATGCAGGGCTGGAGAGAGAGCTCATGGGTTAATGTTTCTTGCTGAGCAAGCCTGCTGACCATCTGGAGTTTTGATCCTGAGTACTCATGTGATCTCAGTGTATCTGAGACAACGGGAAATGGAGTAAGAGAATCACAGTCTTCAGACCCAGCTAGTCTGGCCTTCTAAGCAGCAAACAATGAGAAAAGAGACCTTGTCTGAAGCAAGGTGAAAGGAGAGAACCAACTGTCCAAGGTTGTCCTCTAACCTCCACACACATGTCATGGCAATGTACACACACCAACAATCCAGGATGTGTTCCTTTCTACTCACAAAAGAAACTTTCTATGAAGCACATCTTCTTACTGCTTCTCCTTCTTAAGGCTTAATTTCTTGAAAAAGAATAGATACTGCCACTTTCTCCCTCCCTTTTAACAATGTATTGCCCTGTGACCTGGGCCTCCATTTTTAGAACTGCATTGAAGGTTTTCCAGCCAACAGATTTTCACATGCTAAATCACAGACATAAGACTCATTTGTGGTTCACACTATCTTCTATGGTCTCTGGCTTCTTCTTCTCGTTGGAAGATATCTTCCTGGTTTAGTATCTTTTATTAATATATTTTATTTGTTTATTTATTGGAGGAAGAGAGAGGAGAAAAGAGAAAGATTAAGAGAGAGAGAGAGAGAGAGAGAGAGAGAGAGAGAGAGAGAGAGAGAATGGCACTCCAGGGCCTCCAGCCACTGCAAATGACTCCAGACTCAGGTACCACCTAGTGCCTCTGACTTTACATTTGTCCTGGAGAATTGAACCTGGGTCTTTGGCTTCACAGACATATGCCTTAACTGCTAAGTCATCTCTCCTACCCTCTGTCTCAGCATCTTAAGGGCTGACACTTTCTAGTATTCTAGGTTAACCTCTTTCCTTCTGTCAAGCTGATAACTACTTGGTTAATCTAACCATTTGCCATGGTTTCAAGTTTCACTAATAAGAACACTTTGCCCAGACATAAGTCTTCTTTTTTTCTATTCATAACATGCAGATGTTTGGAGCCTAACTGACAAGTACAAGACAATCAGTATATAATCCATTCATTCCAGAATTCTTATTGTGCAGCTATGGTTATAGATAGTTTGCTTTACCAATAATAGTTAAAAATAGTCTATCTTTTTGATACTTGACATGCCAATAATTTCTCCTTTCATTTATCACAAGGTTTCCCATGGCTAGCATAAAGTCTCCAGTTCCAAACAATATTGGACATGTTATATGTTCTCAATAAGTGTTATCTTGAATGAAATTGAAAAGAACATGTAACAGAGGTTGGAGAAATAGCTCAGCAATTAAGGTGGTTGCCTGAAAAGCCTAATGACCCAGGTTTTATTCCTCAGAACCCACATAAAGCCAGATATATAAAGTGGCACATGCATCTGGAGTCCATTTTTAATGGCTAGAAGCCCTGGGGTGTCTATTCTCCCTATCTGTCTCTCCTCTGACTCTCTCTTGGCTTGCCAATAAGTAAGGAAATAAATATTTTTTAAAAAAATTGAAAGATTATATAATAGAAAATAAAACAAAATACTAAACCCCATGAAAGTATAGTAATGATGGCAGTTTGATGTGCTGAAATAATTGCTCAGGGAAGTAAGAGGGCTAGGACTATGCAGCTGCCTGCAAAACCATGGAGAGGGATTTTAAACCTCTTATTTTCTTCATCTACAATATAAGGGACTTTCATGGCATTGCCCCTATTGTCTTTTCCAAAGTTTAACAGTTTCTCCCTTATCCTAGAGGGCAAATGGGCCTCATTTCAGGCTATACTTGGTAGAGTAGCAGCATGATATTAAAAAGCCTGTATAAGATATATGCCCAAATATTTTCTTCTATAATACTTTGGCTGAAAGGGTACCACTGAGATAAGCTTGCCAGAGGCTGATATTTCTCTCTTGATAAAATGTTTTCATTATTTCATACCCTAACTGAATGGTACCAAGAGATTCCGGGTGTTTGTTTTGCACAAACAGCACAAATGCTGAAGTGCACACAGAAAGCTATATCTGTCTGCTTTCCCATGGAGCAGCCGAGTAAAAGTATATGATGTGTCTGAAGAGCACACCAATTCTTTCTATATATAGGTACTTAATTACTTCTCTTTTCGTAATACATGGGGGAGAAAGCATCTCTTGGATGGAAATCAAAACCAAAGTCTCAAATTAGACAAGAATTTCCTAATTTAGCCCATGTTAAATATAGCCACAGCTTAATTTTTCTAGTGAAATGCTTGAAATAAAAAATGAAGAGATTGGGCTGAAGAGATGGCTTAGTGGTTAAGCGCTTGCCTGTGAAGCCTAAGGACCCCAGTTTGAGGCTCGATTCCCCAGGACCCACGTTAGCCAGATGCACAAGGGGGCACAGATGTCTGGAGTTCATTAGCAGTGGCAGGAAGCCCTGGCGTGCCCATTCTCTCTCTCTCTCTCTCTCTCTCTCTCTGTGTGTGTGTGTGTGTGTGTGTGTGTGTGTGTGTCTTTCTCTCTCTGTCACACTCAAATAAATAAAATTGAACAAAAAGTTAAAAAATGTAGAGATTGTATTGGCATATATATTACTATGTGCCAATGAGGTATGTCTAAGCCATATTTCAAATGAACAGCAACAGGAAATAGATGTGTTATATGGTAGTTTACCATGAGAGTATCTTGAAGATGCTGTTTTTATATTTATTTTTATTTTAGGATTAAATAATTGAATGGATTCCAACCTACTAACCTTAGTTCAATTCAACAACAGAGGCTGTATCACTGAGAAGAAACATAGGAAGAAAGGGACAAGTCACTGTTATGTCGTGATGAGTGACACAACTAGTGGAAAAGATAGCACCTGAAACCTTGTCCCCTGTCTCACTATCTACTTCAAGAATTTTCACTAGGAGAATAAGTATCAATGTTAAACCCAAAGAAATCGTTGGAATTTGCATAATTTTACTAATTCTCAACAAAAAATGGTATCGCATTACATATTTCTCAATTCTCCCAAAGTAAAGCCTATTATTTTTCATTGTACATATACATTTAGATTTTAAAATATAAGTTATATAAAGAACATAAAATTGCTCACCAACTTCATTGGTCAGAGAGCAATTCACAGCAAGAAACAAAACAATTCAAAAGGTTTATTTGGTTGGAGAGAACTTTATAGTATGGCTAATTACATAAGCACAGGCAGCAAGATAAGCAAAAGACACAAGGAAGGCCCCATATCTTTGAACTCATAAGAAATCCTAACCATCCCTGTAATCAAAGAGACACAAAGAGAAAAGACTTTGAAAATTTGACAAGGATTTTTTTTCAATTTTTTTTTTTGTTATTTTATTTATTTGAGAGCAACAGACAGAGAGAGAAAGAGGCAGAGATAGAGAGAGAGAATGGGCACGCCAGGGCCTCCAGCCACTGCAAATGAACTCCAGACGCGTGCACCCCCTTGTGCATCTGGCTAACGTGGGTCCTGGGGAATTGAGCCTCGAACCGGGGTCCTTAGGCTTCACAGGCAAGCGCTTAACCGCTAAGCCGTCTCTCCAGCCCCTTGACAAGGATTTTGACTGTGGTTGGTGGCCACCAGATGAGCATGAATTCACATAAAAATACAAAATCCATAGCCAGCAACAATAGACACTAAAGAGTAAATATATCAACTTTCTTCTCTTCCATTATTCATCTCTGGAAACATGCTAGAATCATTTTGTGAACCAACAGGGCAAAATATAGCAAGACCCCAAGGACAGAGTCATAGCAAAAGCTCTCCAAGTGACAGTGAAGGCCCAGAGGATGGGAAATCAACCCAGAGGGTAATAGTGCCATCCTGTCTTTAGAATTGTGCATTTTTAAAATGCTAATATGAACCTTCCCAAAACTCCACTAAGTCTATCTCTTATAATGAATGCAGCCATTTCCCCCATCTCTGAGACATCTATCAAATTATGAGTTTGAACATACACAGCAATTTTTCAAACGGAAGTAGTCATATGTTAGATGGGTCAAAAGCATTATTTTATTCTCTTCTAACTGTAAAGTTGTGTTGCTTGTCATAAATGCCTCTAAATTGTTATTAAATTTTGCTGCAGTAAATTTTGTAGATCAAATAAACAAACATGGGTCTGGCAACTAGGCACCATGTATGTATATACTTTAGCATTCTCAAGCATATTTCAGCAAAAACAGGACTCATATATAGTGTCTTATACGGTGCTGAAAATTAATGGATATTGTTTAGGATCATAAAAAGTACTTTACACGTTTTTAGGAATAGAAAAAGCAAGATTGCCTTTAAACTCTTAATAATGTCATTCATGATGACAAGAGTACCTTATTTGGTTTAGATGATAAAATATAACATATAGCCATTCTTATTTGGGAATGTGCCTTCACACTGCTCCTGGAACCCACCTTTCAGCAGCACCTCTGGTTGGGGGAGGCCAACAGTTATCCCTAGAAGATTGCCTGAGTTTATTTACAATGCTTTCGGATGCCTTTAGAGACAACATATCCTGGTAACACTATGGACAAGAGTCCCCTCTCTTCCATCATGGTTACCTAACTTGGTTTTCTGGCTTTACATAAGGTTTCCACTTGAGAATGCTCATTCTTCTGAGACATTTGTCATTCTTTCATCTTTTCTGTAGTTATGATATGTGTTTAGAGTGGACCATCTCTTTTCTTAAGACTAAAAATTAACTTTAAAGTGCCTTTAAAGTGGTTGCAGATGCAGAATTATAAATGTTGTATTATAAATACATGCTCCCATACTGCTATTCTCCTCTATTTATTTCATAATCTCCCTCCATACCTTCTTGATCCAGAAGTTTTGGCATCCAGCCCTACACACTCTTTCCTTCTTCCTGCCTCATCATATTGACCATGTCCTATAGCTTCTTCTGCACATTTTCTTCTTCAAGGAGCCCAGCATTTCTTGGTAGGGCAGGACTGTGTTTGAATTAGCATGTTTCCTGGTCTGAAAGATGGAGTAGATCATAAGAAACACATTTACCTAACAAAGAGAATATCCTAATCACATTGAAATCAGGGAAGAACAAGAAATCTTTCAGAAAAGAGGAATAAGGAAGTACAGACTTTCAGTGCTCAGGGAAGCCCAGAGCTTTAGAACTTCCACCCCTATGAATTCACAGATTAGCATTCACAAAATGCTAACTAAATACAGTAACACACATTTACAAATCCATATTCTCAGTCTTGAAACATCAGGGTTAGGTGGTGGTGTTTTTGTATTTTTCCTGCTTTGACCTGTGTATATAGGAAAGGTCACTGCTTCTAAGGAGACCTTTGGACACAGAACTGCAATGATGACTCCAGCCCATCTGGTTGTTTCATCATTGCATGTGGGAATTCCCTTAGACCTCTCCAATGAATATAAGGTTGTTCCTTTTAGTTCCCATTAGCTGATTCAAAACAAGTTTCCCTCTGGAGAGAGTTGTAAGTTACCTCAAGGCTATGTTAGGGCCACTGGCTTTCCAAAAGACACAAAGACTAGGCGTTCCCTGACAGCTACCATAGAATTAACTCTACCAGGCTTAGATTTTCAGGAAAAGAAGTTTACTAGGGAACTTCCAAGTATTCAAGCTGGAAGGGGTGAAGAAGTCTACTGGGCAGTGAGGCTGATCTGTATGCAGCTACAGTGTGGGTCTCTATTTGTTGGAAGAGAGGCTGAGGACTGGCTTGATTTGCTGCTGGGTGAACAAAGGCCTCAGCTCTCCCTTTAGTCTGTGGCTTGTAGTGGTTAGAATGTCCTGATGATGGAACAAACTGCCTTCCCGTGCAGCTGCTGACACATAACTCCATTGGTGGAAGAGCACAGTGGTGGAGATGACTTTATAACACCTCAGTTTCCTTAACTGTAGACAAATGAGTGACTGGATGATTTAACCAACTGTGGTCTTCTGTGCCTACTTACCTATGGACATTTATCTGATGTCAAATATATCAGGTAAGACCAGTTAAAGTGTTTAGAAAGAATGCATTTCCTGCAGGACATTCATAACCATCATGGGTTCTATAGGATAAATGTAGTTCATGGGTTAATCACAGGACGTTCATATTTTAGATTTTATAATTTCATTAATTGGCAACTGCTTTTTAAAGAGAAGTCTTTCTGCCTAAAGTAAACTCAGTATTCTCAGCATGTGCATGATGTCCAGACACAGGCTTAAAATGTCTCTAAAGCTTTTGTATTGGGAAATACTAAAATGTAGATAATAATGAACTAAATATTAAAACACTCAAAAAGCTTCAAATAAATTGCTGAAAACTGTAGTAACAAGAGCTTTGCAAAGATTTCCTCCCCATTTTACATACAAGAGAAGTTTAAGAAAACTGGACATGTTGGAGATATCTGAAAATAATCAGATAGATGAAGTAATTGTAAGACAGAGGAAGAGTTTTTCCTACAAGGGCAGC
Source organism: Dipus sagitta (assembly GCA_036346955.1). NCBI lineage: Eukaryota > Metazoa > Chordata > Mammalia > Rodentia > Dipodidae > Dipus > Dipus sagitta. Next base: position 101,756,035 of record CM070774.1, on the reverse strand, counting down.
TACTAGTACCTTTGTAAAAAGATAGTAACAAACAAATTATTAGTGTCTTCTCCCAATAGACTTGTGTATGGGAGTAACTTACTTGACAAATATCTAAATCCTTTGTATCCATTAAAAAATCAATCCATATTACAAGCTGATGGAGTTGTATATAATGAAGTAAAATGTGGATTCCAGCCTGTACTTGCTTTCTCAGTTTGTTGCCCTTGTGCAACAAATAACATATACAACAGTATGTAGTCATCGTGCATCATATAATGGCTAACAAAGGGTTTTCATCCTGAAGGACTACAAACCAGCCTAATATATTGTTATGCCCAGTTCTCGGCACCCCCAGTGACCACCAAGGAGAACCAAACACGTATGCAAGGGCAAGGAGCTTTATTTCGGGCTTAAGCTCGGTCTCTTGACTTCACCAATGCAGTGGATCTGTACAAGAGCCCCGAGTAGTGGGAGGGTAGGCTTTTTATAGGGATTTGAACATAGAAGAAGGGGATGGGTACATGATTGGTTGATTTAAACAGTAAGTACACTTGCATTTTTCTGATTGGCTTGGGATTTCCTCGGGCAAAATTGGGGGCAGGGATGGAGGCAGGAAGATTTTAGCTGGCAAGGTTGGCAGCGGGAGCTAGGTAACTAAGCAACCTCTGTTAAGATTGGCTAAACAAGCAGCAATAACATATCTATGTATTTCGATTGGCCAAGACAGGGAGGTAGGAGGGATAAATCTCTTAATTGGCAGGGGCAGGGAGGTAGGAGGGACAAGTCTCAGGTGTCCTGGACAGAGAGCAGGGCAGTTTCCCCTTTGTTTAAGCTGAAACTTGTAATTTAGGCCTAACCAGGGCAGCACTCTACTGAAGCCTGTCATGGCATCATTCAGTTTCTGGGTCCTTCAATATAGCCTGAATTTTTAAGGCTGAGTACATATTATACTCATGGAACTGATGTTTTTTAATCAATAAGTGGCTTTTCTCATTTGTAGCGATTATCACTTTAGTTTTAATGAAAGTGCCATTTTTCTTAGAAAAGAAATTATTCAGAAATATATGGGAAATACAGGGCTAGAAGAAGGCAGCCCTAGAATATTTTGGCACAATGAAATGAAAACCAAAATATCAGCCTATGGAGCTGCCCTATAGATGCAGGAACTAGAAGTAATATTGATACTTTAACTAACTTAACAAAAAATACCTATCATTTGCAGTGGTTTCCGGGGTATAAATCATTCAGTCATTTACAAAGCATGATGGGAACAGCTGGTACATACATAAAGATGTAGACTAAGGGAGCCCCAAAGGACAGCAGAAGAGGAGGGAGGCAGCTTTTTTCTAATTTAGCCCTATGTCACTTCCCATGAAACACTTCTAGTCTTATCATCATACTTATTTAATAACCTTCATCTAGCTTTTCACTTATTTCAGTACATTTACTCAGTACTTTTTGATTCTTTTTTTTTCTAGCACAACAAACATATATTGATAATCAGGTGAAAATGTAGAAGGTCTAGTTCAGAACTGACAAGTAGCTACTTTTGTGCAGAATTTTAAATTATGCTGCAATGAAATGAAAAGGGGAAAAAAAAAGTGTGTTCAGCTAAATTACCAGCATGTTGACAGGAATCAGCCTCTCATTCAGAGAGTCACAGTTCATATTAGCAAGTTGTTTCAACTCTCCTGTAAGATCTCCAGGTTCAGCCCTGAAATGTGCCAAGGTGACACTTTTCACCATGATGCCTATGGCTGGAAAAAAAAAAAAAAATCACTGTCATGGTCAAAGAGGAGTCAGCACACTAGGGAGGCCTCCAGCTCCAGAGGGCTAGGAACGTGCTGATTGTGTTTTGTAATCCTTTAACTATTACAGAAAGTGTCCTCCTTTTGGCCTTTCTAATGTCAGTAAATTTAGCAGACAGCTTCAGGTTCACTGAGATGAATTTCCAGACCAGTCATGGTTATGGAGGGAGGGATATTTATTGAAGCTTACAGATTCAGGGGAAGTTCCATAGTGGCAGAAGAAGCTGGCCTGCTTTCACAGGTCCAGAGAGAGTGAAACACAAGCCAAAAGCCAGGAGCCACACAGCACAGCACAGCACACTTTGCATATCTTTAGATTGAAATCTCAAACCCACCACCACCCCTTAAGATCCATCTGCCCAGTGAAATGGCCTCCAGCCAGGTGGCTGTAAATGCAAACTACAAAGTAATAAAACACTGAATATATTGGGGGCCATCTATCCAAACTACCACAGTAATGTTCCTAACCTTCCAATCAAATATGTTGAAGCCTAATTTTAGAAATCTTTGCCAAATATTCCACCTAATTGTAATTGGGGCATTCACCGATCCTGGAGCTATGCTCTAGGAAGCCTCCTTTATGCTGAAGATGAGGGTGGGAATCAGTGGAACTCAGTGCCCCAGTCTGGGTATTAGATGCTGGGTGTCTCTGTGGTCCCCATGTAGATTTCAGGATCTTATCATAACAAATGCAAGTGGGTGTGGCCTAAAGGGGGAGATGGAGCTCACTTGGGAAGAAAGGCAGATGGGCTAGGTTCACCTGGAGAAGGCACGAGAGAGTGTCAGGACCTTGGTGAGTGTTTGCTATTATCTGCCTGATGCTGGCTAAAGATTTAGAACTCTTCATGAGAAGTGGGGGCCAAAGATTTAAAGCAAGAAAGGAAACAACAAAGTTAAGGTCTTTTGCTGTCTTTAACACTACTTGCTTATTGTTACATAAAACTAAGAATGAAAAGCATTCCTGAGAATAGGATTTGGCTGGAATGTTGTCCTGTTTTCTTTGAGTCTCTTAAAATTGTTTGGCACCATGTTGCCCCATTTGTTTGTATGGTGTACTTTAAAAGTATCTTGTATTTAAAATATATATGATTATCTATGAATTTTTAAGTCAAATGTTGTTCATATAAACTCACATACTGTTCATATCAAATTATATATTTTCTACACCAAAGATTAGGTGACATAATTTATTTAATCTGAATAACCCTTTAGTAGTTGGAATTATTAATCTAGGCAACTAGTGAATTATCTGAGGTGAGATAATTACTAATTGTAAACTTTTCCCAATACCTTGCCATGACGACTTGAAATTCTTTATTTATTTGAGATGAGAGAGAGAGAGAGCGGCAGTGAGAGAAAGGAAAAGAGAGAATGGGCACACCAGGGCCTCCACCCACCACAAATGAACTTCAGATATATGTGCTCCCTTGTGCATATGGCTTACTTGGGTCCTGAGGAATCGAACCTGGGTTCTTTTTGGCTTTGAAGACAAACTACTAATCCATCTCTCCAGCCCTCTAAATTCCATTTGTGTGTGTGTGTATGTTTTTGCATGTATGTGTGTATGTATGCATATTGTGAAGGCCAGAGGTCAATGTTGGGTGCTTTCTTCAATTGTTCTTTATATTATTATTATTATTATTATTATTATTATTATTATTATATACATAGGGTCTTTTTCTGAGCCTGGAGCTTACTAGTTCAGCTAAACAAGTTAGCTAGCAAGTCCTAGGGATCTTCCTGTCTCTGCCACCCCAGCTATGGGATTAGAGATGCTTACCACTATATCCGGCTTTTGTATGGGTATTGGAGATGTGATCTCAGGCCCTCGGATTTGTGTAACAAGCACTTTATCCACTGAACTATTGCCACACACTATGAATGTCTTCATTTCTAGTAATGTTCTATTTGTTACAGAGAGGGTAAATGCTCAAGAAAAGCATCAAAACATCAAAATCAAAAACCAGAAGCATCATTCTACATCAGATCTTTGAAAACAAATAGTGTATAAGAAAACCAAGTGGACCATTCTTACCATAGATATTCACCTACAGGTAGTCATTGGGGAGGGCCTTGTATCCTTGCTGCAACCTTATTTCATTTGGTGAACATCTATATTGGATGTCTATTATGTATTCCACTGATGCATAATAACCATGAGGGAAGTGTCAGTTTCTTTCAATTAATGTACACTGAAATTCAAAGGCCAGATTTAAGAAGCCAGGCACAGTGGCTCATGCCTATCATCCCAGCTCTCAAGAGGCTGAACTGAAGCAGGAGGACTGCCAGCTTGAGGCCAGCCTGGACTACATAGTGAGATCTTGTCTCAGAAAAAATGCAGAGGACAATTTTCACCATTACATTAGAGACTTGCAGTGCAGGACACTCACTCATTGGCAGGAACATCATTCTTATTCAGGACAAGGGCAGAATCTCTGCTCACCCTAGAGTGAAGTCATTTAGTGATGGCAGTAGAAAAAGAAGGAATCATTGAAAAATCCATATTTTTTCAAGTGGAGAATACATGAGTGCATATAAAATTTTCCTCTTTCATTTATATTTTATACTTATCATTTATATTATCTATTCTGCGTATTGGTCTAGTGTACCATGTGCCAACTATTATTGCAACCATATTTTTTCCCATTTAATATAACTAGAAACAGCTGCCCTCCCAACTGTGCAGATGAAAAAAAAAAAAGCAAAAAAAACAAAGGCATAAGTCAATAGTGACAGTGAGCTGGGAAGTCAGCAAATAAGCAGGGTTTTAAGTCAGGTTCTGCAGACTGTCTTAATATCACAAGTACATGGCAGTCGACCTCCATTTAAAATTTTCTTCATTTCCAGATAAACCTTCCCTGAATCACTAACTTTACCAATTATTCTATTTTTTTAACATGGAAGACTAGGCTTTATCTACTTTCAATTTGTATTTTAATTCTTCATATTTTGTAGAAAAAACTTTTTCTTATGTTACTTGGCTATTTATAATATTTTCTTGGCCACTGCCATTCGCATAATAAAGTACAATCCTATAAAGTTTTCACACAGTAGAAAGACTTCCAAGGATGTTTAGATGATTCTATTAAAACTTGACTATTTTTGCTTTTGTCTATGATGACATTGAGGTTATTTCAAACTCTGCAGCAGAGAATGAGTTTAGCTCAGGGAAACAAAATGGGTGAAATTATTGGTAATGGGATATACTGAATCTTTCACCTCCAGGAAAGTGCTTTAGATATAGCCAGAGGTGGTAGAAGCAGAGAATTCCCTTTGTCTGACAGTTTCCTCTTAGCAAGGGCAAAATGAGCTGAGAGTGACATACCATTCCTTTAGTCTAGTGTCCATATTATAATTGGCAGCAGACATGATAAGTTTTGCAGTGAGTTCTTAGAGGGCAAGTAGAATAATCTCTAATTAATCTGAGATCACCAGGCAAAGTTTTAGTCTCAAGGTGACAGTCAGATCCTTTCTTCACCCTTGCTCTGCAAATGGGATATACAAACAAATGACTTCATTTTATTTGAGCATGGTCATTTAGGTAGGGAAAACAATCCAGGTATAATCATCTGAATTATTTTAAAGTCTTAAAAATGTCTATTTACTTCTTTTTCTTTCTCTTCCCTTCCACTGTCTTATAAACTCCTCTCCCCTTCCTCCTTACCCTCCCTTTTTCTTCCTGTATCTCTGTTTCTGTCTTGCATACACACAAGAAAACTCAGAAAATAACATGGCAAATATACAACTCTAAAGTATATACACTAAAGATCTAAAGTAAAGGTCTTTGCATAAAGCTATATTGTAAAGATTGGGGGGGGATAGTTTAGAATGCATAAGCTTTTCTCACCTTCTGTCTCAACAACCAATAGAAACCCATGTGACACAGGTGTGAATAGTCTAATGACCAGCCAAGGGTTAAGGAAGGGAAACTATCTGGTTTGGATTTATCCCTTCTACTGCTGTCTCATGATAATTTCAAAGGAGAAGGCATTTCATCCTGGACTCTATAGTAATTTTCTGAGTGATTTGTGCTCTGTTCTTTGATTCTCAAACTACTCACTAGAGACCACTTCAATTGGTTTCTCTTTCCCGATGTTACCCTGTAACTTGGACTTCATGTCAAGCTTTTACTTTCCAAAAGAGGGCAATGGAAAAAGAGACTACCCAACTAATTTTACAAAATGAACAATCTATACTTGAGCAGATATCACAGCATAGCTCAGCAATCACTTCCATGTATGTACTCCAGACATGCCACATTTGACATGCGTAATGTAGTACTCAGGATAGGAGCAAATGAGAAATTTTCATCCCCTGCCACTACAGGCAGTGTTTCAGATTGCAGCAGAAGTGTGATCCTGTCTGACTAAAGAAAATATCAATATCAGAATTTCATTTCTTCCATGGAGGGATATACTAGATTCTGCAATACAGAAAGTAGAAATACACAGTAATTCTTCATAAACATTCTGAATCATAGGACATCAGACATGGGAGGACCTTTAGACAACTTCACATCACAGAAGTAGGAAATGAGTGCCAGAAAGAGAAATGAACTCTCCAGGCTTTTGTTCATGCTACTTTTATGTTTTAAGGTTATATTTAAAAAATACTATCAGGGTTTTTACATTTTATTCCCATGCCCTGAAATCACTTCCTGTAATAGCTCCACAATGACTTATGGACAGATTGATTCTATTGCAAAATTCATTTCAGACTTAATGAATTCTATGCCAAAATTCTCTCTGTGTGTGAGTGTAAGAAGTAAGTAGTAAATGAGCAAATAAACAAAACCACTGAGAAGGTAAGGGTTTCTTCCTTTGTATATAAGCTCTTTGTGTTCAATATAGGGGCAACTAGATTATCTATGTAATATCAGGAAATTAGTATGAATGTCACCTCAACTTGTGGGTCAACCACTAGAAATTGGCATTCATATTTTCCTTGTCAAATTCTTTTTCTACTAAACAAAGAATAATTTTAAAACTTGTCTGCAGGTTTTCCATCCTTACACTTCCCAAACAAATAAACTATGAAAGACTAACTTAGTCTTTCCATTGTCTAATTATTTTTAATAATCTAACAGGAGAAAAGATTCACATTTCATTTATTTAGTGAATAAAGTTCTCTCTGTCAAATACAGTGTATTTCCAGTGTGCAATACATATTTTGTTTAAATGTTTAAATAATTATCATATTCATGAGAAAACCTATTTGTTATAATTGATTCTTTCATGAGTCAGCATACAAGCTTGTGTGCCCTGTCCTCTTTATTTGTAAAATGAATTGATTCCTATTAAGAACATAATTGTTTTATTTTATAAACTGATATATATATAGTCATACAAGTTGTACATATTTATGGGCTCTCTTTTGATGTTTAGAGACTATCTACATCATATATAGATAGATAGATAGATATATAGATAGATAGATAGATATAGACATACATACATACATTAATAATATGGACACCATGGAATCAGGTGGAACATACATCTGTCTCTTCCAATGTTCATTATTTTTTATGGCACATAATCACTACCTATATTGCTCTACTGGACCATAACACACCAGAATTCCTTATTTCTATTATGTATTTATTTATTTGAGAGTGACAGACAGAGAGAGAAAGAGGCAGATAGAGAGAATTGGTGCATCAGGGCCTGCAAATGAACTCCAGATGCATGCATCACCTTGTGCATCTGGCTTACGTGGATACTGGGGAATCAAGCCTCAAACCAGGGGTCCTTAGGCTTCACAGGGAAGCACTTGACTGCTGAGCTATCTCTGCAGCCCAGAATTTCTTATTTCTATCTTACTGTGGCTAAAATCTAATGATCAAAATATAATTAATTGTTCAGTTGAGTGAATGCTTAAGTTTCATGATCATTGTCTTAACTAGTTTCATCAATTCTACCATGGAAGTAAACATGAGAAAAATGGTTTTCTGATCATGAATCTTCTGCATCATATCCTGCTAGGGCCATGTTATCATTAGACAAATATAGCAATGGCACACTTCATGATCAAGAGAGGACCACAGCAGCACAGAGAGGAGACTGAGTTATGATCTCTCCTTTATAGTTCAAGTTGGCTCCTTTATGAAGCTATGTGCTCACATACCTCCAAAATTTAAATATAGACAGAACTTAAAGGAAGATTAATGAGCCATTAAAATATTCTGCAAGAATATTATCTCCAGAAGATGGCCTAACTGCACCCTCATTCCCCGGAAAGAAAGGCAAGACATTAAGGGTTCACTGGGTCTTTTAAGGGTTCACTGGGTCTTTTAGGGGAGAGAAATCTCCAGTAGATTGCCAGTGGGAGGGCACAGATGGGAAAAAAACAGGGAATCACTGATTCTCTCATGGGCGGGTGGGTAGCCCACCCTCCCCCCAAGCAGCCGCCATACCAGGGTCCCAGCTTCAGGAAACTCCCTCACATACTGTAGGAAAAGTGTCCCAGGCCAACATACTTCCACTTGCCTCACTGCACAGGGGCGATCGCCCTGCTACCCCTGCCCACCAGTGACCTTGGCCAGGCTATGCCTGCTGGCCCATTGGATCTCAGGCTCTCTTGATCAATTTAAAGGGTCCCTGCCGCTACTCTGATCCTGCTTGTGGAAGTTTAGTCTGCTCTGCCCACTTTCCCACTTACTGTTCCAGCCCCCACACATTCATGCGAGCGAGCCCAGGCCAATTTCCAAATCCACACGTGAGCTCAGACTGTGTCTGTCGCTTATGCTATCTCAGGTGCCATCCTCTCCCTGTCTCCCATACCAGCCAACCACCATTGTCCTGTTGTGGGGGAGCACAGACTGCTCCCGGGTCCAAGTGTTCCCCCACACCAGAGTTTGGGCTGCTTCAGTGCTTGGTGCTTCTGTGTCCCTCCTAGCGTGAGCGCAGGCAGCTTTGGTGTTATGCCCAGACCCCTACCAGCGACCAACAAGGAGACCCATACACTTATGCAAGATCAAGGAGCTTTATTTTGGGTTTAAGCTCAGTCTTTTGACTTCACCAACAATGGATCCATACAAGAGCCCCAAGCAGCAGGGGCCAGGTTTTTTACAGGGATTTGAACAAAGAAGTAAGGAATGGGTACATGATTGGTTGATTTCTTAGGACATTGGCATCACTAGAAGAATGAATAACTAAGATGTGGAATATCTACACAATGGAATTCTATACAGCAGTAAGAAAAAATGATTCAATGAAATTTGAGGAAAAATGGTTGAACCTGGAACAGATCATTCTCAGTGAACTTACCCAATCACAGAAAAAAATTGGCCCATAGTCTCACTCATCGATAGCACCTAACCTGAATCTACCCAAGATGCCTTACATACCCAGCAAGCTTCTCATGGACTAGACAATAGGATGGGTGGGGAGGGAGGGGAGGGAAGGGGAAGAGAGGAGGTGGGAAACACAAATCTAGACCCAAATGGCAATGGTACCATAAAATTTTACATCCTAAAAGGCAGACCAAATGGCTGAACCTTCATCAGGCCCTTAGAGGTAACACCTGACCTATAAGACACTGGAGAGGGTATAATGAAGACTGGCGTTAATCTTCTACAGCCTCTCTCTCTCCCTCTCTGTCTCTCATTTCTCTCTATCTCTTTTTTATTAGTTATCTTTTTCTTCCTTATCTTAGTGGGCATTGACCTGTAACTCCCAATACCAGCATGTGGCTATCATCCACAATGGGCTTTTGATCAGAGAGACCTACAAGGTGTCCTAAAAGAAAGACAGATTTCTGTCAGAGTACTTGTTAACCACTAAAGGTTAGTGGTAAGACCCTACTGATGAAGACACCTTATGTGGTTGACACATAAAATGGAATGGTATGGCTGGAAGTTGGAAGAGAGTCAGTCTCCAGACAGTCTGCGTGTCTAGTGCCAGAAGGTGTACATGGGTGACTGGGGGAAAATGACCAATATCTGTCCAAACAACTCATGATCTCACCTACTTAGCAGCAAATAAGCTGTTGTGATGCTCACACAAGTGCAGTAATGGCACACAGCCATGTTGGGAAACCAACTGCTCTTGATTTGGCTAACTGATCCCCTCAGTGGTATGGGACCCATAGCTGGAACTGGGAAACAAGTCAGAAATATATCCAAACATAAGCCCGCTCTGCACTATCAAGCTACCACCAATCGTGGGCTACAAGAGGGCCTACACCTATTAAATTCTCTATAAAAAAGTAAGGGTTATCTCATTTGTCTGGTGCTAACTTACTTTCCGTTGGAGAATGTGCTTCTCTTTTTCAGATAGATGTAGATCCTTAGGAGAGAGCCACCCCATCATACCTCAAAAGGGCCCCGGCTGAAACTAAGAACAATTGGCAAAACAAGCAAGGGTGCTGTTTTCTTGGTTAACCGGGTGAAGGAGATCAACACAGAGACAAATCAACTCCTACCAAATCAGAGATCCAGAGACCCAGAGGCCCCCAACACCTCATCACTGAGGCAGACCAAAAATGAACCCAACATGGCTCAGGGAAATTTTGCGGAAGAGGGGGCACAAAGAATGTCAGAGCCACATGTTGGGTTATGATATGCAGACATTTGTCCTACCCATAACTGTGGGCTAACTCCAGAATGCATGACCCATATACTTCAACAAGGAGGGGCCAAGGGGAGGGGGTAGGTAATGGGTGAGCCTAATAATGCTACCAAATTGACTGTATTCGCTGAGTACAAAACTAATTAATAAAAAAAGAATATTATCTCCAACAGTAATCAATAGCTCTTTCACTACTCAACTGTATATATAGTTTCTATGTTCATAGAGATATTTATTTGATTAATTGATCATTGCTGCCTTGCTAGATACTATGCATTTGCTAGAAAATAGCTGAAGTTGTAACTTTTCTGACAGTAAAAAATTATCACTCTGTTATTGGAAATTGCATTGAAGCAATAACACAATCAACAGATTGCTCTATATGTCAAATTATTTATTTAGTCATTTAAAATTTTTTTGCCAACTTATCATTGTATCATTACTTTCCTTATACAGTGAAATTGTGGTTCCCAGAGCTGACACTCACAAGCACAGTAACCGGACTCAGAACTGAGTCTTGAATTACACAAATAGTACATGTGGCTAATAAGATCTTTGTATTAGATTTTCTCAAAACCAAGAAAAATGGCTTAACAATTTTGCTGTATTAGGAACATATGTGATGTATATTATTCTAGAGGATGAAAAACTTCCCGTATGACTAGGCTTGCACTTATTAAATTGGTTACACTCATCAAATTACCTTATTTTCACCTTGCAAAAGGGTGTTCAAAGGAGCCCATTAGGACCCCAGGGCTAAGAATATAACTCAGTGGGTAAAACACTTGCTTATCATGTACAGAGCCCAGGGTTAGATCCCTAGAGCAAAACAAAACAAACAAAAACAGAGGGCAGGCATATTAGCATATTAGAAAGTAACATGTGTTTAGTACTTCATGGAAAGGTACTCTGTTACTATTTATAATTCCTAGAAGAGAATCCTTGGCAATCATAGGGGAGTTGAGTAAGGGTTAGTAAAGGTGCTACAGAGCATGTAGAGACAGAAAATAAACCTAGAGGAAATAAAACACTTCTTGGAATTAGTTGAAGGCAGTTTTCCCCAAATGATGAATTATATTTAAGACATGTTAACAAACTTTTGCCTTTTGTCAATCTACATTTTGGTGACAAGACAATGTTGGATTTTTATTGCTTTGGTGTTTGTATAGAATGAAAAAAATGAAAAAAAGGAATGTCTACATACTCTACTTTTGAATTCCAAAAGCTTAGGGTTTTGAGGAAAAGGTGATGACATAATAGCACAGGATCATTAACCCTATGTTCCTAGGGCAGCCAGGAGATACCAGCAGTATAAGTGGATTTGCACACATGCAGGTGGGCCAGATGGGAAACAGGGAAGATCCATTTCTTTAATGCTATACTCCCCTGAATACCCAAGCTTTATGAAAGCACATAGCCACTTTTAATTGGACACTAGAGTAACTACTTGCCTAAAGATACCACAGATTATATACCATCTTCTTATAATGAGATATTTATGTACCATCTAAATTTTCCACATTCATGTCTTGCACTCCATCTAATATTACAGAGCCCATACAGAAAAAGATAATGGAATGTGAGAACTTTAGTGGACAGGACACAATGATGTGAAAGAAGATTAATTTATGAGTTGAAAAAGAAATCAATGTAAGCAGCTTTAGTACTTTGCATCTATAGTTTTAGTATGTTTCCTGTTTTTAATTCCATAAGTTATCTCAGTGTATGGGAACACTTTCAAATAATCTTCTAAGTATTGCTCATAAGTTACAATTAGCTACTAATTGGAAAATAACCATCAACACCCATGTCCATGTCAGAGTTGCATGCCCTTCCACCTCTAGTGCTTTCCTTGTTTCTTGTCCCTCCTTCAATGGAAGGTTCTTTGCTAATAAGACTTTTGTCAGCTCCCAGGCCAGCAGGGGTCTGAGCAGGGCTTGAGTAGGAGACAAGAAGGATTTCCTGAGCCTGAAGTCATTGTCTGCTCCTAATATTTTCTAGATTCATCTGTACTCTTCAGCAAATTCAGCTGGGTTATTGATCATATACGTTGAACTAAAACTTTGGAAATAGTGCACTAGTAAGCATAAATAAAATTAATATTCTTATTGTGAAATGCAAGGACAAAATTCAATTATAATTGGAGTTTTAACTTCTATACAAAATATATTAATCCTCAGATAACTAGCACATAATAACTTCTGATAGCTAATTAGCTGGTCCTAAATGATTCCTAGCCACTCTTCTCAATGAAAGTATTTGCATTTATTTTTATTTTCCTTTCATTTTTTTTTGAATGTCAGTATTTATTTGAGGATTATTTATTTCTTATCAGTAACCTTATGTTTCTACCATGACTAACTTTTTTACCTATATTTTTGGTGAATTCTGTTACCTTTTTAGCATTTCTTTTTTTTTTTTCCCCTGTCTTTGTTGAAATTTAATTTGGAACCATGAGTGATCCAAGGCTGATTTTCTCTTCATGAGTTGAGAGGGTTTAGAGAACACCAGACTGAGCCTGCACTGTTGCTCTGGAAACACTGGCCATTTCTCAGCATTTGTTGTGTTCTCCTCCTCACTAGATTCCAATTAGTTCAAAGTACATTTCTCTGACACTTCATAAGGCTTCAGAGAAATATGTTAGCTCTCTGCCAGCAACAATGATGGTTAAATATGGATGTAACCAGAAATAGCTGGTTTGCATCCCTAGATAAAGACTTCCTTGAATGGGTTGTGCATAATAATATTGCTTTCATAATTCTTCTTATTGTATCATGCATCTTTACATTATATTTTCCAAAAAAAGTATATGTTGTGAAATTTCCAGTGACTTAATTTCTTACTTGTGCATGGGCTATTCCAAATCCATTTCCATTACATGAGTCATTTTAAATGATGAGTTTTGTATTATAGTATTGAGCAAATAGATAATCCCTCTGACTCTGCTGACTTTTCCAGTATGTTTCTCTAGAGATAGAGAAGCATTTGAAAGTGAGGTAATGTCTCTTAGTATTACATCAACCTCAATCACTAGAAAGATTATCAAAGCAATAGGATAGTGATAGGACAGTTACAGCAAACCTCTTAGTCAAATGGTTAGAGCTAATGGTTTAATTAAGGTTCAAATACTTAATTCCTGTGTCCATGCTTTGTAAAGTTTTTCAAATTCCTTTAGATGGTAATATTACTCAGCAATTCTATGCAGAAGTGAATTATGTTCAAAGAGAATAAACTTTGTTGCTATATAGCTAATCTAACTTGACTCTTGCTCTAGTTAAAAATCAAGATTCCTTAAAAACTTTTATTTAGCTAAGAAAAGAGCACTCTCGATATTATGGAAAATTATCCTCCATGCAGTGCTCTTACTATCTTCACTTAGTAGCATTGTAAGAGTAAGTGATTGTGGTGGGGTCAATACATGTATTTCTGTGACGATCTGCTGTCTAACTTAGAGCTACCATAGTGTAGGTGTAGCGTAGCTACAACTGCCATGTATCACACTTTTCTTCAGTTTCCTTGTCTCTTATGAACAACCTCACTTGGTCTGTTGGCAACAGATCTGATTCTCTCACACTGGCTTCAAAATGCTAAGCCTCTATTCTGATGAGCTATGTGTATCTCATGCTACTGAAAGTCCTACTTTGCATTTTCTCTACTCCTCTATCAAAGTAGTCTAACCAGGATGCTTTCCTTTAGGTATTAGTTTGTTAACAAAGTGTTAATGGTTCAATAGAAAACACATGCCATTTCAATTTGGCTTTCTCTTCTCTGCATTATTTTTTAGAGTTTAAAACTATATAGAAAAACTGGAGAGACTAGAAATGAGTTTGGGACAGATATTTTTTCAAAACCTTCCATTTATGGGTAAGGACACGGCTCAGTGGATAAAATGCATGCTACTCAAGCAAGAGGACCTGACTTTAGATTCCCGGCATAACTTGCCAGGCATGGAGGCATGCATTTATAATCCCAGACCTGGGAAGGCAAAGACTGAAGATCTGTGAGGCTGACTGACTAGTTAGTGTTGCCTAATCAATGAGTTCTAGGTTAAGTAAGAATCCCTGTCTCAAAAATTAAGGTGGACAGCAACTGAAGAGAAATCCAAAATCAATCTCTAGACTTGCAAATACATGTGCACACATAGCCACATGAGCTCAAACACATAAGAACATGAATATACACATGCATACCACACATACACACCATATGCATTCTTTCCAATTTTCCGTGAATTTACTTTTCAAATTCATTTTAATTATGCATTAATGATTGATATCTACATTAGAATAACAGTATGAATAAATTAGCCCAAAGTCAATACTAGGAAAGGAAATAATCAGATTTTGAAGTGGGATGAAAGTTTTTCATAGAAGGAGATTTTAGAGAATTGGAAAAATTAGTCTGATTAAAAGAAACACCAAAATATCTTAAAGAAAACATCTTGTTTCCTTGACATATATGTGGACACACATACCTACACACACACACACACACACACTAATGATTATGTCCTTGAAATGTCAAACTGCCTAGTAAGTACTTCTCTTAATGTTCATAGCCATATTTTAATGCTATTCTCATTTTTTGCTAGAGAACCTTCTCTTTTCAGATGGCAGTGACCCTGCGATGACTCAAAAGGCACCATGGTGCTGAGAAGAAGTGACAGAGGAGCACTCAGCACCGAAATATCTCTACCACACCTTCCAAGGCTCAGTGTCCATTGTGGAAGAGGTGGAGGAAAGAATGTAAGAGCCAAAGGAAGAGTAGGACTCCTTACAACGTACTCCTCCAGACACAAAATAGCCTGGATATCCATGACCTCACAGTGTCTGACACTACTACACAAGACCATCATAGTAGGAGGAAAAGATCATGACATCAAAATAAGAGGAGACTGATTGAGAAGGGGAGGGGATATGATGGAGAGTGGAGTTTCAAAGGAGAAAGGAGGGGGAGGGAGGGAATTACTATGGGATATTGTTTACAATTATGGGAGTTGGCAATAAAAATAAGTAAATGAATTTTAACAAAAGAAATATTTTTGGAAACATGTTTAAATTATAAAAACAAAATAATACATACCCAGCATTTGTTCAATGGATGGATATCTTCAGAATTATTTAGGAAAAAATATCTTTCATTCATTCAAATGCCTTGTGGACATTTTTGAGTCTTATTAAAACCAAATTAAAGGAAAAAGCTTGAAGGTACTCATTCTATATTAGAATGTCAATGTCACATTTTGTAAGTATCAGGAACAATTTATCTTTATGATCCATTCTTAATTACTCACACTCCCTAGGCTATGATATTTTAAACAGGGTTTTACTGAGAATAAAAGGATCATTTAAGATGAATTAATTCATAGCAGGACTGCATGATTTCAAACAGAATAAAACTAGTATGCTCCATTGTTTGGTCATGTAGCATAGCTGTGGCTCAAGTAGCAGTCTCCTTTTTGGGTTTATATCTACTGTTCTAGGGTGCTATAAAAACCCAGTTAAGATGGGAAATACTTCATCATCACTTTTTCCAAATCTCAGTTTAAAAGTGAAACAAAGAGAGCTCAATGACTCACCATTTCTTGTCTTGAATCTGAGACATGATTAACATTCCATGTCTAATCTTTCTATACAGGGTTCAAAATTCATTGGCTTTATTTGATTTTTCATATCACCATGTTATTGATGTGGCAAAATCAATATAGATCATTTCAAGAATAAAAGGAAGATGAAGAATAAAGAAGTTGATATTTAAAGATCAGATGAAATGAAATGTATGATTAAAAGATTATATTCTGTATGTTTATTTTGATTATTTATCATTTATTATTTTCTTTATTTCTATTTAAACTTTTTTTTCATTAGCACACAGAGTTTTAAGAATCATTGTCATTTCAAACACAATTTGTTTTAGTTCATTCTCCTACTTTTCATCTCCTCTATCCTGTTAACACCCTTCTACCCTTTCTCCTTTCTGCTTACATGTTACAGGTATCATTATGCCCTTCCCCACTTGTCTTGATTGTTTTCTTTATTACCTTCTCCTGGTTTCAGTGATGATTTGATTCAGATGTTCCCTATAGATATGTGTTTTGAATGCTTTGTCCCCATTATGGTGTAATTTGTGAGGTTGAGCATTGTGGGAAGAGGGTATTGCTATAATGGGCATTTCTGTGTGCTACCACAGCTCCCCCTTTTCATGGTTCCTTGCACTCTCTTGCTGTGTTCTGTCACCTTATTTGGCAAGAAGTGATGAACCTCTGGTGTACCATTCTTTCCCTGCTATCTTGGAACTTCCCCTTGAGGCTGTAAGCCAAAATAAACTCTTTCCTCCCATTAGCTGCTTTTGGTCAGGTGTTTTGTCCTACCAACATGAAGGTAACTACAACAGAACATTAGAACAAGAGGAGTGGTGTCATTGATGGTAGAGGGCATCTTTTGGTCTTTTAGAACAGATTTGGGGGAAGAAGGTGGAAAGATTCAAAACTTTGGAATAAGGACCTCCTTTCAGTGCTGCAAACAAAGTTCGATGGACCACTCTAGTGAGAATTGAAAGAACTAAATACAGAAATAACTATGCACTGTGGAGGATTTGCTTAGGAGGGGGAAAGAACTTTGTCTGGACTGAACTTAGGGCAGATTGTGAGAGGCTGTGTCCATGTTTTGAGAAATTAAGGAAAGCTAAATTTAAAAGCAATGGACTGTGAATTTGGCAGAATATAGAGCAGAAGAATACGAAAGATATAAGTTGTCCCAAAAAGAACTGAAAGTTTTGGAACACTGACTGAAGTCTGGTTCAGCTGCAATTCTTTGCAATTCTGCAATTGCCACCATTGAGATTGGGTCACCTGATCTGCATTGGAACAGTAAGAATAATGATCATTGTTTTGAAGGGAGAGCACCTAAAGGAAGAATACTGATGAACTACCTTGCTCATCAAAAATTGGCTTTCTCCCCAATGGATAAACAAATTTGGAAGTCTTACCCACCTGGTACAGGTTTTGGAAGTATGACAAATGCAAAAAGAGAGGTTCATTGGATTGCTCACATGGATTTTTGGACAGTGCCCTAGATGATGTGGAGCAGGGCATTCCCTTAATAGAGTCCATGAAGGACTATATCATGGAACTGTGAGTTTCCATGGAAATCCCATGGATTTGGGAGATTCTGGTACCATGGAATGACCACCAAGGAGAACTCCTTTTCTGGGTCAATTGGATTATCAGGGAAGAAATGGCCTCAGACTGGAAGGGTGAAATTAGGACCCCATAGACTTCATTACTGCTCCTAGATGCCAGTCATGAAGCTGCAGGAATTTATATTTGCCATGCTTGTTTTAGACTATGCATTGGTTCAATCTTTTCATGACATCCCCAATGCCTTCTTTTTCAGTGTAATTATTTATTATGTGACATTTGTGTTTTGATTTTACAGGCTCATAGTTAAGAGACTGTTACATATGTGACTTTGGACTTTTAAACTGTGCTGGAATTTGTAACGACTATGTTGTCGTTGTTGTTAGACTGATGCACATTATATCATAAGATAGCTATGAGTTTGTGAAGTCCAGGGGTGGAATGTGGTGGTTTGAAGCAGATACTGACATAAACTTATGTGTTTTTGATGTTTGGTTCCTGGCTTGTGGCAATATGGAGGGTGGAACTTTGCTGGAAGAGATTTTGGTGGAAATGGGCTTTGGGGTGCTATAGCTCAGCTTCCTGCTTACCAGAAAAGTTCAGCTCACTGTTGTGCTTTCTGCATGTAGTTTGGAAGGAAGTGACTACTATTCTACAAGCCAACTGGACTGTGTAATTTTGGAAAGTAAAGAAAGAGGTTAGGTTGCTATGGATGGTACAGAAAATAGTAGCTTTGCTCATACACAAGACCTTCCATATCCATATCTTCAGTTGTTTAAAGAAGTTAAACTACTTAGTTTTCTCCACAAACTTAAAATGCATAGATTACTGGATTCATTTTTATCACATAATTTGTACTGCATACTGCTAAATTTAATATATGAATTCTTCTTCATTATATTATTAGCTTTTTGAAGGTATGGCAAGTAATTCTAGTAAATTTTTCAAGGTCATTTATTTAAGAGATATATTTTGAATGTTTATATTGAACCAGATGGAACATTGATGATATTTTTACTATATAAAATTGTTCTCAAGTCATGCAATGAT
Organism: Dipus sagitta; assembly: GCA_036346955.1. NCBI lineage: Eukaryota > Metazoa > Chordata > Mammalia > Rodentia > Dipodidae > Dipus > Dipus sagitta. The sequence continues at coordinate 101,737,487 of CM070774.1, read as the reverse complement.
ATTGGAAAAAAATGATACAGTATGCTTAGACCTATGACTAACACTAATAAAAAGAAATATTTACAACAGTTCCTTATTGACCTTTGCAAATGCATAGAAGATGTAAATTTCTTCAGGGTATACCTTACAGATAATTTTCAATAATTAATAGGGCTTGTAAGAAGCTGAAGGCTGTTGACTCACCAAAGTCACACAGGGAGCCCAAGGTAAAGAAATACATATCTATAAGGTATTTGCAGAGACCTCTGTCCCTAAAGGAGTGGATTATAAATGATTTATAAGAAACACACCAGCTGGCCGGGTCCCTGGACCACTGCTCTGTTCCCTATTTGAAATATTTTTTTTATTTATTTAGGAGAGAGAAAGGCAGAAAGAGAAAGAGAGAGAGAAAGAGAGAATGGGTGCACCAGAGCCTCTAGCTACTGCAAAGGAAATCCAAATACATGTGCCACCCGGCTTTAAGTGAGTACTGGGGAATTGAACCTAGGTCCTTTGGCTTTTCTGGAAATTACCTTAACAAGTAAGGTACAGCCCAGAAACATATAGTTTTTTTTTTTTTTTTTCAGTAGGAATCACACCAACTTGTTGTGTAAGAAATACAGAACAAAATAATAGATATCTGTGGATTGTCTAAGTAATTTAGACAAGAGAACAGCTATGAAAATGACATAGAAGTATACTTCTTGAAGAATCTGTCAAGCATAACCTCCAGATAATAATAGGGAGTCTGAACCAAGGAACAAGCATCATTTGTCGACCTAGATTTCAGAGTTCCAATGGAAAAGGGATTTCTTCTAATTCTCTCTTTTACAGAGTTTTTTTTTTTTATTTCATTAAATGTGTTCTTTATTGCTAGTAATTCTAACTGGCTTTTCTTTATTATTTCTATTTCCTTATTTATGTCTAGTATTGACCTCTTTATTTCATTAAATTGGTGTCCTGTGTCTTCTTTGCTTCCTTTGATTTCTTCTTTGAGTTCTTTGAACGTATTTATAATCATTCTTTTGAAATCTTTCTCAGGCATTTCCTCTAACTCATTCTTACTGGAGGTCATTTCTGATGCATTAATACTTTTTGGTGGATTTATATTGTCTTCATTTTTGGTGTTTCTTGTGTTATAATGTATATATTTTTGCATCTTGGAGTATTTAATGATTGTATTTTCCAGTTAGCTGAGTATTAAGAGATGTATCAATCAATCTGATGCTATATATCTTCATGGTAGGAGCATAAGGCACTAGGAGTGGCTCTGAAGACTCTCAGAGTATCTACAAAAGTGACTCTAGGTGTTGGGTATGCCTGCTATGAGAGTATTCAAGTAGGCTAAGTGGAACAAAATACAGGCAGATTCTAAAATTTAACTAAACAATGTACACTTTCAATGAAACACAGCACAGAGTATTTATCCAAGAGTAGGTATTATGACAACCAGATCATTTGTCTGTCCCTTAGGCTGTGTGGTGCCCCACCCACTCCCTTAATCCTAACAACAAGATGGTTAAGATTTCTGGTCTGTAGAGGGTTCCACGTCAGCTTGTGACCAGCTGTGACCCTTCCCTAATGTATAACAGAAGAGTAAACAAAGTCACTATAATTCAAGAAGCAACAAATAACAAGCCCAAAATACTGCTTATTTATGAATGACAAATTTGACCAACCATCTGATTTAACATATAATTTATCCTGATATGGAAGGTTCAATTAGCACTTCTGGTTCAGGCCTAAATGCCAGGTTTATTAGGTGGGTACTGACCTTGTGTAATCCCAGTTACCTTTTGGGATGAGTTTGGTCTCAGCTGCACTGTTGGTTGGGTCCCTCTTTGGTGCTCTGTCAGTTCAAGTAGACGTGGCCAGGTCCCTGGACCACTGCTCTGTTCCCTAGGGCTGGGCACTGGCGATGGGGCAAGGGGAGGGATCCAATGATGCTCTAGTTCGCCCGCTGTTCCTTGTGTTCTTCTACCTTGTGATCTGCTCCTCCGTTGTTCACTGCCGTTCTCCCTTCATGTTTCTTGAGTTTGCGGAGAGCTCCGGTGTGAGTGGAAAATCCCCTCGCCTGGCTTTTCCTGCAGCTCAAGCCGAGCCTGGCGGCTGGTGGTTGGCTTGCATGCCACTGAGGCACACGACCCACTGGAGCAGTTTCTGCGGGCCTGAGCGGGCTCTGGATGCTCTGGATCTCTCCTACTTCTCCACTGCTGTTTCAATTTCCTATACACCTCACTTTTTAGCAAAAGTGTGTATTTTGCTGGTTTTTTTTTGTTTTTGTTTTTGTTTTTGGCTTTTTCCTCCCTAGTCTGCTTTGGTGTGGTACCTACACCACCATCTTAACTGGAAGAGACCTAATTCTCTCTTTTAATAGTAGGATCTTTCTTATTTATTATATGCCTGCCACAACAATACATATTGATATTGTAAGACAATGTGCTTTTACTTCTCAGTTCTTCCTATATAACTATACACACATACTTACAAAATAACTGAGAATTTGCACAGATAATTTACTAAATGCTAAACATTTTATTTTCCACTTATATAAAATAGCAAATGTGAATGAGATAATATCCTAATAGTATAAAATTATACTGTCAATTTTAATAATCATTATTTAGTTATTATTTTCTCTGGGAGATTACAGGGGAATTACTGTCCAGTGTATATGAATGACCTAAATCTTATGAAGACTTGTTAGATTGTTTTCAACATGCATTCTGAAGAGAGACCTCATAGTGTTAAAGGTTGTGTTGTACACTTCCATGTATGCATAGCCTTTATTCCAGTGTGTTGATTAATCCCCAATTGTCAATTAGATAGGATTTAGAATGGCCATGTAAACACATCTCTTGGACTATCTAAAATGGATTTTCTAGATTAGGCTATTTGAGGTGTGTCACTAGTGATAAACTCAGTAATCAAGAGGAGGATTATGTAAATTCAGTTGCCACACTTTATTCACTCTTCATACCTGTTAATTAAGCCAGGTCCCTTTCTTCTTTCTCCATCCTCTCAACTAGCCTAAACCCCTGAGGGATTCACTTGCAATGTCACTTGGCCTGCAGGCAGCATCTGGATTCTGCTCTGTCCACTCAGTGCGAGACTGCCCAGGGCTCCCATGGGCTGTGTCTTCTCATTGCAGGTATCAACACAGAGAGGGACGTGGAGTCTGCCTCTCTGAGTTGAGTGACAGTGTTCTAAGCTTCTGCTGGGGTTCTTATACCCATTTTTTCCTCAGGCATCCTGGCTGCTGGTAGCCTCCTTAAGGTTAACTCATTCTCATACAAGGGGCAGCTGGTCTCTGTCTCTGGTGGTGGTCTGTGGTTGCTATGGTGATGTTCTATGCTGGGTGAGTGCCTCATTTTATTAAACTGTTGCTCTTAACAAGGTGAGACCACCCAGTCTAACTATGAGTGGTCCATTACATGGGCTCAGTTTCCAGACTGAGTAAACAGGAGAAAGCAAGCTTTGCATGAGGATTTATCACTTTCAGTTTCCACACTGTAGACTAAGTGGACACTGTAGACTAAGTGGAACCAGCTGTTTCAAGTTCCTGTTTACAGGTGTCCTCTCCACCATGATGGACTGTAACCTCAGTCAGTAAGCCAAACTACACCTGTTTTTCAGTTGCCTCTGGTCAGGTATTTGAAGTACAAAGTGAAAGCTCATATAGGCCATACATTTTTTTTTAAGTTCTATATTTATTGATAAGGGTTACATATAATTTTAATTCAGATTGAGTAGGGAAAAATAAAGATTTGGGAACATGACATATTTCTTTTGATAAAAAGAGAGAAACTATACATAAAGATAACTCCCTAGGAAAAATATTTGGGGAAAATATAATATAATGTTTACATCTTTGCTTTAATATGAATATATACATATATGGTCTTATTTGGCTAATTTTTGTGTGATGTGTATAAAAGAAATATATGTACATCATTATGTATATGTATTTACTATAAATTTTTCTTTAATTACTTTTTCAGGGGGCATAAGTTATTCAATGTTTTATTCAAATAATAATACTTATTCTTTTGAAAGTGAAATTCTTAGTGAAATAACTTCTATTTAATTTTCTTTAAGTGCAATATTTTAGCCTATTTAGCTGTTCCAAAGACCTATGATTGAAAAGTTTGCTTATTAACATCATATTTATTTAAACTGCAAGCACTTTTCAAACATGGATTTTCATGAGATAAAACATAAATGCCATTATCATGAGAGATAAATGACCTATATTTAAAATTAGGTACAAAGAAATTAATACGTAGAATTATGTAGCCTCACTTACTTTACTTCAAAAGGATGCATATTTACAAATCAAATCTCGAAAAGTACAAATTTAAATGTGAATATATGAATAATATTATATATGCATATGTAATAATAGATATGCAATTATATGTGTATATACATATTTACTACAATTTTATCTTTAATGATCTTTCCAAGGGGATTAAAATATTAGATATTGATTTCAAATAGGAATATTTCTTTCCTTGGAAAATAAAATTCTTAGTGAAATAAATTCCATTTAATTTTTTAAGTGCAATACTTTAATGGAAATCAATGACAATAAATATAAGTGTATTTGATGTGATGAGTATGATTCTGTGTAACCATAGTTAATCTTATTAAGAAAGGAAAGTCAAAAGTGAGTCTCTTATTCAGTTGCTAAATAGAAATGCTGGCCTAGATACCTGCTAATCTGTCATGAAAGTAGATAAACATAAAGAACAATGGACCCAAGAAGAATTTATAAAGGCTATATGATGCATCATCAATTCACTATTCAAAGATGATAGAAAAAAAAGTTCACTTTTACATTTTGCTCCAGTATATTAGAATTAACTGCATTGCAGCTAATTGCACCTTGTACTTCCTCAAACCCCCTCCTTATAGTATCTAGTAATGACAGAGAAAATGGTAGATTTTCCCGTTACAGCATTCTTTTCCTCAAGAACAGTTCCAGTTCCCAGGACATAAGGGAGAGGATGGCTTCCAGCAGTTTTGTAAGGTGCCTAAAAATGGCTGCTTACTTTCAGGCGAGTCTGGAGTATGCAATCAGTTGTCCTATTTACCAATACCATTTTTTGACTTTTATTTTAAAACAAACTACTTACAGCTTAAGGAATTTAAGTTTGACTGTATCCCATCCTCAGTTCATTAAAGGATGGTAGCAAAGGGAGCTCAGCTCACTCTTACTCCTTTCTTCCAGCTGCTGTGGCAATATGTGCTGGCCAGCATCTGCAGTGTTTTCCTGCCATGATGAAACTTCCCCTTTCCTACCATAAGCTTCTTCTGGCCAGGTGTTTTGTCGCAGCAATAAGAAGTTAACTATAACTTGATGAGGAACACCCAGCAGAACAGAAACATGTTCTATGGACATGAAGAATATAAGTGTGAAGTATCCATCAGAATTTTTTAACATTATATATATATATATATATATATATATATATATATATATATATATATATACCCACACACAACTGCTATACTTACAGACAACAAACCATGGTATTTCCCTCCCCTCCCCCACTTTCCCCTTCATAACTCTGCTCTCCCTCATATCCCCTCCCTCTCTCCATTAGTCTGTCTTTTAATTTCATGTCATCATCTTTTTCTCCTATTATGAGGGTCTTATGTAGGTACTGTTAGGCACTGTGAGGTCTTGAATATCGAGGCCAAGTTCTGTCCAGACAGTTGTATGTAAGGAGTGGTATCCTTCCTTTGGCTCTTACACTCATTCTGCCACCTCTTCCGCAATGGTCCCTAAGCCTTGGAGGATGTGAGATGTTTCAGTGCTGGACATTCATTCCTCCATCACTTCTCAGCACTATGTTGTCTTTTGGGTCATCTCAGTGGACTTTGCTATCTGAAAAGAGAAGCTTCTCTAACCAGAAGTGAGAGTAGCATTGATATATGAATATGAACATTAAGCATAGAGCTTTCAGGGCAATTTGGTGAGAGAAATATATGCATTTATTCAGAGAAGAGCAGGCTTTATACCCCTAAGGCTCATGACCTCCCCTGCCATAGGCTTCTAATTAGCTTTTCAGTACCTGGCATGCATTCCCTCCTATAGAGTGGGCCTTCAGTCCAATTAGAGAGCACTTGGTTTCCCCCAGAGCAGACATGCCACTATTGCACCCTATTCAGTCATTTGGCCTGTCTGGACAAATGTGAGGTTTCCATTGTCCACTATTTTCACCACGGATGACTTCTGTGTCCCATAATGCTGCATACAGTGTAGCATTTTCCAGCTGTAAGTTGTCTGGGCTACAGGGAGAAGGTTTTCTGCTCAGCACCAGCTTGATTTCTTAGTGACTTGGCTGCTCAGGCATGTGAAGTCTTCAGCAATAGGGTCTTACTATCTCTTCCTCATGGGAACCAAAGGGCTTGGCAATAGCCTATAATGTATTGGAGATAACAAAGAACTCCCTGGCCAACAACTCACTGGAAGGTATCCCATCCCTGGCACTGAAATTTTTCTAGTGACAATCTATGGCTTCTGGATATGCCATTATTTGAGAAAGTAGATTTTCATATGTCTTATTCAGAATATCTTGAATTTTGATTGTTCCTCCCCTCCCACCTTTCTTTTATACTATCTCTTCCCCTGACCTCACTTAGGTTTTTCCCCTCCTTGTAATCTGTTCTTCTACTTACATATGTACAATACCATCACCTTAAGACCTTCCCTGTCCTCCCTCCTTATAGCCTTTTTCTAGCTTATGGGCCTCTGCTACTGATTTTTGGTTCCAGATCATACACAAGTCTATACATTTGTAGCTAGGACCCACATATAAGAGAGAACATGTGACGTTTGGCTTTCTGGGCCTGGATTACCTCACTTAGTATAATCCTTTCCAGATCCATCCATATCCCAGAAAGTTTCATAATTTCATTTTTCTTTACCAGTGAATAGAACTCTATTGTACAGACGTACCACAACTTTATTATCCATTCACCTGCAGATGGACATCTAGGCTGGTTCCATTTCCTAGCTATTGTGAATAGAGCAGCAGTAAACATCGTTGTGCAAGTATCTCTAAGGTAGTGAAAAGAGTCATTGGGGTATATGCCTAGGAGTGGTATAGCTGGATCAATATGGCAAATCTATTTTTAGCTGTCTCAAGAATCTCCACACTGATTTCCAAAATGGCTGTACCAGATTATATTCCCACCAACAGTGCAGAAGGGTCCCCTTTTACCACATCCTTGCCAACTTTTATTTTCAAATGTTTTCTTGATGGCAGTCATTCTGATGGGAGAGAGATGAATCTCAAGGTAGTTTTAGTTTGGATTTCCCTGATGGCTAAGGATGTTGAACACTTTTTTAGGTGTTTATATGCCATCTGTATTTCTATTGATGAGAACTCTCTATTCAGTTCCATAGCCCAATTTTGATTGAGTTGTTTGATTTCTTATTGTTCTGTTTTTTGAGTTCTTTGATTATACTGGATATTAATCCTCTGTCAGATGTGTAGCTGGCAAAGATTTTCTCCCATTCTGCAGGTTGTCTCTTTGCTGTATTCACAATGCCTTTTGCTGTACAAAAACTTTATAATTTCATGAGATCCCAGTAGTTGATTAGTGGTTTTATTTTCTGAGCAATTGGGGTTATATTCAGAAAGTCATTACCTATGCCAATATGTTGAAGGGTCTCCCCTACCTTTTCCTATAGCAATTTCAGAATTTCAGGTCTGATGTTAAGGTCTCTTATCCACTTGGATTTGATTCTTGTGCATGGAGAAGGATAATAATCTATTTTCATCTTTCTACATATAGATATCCAGTTTTCCTGGAACCACTTGTTGAAGAGGCTGTCTTTTCTCCAGTGAATATTTTAGGCATTTTTGTCAAAAATCAGATGGCTGTAGCTGCCTGGATTAACATCTGGGTCCTCTATTCTGTTCCATTGATCTACATGTCTGTCTTTGTACCAATACCATGCTGTTTTTTTTAAATTAATTATTCATTTATTTGAGAGTGACCGGCAGCGAGCGAAAGAGGCAGATAGAGAGAAGGAGAGAGAATAGGCACAGCCAGGGCCTCCAGCCACTGCAAATGAACTCCAGACGCGTGCGCCCCCTTGTGCATCTGGCTAATGTGGGTCCTGGAGAATCGAGCCTCGAACAGGGGTCCTTAGGCTTCACAGGCAAGTGCTTAATCGCTAAGCAATCTCTCCAGCCCCCCCCCCATGCTGTTTTTGTTACTATGGCTTTGTAATATAGCTTAAAATTGGGCATGGTGATACTTCCAGCCTTATTTTTGTTGCTCAAAATCACTTTGGCTATTTGAGGTATTTTGTGTCTCCAAATGAATTTAAGGATTATTTTTCTATTCCTGTGAAGAATGCCATTGGGATTTTAATGGGGATTATATTAAATGTGTAGATTGCTTTTGGTAAGTTTGACATTTTCACAATATTGATTCTTCCAATACAAGAACATGGGATGTCTTTTCATTTCCTTATGTCTTCTGCAATTTCTTGCTTGAGTGTTTTAAAGTTTTTATTGTAAAGATTCTTCACTTCCTTAGGTAAGTTTATTCCAAGGTACTTTTTTTGGGGGGGGGGGCATTGTGAATGGGAGAGATTACCTGGTTTCATTCTCCACATGTTTTTTGTTAGAATTTAGGAAAGCTACTGATTTCTGTGTATTCATTTTGTATCCTGCTATGTTGCTAAAAGTGTTTATCAGCTCTAATAGTTTGCTAGTAGATTTTGGCATCTTTTATGTATGTAATCATATCATCTGCAAATAGTGATAATTTGGATTTCTTCCTTTCCAACTTATATCCGTTTTATGAGTATCTCTTGCCTTATTGCTATAGCTAAGACTTTCAGTACTATATTAAAATAAAAATGGTAACAGTAGACACCCTTGTTTTGTTACTGAATTTAGTGGAAACACTCCATGTTTTTCACCATTTAGTATTATGCTGGCTGTAGGTTTGTCAAAAAAAAAGCTTTTATTATGTTGAGACATGTTCCTTCTATTCCCAGTTTCTGTAATACCTTTACCATAAAAGGATGCTAGATTTTGTCAAATGCCTTTTCTGCATCTATTGAGATGATCATATGATTTTTTTGTCCTTCAGACCATTTATGCAATGTATTACATTTATTAGTTTGCATATGTTGAACCATCCCTGCATCCCTGGGATAACACCAACTTGGTCGAGGTGAATAATCTTTTTGATATATTCTTATATCCTGTTTGCCAATATTTTGTTCAGAATTTTTACATCTATGTTCATGAGGGAGATTGGTCTATAATTTTCTTCTTTTGTTCTGTCTTTGCCTGGTTTTGGTATGATGGTGATGCTAGCTTCATTGAAGGAGTTCAGTAGAATTCCTTCATTTTATATTTTATGGAAAAGTTTGAGAAGCATTGGTGTTGGTTCTTCCATGAAAGTTGGTAAAATTCACCAGTGAATCCATCTTGGCCTGGCCTTTTTATCATTGGGAGACTTTTTATAACTGCTTGGATCTCTGTATGTGTTATAAGTCTATTTAAATGGCTTATCTCATCTTGGTTTAATTTTGGTAGGTCATATGAATCTAGGTAATCATCCATTTCTTTCATATTTTCAAACTTAGAGGCATATATATGTTCTTAAAGTACATCCTTATAATTGTCTGAATTTCTTTGGTATCTGTTTTAATGGTGCCTTTTTTCATCTCTAACTTTATTAATTTGTGTCTCTTCTCTTTTATATCTGGTCACATTTGCTAATGGTTTATCAATTTTGTTTACTGTTTCAAAGAATCAACTCTTTGTTTTGTTGGTTCTTTGGATTGGTTATTTGATTTCTATTTCATTAATTTCTGCCCTAATCTTTGATTTCTTCTCATCTACTGATTTTTGGTTTGCCTTGTGGTTCTTTTTTTCCAAGGCCTTAAGGTGAAGCATTAAATTATTTATTTGTGAACTCTCTAATTTCTTACTTATAGGTGCTTAGAGCTATGATTTTCCCTCTTAGGTCTGCCTTCATTGTGTCCCAAAGGTTTTGGTATGCTGTATTATCATCATCATTTGATTCTATGAATTTATTGATTTCCTTTTTGATTTCTTCAATGACCCATTGATTATTCAATAGTGTATTGTTTAGTGTCCATGGATTTCTGTATGCTCTGTAGCTTTTCTTGTCGCTGATTTGCAGTCTAATACCATTGTGTTCAGATAGAGTACAAGGGATTATTTCAATTTTCCTATATTTGTGTAACATACACAATCAATAAAAAACAGCACAAAGTATGCAATTGTGGGGATTAAAGCAAACAGATAATCATATAAAGCCAAAATCCCTAAGGTTTTGTGTTGTTCTATACCCTTAATCTTGTCAGCTGGGAGGTAGAGATTTCTGTTCTGAATTGGGTTACAGGTCAACCTGGATCTGCATCAGACCCTGCCCCCAATAATGACAGAAGCAAAAACCAAAGGCCCTATATATATATGAAAGCATCAGAGGCAACAATAATATTCAACCCCAAATACAGGTTATTTGAAAATGGTAAGGCCAACCAAGTATATATACCCCATAACCTGCCCTGACAAAGAAAAAGAGATAACCTCTTGCAGTGCAGGTCTATGCACCTGTTTTTATTTTTATCAGTCAGCCTCATTGCCTTTTGGGGTGGCTTCCAATTTCACCAATGCTGAGTGCCCACCTTGATCCCTCCATTTTGTGCTGTGCAGCTGTACCTCTGATCCACTCTGCTGGCTGTGCTGCCACTGGGGGATGAATGCTGGAGGTTCGCAGTTCTGATGGTGGGGGATGGGAGAGTTCAGACTTCTGGAGTTGCCTGTACTTTCAGTAGCTCTTTAATTGATCTCAGCTGTCTTTCTTTAGATTTCTTAACTTTGCAAGAAGGCTGATGAAGTTGAAAAATCTGTTGCTTGGTCTCTGCTGCTGCTGCTTGCTGGTGTGCCTGGTGAGTTGGGGCACCTGGCAGGTCTGGAGCAAGCACCTCAGTAGGACTCTAGCCATTTTCCTCCTTTCTGGTGGGTCTTGGTCTCTCAGGCTTCTCCGCTGTGTCTAAGAATAACCTATACTCCTTCATTTTGCAGAAGAAGATTGTATTTTGCTGGAGTTTTTCTTAAATCCCTCCTTAGGCTGGTGTGGTGTGGCTCCGATGCCACCATCTTTCCCGGAAGTTCACCTATCTGAATTTTTCACCACTATAGCAAAACCTTACACAAGTACCCAGTTGAGATTCCATGGAGTCCTGAAGGTTTCAATGTCCATGCTGTTTTAAAAATATATTATTATTGTTAGTTATGTACATAGTATATACAGTCATGTTGTTACCATTGTGAGCCTCCTCCCTGCCCTCTCCCCTCTGCAGGGACCCTCCTTATTGGGGAATATGGGTCATGCATTGTGGGGTTACCCATCAGTTATGGGTAATAGGCAATGTCTCTGTGCATAATGGCCCAATGTGTAGCTCTAACATTCTTTCCACCCCCTCTTCTGCAAATTTCCCTGAGCCATTTTGGGCTCATTTTAAGTCTGCTTCAGCGATGAGGTCTTGTGAGCCTCTGTGTCTCTGTATATCTGGTTTGGTAGGAGTTGAGCGTTTTCTATGTCTATCTCTTTCACCCTTGTGCTGGTACCAGGTACACCAAGGAATCAGCACTCTTGCTCATTTCCCCAAATACTCTTGATTTTAGCTGGGGCCCTTTTGAGGTGTGATGGGCTGGTTGTCTCCTTAGAATCTGTGTCCATCTGACAAAGAGAAGAAAATTCTCCAACAGAGAGTGAAGTTTATACCAGATAAATGGGATAACCTTTGTCTTTCATCCATTTTTTGAAAGGGCTTTTCTGTTCTGGAAAACATGTCTTTGACATTCTGTAACTAATTTTGTGAATAAACTAGATTGTTTTTTTAAAAAAATAATAAACTCTCCAAATAACTTTCTTTTTCTACACCACTGGTTTCTACACAGGCTATGTTGCATTTGTAATCCTTGACTCTGAGAGATTATTTGGCATAACCAGAATACATTCCTCTGTTGCTTCCATTTAGTGACTATTACATTGCTAGGTATGAGTGGATCAGTCTGGAGTTAAGCAAAAACTTATCTGACATTCAATTTAAAACCAGGTTATTAAACTTGTTTTGTCTTGTGCATCCCTTAAGAAAGGGATAGAAGCTTGGTCAAGACTTCTGTTTTTTTTGTGCTGTTACTTACTATCATAGAAGTAATAAAGATGAAGTACAATTTCTTTACTTGACTTGTGTGGTTTCTTTTATTGGGAGTCATGTGCTAAGATGATCTTTCAATCACTCTTGAATTGTTTTGTGACATCATCTTTTGCCACACCACTCTTCCTCCATGAACCCAATATACTCCATGTGACCTGTGGATGCTCTGCCCCTGAGAATCTCTCTCTCTCAGCTCTAGTACTTGATATGAAATCCCAAATAGGTACTTGCTGTTCTGATCGCCCAACTCTGACATCTTGACACAGCCAAGGCTTTCCCAGATACTTTAAGTATGGCTGTTCTTTGCGAAATTCTCTTGGTCCAAAAGTCAAAATGTTGTCTTTGTGCTGAGGTAATTTGATCCAGACTTCGAGGTCTGAGTAAAGCATTGTCTTCTGTGTCACCCCACTATAGAACAGATGAGTTCACAATGGTATTAAGAAGAGATGAGTTTCTGCAAATTCATACAGCTTTCTTCACAGAAATACTAGATTTTGTTATACGAATACATAGTCTACTCTTAAATGGCCCCCTACTGAGTGAAATGTCACAATTGTCTGAACTAAGTAAAAAGCCTTTGATTTTTTTTAAAGTCAGGGTATGCTTTATTTATTTATTTATTTTTACTTGCAAGGTAGTGCTTACTATTTTATTTAACATTTTAGTCTATAAATATATTATTTTATTAAAACTCTGGCACACAATTTTTTTTATTAATTAGTTTTGTAATCAGCAAATATAGTCAATTTGGTAACACTGTTAGGCTCATCCATGTCCTACCCCCTCCCCCTGGCCCTTCCTTGTTGAGGTATATGGGTCATGCATTCTGGAGTTAGCCCACAGTCATGGGTAGGAGAAATGTCTCTGCATATCATGACCCAACATGTGCCTCTGACATTCTTTCCACCCCCTCTTCTGCAAAATTTCCTTGAGGCATGTTGGGTTCACTTTTGGTCTGCTTCAGTGATGAGGTGGTGCAGGCCTGTGGGTCTCTGGATATCTGATTTGGTAGGAGTTGATTTTTCTCTGTGTTGATCTCCTTCACCCTTGTGCTGGTACCCTGATTCACGAAGCACACAGAAGCCTTGCTTGTTTCACCAATTGTTCTTAGTTTCAGCCGGGGCCCTTTTGAGGTATGATGGGGTGGCTCTCTCCTAAGGATCTACATCTATCTGAAAAAGAGAAGTAGATTCTCCAATGGAGAGTAAGTTAGTACCAGACAAATGAGATAACCCTTACTTTTTAATAGAGAATTTAATAGGTGTAGGCCCTCTTATAGCCCAGGATTGGTGGTAGCTTGATAATGGAGAGCAGGCTTACTGTTTGGATATGGTTCTGACTTGTTTCCCAGATCCAGCTATGGGTCCCATTCCACTGTGGGATCAGTTAGCCAAGTCAAGAGCAGTTGGTTTCCCACCATGGCTGTGGGCCACTATTGCACTTTTGTGAGCATCACAACAGGTGTTTGCTGCTAAGTAGGTGAGCTTTGATATTTTTTATATGGGCCATCTTAAAGGTGGATGTTAGAAAATTGGGTCTTTACACAATGATTAGGTTGTAAGTTTGGTGCCCTTAGATGTGAGATCAATGCTCATGCATCCCCTCCTCACTTCCTTCTTTGAGGATGAGGCACAAGGCACTGTTTAAGTCACAAAGTTGAAAACTACCAGATGCTGAATCTGACAATTTTTGATCAAGAATTTTCTGGGTTCTTTGTCACAAATAAATATCAGATATGATTGGCTGCTTGGTTTATAATGCTTTTACAGTAGCTCAAATGGTCTGAGACATGATGGTGGTTCATTATCAAGAGTAAGAATCTGTAACCTCTGATAAAATTGAAACTTGGTTTAGATCAAAGTTTGTTTTGTGTAACTATAGCTGAGAATACTTTCATTGTGTATAATAAATACTATATTCTAGAATTTAAACCATCTTACCAAGAAGAACACTGCTACGGTTAAATTCATGTCACTGCGACAAAATACCTGACAGAGCAGCTGATAGGAGGAAAGGGTTTATTTTAACTTACAACATCAAGTATAATTTTCATCATAGCAGTGGCATGTGGCAGAAACTGACATCACATCTTGCCACAACAGCTGTCAGAAAGCAGCAAAAGTGAGCTGACCTTGGGCAAGGGGGGGATCTGGGCAATAAAACTTGCCCTAAAGCCTTCTCCCAGAAATCTACCATCCAGCAAGGCTTTACCTCCAAAATTGCTACCAGCTGGATACAAAATATTCAAACCACATAAGGTTATAGAAGACATTTCATTTGAACCACCATAGACACAAATCATATTTAAGAAGTATTTTTACATTTATTCTGTAAAATCTCCACTTCAACATTTCTTCATTCTTCACACACCAATAAAGATTCTATCATGCATGAAGGATAATGTGATACAGTAACATATGTTTCAGCAGATATAATTTGATTTTAGACAGAAGAGGCTGACAGGAGTTGGGGAGAAGCTATGAAGTCCTAGACATATTTCAAAGCATATAAAGCCCTATAACTATGAAAGAAACACATTAAACAACAATAGCACAACTACTAGCAAGTACAAAGATAAAAGGTACTTGCACAATCTATTTCGGTATCCTCAATCTCTTGAATCTAATTCTCTGACCATATCTCATTTTTCCTATGCATGACTTCAGGCACATTTGTCAAAATGCACATATCCCTGTCATGCTTATTTATGATTACATATTATTTTCTAACATCAAAGTCAGTGTGACCTGCAAAATTCATTGCCCACATTTTTTTTTTTTTTTTTTTTTTGCAAGGGCAAGGAGCTTTATTTCGGGCTTAAGCTCAGTCTCTTGAGCTCACCAATGCAGTGGATCCATACAAGAGCCCTGAGTAGTGGGAGGGTAGGGTCTTTATAGGTATTTGAACATAGAAGAAGGGGATGGGTACATGATTGGTTGATTTAAAGTACCTGCACTTGTACTCTTCTGGTTGGCTTAGGATTTTGGTGGGAAAAGTTGGTGGGCTGGGTCTAGGGGAATTGAGCTTATCTATGACTACAGGAATGTATGGTATAATCAGTTTCCAGTAACTGTTAAACCCACCCTTACCAGAAGATAAAAAACTTAGATCTTGCTGGGAAACAGAAACTTAAGCCTACTGAGGACTCTGAAGCCTGTCATGGTGTCCATCTGGTTCCTGAGTCCTTCATTCCCCCCTCTCTTTATGCCATGAGGAGTCAATCTTGGCTCCTAATTGTCATTGACCACTTTTAATAAATTCATTTCTATGGCCTAAATCTCAGAGAATGAGGCAGATAATATTATAACAACTTTTATCAGACTCATATTCAACCTGTAGATTAATTCATGGGTAATAGATTTGGAGAAAATGGAAATGTGGAATGCCTAGAATTTCTTTAGGAAGGTCATTCCCTGGTATCATCTCTGTAACAAAATATAGTATAATAAATTATTATTATTATTGTAACTTGGTACAATTAATATGATGGAGATAAAATTTTAACATGGTCCATCTTAGAGTGATTGTAGGTTCAAGTGTGATCAGCATGTCCAATTAAATGCAGATGTCCCAGACATTGCATCATAGCTAAATAGCTTTCTGTTTTAAAGTCAAAATTTTAACATGGTTTTGAAATATCTTACATGAAAGGAAACAAAATTAGTAATACTGTCTATAGGAAAGTATTTTGTCTGAAAAGTAGAAAGTATTGCAAACACAGCATAATTCAATCATTAGCAAATTAATGTTATGTTTCTTAGTCTCCTTCCATTTTTTTACTGCTTGTTTTTACTGAAATATTTCCAGATTGAAAATAGAAATGCATTTTCTAAATTTTATCCTTGCATGCAATCTTAGCAACACTGAAATGTGACTAAACATTAATTTTCTTGATAGATCTATTCAGAGCAGAAACCTTGTTTAACAAGTTTAGTCTTAATTAATAATCTTAAACAGTAACACATTTTTACTTGAAGATTTTTCTTCCCTTCTATTAACATACATAATATTAGCAGTGCACTTGATATTCTTGATATTGTCACTTGGCATTTGCTGGTCTACCAGTCAATCCATTCTTAACATGCCTGTGAGCAATTTTTTTCTGTCCTAAAAACACAAATAACAGTTTAAAATGCTGATGCTGACATTGAGGCCTTGGAAGTTCTCACAGCTCAGAAAGGTACAACAAACACACTTCACTTATAGTCCTGTTGTCACCTTAAACTTTAGAGCATACACCATCAAACACTATTATGCCCTCTTCAACCAATTATTTGTTCAACTATTTGTACCTCCCAGTAAGTAAAAGTGGAGCAATGATTATAGACTACAAAAGTATGGCTGATCAACAAGTAAAATTTATTTTTAAAAATAAATCCTCTGTTAAGAAACAGCTGATGATAATGTTAACTACCAATGAATACAAAGTCCCACAATTTCATGAAAATTTTACTTGATTTTCAAGAACTCACATGTATGAATTTCAATATTGCATATGAATATAGTATATTGAATCCATATTTATAAAATATGTAGGAAAATATCTAGCACTTTGAAAGGATTATGTGAGTTGCTAATTCAATATCCAGCAAAACTATCAGCTGTAATTGAGGGAGACAGCAAAGTCTTTCCATGATAAAAGCAGGATAAAGGAATTTATGACCACCAAACAAGCTCTGCAAAAGAAAATAGAAGGAGTACTTCAGGGAAAAGAGAAGGATAAACACATTTAAGGAGTTACAGGAAAAAAAAAAAATAAAGTTAAGATAGTTGTTAATATCTTGAATTCCCAAAGAACTCAAGAAAATAAATACTATGAAAATGAAAAACCCAATCAAAACTTATATACAGTTGGGAAAATATGGGTAAAACTTATAATATCAGAATGATAAACAAGAGTGGTAATAAAAAGATAAGAAGGGGTGAAGGAAGGGCATAGCGCACATGCAACATGTAAACAGAAAGGGGGTGATATGAAAGGAAATGGAAAATGGGGAAAAGGGGTATTAAGGAGAGGAGGGATAAAAATCAACTAAATCAGGTGGTTGCTTAGTGGTTAAGGCTCTTGCCTGTAAAGCTTAAGAACTCATATTTGAATCTCCAGGTCCCATGTAATCCAGACACACAGTGATGCAAGCACTCAATATCTCACATGTGCACAAGGGGAAAGCATGTTTCTGGAGTTCGTTTGCAGTGGGTGAAGCCCTTGATTCCCCCATTTTCTCTCTCTCTCTCTCTCTCTCTCTCTCTCTCTCTTTCTTGGCCTCTCTTTCTCTCTCTAATAAATAAAAAAAATCAACTAAAACAAATTATTTTTGAAAATGCCACAATGCAATATAGATTTATGCATAATAATTCAAAGTTAAAATTAAACTGAAAATTGGGCAATAAAACTGAACAAAGTTTTTTAAGCAGGGATGGGGTAGTGGGATGGGGGAAAGAAGGAAATGGAGACAGGAAGAATCACAACTAAAGATATGTGAATAAACCATATGGAAATCTACTATCTAGTAAGCCAATTAAAACATATTATTTTTCAAAAACACATTTGAATGAAGGTCCCCTACATGGGTGGATAGAGCTGCCCCCAGAAACCATAGGTTATTAATCATAAACTTTCCAAAGAAGATCAAGGAGGATACAACCATCCCTAAAACAATACAGGCTATTGTCACTGTTTTTGGTTGCCTACCAGAATTAGATGGTAGGTTGCTCTTCATGAAGAGACCAGGCACTTTGGTGACAGGATATAGAGAAACTCAGCCGGAAGTGAGCTGGAAGCTTCCTCCATGCCGGCTAGATTTCTTTGTATCAGATGGTGTTATAAAAGCTGTTGGGAGAGAAGAACTATCAACAGTTTTACCTAGCTGTGCACTCTTGTATCCAACAACCAAACTGCAAGGGAAGAAAAGCCCCCTGGTGCAATAGTAGTATAAATGTTAGCCAACCAGTTTCTGATTAAATTTAAGGCCTGCTTTGTATGAGAGATCTCATGTCTGGGACTATACATATCACCAAAAATCTAGGAATATAGGCCCTGGTTGAGGTGGGAAAATCTATATCTATGGTTATTCCATGTCAAATTACCCTCTAAATATCTATATTTGTCTCCATAGATTAGTACAGCTTAGAAACTTGATCACAGATTTTTCTTACTGTAACACCAACAGTTAGTGCAGAGAAGCTTAGCTGGTAAAATTGTTGAGAGTAAGTGACTACTGTGTTTCCAACTCAAACATCTCTAACAGGACATCTAAAACACTCCCTACAAGGCTTAAGAAATCTTGGCGGAGGGGTTGGAAAGACTGTAACAGTAGAAAGATGGGGAGGAATGTTGTGAATTGCTGTCTTCTTGACATGACATGGCTTGTCAGTGCCCTCATTAATTCCTATCAGCTATGGTTTCCTGCACATGATCAAGAATGTCAGTTCTTCACTGCAGGTAAGGAAAGGGTACAGGAGACTCCATACCTCTTATAGTAACTAATGGCAGGTAATGGATTCTGGAAGAGGGGAGTCAAGCTCTTCTATGGTGTTGCCCATTTGATAGTAACCTTATACCAAAATTATAATGCAACCTTAATATAACTCAGTAGGTTACTAAAGTCATGAAAGTAAGATGGGGACTAATGGAAAAGAAGGGTTGTATTTGTTATTGGAGGAGGTGGAGGATATGAGGGTAATTGGGGACAGTAAGATAAAAATACATATGTGTGTGTGTGTGTATTTTACACACACACACACACACACACACACATATGTCAAAATAGGAAAAAATAATTTTTTTTACAGATGATTATGTGAATGTGTATTTAGTGTGTATTTAGTAAATAAATATATAACTGAAAATATTAAAGACTGAAAAAGGGAGTAGTTAGCAAATATAAATTTAGAAAACAGTTCTCTTGGGGCTACCTTTTTGTTTCTTTATATTTACTGTGATAAGAAAGATGACACAGCCTTTAAAAACAGACAAGGAGAGATCTTTTGGGGACTTCTAGTCAAGATGGAATCTGCCTAACCCCGCCTCACATCCCTGGGAAGAAAAGGCAAGACCTTTAGGGTTCATTGGGTTTTTTAGGGGTTTGAAGATTCTAGTAGATCTCCAGTGAGAGGGTACAGAGGTGCAAAGTAGGGCATCCACTGATTCCCATGCTCTTGGGTAGCCCACCAGTCCCCCAATCCCCTCAAGCAGATGTCCTAGCCACAGTCCCAGATACAGGTTTCTCTTGCACTAACCTCATGCAAAGTGGACCCAGACCAGCAGACCAGTGTAGCTCCATGTGTGAAAGCTGTCCCACTCCCAGCCGCCCCCCTCCCCGCCCCCTGTTTCCGGACCCAGGCCAGCAGGTCAGCATTACCCCAGGGGACCTCCACACACAAACACTATCCCACTCATTGATGCCCCCACTCCTATATGTGGTCCCAGGCCAGCAGGTCAGCATTACCCCAGGGGACCTCCACACACAAACACTATCCCACTCACTGATGCCCTCACTCCTATATGTGGTCCAAGGCCAGCAGGCTAGCATTCCACCAGGGGACCTCCATGCTCAAACTCCTTCCTACTCACTGAGCCCACCCACCACAATGCATGGACCCAGGCCAGCAGGATAGCTTTCCCACCAGGGACCTCTGAGTGATAGCCCCATATCCCCACCCCACCTAGTGACAGGACCTGGAAGACCATCCACCTCCTGGTACATGGACCCAAGGGCCCACTGTCAAATGCCCAAACCCCTCAGCATCTTGGAACCATCACACATTCCCATGCTCCTCCCCTTCACAGTTCAGGGGCAACACCAGACTGCTTTGTCCCATCCCCCCCAACCCTGTCCCTTCAGACCAGTGAACCACACAGTCCCATACCCCAAACCACAAAACAAAAGCCCCTTCATCAGGTCCCAAAGCCCCCATCAGAGCCTCATAGGCCCCATACCTCTGAGCAGGCAAACTCTATTGCCATCAGAAGCCTAGTGGATGCATACATAAAAGGGAATACTCACTGATGACTCTTCAAGGGTAGAATACAGCTTCCTCCTAAATTAAATAAGATTTCTACACTGTGAAGGGCAGACCACAATACAAAAGGAATAACATGAAAAATGAAATGTAAGTAAAGTCAACAAGATTGCCCAGTCCCACAATGAATGTCTCTAATCAAAACATAGAAGAGACAATGGGATCAGAATCCCAAAATGAAGATATGAGCTATGAAACCCTGACAAAGCAGATAGAAGAACTTTCAGAAAATAAACAAAGATCCAGTAATTGTATGAATGCTGTTCTTGGTAGACTAGACCTAATAGAAAAGAAACAGGAAGGGTTCCAAAGACAGTTAAGTGATCCGAAGGAGAGAGAGAGACAGAGAGAGAGAGAGAGAGAGATAGAGAGAGAGAAGAGGACATAAATAACCAGCTGACTAAGCCCAAGGAAGACATAAATAAATGCAAGGAAGAATTTCAAGAAGCATTAAAAAAATCAGAAAATGATGTGAAAAGGGAACTTGACAGAGGGATGGAAAATATACTAAAAAGGCAGTAGAAAATACAAACTAAATTGATCAAGTCCAATACTCTATGGAAGCTCTTAAGAATAGAGTCAGCCATGTGGAGGATAAAAACTCAGAACTGGAAGACCAAACAGAAGAAACAGTTTGTGACTCCAAAAGTTTCAATAAATTCAAAAATTTGAGTGTACAGAATATGAGGGAACTGAGGGATACCCTTAAGTGTCCCAACATTTGGATCATGGGAATACAACAAGAGCAAGACATTCAAACCAAAGGCATGGAGAACTTATTCAACAATATTATCAAAGAAAAATTCCCACTCTCAAAAATAAGTCACATCAGGTTACAAGAAGCTAACAGAACTCCAAACCAAACTGGACCAAAGGAAAAATTCTCTAAGACATATTATCATCAAGAATCTAAACATCTACAACAAAGAGAAAAAACCTTAAAGTAGCTAGGAAGTAACAGCACATTACATATAAAGGTAACCCCATCAGAATTACTTCAGACTTTTCAATGGAAACCCTGAAAGCCAGAAGGGCCTGCAATGGAACACTGCAAAGCCTAAGAACCTGTGGCTTCCAACCCCAACTACTCTACCCAGCAAAATTATCCCTCATAATAGATGGTGAAAGAAAAACTTTCCATGATAAAACACAGCTTTACAACTATAGGAACACAAAGCCAAACCTTCATAGAGTAACCAACTTCAAGTGCCTACAAGAAGCAAATCAGAAAAAACAAACTCAGAGAAGGCACCAAAAACTACAAATTCTAAGAGAACACCAAACCACATAAACCTCCGCAATATGGCTGGGATTAAATCAAACCTCACAGTTATTACCAAAAATATTAATGGACTTAATTCATCCATAAAGAGACATAAACTAACAGAGTGGATCAGAAAA
Organism: Dipus sagitta; assembly: GCA_036346955.1. Taxonomy (NCBI): domain Eukaryota; kingdom Metazoa; phylum Chordata; class Mammalia; order Rodentia; family Dipodidae; genus Dipus; species Dipus sagitta. Next base: position 101,715,850 of record CM070774.1, on the reverse strand, counting down.
TTAGACCTTCAACCTGCTGTCTTCAAGAAACCCATCTCACCACTAAAGACAGACACCACCTCAGGGGGAAAGGGTGGAAAATGATATTCCAAGAAAATGGAAATAAGAAACAAGCAGGCATAGCTATACTAATATTGGATAAAATAGACTTCAAACCAAAGTAATCAAAAAAGACAAAGAAGGCAACTTCTTACTTATCAAGGGGACAATCAAAAGAGGATATCACAATCATAAATATTTATGGAACAAACACAGGGCACCACAATTCATAAAACAAAGCTTGCTTGACAATAAAACAGAAGTAACCACCAGCACCATCATAGTTGGCAACTTCAATATTCTACTATCATCAACAGATAGATCATCCAAACAGAAAATTAACAGGGAAGTAAGAGAGCTCAACAAAACCATAGATCAATTAGATGTTACACACATCTACAGAACTTTCTACCCAGATTCACATTCTTCTCAGCAGCCCATGAAACCTTCTCTAAAATAAATCATGTACTGGTTCATAAAGGTTGCCTCCATATATTTAGGGAGATTGACATAATTTCTTGCATGATCTAAAGCTATATTACAAAGCCATAGTAATAAAAACAACATGGTACTGGCATAAAAACAGGATGATATGGAGCAGGAGGCAAGGGTAAGGGTGGGTGTGGAGAACACAAAACTAGAACCAAATGGCAATAGTATCATAAAATTCTACATCCTAGAAGACAGACTAAATGGCTGAACCTCCATCAGGTCCTTAGAGAGAACACCAGAATCACAGGGCCCTGGAGAATGTATGAAGAAAACTAACCTTAGTCTTCTCCTATATATCTCTCTCTCCCCCTCTTCTATCTCTCCTCTCTATCTCTTTTATAGTACCTATCTTTTTCTTCCTTCTTTTCCTTGGCATTAGCCTATAATTCCCAGTAATGGCATGTGGTTAACATTTACAATGATAATGGTTACACCATTTATCTAGTGCTGACTTAACTCTTCATTGGACAGTCTGCTTCTCTTTTTCAGATGGATACAGATCCTACGGAGAGAATCAGCCCATTGCACCTCACCAGGGCTCCAACTAAAACCAAGAATAATTGGGGAAATAAGAGTTCTGCTTTTCTGGTAAACATGGTACCAGCACAAGGGTGAAGGAGAGAGACACAGTGAACACTCAACTCCTATGAAACCAGATATGCAGAGACATAGATGCTCTCAGGACCTCATCACTGAAGTAGACCTAAAAAGAACCCATCATGGCTTAGTGAAATTTGTGGAAGTGGGTGTGGGAAGATTGTTAGAGCCACATGTTGGGACATCATGCACAGAGCCATTGCCTCTTACCTATAACTGATGGCTAACCCCACAATGCATGACCCATGTTTCCCAATGAGGAAGGTCCTTGTGGAACAGGGAGAGAGGGAGGAGGCTAAAGATGGTACCAATATGACTGTATACACACTGTGTGCACAATTAATAATAATAAAAAGAAAGAATTTTTTAAAAAGTCAAGGTGAGGCATGGAAAGTCTAGTTTAACAGAAATACAAAATAGAATGGGGCTTGTCTCTGGGAAAATGTAAGAAACACGGTAAACTTATCATGTCCTGAAATGGGTGCATACATCATTAGTCATAGAATAAAGAAGGATTGTTTAGCCATAAAGTTTTTTCTTTGCATTACATATTAAGAGTGATTAATCACTAACTCATAGCAAATACACATAGCAAGTAAGATAGTTCAAAAATTCATAAATTTTTTGTTTAAAGACCTATAATCTTTATTTATAAAGAAGGTATTCATAGCTTGCAGTTAATCTTGTTGGCTTTATCACAAAAGGTAGTTGGAGTTAATGTTAAATACACTATTACAGGCTTTATAAAGAAATAATATGGGGCTGGAGAGACGATGGCTTAGCGGTTAAGGCACTTTCCAGCAAAGCTAAAGGACCCAGGTTTGAGTCCCCAGAACGCACCCAAAGCCAGATTCACAAGGTGGTTCATGAGCCTGGAGTTTGCAGTGGCTAGAGGCCCTAGAGTGCCTGCTGTCTCTATCTCTCTCTGTCTCTGTCTCTTTTTCTTTCAAATGAATAAATAAATTTTAAAAGGAAATAATATGAAGAGGGCCTTATGAAGAAATAATAATGACAATGCTAGTGCCAATACAAGCAGAGTCCTGGTATTATATCAATATTTAAATATGTATATATAAGTGCCTATAATTGTCTATTGCATTTGTAATAAAAACAGTGTCAGGCTGGAGAGATGGCTTAGCTGTTAAGCACTTGCCTGTGAAGCCTAAGGACCCCGGCTCGAGTTCCCCAGGACCCACGTTAGCCAGATGCACAAGGGGGCACACTCGTCTGTAGTTCGTTTGCAGTGGCTGGAAGCCCTGGCATGCCCATTCTCAATCTCTCTCTCTCTGTATCTCTCTGTCTCTCTCTCTCTGTCACTCTCAAATAAATACATTAAAATGAACAAAAAAATTAAAAAAAAAAAAACAGTGTCTTCCGATACCCTGCAAAGTCTTACAGGATTTAGTTTCTTACGGCTTTGACTGGATCCTAATGGCCTCCCACAAGCTCTAGACAGTCCAGGATTCTCTGTCCCTTGAGCACAGAGCATTTTCCCTGTAAATCTTGACAGTACTCACGTTTTCTTCAAGGAATCTTATGATTTATCATGGCACTCTATTTAATGTTTGATTTTAATTTATTTGAGAGAGAAAAAATAGAAACAGGCGGAGAGAGTGACAGAGAAAGGAGAGAGAGAGAGAATGAACATGCCAGAGCCTTCAGTCAATGTAAACAAACTCCAGACACATGTGCCCCCTTGTGCATTTGGCTTATGTGGATCCTAGGGAATCAAACCTGGGTCCTTTTGCTTTGCAGGCAAATGCCTTAACTTTTAACCTTTAAGCCATCTTTCCAGCCACTATTTTTTTAATACAACATCTATTACCGTCTGGATACATTTTATTAGCTCATTTTTATTAGATTGTACCTCAGAATTGAATGTTCATAAGAATTAAAATGAACCTAACTAGTATTTCTGGAACCTAAATTTATGCCTGGTTCCTAGTTAATATTAATGCCCACTTGCTGTGTATTAATTTAATTAAAGGGAATAATTAGACATATTCTTTTGGATTAAGGAACGTGGAAATTATGTCTGTCCCCTTATTAAGTATTTTCTCTTGACCACACACAGATGCTAAAACTATACAAACATAAAGGTTAGAATAACACTAGTTAGATGATGTCTATGATCATTTTTTTCCCATAAGAACAAACACTGGATAGTTGTGCAAACAGAATTTCCTGTTATTTATTTCCCTTATGTTGTCTATTTGTTACATTTGTATCTAGATGGGAGTTCATATAAAACAAAAGAAAAAAACATAAAATAGTATTTGGGATCCTACATTTCCTGCTGATATCCATCTTTAACTTTGATATTGGTATTTTAAAGTCAGAGAAGTGCCTTTGCTTTCATGCCATAGCTACTAGGGGACTTCAAACTTAGAAATATTTTGAAATGATATAAAATATAATTTTTCTCCTTATGAGGTGATCTTCTCGATAGGATACACATTTTTTATACCTGTTGTTCTTTGTTTTATGAGGATAATGAGACTGGAGAGGGCCCACCCCAGGACACAAACACAGATATTTACAAATGTGGTTCTACTCTTGGGATCAGCCTGATTCTCAATGGCTCATCTTTATTTATCTCAGAAACTCTGTAAATATCCTTTACAGTCATCCCTCATGTTCAGAATTCAGCACAAATGTGTCCTCCAGGGCTCTTGAGACTACTCAGAGACAAAATATCTTCCTTGCCTGTGTGGATAGAACGAGATACAATACATTTAAAACAAAATAAATGGCTCCTTTAGCATCATAGGAAACATGTAGTGCTTTAGGTCACATAAATTATTATAAAATAATCTCTTTCTTCTCCAAATGATACATTTTAAATTCATTCTTAGATTATGTCCTCTTGTGTGATTATGTGTGAAGAATTACTATACTTGTTGCTCACTTTAAAACCATTTTTCCAGGTCATTAATTGTGTGATCTCCAACTCTAGAGTACTATTTAAATGTATGAGAGATTTGCCTAACATATATAGTTTGTGTACATTTATTTAACACATTAATTTTACCGATATTTTGGAGTCAATGTTCTGTGGGACAATACTCCTAGGATTCCAAGACTATCCTTTGTCCAACAGAGCAAATAATGGTCAAAAATCTTCCAGAGCCTCAGACATACCCTTGCCTTGATTTCTCCTTTTAACATATGTCTTATTTTGATTGTGTATGCTTTATAGAGTGGGTGATAACTTTATTTTACCACTTGCAAGTTGGTTTCTCTCTTTATCTCATTTTTCATCATAAATATCTCTTTCTATGTCTTTATCATCTCTTCTCTACCTTTTCCTTTTCTCTCATTTCTTTAAATATATACTCAAGTCCTGAAAATAGCAGCCTAGTAAATATTGCTGATATTTTACCTGTAAACCTCATTACCCACATTTCATTTCAAAATAATATTTTATTATTTAAGTTGATCTTAACCAATGGTCTTGAATAATTATGTGTAGCTGATTTTACCAGCCCTGTATAAAAAACAAAATTCTTACCATATTTCTTACCTGTCTTGTTCTTACTGCCTTACTTCAAAGCTTACCAAACTATATCATCTCACTTTATAACAATTTTTGGTCATTGTTGGCACATGTTTGTTGTTTATGCACCTGTCTGTGCACATGCATATGTGAAGTGTGTGTGGAGGCCAGAGATAACATTGAGTGTACTCCATTATCACTCATCCATACTGTGTCCTTGAAATGAAGTCATTCACTGATGCTGGAACTGCCATTTTTTGGTCTGACTGACTGATCAGCCAGCATCTGCAATTCTCTTGTCTCCCTCACCTGCCTGTGTGGAACAGGACTGAGGCTACAGGCATGTATGTTCGTGCCAAGATTTTTTTTTTTTTTTAATAAGAATCAAACTCAGGCTTCTCGCTTACACAGCAAGCACTCTTACCCATGGAGCCATTTCCCAGCCCCTGTAACAGTCATTCATTGCTCTAATAGCACTTCACAAGCCACCTCCAAGTCAGTGGATGGAAACAATAAACTTATATGGCTTTCATACCTGAAGCTCATTCTCTCAGTTGGGCTTAGTGGGCAGTGTCTCTGGTACGAACTTACTTTATGTACATGTTCATTGGTCATTTGGGTGCTGGTCAATCATTGTTGAACTCAGTTGGAAAAACTAGTGCCACTAAGTTTTAACATTTTTCCTGCTCTAACAGGCTACCCTTGGCATCTTCTTACACTGGCTTAGATTTGAAACAGAAAAATCTAATGGCTTCCTCATGCATCTATATACGGTTAAATATCCTTAACATTCTACTATCCAAAGCAAATTACAAGCTTAAGATTAGAATAGTCATGAGCTGGGAATGATGAATTATAAAACAAAATACTTACATATGGGAAGGGAGATTATTTGCAATATAGCATGGCTGCTATTCTAGAAAGAAGCTCAATTAATTAATAATCTTTCCTATATTGGAATTATGACCTTTTAGAAAATGAACGCAATGCTAAGGCAGACAGAAAATACCTTAGGCTGTTATGCACTCTCCCTACCTAATGTGAGTGGGGATACAGAAATTCAAAGGTCTTCAGGTTAAAAGTTGGCAACAGGAAATACATTAAGCTTCTCAAAAGCAACAAAACAAATAGTTTGAATGGAATGATAAGGTTGTGTCTGGTGACAGAGAGCAAGAAGCTAAATATCCAGTTTTAAGTGTGGTTAGTTAAAATGTTACAATTTTAATATGGTAGAATTTAAGTGAAGGTACCTGGGATACAAAAACAAACTAATGAGGAGCTGGAGAAGTGGCTTAGCAGTTAAGTGCTTGCCTGTGTAGCCTAAGGATCCCCGTTTGAGGGTCGATTCCCCAGGACCCACGTTAGCCAGATGCACAAGGGGGAGCACGCGTCTGGAGTTCGTTTGCAGTGGCTGGAGGCCCTGGCGTGCCCATTTCTCCCTCCCTCTCTTTCTATCGGCCTCTTTCTCTCTGTGTCTGTTGCTCTCAAATAAATAAATAAAAATAAATGAAAAAAATTAAAAAAAAACTAATGAATACAGAAAAGGCAAATTAAATTGGAAGTAATCAACAGGACTGAAACCCATGCTGCAAATTTCACTGTCTGTTATGTCTGGGTTCCCAATAGACATCATATATTACTCCACATTTGTCTTGAAACAAAATTTCTGCCTTGAACCATTGCCTAATTTATAAGAACTTCCATATGTCACTTCTTTTTCTAGAAATATTTTTTCATTTTAAACCAGTGGGGTGGGTCATTGTCTTTGATTGCTAGGAGCCACACCTGCATGCATTTAAAATGTTGCAGTTAAGTTATAGGTATTGTGGTGCTTTGATTCAGGTGTCCCCTATAACCTTAGGCATTCTGGATGCTAGGTTCCCAGCTGATGGAGATTTGGGACTTAATACCTCCTGGAGCAGTGTATTGTTGGGGCTGAGCTTATAGATATTATATCCAGCTTCCCATTGCCAGTGTTTGGCACACTCTTCTGTTGCTATTGTCCACCTTATGATGGCCTCTGCTCATGCCATCATTCCCCCTGCCATCATGGGACTTCTCCTCGAGTCGATAAGCCAAAATAAATCTCCACCCCCCCCAACAAAGATACTCTTGGTTGTGTGATTTTTGCCATCAATGCAAACCTAACTGCAACTCTAAAGTTGGTACTGAGAGTGTCATTGCTGCTAGACACCTGACTGTGTGGCTTTGGCCTTTTGGAACCGATTTTCAAGAGGAATGTGGAAGGACTTGAAACATTGGCCTAAGAGATGGCTTGCAGTTCTCTAAGTGCAGCTTGATGGACTATTCTGGTCAGAGTTGAAATCCCTGAATACAGTAAGAACTATGGACTGTAAAGTGTAGCTTGTGAGGGTGATAAAGAGCTTTGTTTGGACTGGGCTAGAAGCAGTTTGTGTGAGAGGTTTCCTGTTATGCCCCTGTCCTGAGAAGTTGTGCAGGGTTGCATTGCATAGAAATGGACTGGCATGTGCAGAGGGATATGGCACAGAAATGGAATCTTAGTGCTGAAAATTCTGCCCATTCAACTGCAATTATATGAGAGATTACAACCATTGAGATTGGGCCAGCTGACCTGCATTGGGGCAAGAGGAAGAATGTAAACACTTTTGAAATGGCCTGAATGCTCAAGGAATGTCCTGTTCTTCAAAGTCTGCTTTATTCCCCCCTGAATTAACAAATTGGCACCCTACCTGGTATTGGGGAGTATAAGAAATACAGGAAAGAGAGTCACTGAATTTGCAACATGGTCTTGTGTTTAGGAAATGGCCATGAGCAGTGTGAAGCAGGTTTGCTGGTTGCCTGCATGGAGACCTGATGGAGCTGTGAGGATGGATCTTAGGTTGTAGTGGAGACCCAGCGGAGATTCCCAAACCATAATATGGATGCTAAGGAAACCTTCCCTCCCAAGATGAAGTTTTCCAGGACTGTGAGTAGCCTAGATGCAGGGTCAGAATTGGATCTCTAGAGACTTGGTTAGAATTATCTGACTTGGAGATTTGTCACTGGCTAGAGTTGTTGGACTTGGAGTTTGGTGTTTGCCCTGTTTCAATCTTGTATTGGTTGAATATTTCTTTGCTATTCTCAATGCCATCTTTTGCAGTATGAGTATTTATTCTGTGCCATTCTGGGATTTGGGGGATATTTTTGGTTTTAGGCTCAGTTAAAAGATCTTGGACAATGGGAATGTTTGAACATCATTGGAATTGATAAAAACTATGGGGGCCTTTAAAGTTGGACTCAATGCATTGTATTTTGCATCATGTATGGTTATCAGTTTATGGGGACCAGGGATGGAATGTAATGGTTTATTCAGGTGTCCCCATATACTTAGGTTTTATGAATGCTAGGTTCTCAGCTGATGAAGATTTAGGAACTAATACCTCCTGGGACACTCTATTGTTGGAGGAGGCTTATAGGTAATTATAGCCAGTTTCCCCTTGCCAGTGTTTAGCATACACTCCTGCCATTGTTGTCTACCTGATGTTGGCCAGGAGGTGATGTCCACCCTCTGCTCATGCTGTCCTATTTTCCTGCCATCATGGAGCTTCCCCTTGAGTCCATAAGCCAAAATAAACCATTGTTCCCACAAGCTGCTCTTGGTTGGAGGATTTCTGCCAGCAATGTAAACCTGACTGTTACAGGTATCAATCAACAGGGCAATCATTAGGTTGCCCACTTAAACTTTCAAGATTAACCTTTAATTTTCTTAATGGCTTTGGACAATGTGTATTACCATCTTGGCTGATTCTCACTGAAGAAAGCTGGATTTTATTTTCAACATGTAGCTGCTTGCTGTTTTGTTTCACTGCTTTGTTTTGGCAATGAGACTGACATCAATTAATTAATTAATTTTTATATAAAATTTGAAGATTGAACTAAACCATTTTAAGATGCCTTAAGCTATATGTTTTTTTCAATTCTATAATATATTTATTATTAAATATTATTCCAGCTGAGTTTTTCTAATTTGTTTTATTTGCTGTTTTATTTTTTTGAATCTGCTTCATTGTATTATCCTCACAGTGCTATATTGAAAAACAGTTAATCCAGAACCAGAGAAGTAGGACAGTTTACTAAATTAAACTCATTTATCTCTGAGCAGCTATAGTAACCATGTGAATGGTGATGATGTTAATTACAAATCAGAAGTAAGACTTCAGTGCATGTTGGTAATAGCAACTTAAATGTTAGCTAATATGAGATCTTCAAATTAGTGTTTAGAGGGCATTATTTCAAATACACTAAACATGTATAATTTTCCATTCATTAATGTAACATGTTATGAATGAAATTCATTTCCCTGTAGTGTAATCTAGATTGCTAGTGCAGAGTGCTCTTTAATTCTTTGGACCTTAAAGGAAGCAGTATGATACAGTAACATGCCCAGTGCTCCTGCACAGCTTGAGAGACTGGCATGAAAGATACTCTAATCATATAAAATAAACTTTCTATTTAGTACTGATAGCTCACATTCAAATCTATTTAGCAGTACATGCAATCATAAAGATAACATATGAGCAAAATGAGAAATAATACTGTGATTTCAAGCTTCACTGACTAGAGTATAGAATTCTGAGCTAAACAAACTGTTAACTAGTGCCAGATAAATGAACTGTTTTTACTCATTTTTTATAAGCAACTAATATTTTAACTCATGGAATTTGATTTAGCTATCATTGAGTTAGGAACACAATGACTAGTAGATTTTTTGCCTTAGTTCCTCCCTATTGAGTGGCAAGGGTATTTTTAATCCCCAGGTCCTACATGGTCCTTAGGTATAAAAACCCATGGTGCAATAAAATAAGATATGCCACAATTTTAAAAGAAGCAAATCCAACAATGACAATTTTAAATGTTTATGTTGTTATAAATGCTATTTTAAGGGTCTGATTTACTAAGATCAAACTATATCACATTTGTCATGATGACTGTATTAAAGACAGCTCAAAGACCAAAACCTACTCAGCAATTGATGTTCAAATGCCAAGATACAATTTGATTATATTTGTTCTTATAAAGACATTATAGTTCACAAACATTGTAATGGAATTTAAATGTTAATAAACAGGGGTGAGTATTGAATAAAAGATTTATGGGGAATTGTAATGAGAAGAATAGTTATAATGATCTTGCAGAAACACAAACAAAATAATTCAATTATGACTGTGCTTAACTAGCAGATAATTCTATAAATAATAGACTCTGCTTTTGGAGTTTTCTGCGAATGAATTCTGCATGATATCTACCATGGGCTCAGGATTCATGTTGTCAAGATAATCTCCTGCACCAGATTATTAGTTAGGCAATGGTAAATCCAGAAGCAGTTGTTCCTGGAGCAGGTCAGAGGGGGATGAGAGATGCAGATTCTGCTCCCTAGGACAGAAGGCCTCTATAGCACCTTGCTGTAGAATCTAGGCCCCAACCAAGTTCTAATACACCACCTACAGAAATGCATATTGCTAATCCCAGCAGCATGAATAATGATTTTTATATCATAGCAAGCCAATTTCATACTTCCTCTAACATTTTGTTATCAAGGCCCATTCATTTAGGGAATGAGAGAGGAGAATAGGGAAAGAGAGAAAGAAAGATTTGATTTAACAAAGACATTTTACAAATTTCAAATTAAGTTTATCAATTTATGCAGATATGTCCAGTATATAAACAGGTAAGTTTTCTTCTGTTTGCTGTATTAGCCTGTATATTGTTGCTGACACTTATTTGAACAAACAAAAGTGGATAGGTGAAAATGAGTTGAGAAATGATGTTTTTTTTTTTTTTTAATCCATAGTCTGTCCTTTGTGATGAAGTCTTCTCTTTGAAATGAAATACCTTGTGTAATTAATATGGCTGGACATGGTGGCACACTACTTTAATCCCAGCACTTGGGAGGTAGTGGTTAGGAGTATTGCTATGAGTTCAAGGCCAGCCTGGGACAATAGAGTGAGTTCCAGCTCAGCCTGGGCAACAGTGAGACCCTATCTTGAAAAACCAAAATAATAATAATAATGATAACAATAATCATATGCTAGAGTTTCCTTTTGTCCTTTACTAAAGTACTTGGTTCTTAGATTCATAGTCCTCATGAAACTGTTTCATGACTTACAATAATATAAGTGCATTTTTCCTAAACAATCTGTTTTTAAACTGCTGGAGTCAAAATGAACTTACTTGGGAGGTACTTAGATGTTTTAAATTGTGAGTAAGAAGAAAACATTCACGTACTTTGTGCATCTGACTACCCCTACCAGCTACATATTTTAATTTTTCAAGCCTGAATGAAAATAACCATTCATAGGATAAAACTTATAGAGTTCTTAAAATTTAATGGACTTAATTTATTCTTTTAAGCCAAGTATGGTCCTAGGTAAGTACCCAAAAGATTGCCAAAGCTGTCATCATAACCAAAAAGACCGGTTCTCCCCTGTATGGGGGGATAGAATAAACTCTGTCTTTGCAAAGGAATTAAATATATATATATATTTGAGACAGAGAGAGAGAGAGAGAGAGAATGGGCACACCAGGGCCTTCAGCCACTGCAAACGAATTCCAGATGTATGCGCCACCATGTACATCTGGCTTACATGGGACCCAGAGAATCAAACCTGGGTGCTTAGGCTTCGCAGGCATGTGCCTTAATCACCAAGCCATCTCTCCAGCCCTGCAAAGGAACTTTTAAACCTTTACTCAGCGTTCTCCTGAGAGTGTTTGGCTAATAATGGGGTGAAGCCTGACATTAATGTGCTCTTCTCCCAAATTTCAAAATACACTTTTTCTCAACCTCTCACCATTTCTCATTTACATAACCTCCTCTTCTCTAGTCCCTGCACACTTGCATTTTGTCACATGATTATCTACTCATATGACTCCAAGCTCCATTTCTAGCACCAGTGTTTTCCCAGACATTGTTGGAACTAGAATAAGATGATGCTGCTTCCTGAGGGATCATAACTGCATCTCTTGCTCACAGAAACAAATGAAGACTTTTCTGAGATGGCCAAGCTGCTCTGTAAGAAGAGGTGCTGAGATCCTGTGGAGAATTTGCTAAGGACTTGCATTGCACTTATTAGTGGAATCACAAACCCTGACAGTGGAAACAGAACTTACACATCATCTGGTCAGTTGCCTGCTGTGCACTCTACTGTAAGAACTCTGTGGGCATCATTGAATTTCTATTTAAGGCTAACTATTATATACAAAAGAATTCTATTGTTGAAAAATTTAATTATATAAAGGCCTTCTTATATTGAGCAAGAATCTCAGGAATTTGATTTCCCATTTCCATATGCACATGATTTAGAAACAAATGTCTTTATAATCCAGGATTTAAACTTTGTCCCAAATTGTATCTCATCAATTGATGTACTTGTGCAGCTGAACTGTAAGAGAAAATGATAAATTTTGTCATCAGCCACTACAAAGAGGAAAAGCATTATGATGGAAAAGTGGCTTTTTAAGGATATTGCTGCAAGCCAAATAACAAGGCTCTGTTGTTATTTTTAACAAAACCTGACAATGCAGTTGTTGTTTGTTTTTTAATGTAAAAGCATGACTACAATGCTAGATTTTAACAGCTTGCTAAAGGTGAGCCATCCTTTATAGTTGTTCTTTAATCACCTTCAAATATTATTTATTGAGTCCATGAAAGTATTTTCTTACAGAGTCTAGATTTTCCTTGGAGATCTCATTTGTGCACAACTCCTACCTCGCTGGCTTTGAGAAGTCTGATGTAATCTCATCTAAAAGCACAGCTGCAGGCAGCCATTTGTTCTGTAGAAGCCTGGAACACTGTGGGTCACAGATAGTGATTTTTAAGGGGAAAACGTTTTTCCTATGTAAGAAGGAAAACTGAAATATGTTGTGCATATAAAGTACCAATAGTTCAAATGTAAAGACCACCTAAATAAATCAACTGAAATCCAAAGGAAGTTAGTCACTCAAAGATGTAGAATTTCATTCTTTTTCTTTGCCTACTCATCTTTTTGAGTTGTGTCTTTGTTTTTTCTTTATTTCTATAGCAAGTTTAGTTTAAATTCCACTAGAAGGCTTAAATGTGACAAGTAAAGAATAAACACACTATAGCATAACTGTGAAAGGCTTTTGAGCTAAGCTGATCAGTGTTCACCTCTGAGAACCATCATTTTCCAACTATGTAATCTTGGCTGACTGTCATGGCTCTGTAACTCATAAATACATGAAAATAAAATTGTGTCATTCTTAAAGCTATTAGTGCTTGTTACCAGATATTTCCAATCTCTGCTTTCTAAAGACAGGGTAGGATTACATTTCCTTACTCTTTCATGTTTGCATAGGGACAAATGGTTAGTTCTAGAAGTTGTTTATGAGGGAAAGTGACTGTGTCAACATCAAGGAAGGGTATTTATATGTCTGAGGAGACTCCACAGAATACACATTCTGTGTGGAAGTAAATGCAAATAATGGGACCTCTGTGAATATTGATCCAAAAGTGTAGGTGCCCTGGCAGTATCTCTTCTTGATCTAAAATAGACTGTTCTCATGAGAAGAAATATATTTCTGGTCTGATAAGCCATTTAGGACTGAGGACCGGTTTCTTTCTGAAGAATAATTAGAACTAAAATAGCCATTAGCATTGTGTCCCATTTACAACAAGAGCCTATTAGAATACTGAATGAAAATCTTTGAAAAAAATAAATTTTATGCTTTATTTACAGAATAGAGACAATAAAAAACTTTGTGAAAACACTGTTGCCAAAGATCCATTAAACATACTGAATAATTAAATTGTGAACATCAAATAATATTAAGAAGGGCTCAATACAGTTCCATAAGTTTGTTAATGTCTTCACTTTCACACCACTCTGGATATTTAATAAAACATTCCAGCATACCTTTCTTTCTTTTTTTTTTTAAATCCCTAGATGAAAATTTTTATGTTTTAATTTTTTTTAATTTTTTTATTAATTAGTTTTGTATTCAGCAAATACAGTCAGTTTGGTACCATTATTAGGCTCATCAGTGACCTACTCCCTCTCCTTGGCCCCTCCTTGTTGAGGTATATGGGTCATGCATTGTGGAGTTACCCACAGTTAACGGTAAGATAAATGTCTCTGCATCTCATGACCCAACATGTGGCTCTGACATTCTTTCTGCCCTCCTCTTCCGCAAAATTTCCCTGAGCCATGTTGGGTTCATTTTTGGTCTGCTTCAGCGATGAGGTGTTGGGGGCCTCTGAGGCTCTGGCTCTCTGATTTGGTAGGAGTTGATTGTTCTCTGTGTTGATCGCCTTCACCCTTGTGCTGGTACCTGGTTCACCAGGAAAATAGCACCCTTGCTTGTTTTGCCATTTTTTTCTTAGTTTCAGCCAGGGCCCTTTTGAGGTATGATGGGGTGGCTCTCTTCTTAGGATCTACATCTAACTGAAAAAGAGAAGCAGATTCTCCAATGGAGAGTAAGTTAGCACCAGGACAAATGAGGTAACTTTACATTTTTTATAGAGAATTTAATAGGTGTAGGCCCTCTTGTAGTCCACGATTGATGGTACCTTGATATTGGAGAGTGGGATATGTTTGGATATGGTTCTAACTTGTTTCCCAGCTCCAGCTATGGGTTCCGTACCACTGAGTGGATCAGTTAGCCAAATCAAGAGCAGTTGGTTCCCCACCATGAATGTGTGCAACTAATGCACTTGTGTGGGCATCACAACAGGTTATTTGCTGCTAAGTAGCTTAGACCATGAGTTGCTTGCACAGATATTGGTCATTTTTCCCCAGTCGTCCATTTAGCACCTTCGTGGCACTAGACGCACTGACTGTCTGGGGACTGACTCTCTTCCAGCTTCCAGCCATGCCATTCCATTTTATGTGTCAACCACATAAGGTGTGTTCAGCAGTAGGGTCTTACCACTAACCTTTGGTGGTCATCAAGTACTCAGACAGAAATCTGTCTTTCTTTCAGGAAACCTTGTAGGTCTCTCTGATCAAAAGCTCATTGTGGATGATAGCCATATGCTGGTGCTGGGAGTTACAGGCCAGTGCCCACTAAGAAAAGGAGGAAAAGTATAACTAATATACAAGAGTTAGAGAGAAGAGAGAGAGAGAAAGAGAGAGAGAGAGAGAGAGAGAGAGAGAGAAGCTGTAAAAGATTAAGGTTTGTCTTCATCATACCCTCTCCAGTGTCTTCTGGGATCAGGTGTTCCCTCTAAGGGCCTGGTGAAGGTTCAGCCATTTGGTCTGCCTTTTAGGAAGTAGAATTTTATGGTACCTTTGCAATTTGGGTAGAGATTTGTGTTTCCCACCTCTCCGTTGCCCTCCCTTCCCGTCTCCACCCATCCTATTGTCTAGACTATGAGATGCTTGCTGGGTATGTAAGGTATCTTGGGTACATTCAGGTTAGGTGTTGTAGATGAGTGAGACTATGTGGCGATTTTTTTTTTTTTTCTGTGATTGGGTAAGTTCACTGAGAATGATTTGTTCCAGGTTCAACCATTTTTTCCTCACATTTCATTGTGTCACTTTTTCTTTCTGCTGTATAGAATTCTATTGTGTAGATATACCACATCTTACTTATCCATTCTTCTAGTGATGGACATCTGGGTTGATTCCAGCTCTTAGCTATCACAAATTGAGCTGCTACAAACATGGTTGAGGAAATCTCTCTGGCCTTTGGTTTGAAGGTTTTAGGGTAGATGCCCAGTAAGGGAATAACTGGGTCTGTTGGTATCTCTATAGCCAGCTTTTTCAGGAGTCTCCATATTGCTATCCAAAGTGGTTGTACCATCTCTCATTCCCCAAAACAGTGGATGAGTGTTCCTATTTTTCTGCATCCTCACCAGCATTTATTTTCATTTGATTTTTTGATGTGTGCTGTCCCTACTGGGGTAAGTTGGAATCTCATATTTGTTTTAATTTGCATTTCCCTGATGATTAGGGGTGATGAACATTTTCTTAAGTGTGTGCTTGCCATTTGTATTTCTTCCTCTGTGAACTGTCTGTTCAGCTCTTTGCCCCCATTTTGTGAGTGGTGTGCTTGACTTTTTTCTGTTTAGATTTTTGAGTTTTTTTGTACATTCTAGAGATCAGGCCTCTGTCAGTTAGATAACCCACAAATATTTTCTCCCAATCTGTGGGTAATCTATTGGTTTTGCTTATTGTATGCTTGTCTGTAAAGAAACTCGTCAGCTTCATGTGATCCCATTGGTTGAGAGACTGTTTAAGATTGTGAGATGTGGCGGTTTTGCTCAGGAAGTCTTTTTCCATTCCTATATCATGGAAAGTACTTCCTAAATTTTCTTCCAGTAGTACTCAAGTTTCTGGGTTGAGGTCTTTGATCCATTTGGACTTGAGTGTAGTGTATGGTGAAATGTGTGGATCACGTTTCAGTTTCCTGCACATAGTTATACAGTTTGTGCAACACAATTTGTTTAAGATGCTGTCTTTTTTCCAGCCTATATTGTTAGGGCCTTTGTCAAATATCAAGTAGCTATAGTTTCTTGACCTAAAGTCCGGGTTCTCAAGTCTATTCCACTGGGTATACTCCTGTTTTTATGCCAGTACCATGCTGTTTCTATTACTATGGCTTTGTGATATAACTTTAGATCAGGTATGTTGATGCCTCCGGAGGTATTTCTTTTGCTGAGGATATGTTTGGATATGTGAGGCCTTCTACCTTTCCATATGAATTTTGAAATCATTTGTTCTATCTCTGTGAAGAACACTGTAGGGATTTTAATTAGAATGGCATTAAATCTGTATATTGACTTTGGTAGGATTGCCATCTTCACAATGTTAATTCTGCCTATTCAGGAACATGAGAGGTCTTTCCATTTTCTGAAGTCCTCCTCAATTTCTTTCGTGAATGCTTTTATGTTTTCGTTGTATAGATATTTCACTTCCTTGGTTAACATTATTCCAAGGTATTTTATTTTTTTGTTGCTATTGAAAATGGGACTATGTCCCTTATTTCTTTCTCTGTATCTTTGTCATTTGCATATAGAAAGGCTACTGATTTTTTTGCATTGATTTTGTATCCCACTACTTTGCTGTAGGAGTCAATCACCTTCAGGAATTTTGGGATGGAGTGTCTTGGGTCTCTTATGTATACAATCATGTCATCAGTGAATAGAGCTAACTTAACTTATTCCTTCCAAACTATATCCTTTTTATTTCCTTCTCCTGTCTAATTGCTTGAGCTAGGACTTCCAGTACTATATTGAAAAGAAGAGGTGAGAGTGGCCAACCCTGTCTTGTTCCTGATCTTAATAGGGAATTCCTCCAGTCTCTCTCCATTAAGTATTATTTGAGCCTTAGGAGATTTGTATATTGCCTTTATTATGTTAAGATATGAACCATCCATGCTGATTATCTCCAATATTCTGATCATGAAGTGATGTTGTATATTGTCAAAGGCCTTTTCCACATATATCTAAATGATCATGTGGTTTCTATGTTTAACCTTGTTTATGTGGTGTATTACATTGACAGATTTTCATATGTTGACTCACCCTTGTGTTCCTGGGATGAATCCCACTTGGTCAAGGTGGATAATGCTTTTGATGTGTTGTTGGATTCTGTTTGCAATGGTTTTGTTCAGGATCTTTGCATCTAAGTTCATCAGGGAACACCACTCTGGATATTTAATAAAACACTCCAGCATACCTTTCTTTCTTTTTTTTTTAAATTCCTAGATGAAAATTTTTGTTTCTTTTAATTTTTATTTTTTTGACATCTCAATGGAGAGTACATTTGTTGTTAATTTAACAAGACAGATTAGTAAGCATTTGAGAAGTATTGAACAGTTACATTTCATTCTCCCACAGTAATGTGCACCAAACAATCTTGTTCAAGCTGCCAGTACCATGAATTCAAGCTTTTTAAGAAATACTTTACTTCTGAGAAAATTCCCCATAATTTATAAGCAATTTTTAAAATATTGTAAAATAAAGGAAGTTTCCAGATATTCCTGTAAAAATAAATAATTGCATATGAGCTTATCAGAATGCATAAAATAATTTGATGAGAGGATAAAAGTAACAAGATAAGCATTAGGGCTTCAAAGTTACTAAAATTGCCAGGTTCGAATATAAGTTGTCATTTAAAAAAATACCTGTGGGTAACTTAAACTTTCTAAACCTTGATTTACTTATCTATAAGATGGGGACTGAAGTAGAAATAATGATACATGTAAATGTAATAGAATTCATGTTCAGACTTGGGTCCTACCTCCCACATATCTCATTACATATGTGCATATATTCAGCAGTTCAAAAGCCTCTGAAATCTTAAGCCCCTATGACCACAAGGATTTTATTTTATTTTCTATTAATTAGTTTTGTCCTCAGTGAATACAGTCAAGTTGGTAACACTCTTATCCTCCTCCATGTCCTGCAACCTCCCTTTGGCCCCTCCTTGTTGGGTGTATGGGTTATGCATTGTAGAATTAGCCCACAGTTGTGGGTAGGAGGAAATGTCTTTGTGTATCATGACCCAACATGTGGCTCTGACATTCTTTCCACCCCCTCTTCCGCAAAATTTCCCTGTGCCATGTTGGGTTCACTTTTGATCTGCTTCAGTGATGAGGTGTTGGGGGCCTCTGAGGCTCTGGCTCTCTGATTTGGTAGGAGTTGATTTTTCTCTGTGTTGATCTCCTTCCCCCTTCTGCTGGTACCAGGTTCACCAGGAGGACAGCACCCTTGCTTGTTTTGCCAATTATTCTTAGTTTTAGCTGGGGCCCTTTTCAGGAATGATGGTGTAGTTCTCTCCTTAGGATCTGCATCTATCTGAAAAAGAGAAGCAGATTCTCCAATGGAGAGTAAGTTAGCACCAGATAAATGGGATAACCCTTATTTTTTTATAGAGAATTTAATAGGTTTAGGCCCTCTTTTAGCCCACAAATGGTGCTAGCTTTATAATAGAGAGTGGGCTCATGTTTGGATATGGTTCTGACATGTCTCCTAGCTCCAGCTATGGGTCCCGTTCCACTGAGCAGATCAGTTAGCCAAATCAAGGGCAGTTGGTTTCTCACACAGCTGTGTGCCCACTCTTGCACTTGTATGAGCATCACAACAGGTTATTTGCTGTTAAGTAGGTTAGACCATGAGTTGCATGGGCAGATATTGGTCATTTTCCCCCAGTCGCCCATGTAGCACCTTCTGGCACTAGATGCTCTGACTGTCTGGGGAGTGACTCTCTTCCAGTTTCCAGCCATGTCACTCCATGTTACGTGTCAACCACTTATGATGCCTTCAGTAGTAGGATCTTACCACTAACCTTTGGTGGGTCATCAAGTACTCTGACAGAAATATGTCATTCTTTTAGGAAACCTTGTAGGTCTCTCTGATCAAAAGCTCACTGTGGATGATAGCCACCTGCTGGTACTGGGTGTTACAGGTCTGTGCCCACTAAGAGAAGGAAGAAAATGATAACTAATATTAAAGAGTAAGTGAGGAGAGAGAGAGAGAGAGAGAGAGAGAGAGAGAGAGAGGAGCTGTAGAAGATTAAGGTCAGTCTTCATTGTACCCTCTCCAGTGCCTTGTGACTCAGGTGTTCGCTATAAGGGCCTGGTGAAGGTTCAACCATTTGGTCTGCTTTTTAGGATGTAGAATTTTATGGTACCATTGCTGTTTAGGTCTAGTTTTTTTGTCCCCACCCCCTCCTTTGTCCTACCCTCCCTCTCCACCCACCCTATTGTCTAGTCCTCGAGATGCTAGCTGAGTATGTTGAGATCTTGGGTAGATTCAGGTTAGTTGTGGTAGATGAGTGAGACTATTCAGTGATTACCTTTCTGTGATTGGGTAAGTTCACTGAGAATGATCTCTTCCAGGTTCAACCATTTGTCTTCAAATTTCATTGTGTCATTTTTTCTTACTGCTGTGTAGAATTCCATTGTGTAGTTATACCACATCTTAGTTATCCATTTTTTATCCATTCTTCTAACCCAGATGTGATGGACATGTGGATTGATTCCAGCTCTTAGCTATTACAAATTGAGCTGCTATAAACATGGTTGAGCCAATCTCTGTGGACTGAGCCTTGAAGGTTTTAGGGTACATTCCCAGTAAGCGAATAGCTGGGTGTGTTGGTAAGTCTATAGTCAGCTTTTAGGGACACTTCATATTGCTTTCCAAAGTGGTTGTACCATCTTATATTTCCACCAACAGTGGATAAGGGTTCCTATATCTCCACATCCTCACTAGCATTTATTTTCATTTGATTTTTTGATGTTTGCAATCTTTACTGGGGTACGGTGGAATCTCATAGTTGTTTTAATTTGCATTTCCCTGATGATTAGGGATGGTGAACATTTTCTTAAGTGTGTGTTTGCCATTTGTATTTCTTCCTCTGTGAACTGCCTGTACAGCTCTTTGCCCCATTTTGTGAGTGGGTTATTTGACTTTTTATTGTTAGGCTTTTGAGTTCTTTGTAGATTCTCGAGATTGAGCCTCTGTGAGATGGATAATCAGCAAATATTTTCTCCCATTCTGTGGGTATACAATTGGCTTTGCTTATTGTATGCTTGTCTGTAAAGAAACACTTCAGCTCCATGTAATCCCATTGGTTGAGTGATTTTTTAAGATCCTGTACTACTGGGGTTTTGTTCAGGAAGTCTTTTTCCATTCCTGTATCATGCAAAGTTCCTCCTAAATTTTCTTCATGTAGTGGCTTAGTTTCTGGTCTTATATTGAGGTCTTTGATACAATTGGACTTGAGTGTTGTGCATGGTGAGATGTGTGGATCAAGTTTCAATTTCCTCCATACGGTTATCCAGTTTGGGCAGTACCATTTATTGAAGTTGCTCTCTTTTTTTTTTTTTTTTCCAACCTATATTGTTAGGGCCCAAAGTCCAGGTCTATTCTATTCCATTGATCTATACTCCTGTTTTTTATGCCAGTACCATGCTGTTTTTATTACTATGGCTTTGTAATATAGCTTTAGATCAGGTTTGGTGATGCCTCCAGAGGCACTTCTTTTGCTGAGGTCATGCTTGGCTTTCTGCCTTTCCATATGAACTTTGAGATCATTTTGTCAATCTCTGTGAAGAACAAAGTTGGGATTTTAAGTGGAATGGCATTAAATCTGTATATTGCCTTTGGTAGAATTGCCATCTTCACAATGTTATTTCTGCCTATCCAGGAGCATGGAAAGACTACATTTTCTCAAGTCCTCCTCAATTTCTTTTTTGAGTGTTTTTTATGTTTTCATTGTATAGATCTTTCACTTCCTTGGTTAATGTTATTTCAAGGTATTTTATTTTTTGTTGCTATTGAAAATGGGTCTATATCCCTTATTTCTTTCTCTGTATCTTTGTCATTTGCATATAGAATGGCTAATGATTTTTGTGCATTGATTTTGGGATGGAGTCTCTCTGGTCTCTTATATCATCAGCAACTAGAGCTAACTTAACTTCTTCCTTTCCAAATTGTATCCCTTTTATTTCTATCTCCTGTCTTATTGCATGAGCTAGGACTTCCAGTACTATGTTGAAGAGCACAGGTGAGAGTGGACACCCCTGTCTTGTTCCTCATCTCAATGGAATGCCTTCAGTCTCTCTCCATTAAGTATTATTTGGACCTTAGGAGCATTGTCTATTTCGTTTTAAGATTTGGACCAACCATGCCAATTCTCTCCAATGTTTTAATCATGAAGTGATGTTGTATTTTCTCAAAGGCCTTTTCTTCATCTGTTGAAATGATGATGTGTTTTTGTGTTTAACCTTGTTTATGTGGTGTATTACCTTGACAGATTTTCATATGCTGAACCACCAGATGAATCCCATTTGGTCACGGTGGATAATGCTTTTGATGTGTTTTTGGATTTGGTTTGTGAGCATATTGTTCAGGATCTTTGCATCTAAGTTCATCAGGGAAATAGGCCAGTAGTTTTCCTTTCTTGTGGCATCTCTGCCTGGCTTTGGAATTAGGGTGATACTAGCTTCATAGAAGAGTTGGGGAGCTTTCCCTGTTCTCCAATTGTGTGGCTCAGATTGAGAAAGATGGGTTTGAGTTCTTCCATGAAGATTTGATAGAATTCAGCTGAGATGCCATCTGGTCCTGGACTCTTCTTTTGGGGCAGTTTTATTATTATTATTATTATTATTATTGTTGTTATTACCTTTTCAATGTCTATGAGTGTGATAGGTTTGTTTAGGAGATTAATCTGCTCTGAGTTTAGCTTTGGTAGATGATATGTGTCCAGGAATTTATCCATTTCCTCCATATTATCCGTTTTTTTTTGAAATAAGTCCTGATGATTCTCCCAATCACTCCCAATTTCACTTATGTCTGTTATGATCTCTCCTTTTTCAGTTTGAATTTTGTTAATTTGAAGCCTCTCTCTCTCTCTCTCTTTTCTTGATCAAATTTGCCAGGGTTTTGCCAATCTTGTTTATTTTTTCAAAGAACCAGCTCTATGTTTTGGCGACTTTCTTAATTGTTTTCTTAGTTTCCAATTCATGAATTTCTGCTCTGATCTTAATAATTTCTTTGCATATGGAGCTTTCTTGGTTGGATTCTTCTTGCTTTTTCCAGTGCCTTTAGGTGGATGGTTAGGTTATTGATTTGGGATCTCTCTGTTTTTGTTATGAAGGCATTTAGTACTATGAATTTTTCCCCTGATGACCACCTTCATTGTGTCCCATAAGTTTTGATACAATGTGTTCTCATTGTCATTCATTTCTAGAAATTTTGCAATTGCATTTTTTATTTCGTGCACTATCCATTTATTGTTTAAAAGTGTGCTTTTCAGTTTCCAGGAGCTGATGGGATTCTTGGTGGTCTTTTTTTGTTATTAATTTCTAGCAATATAGCATTGTGATCTGATATCGTGTAGGAAATTACGTCAATCTTCCTAAATATATGGAGGCAGGCTTTGTGACAGAGAATATGATCTATTTTAGAGAATGTTCCATGGGCTGCTGAGAAGGATGTGTAGTCTGTGGTTTTGGGATGGAGTGTTCTGTAGATGTCCATTATGTCTAAGTGATCTGTGGTTTTGTTGAGCTCTCTTACATCCATATTGAGTTTCTGCTTGGATGATCTGTCTATTACTGATAATGGTGTATTGAAGTCCCCAACTATGATGGTGTTGGTGGCTGTTTCTGTTTTATTGTCAAGTAAGTTTTGTTTTATGAACTGTGGTGCCCTGTGTTTGGTGCATAAAGATTTATGATTATGAATTCCTCTTGATAGATCATTTCCTTGATAAGTAGGAAGTGGCCTTTCTTTTTTTTTTTTTAATCTTTTGTTTATTTTTATTTATTTATTTTAGAACAACAGAGAAAGAGAGAGAGAAAGAGGCAGATAGATAGAGAGAGAATGGGTGCGCCAGGGCCTCCAGCCACTGCAAACGAACTCCAGATGTGTGCGCCCCCTTGGGCATCTGGCTAATGTGGGTACTGGGAAATCGAACCTCGAACAGGGCTCCTTAGGCTTCACAGGCAAGCGCTTAATCACAAAGCCATCTCCCCAGCCCCTTTCTTGTCTTTTTTGATTATTTTTGGTTTGAAGTTTATTTTATCCAATATTATTATGGCTATTCCAGCTTGTTTCTTATTCCTGTTTGCTTGGAATGTTGTTTTCCAACCTTTCACCCTAAGGAGGTATCTGTCTTTAGTGGTGAGGTGGCTTTCTTGAAGACAACAGATTGAGGGGTCTAATTTTTTGATCCATCCTATTAGCTTGTGTCTCTTGATGGGTGAATTAAGGCCATTAATATTTAAGGTAATAACGATAAAGTTTGATTTGATCTGTGCCGTATTGTTTTGGTATATATGGTTTGATGTCTTCATGGACTTTGAAGGGTTTTTTTTTTGCCTTCTCTGACTTTGGTTATTGTGATCTCTTCTTGTAGGCATTTGAGGTTGATTACTTGATTCTTGTTTGTGGAGAATTTCCTGAAATTCTCTCTGTAGGTTTGATTTTGTGTTTATATAGTTGTAAAGCTGAGTTTTGTCATGGAAAGTTTTCCTTTCACCATCTATTATGAGGGACACTTTTGCTGGATAAAGTAGTTTGGATTGGAAGCCATAGGTTCTTAGACTTTGCAGTGTTCCATTCTAGGCCCTTCTGGTTTCCATTGAGAAGTCTGAAGTAATTCTGATGGGGTACCTTTAAAAGTTATGTGCTGTTTTTCCCTCACTGCTTTTAGTATTTTCTCTTTGGTGTCAATGTTTAGAGTCTTAATGACAATATGTCTTGGAGAGTGTCTTCTTTGGTCCAATATGTTTGGAGTTCTGTTAGCTTCTTGTATCTTGATGGGCCTTTCTTTTGAGAGAGTGGGAAAATTTTCTTTGATTGTTTTGTTAAATAAGTTCTCAATGCCTTTGGTCTGACTTTCTTCCCCTTCTAGTATTTCCATGATCCAGGTGTTTGGACATTTAAGGGTATCCCACAATTCCCTCATGTTCTGTTCACAGAAATTTTTGAACTTGTTGAAACTTTGGAACTCTCAAACTGTTTCTTCTGTCTTGTCTTCCAGTTTGGAATTTCCATCCTCCACATGGATGACTGTATTCTTGAGAGCTTCTAAAGAGTTTTGGACTTGTTCAACTAGGTTTGCATTTTCTACTACTTTTCTATGTATAGTTATATCCCTTTGTCAAGCTCCCTTTTCACCACAGTTTCTGATTTCCTTGATGACTCTTGGAACTCATCCTTCCATTTCTTTATGTCTTCATTTAGCATTGCCATCTGATTTTTGAGGTCCCCTTTTTTTCACTTTACTTCATATCTATTAACTGTCTTTGAACTCTTTCTATTTTCTTATCTATTAGGTCTAGTCTAGTGATTGCAGCGTCCACACAATTATCAGTCCTTTGTTGCTTCTCTGCAAGTTCTACCAGTACCTTGGTCAGGGTTGCATTGCTCATAGCTTCATTTTGGTATTCTGATCCTAATGTCTCTTCTATGCTTTGATTAGAGACATTCATTGTAGGACTGGGTGATCTGACTGTATTTAGTTTCATTTTATTTTTCATGTTATTTCTTTTGCACTGTGGTCTGCCCAGCACAGTGTATAGGCAGGGAGAGTAGGACTGTGGTCTCGATGGGCACAGGAAATGGTGCCTCTTTTGAAGCTGGTCTGAGTTAGCTGGCAGGCAAGCAGATGGGAAGAGTGGTCCTAAGCTAACATGTGGGTGAGTGGATAGGTCTGAGCTCATGTGCAGTGGGAAACTGAAGCAGCCTGAGCTCTCACATGGTGGGACATCAAAGCAGCCTGAGCTTGCACATGGAGGGACACCAAAGCACCAAGCATGAAAGCAGCCTAAACTTGTGCGTGGTGGGACACTGGGACAATGAAGCAGCCTAATGCAGTCTGAACTTGCGTGCAGTGGGACACCATTGGGAAGGCTGCTGGTGTGGCAGATGGGGGATTGGGCCTGAGCTGGCAAGGGGAGACAGGCAGAGTGAGTCTGAGCTCGTGTGGGCTGGTGGAATTGTCCTGAGCTCACACATGGATGGGCAGGCGGCAGGAGTAGTAAGAGGGCAAATGGATAGAGCAGGCTAAGCTTGCACTTGGTGTGTGTGTGGGCAGAGCCTGCCCAAGGTCATGCGTGGGTGGATGTAGCAGGGTGATTTCCCCTGTGCACTCAGGCAAGTGGACCTATGCTGGCCTGGGTCCCCTTTCCTACAGTAAGTGTGGGAATATCCTGAAGCTGGGGCTATGGGTACAGTGGCTGCTTGGGGGCTTGCGGGACTGTTGGGCTACTTGTGAGCAAGGGAATCAGAGATTCCTGTTTTTCTCCCTCTGTGCCTGGCAATCTATTAGGGATTTATCTCCCCTAAAAGACCCAGTGAACCCCTAATGCCTTGCCTTTCTTTCCCTAGGAGGTGCGGCACAGTTAGGTGGTTGCCATCTTGACCAGAAGTCCCTCCAGCATATCTTTCTTAATCAAATTCATTCTGCTCTTCTTGGTCAAAACTGATGACTAGCATGTTAAATGAACAAAATACTCATGTATAATTTTTGTTTGCTCAGATAGCACTCCTTGTTCATGCCCAACCCTGTGTTTCTCTGCTTCCAGGTTCCAGAGCTCTACTCAATACTACGATATGGAATTGGGACTTGCAATTCTTCCTAGGGTTGACCTGATGAAGGGAAACAGATCGTATGGTTAAAACAGCACAAATTTACCACCTCACAATTTTGAAGATTGTAAGTATGAAACAAGATATTTGCAGAGTTATCTTCTGCAAAGTGCTGGAAAGGAATGGCTATTCCTTGTCTCTTGCCTCACCTCTATGTTGTGCAGGCAATTTCAGGTGTCTCTTTCCTTGTGGGTGCAACATTTATCTGTGCCTACTTCTTCTCATGGCATTCCCTAATCATGTAAGTCTCTGTCAAAAGTTCCCTCTAACATTTTTTTTATTTTTTTTATTTTTTGATACAGAGGATCAGACTTAGGGCCTTCCAACCACTAGGTGAGCCATCTACTGGTGAGCTGAAATTCCAGCCATAACTGTTCCCACCCTTATTTAAGGATACCAGTGATATGAGCATTTACTTAAGGATCTTATTTTTAAACTTGCTTACCTGTTTAATGCCTCTGTTTCTAAATAAAGTCACATAAAGCAGTACTGTGGATTAGAACTTCAGGTTGTCTTTTTGGAGGGGTGTAATTTAACCTAAAACGTTGTCTGTATCTTTCTTAGCATCACTATCAGAAGAGTTAACTGAATAGTCCAATATGCTTATGTCAACACAAACTAAGCATCTGAAACCCTCTCTACCTTACATCACTGAAATATCCATTAGATCCAAACACTGTCACACAATTCACAACAAAGTGTGTGTGTGCCTGTGAGTGTGTGTGTCCTTGAGCATGTTCAGAATTGTCCTTTCTGTCCACCTTATATTTAAATGGGGGCTTATGTCATTTTGTTTTACATTTATATTATGATTTGCATTCTTTAAGAATACAAGTCATTACACAAGTGTCGAATTATTCCATTATCTTATGCAGACAGTTTCTTTTCATAATGGTCAAAGTTAAGGTCTATTTCAACAACTAGCTTACAGAGCAATAGAAACCTTTCCACAAAGGTAATGATGATGCACCATTGTGTTATCATTTTTATAATAATGATACTTCATATCACTTCCTGCTGGTATAAACAGATGATAGCAGAAGAGAAAGAAGGTATTCTGTACCTGCAGAGTAGAAATGTCATCTTTCCAGGTGGCTCTTAGACAATTCATAATGAGAATAGTATCCACCAAGAATAGCTTGTGGGAAAAAGGTTTATTTTGGCTTACGGGCCTAAGGGGAAGCTCCACAATATCAGGGGAAAACAATGGCATGAACAGAGGGTCAACACTACCCCCTGGCCCACATAAGATGAACAACAGGAACAGGAGAGTACCAAACATTGGCAAGGGGAAACTGGCTGTAACACCCATAAGCCTGCCCCCAACAATACAGTCCCTCCAGGAGGCTTTAATTCCCAAATCTCCATCAGCTGGGAACCTAGCATTCAGAACACCTCAGTTTATGGAGGACATCAGAATCAAACCACTGTCCTGTCCTGCAACTGTCCTGTTTGATTACTTAAGTCATGGTCTAAAAGATACAAATACATAAATACTGACTAATGATTGTTGTGGTTTGAATGTAAAATGCCCCCAATAGGCCCATGTGTTTAAACACTTGGTTCCCAGCTGGTGGCATTGTTTGAGAAAGTTATAGAACTTTTAGAAGGTATAGCCTTGCTGGAGAAATTGAGTTATTAGGACAGGCCTTGATTATTTTTATTACCCTGATACACTTCCTGTTTACTCTCTGCTTCTGGACTCTAGCTGCAATGTGTGACATGCCAGTTTGCCTTCTTTTGGTTTCATAGTCATAGTAGAAAGAATCTCTAGAAATTGTGAGGAAGAATAAGATTTTTCCTTTCTTAAGCTGCTTCCTGTCTGGCATTTTGTCCAAAGGAAGAAACAAATAAAATCTTCTTGATTCAATCTGCTTTTAATTCCATAGTAGTCACAGCTGTGTTTCATTAGAAGCTTAAAGCTCATTTTTAGTGTGGACAATACTATGTAAAAGAATGTACTCCTAGAAAAGAGTGAAGAGGTGAGTATTTGGGCAATCTTTACTATGAAATATATACCCATGTAACCTCAATACTGGGAAATGAAGCTTGTAGATGAAGCATACATAAAATATTTAATGATACATAATGATAAATTTGCAAATTTAATCATAAATAGTAACACTTCAACTTAGCTGAAAAGATTATCACTTACTGAAAATTGATTATTTCCTCCTTGAATGTTAAAATGAGACTATGTGCATAGTTTTTAAAGGAAAGATTCAATGTGTATCTTGTATGTAACATTGGAAGAATATGTTTCTAAACTCTCTGAAAATATGTATTAGTTGCAGGCATAGAAATATATGTGCAAAGCCGGGCGTGGTGGCGCACGCCTTTAATCCCAGCACTCGGGAGGCAGAGGTAGGAGGATTGCCGTGAGTTCGAGGCTACCCTGAGACTCCACAGTGAATTCCAGGTCAGCCTGGGCTAGAGTGAAACCCTACCTCGAAAAACCAAAAAAAAAAAAAAAAAAAAAAAAAAAAAGAAATATATGTGCATATTATCCTAAAAGGATTCATAAATGAGAGAGTATGCTAAAAGCTAGTTCAATCTTATAAAAATGGATAAAAATATTCATTTCATTAATGTCATGAGTTCCTATTTACCAAAAACATTCAAGTTTATGTACAATGCTTAGGAAATATTTCTCCTTAAAACCAACAGTCTTGTGGAGTGTTCAGTTCAAATTGTGTGTATAAATGAAAGCTGAACTTTAAACCTTTCTTCATTCCTTCAAGGAAAAGAAGAAATTGAAACCTATTGCATGAATGCAACCATTTAAAACAACACGGAGTTTCAAACTAGCACAAGTGATCCTAAGAATTCTGAATCACCATTAAAAGGTCAAGAAATTATTCCTTTTATCTTGAAAGGAATGTTTTTACTACACCTCAGAAAGGTAAGAGTCTAGGGCATAATTTTAAAATTTTATGGCAATAAAGAACTATAAAGACTATAACTAAAATACATTGTATGTATGAATCGCAATGTCACAAGGAACCCCTTTGTTTATTACAATCAGTATACAGCAGAAAAAAAAGGATTCTGTCATGTCTTATTTCTCATATTTCTATACCATTATAAACAGATGACTTATTTTTCTATATATCAGATGAATCTTGTATGACTTCTTTCAGTGCAAGGATTCCCAACTTTTAAAGTGCAAGCAGTCACCTGAGGATCTTGTTAAAGTGCAGTTTCTGTTTTAGGTGGCCCATGGAGTAGGGAGTCTTTGGTATTCTATTTACTGAAAGTTCACATAAATTCTGAAGCTGTTCTTTCAAGGGTTACATTTAGCAGTCACAATGGTTGGCAGTAATAATGGTCTTGAAAATAAAAATTAAGACTTAAAAGAACTATAAATGTCCATTTAATAATCTAACAGTTCTGTTTTCTTATAAGGGATATCCTTTTTGAATGGTGCATAATGGGCAACAAGAATCAAGCATTTTGTTCCATTGTATGAAGAAATCTGAACAGGGAAACAAACATATGGAATATTACTGAGTAGTATAAGGATTTTGCCAACATGTTTATATGAAAATGTTACCTTTGAGGTCATATGAAGCATGAAAACTTGAAGTAGGCTTTGTTATCATTGCTTGCCACTTGATCACATTTGTGCATTGTTTACATTGATGCTACTTTCTTTACTACTGGCTCCTTGTAGTTTTAAGCCCATAATGATGCATAGACATTAGGTAGTTAGTTGACAAGATAATGGTAGTCTCTTTTCAGGTTTATGATCCTAGCACAATGAGACATGATGTGAAAGTACTTACACTCATTCTTCTAGACATTCTCCAAAAGACAGAAAATCTTTAATTTTAAGGTAAGTGCATTTTATAGTATCTTCTCCTTCATTTGATTTCACCTATCCTTTACTTATTGGGAAATCATAAATTTATATAATAAATTGGACCTGATATTTGGCTCTTTTAAATATTAGAAGCAGTTTTTTGAAATTTGTTTATTTTGTATCAAATAGAACAGAGAATTTGATAAATAATTAACATTTTATTTAGTGAATGTGTTGTCATGTAAGTAAAACTTTAAAAATGTTATTATCCCATAGATTTTTTTTTTATCATCATGATCCATAAAACTTCATTTATTAGGGAAAAGTTCTTAAGAACTTCTACTTCATCAAGTAGGTTAAGTATAAACAATAATAAAATCTTGCTAAAATATGGGCTTTTAGATATAATTTAAGTCTTTTAAAATCTTAATTTTTAACAAGTAGTATACTTTCTATTGTAAGAAACCAAACCAACCCTTTCATAATGAAACAATATAATTCCATAGTCACAAAGTCAAAGAAACAAAGAAGAGAATGTCAAATATTTACAGAACTAAGAGAAGATTACATCCTTAGTAACTACATGGCTTTCAGAAAATCTTTTCACAGAGCTTTCTGTTGAGAAGCCAATTTTTAATATGTTACATTGAAGTCAGTGCCAAAGTATAAGTAGTCAAGAGGCTAAGTCTTTAGTGATATGATGGTATGATGGCAAAAGTAAATGAAATCTAATGCAAGGAGACATCTGCAATGAGTAAGCTAGGGTTTTTACAAATGGGCAATGAAACTGAACAGAGAGTTATCAAGAGGAGAAACACAAATAGCTAATAAATATTCTTTGAAGTATCTAACATTTTTAGCTACCAGGGAAAGACAAATTAAAACTCTTTTGAGATTTCATCTCACTCCAGTCAGAACAGCTATCATTAAGAAAGAAAATGACAACAAATGCTACTGAGGGTATAGACTAAAGGCAACTCTAAATCACTGGTGCTAGGAATGTAACCTAGTGCTAGTCCCTGTGGAAATTTGTGTGGAGATTTCTGAAAAAGCTTAAAATAGAACCACTTATCCCAGCTATAATACTGCTAGGCGTATACCAAAAAAGACTTGATATCCTATGACAGAGATACCTATACTTCTATGTTCATTTCTGCTCCATTCATAATAACTAGAATATGAAATCAAACTAGTTGTCCTCTAGTGGATAAATGGATTATGAACATATGGCACATATACAAAGTGGAATTTTATTTAGCTGCAAATGAAATGAAATTATGAAATATTCAGAAAAATAGATGTAATTGATATTATTATATTGAGATAACACAGGCCCATAAAAACAAATGTTGTATTTCTCTCTCATCTGTGGCCTCTAGCTTTGAATTTTTAAATCTATGTTTAAGTTAAAATGAGTTTCTATACAGTAAAGGAACAAAAAGTGAGCCAAAATGAGCCATAGGGTGGAGGAGTAGACTTCAATGATAAGACTAGAAAACTGTGAGAGTAGGAAGGAATGCTGAGAAGAAGGTTTAAACAGGAATGGTAAGAAAAAGGGTATGGAAGAAAGGGTTTTTAGTGTTTGCTAGAGGTACAGAAGAAATAGAAAGAATGTATATATTATAAGTGCAATTTATTATATTGGCTTACATTATATAGGTTTGATAGTCCTACAATAGATATATGCAGACAGAAGAGACTCATTGTCTGATAACAGCTTAGTCCACAAGGTTGGATACCTTCTCAGTTCAAATCTAGCACTAAAGACCTGAGGGTTCATGGAAAGTGGACAGTTTTCAGCCCTCACTGGAAGGCTGAAGAAGCTGGGTTCCAGTGTCTGTGAAGTACAACAGCAACAGGATAGATGCACGTGCCAGCAACTAGCAAGGACAGCTAGGCAAAAAATATACTTTTAATTTTTTTTTATTTTTCTATAAGCTTCCTAGATGTAAGCTGCAACCAGAAGGGCTGCATACTTTCCGTGAGGTTTTCCTTTCTAAGCTAATCCTTCCTGGAAACACTTGTACAGGCCTGCTCAAGAGGTAATGCCTTTTACGTTATTCCTGATTTTATCAAGTTGATAAGACATTTAGGGAGTGTTAATCAAAGCTAATAATGCCTGAAAAAGCCATATGTAAACATACAACTTTAACTAACTGTGGTGGTTTGATTCAGGTGTCCCCCACAAACTTAGGTGTTCTGAATGCTAGGTTTCCAGCTGATGGAGATTTGGGAATTAATGCCTCCTGGAGGGAGTGTATTGTTGGGTGCGGGCTTATGGGTGTTATAGCCAGTTTCCCCATGCCAGTGCTTGGCACACTCTCCTGTTGTTATTGTCTACCTTATGTTGGCCAGGGGGTGATGTCCACTCTTTGCTCATGCCATCATTTTCCCCTGCCATCGTTGAGCTTCCCCTCAAGCCTGTAAGCCAAAATAAATCTCTTTTTCCCAGAAGCTGCTCTTGGTTGGGTGATTTCTACCAGCAATGTGAACTGGACTGCAACACTAACTAAAAAATATAACTTGTAAAAAATAGGACTTAGAATGGAGGTACCCTTTATTAGTGGATAATGCTGCTATCAGAAGTCATAAATTAATAAACGAATCTCAGTTCCCCATGTGAGATACTTCCCTGTGGTTTGTTAATCAGGAAGGTCTCAAAGGCACCTAAAAAATTACAGGCACTTGTCATTGCTATTAATTTCCAACCAGAACTTGATGGCAAGTTCAGATACCACATACTTCAGTTGCAGGACAGAAAGTTGAAATAGAAGTTTCTTCCCTGCTGGCTAACATTTATAGTGCCAGAAAATGTTATGTATGCTTCTGGGAAAGAAAGTCATCAACAATCTTACATAGTAGTGAACTCTGTGTGTTACAATACTGACTTGCAGGCAAGATACATGCCAGTGCAATAGTGGCATGATTGTCATGGGGTTAGCCAGCTACCTTCAGATTGTAGTTGAGACTCACTCCAAAGAAGAATTCATGCCTTTTACTGTAAAGCCTGGTCAAAAACATATGTCTAGAGAGGTCAAACATCCTACTGGGGAATCAGGTATTGTTTTTTTTTTTCTAAACAGACATGTCAAATTGCCTTCTGTATATTTATGTCTATACCCATAGTCGAGTACTGCTCTTAGCCTTGTTCAGAAAAGCTTCTTATTACAGTGGGTAACAATTAATGTTGAGAATCACAGTAGCTCAAAATGCTAAGAATTAGAGAATGCTGAGTTGTTAACTCTAAACAGGAGATTAGCATTACCTCCTCTAAGGGCCAGGTAACATCACAGAAAGAAAAACATAATAACGCATGCACACGCACGAGTTTTAACAGAGGTACTCTTTAGTAATATAAGTTCTGTTTCAAATTCTTTAAGAGTTGGAGGATGGAGTGTTGTGAAATGCTATCTCCTAGATATGACATGTCCATTTCAAACATGAATTTATATCAGCTGTGTGATGCCTACATGCACGAAACTTGCACATGATTGGACCCATCAACATTCCATCATAGATGAAGAAGGAGCTGATGAGACCCCACACCTCTCTGAAGAACTACTGGCAGTGAATGGCTGCTTGAAGAAGAGCAACAGTACTTCAATAATTTAGCCACTGTCAAGTTGCCTAAATGCCAGTAAATAGGCCACACCATCCATTTGCTATAAGCAATCCTAATTAAACTCAGTGGCTCACAGGATGCTAACAACTCCACTGAAGGGGCCCTTCAGTGGGATTTGGCCAGGTAGGGGGGGATATAAGAGGATAACATGAGGGGAGTGGATCAACACATGATTTTTTCATATAGTAAAGTGTAAGTTAATAATAATAATAAATTTAATAAAATGATTAAAACAACAACAGAAAAGATACATAAATGAAGGGTATTAGTTAGAAAGAAGGGGTTTAGCAAATGTGGAAGGAGAGCTAGAAAGGGTAATGGGGGTGAATATGATCAAATTGCAGTGTACAAAAGTTAAAATAAAATAAAACATTTAAAGCAAAATAATTCAACAAATTCTTTCTTTGGTGGTTCTTTGGTCATACTGAGAAAAACATCAAATGTTTGCAGAACATTTCCATTTGTTAGGAACTGAGAAACAGGGCAGAGCTTTTCTGTGAATTTACAATGTAGCAGAAATGATATATAGAACCAGACACACACACTCTGTTGTATAAGAGGCAGGATAGGAAGGAGAAGACATACTAAATAACATCTACATCAACCTTGAAGAGAGAATACATTATACCCAGTGATTAAGAACTTGAGTTTTGAAGTAAAACAGGTTCAGCTTCAAAATCTGGGTTAAATATTGCACTACTCATGTCATCTTGAGTGTGCTCATTAATCTTTCTCAAATTTAATTGCTTTATATTTAAAATTGCACTCATGATATAGTGAGCTTATTATTGCACTCTCTCAACCACCAAAGATAGCTTGTGTCCTAATTCCTGAAATCTGTGAAGATTTTACCTTATTTGGCAAAAGAATGAATATTGTTTCCTCTAGCAGAAGGCGGTGATTAATTCTAAGCTGTAAAGAGGAAGAAAAACTAGCTTATGCAGGTTGTCTAAATTGCAATCACATGTGTCTTTAGAAGTGAGAAGCAGAGGTATTTGGGGAGACATACATGGAACAGAAGGTAATTGGAAAATGGAGCAGAACACAATGCAGCCAAAAGCGAAGAAAGGCCATAGTCACATGAAGGTGGGAGAGGAAAGGGACTTGTTTTCCCTTTTACCTGCTGAGTGCCTCTCTGTTGATACCTCCATATTTGACATCTCATACAAGGTGCTAAGACTGCATCCCATTGTTTTAAATCCCCAAGTCAGTGATGTTTTGTAATGACAATTCTAGATAGTATCTCCTTTTGAAAATGAAGAAATATGCTTATGAGCATTCAAGGATGATCAATTTGATTTGCAGCCCAATGTTATTAGGTGGTCTTGAAGGAATAGCAGAATGTACCTAGGAGAGAAGACAAGACATAAAAAGGACAGCATGTACCAGTCCCAGAAGTGAGGAGGAGCACCAGCCATTGAAAGGAGGAGAGATTAAACTCAGTAGAGCAGATATCTACAGTTTAGAAATGAATTTGTTTTTTTTTTAATTTTAATCTATTTTATTTATTTATTTGAGAGATAGAAAGAGGCAGATAGAGAGAATGGGCATGCCAGGGCCTCTAGCCACTATAAACGAACTCCAGTTACATGCACCACCTTGTGCATCTGGCTTATGTTGGTACTGGGAAATTGAATATAGGTCTTTATGCTTCACAGGCAAGCACCTTAGCTGATAAGCCATCCCTCCAGGACTGAATTTTTGTTTATTGTTTTGCTTTGTTTTAATTTATATTTATTCTTCATGGAAGTTATTCTCTTCTCTCTCTCTCTCTCTTTCTCTCTCTCTCTTACAAGCTATGTGACAGAAACAATCAGAGGCAGTTTTCCATTCGAAGCCAAAGTATAAAAATGTATTGTTTTGTGATTGTTTCAGAGCTCAATCTCAAGTCCTATCAGAAAATAGTGTAAATGGAGTAGCAGACAAATCAGGGGGCATTATGGCTTCTTTGAAACTGAGAAATGGAAAACAAACCCAGCTTAGATCTTAGGTCATCACTCTGAGAAAATAATCAACTGGATACTTAGAGATCAGAGAACTTCCCAGACCCATAGCATAGTTCTACCAAGTCCAGGTGGAACTCAAAAGCTGCTGCAACCTACTCTATTAAACAGACTCCAGAACTCTGTCTTCACTCAGGAACAGACTGGCCCCACATGCACCCTAAAAAGCTCATGGCACTTGTACATGGACACCCACATTTTACATTTGATGGTTTTACTACCTGGATCACTGGATTACTGCTTTCACAATTTGCCCTGTCTCAAAGGGAAAATGTTCTGCTGATAACATTTTCCACTAACTGAAAAAGAACCAAACCATATTCTATTTAGCACATTCAACCAAGTAGACAGGGCCTTGCCTAGGGCATACCTGTAATCAAAGTCTTTGGGAGTTAAAGGCAGGAAAATTACAAATTGGGCTGCTAGGCAAGTTTGCACTATATGGTGAGCCATTTTGAGGAGGAGGGGGAATTAAGCCTGTCCTTTAATACTATTTAGAAGGAAGTAAAACAAATTTAAGAAGATAGTAACAACCTACCTGATAAAGCACCATAGATGAATCATTTATTCAAGTTTAGACTATTAAGTTACTTAGACAACTAAGCTTTTTAGTAATTTACTTTCTTTTGCTAAAATGGGTCATGCTATTTAAATGTTTTCAGTTATATCTCAGCAGCTTGATTTTTCTCAGATCCAGCCTACAATACATAGTTGTTATACAAGACTTCATTTCTACATCAAGAATGAGAGAGACTTCTGAGGATCAAATTAAATAATTGTTATGTTATTGCCAATAAACTCGTAATAGATGATAGGTTTTTTTTTGTTTGTTTGTTTTTGAGGTAGGGTCTCACTCTAGCTCAGGCTAACCTGGAATTCACTGTGTAGTCTCAGGGTGGCCTTGAACTCATGGCGATCCTCCTATCTCTGCCTGCCGAGTGCTTGGATTAAAGGCGTGCGCCACCATGCCCAGCGAGATGATGGTTTTATACCATCTTCTTGCCAATATGTGGCTTCAGCTCTTAAATTTTTAATAGTATAGCATATGTTCAACATATAATTTCCATAAAAATCTCTAAAGTGAAAACAACATATTGTAAAGGAGAGATTAGAGCTTTGAGTAAATAAATGGAAGGTCTATTTTTGACTGAATGGAATTGTATGATACTATAACATGGAAGATGGTCTCAAGGGGTTGGAAGTACTTTCCAGCAAGCATTAGATAATTTCATAATGCCATGAACATATTGAAAGTTGAGAAAAGACCGAGATGTAACTAGGATGCTCATATCATTCAAGGCTCTCTAGATGAACAGAACAGATAGAATGAATACACATTACAAAGGGGATTTATTTGATTAGATTACATGATGAGGGTGAGGTAGCTGTGATGGTTAATTTATATTGTCAACTTGATCAGATCAGGAATCAAGTAAGAGATATACCTTTTGGACAAGTCTGTCAGGGGAGGACAGGTGTTACCAAGGAAGGAAGCCCTTTCCTCAGAGTAGGCAGCCCTTCTAATGGTAACCTACATATAGAGTTCCAGGAAGAAGCAGGCCTTTTCCCAGGTTCTTCTTGCTGCTTGCTGGTGAGTGTGTGAAGGTTAAAAGCTTTTTTAACAAACAAACATACCATAAGCAGAGCCAGTAGATTACCCACAGAATGGGATAAAATCTTTCTCAGCTATACCACTAACAGAGGCCTAATATGTAGAATCTACAATGAACTCAAAAAACTTAACAATTAAAAAATCAGGGCTGGAGAGATGACTTAGTGGTTAAGTGCTTGCCTATGAAGCCTAAGCACCCTGGCTCAAGGCTTGATTCCCCAGGACCCACATTAGCTAGATGCACAAGGGGCAGACATGTCTGGAGTTCACTTGCGGTGGCTGGAGGCCCTGACACACTCATTCTCTCTCTCTCTCTCTCTCTCTCTCTCTCTCTCTCTGCCTCTTTATCTCTCTGTCTGTCATTCTTAAAATAAATAAATAAATAAATATGAACAAAAATTATGAGAAAAAAGTCAAACAACCCACTGGAAAAATGTGGTAGAGTTGGGCTGGAGGGATGGCTTAATGGTTAAGGTATTTGCCTGCAAAGCCAAAGGACCCAGGTTCAATTCCCCAGGACACACATCAGCCAGATGCCCAAGGGGACACTCATATATGGAGTTCGTTTTCAGTGGCTGGAAGCCCTGGCATGCCCATTCTCTCTCTCTCCCCCTCTTTCTCTGTCAAATAAATAAATACGTAAATAAAAAAATGGGGTAAAGAACTGAATAGGAAGTTTTCAGAGGAAGAAATGAAAGTGGCCAAAACTTGCTTAAGAAAATGCTTTGCCGTACCCATCCTGGATCAGCTGAAGTTGCTGACATAACTGAGTGGCTTCTTGAGGCTTGAACAATAGGGAGGCTAGGGCTTAGGGTAAGGAAAGGGGTGTAAGGACACAAAACTGAACCCAAATTGAACTGATACCATAGAATCCTATATTCTGGAAGTCAGACTAAAAGATGGAACCCTCAAAAGGACCTTAGAGGCAGCACCTGAATCAAGGATCCCTGGAGAGGGAGAGATGAAACCTAACCTTAAATTTCTCCTGTTTCTCTTTTTTCTCTGGCTTTTTGTTTTGCCTTTTCCCTTGGTGCTGGCCTGTAGTTCCCTGTACTAGGATGTGTTCTACATCCACAGTAAGCTGTTGATCAGAGAGATCTACTAGATCTCCCAAAACGAACAAGACAGATTTCTGTCAGAGCACTTGATTACTCAGCAGAAGTTAATGGTAAGACCCTACTTCTGAAAACTCCAAACACTGTTGGCATGGACCATGGAGAAACCAGGTTGGATGCCAGAGGAGAGCCAGTCCCCAGAAAACTAACCCATCTAGTGTTCGAAGGTGCTATATGAGCTTACTGGGGGAAACTGGCAACTCAATGTCTAAGTGACTCAGAAGCAAACAACATGATGCAATGCTCACACAAGTGAATAGTGGCACACAGCCATGGTGGGTAACTAACTGCTCTTGGATTGACTAACAGATCTGCTCAGTGGAAAGGAAACCATATCTAGAACTGGGAAACAAGTCAGAATCATATCCAGATAATGATTCTGCTTTCCATTGTCAAGCTCCCACAAACGTTAGACTGTAAGAGGTTCTGAACCATCTTAATTCTCCCTAAATTAGTAATGGTTATCCCATTTAATTGGTGTTGACTTCATTCTCTGTTGGAGAATCTGCTGCTCTTTTTCAGTCATGAGCTGGACCTGAGAAGATAAACGACCAGTACAATCCACTCCAGCCCGAGCTGAAACCCCAGAGGAATTGGGAAAATGAGAAAGAGTGCTGCTTTCTTAGTGAATCTGATATCAGCACAAAGGTGACAGAGAAAGATAGTGAGGACACTCA
Organism: Dipus sagitta; assembly: GCA_036346955.1. Classification (NCBI taxonomy): domain Eukaryota; kingdom Metazoa; phylum Chordata; class Mammalia; order Rodentia; family Dipodidae; genus Dipus; species Dipus sagitta. Next base: position 101,677,313 of record CM070774.1, on the reverse strand, counting down.
CCACCTACCAAGCCAGAGATCCAGATGCTCCTAAATGCCCACACATTAACATGCTCCCAGCATGGCTCAGGGAGTTTTGTGGAAGGGGGCTGGAAAGACTGTTAGAGCCAAAAGTTGGGACATTTTGCACAGAGACATTGCCCCCCCCCCATATTGCATGACACACAATCCCCATGGGGTTGACCTGCATCCCTAATGAGGAAGGCCTCTTCAGAAAAGGGGCAGGGAGGAGGGAAATGATGGTACCAACATGTGTTGTTTACATACAAAATATGTCCATATCTAATTAAAAAAAATGAAGAAAAAGAGAAAGAAAGAAAATGTTCAACATCTTTAACCATCAGAGAAATGCAAATTTGAACTATCAGATTCCACCTTACTCCGGTAAGGATCACAGTCATTAAAAATTCAAATACAACAAATGTTGGTAAGAAAGTGGGGAAAGGAACCCTCATTCACTATTGGTAGGAATGAAAATTTATACAACCACTATGGAAATCAATATGGAGATTCTTGAAAAAGATGAATATAGAACTACCAACAGACCCAGTTATTCCCTGCCTGATTGGGCATTTACTATAAATGCTCCAAACTTCACTACAGAGACATTTGTTTAACCATGTTTACAGTTGCTCAATTAATAATGGCTAAGAACTAGAATCAAGACGGGTGCCCATCATTGGATGAATGGATATTAATGTTGTGGTACATTTATACAATGGAATTATAATCAGCAGTAAAAAAAAAAATGATAAAGTGAAATTTGTAGGAAAACGGATGGATTGGACCAGATCATACTGAGCAAACATACACAATCAATCACAGAAAGACAAATGCTGCATGTTCTCACTTATCTGAAGTTCCTAAACTGGATCAGATTGAATTGCTGGCATACCAGATAGGTAAATTGTGGCACAGAAAATAGGGCTTGGGATGAAGGTATGAGGAGGGTGGGGGGAAATAAACACAAAACTAAACCCAAAATAATCTGGTGCCATAGAAGCCTTTCTCTTTGAATATAGACTAAAAGTTATAATACTCAACAAAAATATAGGGGGCAGCTGGGCATGGTGGCACACGCCTTTAATCCCAGCACTCAGGAGGCAGTGGTAGGAGGATTGCCGTGAGTTCGAGGCCACCCTGAGACTCCATATTGAATTCCAGGCCAGCCTTGGCTAGAGTGAGACCCTACATCAAAAAAACAAAAAAAGAAAAACAATACAGGGGCATATCAGAGAAAGAAGGGCCCTAGAGAGGGTGGGATGATAACTAACCTTAAAAAAAAAAAAAATGCCTCTTACCAGTAACTACCAGTACCAAAAATAGGAGCTACTGACATTGAGCTATTGGTAGGAGAGACCTACAACATCTCCAAAACAAGTCAGGCTTCTGTTAAAGCACTTGATTATCCACCTGAGGTAAAAGGTAAGACCCTATTGCTGATGGCTCCATATGATGCTGGCACAGAACATTGAGATATCCAGCTGGAATCCAGAAGAGAGCCAGTCCCCAGTTAGCCTATCTAGTGCTGGGAAGCACTACATGAGCTACTGTGGGAAAGTGGCCAACAATGGTGTAACAAGCATGGCTCTAAGCTACTCAGGAACAACCAACCCAACAAGAAGTACACATGGATGCAATGGTGGCACACAGCCTTGGTAGGTAACTAATGTTTTTCTAACTGGCTAAGAGATCTGCTCAGTGGAAAGGAACCCATATCTGGAACTGGGAAGCAGGTCAGAATCCTAAAAAGACAAGGATTATGCTCTCCAATGTCAAGATCCTACTAGTCTTTGGCTAAAAGAGGGAGTACATCCATCAGCCTCCCTAAATTAACAATGCTTATTCCATTCAACCTATGCTGACTTAACCTCTGTTGGAGCATCTGTTTTTCTTTTTCAGAAGAAGGTAGAAAGACCTGAGGAGATTGACTACCCCTCACATCTCAGTCAAGGTCCAGGAGAAACCACAAAGGAAGTGGAGAGACCAGCAAGAGTGCCGCTTCCATGGTGAGCCTGACAAGCAGCTCCAGGGTGAAGGAGACATGCTGAAGAAATGCAATACATACCAAAGCAAAGAACTAGAGGCTCCTAAGAGCTCATCACTGAAGTAGATTTAAAACATACCCACCATGGCTCAGGTAATTTTGTGGAAGAGTGGGTGGAAAGATTGTAAGGGCCACATGTTGGAATGTCATACCCAGAGGCACTGCTCCCCCACAATAACTGAATGCTGCACCTACAAGGTATAACCCACAACCCCATGGGGAGCACAGGCAGCCCCACTGAAGAGGCCCCCCCCCCCCGTGGAATTGGGGCAGGGAAGAGGTAAAAGAGGGTACCAACACATGATGTATCCATACAAATTATGTTCTTGATAATAAAAAGAATATTTAAAATGAAGGAATAGAAGGGGTGAAGGGAGGAGGTACACGAAATAACTCAATTTTTTCTGCCATTGGACATGAAATAAACCTAGATATTAACAGCAATTAGAATATGATTAGTTTCCTTTTCATTTTCAATGAAGCCTCAGGGCTGTGGTCATGATTTTACTCTTAGGTCATCTCAGCAAACTTGCTCTTTAATGCCCAGAGTTACAGCAAGGCTAGTTCAATTTGAATATGACTAATTTTCTCTGTCTATTAACAGTGGATTTTATAGTCCGGAATGTGACCTAGAACTTATTGCTAGAACATTTGAACCTATATGTGTTAAGAACACCACACATGATTTTCTTTATTTTTTTTAATTGACAACTTCCATGATTATAAGCAACATTCCATGGTAATGCCCTCCCTCCCCCCCACTTTCCCCTTTGAAACTCCACACTCTCCATCATATACCCTCCTGCTCTCAATCAGTCTCTCTTTTATTTTGATGTCATGATCTTTTCCTCCTATTATGATGGTCTTGTGTAGGTAGTGTCAGGCACTGTGAGGTCATGGATAACCAGGCCATTTTGTGTCTGGAGATGATTTTCCAAGGTCAGTGAGGGAATGTGCATCTTTCCTTGTGCATTGCTGTCCCAAGCACTTCTCGTGTATTTGCTCTTTAAATCCTTTTGTGGAATTTAAAGTCCCTATTCTTGAGAAATATAGCATTAATTTTGCACAGTGAAGACTTTAAAGGAATGGAAATTCATATTGCTGTGGTTTATGTAGAATATATGAACAATTTTTCTCCTTTTAAGAACGTCAAGAAGGAAAATGTGAAGTTTTGTAATTCATTCATGAGCTTTAATCATTTTTCAATTGGAGATAATGGCCTTTTTATATTAATAAATGGTTTATAATCAAATTGTTTTTCTCTAGATATTCCATATGTTTAGGAACTGTTAGAACTATTTGCATAGTCCTGCATGAAAATGCTTATGGAGAGGGAGAGAGATAATGTGAAAATTGAATCTGCTATATACATGACACAGAGGCAGCTAATCTACCCAGAATTACAGAATAGAATTTAGGAAGCTTCCTCATCCCAAGACACTGGGGATTTGATGCTGCTGTCTTATGAACTGTAAACATTAAAGGAATGCTCTTCATCAAATATAGGGGTCAGTTAAGAGAAAACAGTTGAACTTAATTAACTAATACTATCAATAGAATGTTTTTTGTTCAAATAATGTTTATTCACTGTAAGCATGCAACTCTGTAGTTCCAGGGACCATTGTCAATGTTACCGTTGTTTGAACCTTTCCTGGGTAGCCCATGGATTTGAATTCCTTCTAAGCACTTCTGGCTCTTAGTTTTTACACAATGAATGTCTAAAAAGAGACTATGGAATCACAGAGAACATACATCTCAGTTTGACATAGGCACCAAAATTTTTCAGAGAAGAAGTATTCCTTGTTGAAAATGCTAAAGTATCAAGAAAAAACACCAGGTAGGTAAGTAATGAACCATTATTTTCAGCACTTGAAGACGGACAGGCCTGCAGTTGATCAAATGTATGATGTCATGTTTGAAGAGACATATGATTGTGGATTAAGGAGGGAAGACAGCAGCCAGGTGGGAAGGAGCCAGTGTTAGTACTGAACTTATCTGTGGCATCAGTCAATCTTTCTGAGGTGGGTCCCTGGTGAGTTGGATTGTCTCACAAAGCAGAGCCCAGAAGTCTTTGTGGCACTAACTGATCAGATTATGTTATTTATTCCTGTCATTTTCCATTTCTTTCACTGCCACAGACCATATAATAGGCTATCAGACAGCTCTGCATTTATCATTTCTCCATCTGGATGAAAAAGGATCATAATTTAGTGCAACTCATGTTAGTGTAACTGCTACAGTGATGCCATGGGGAGTTTGCTTGGCTCTGTGTTACCAAGTCCAGCATTCATGTAGGTATGAACAATCTATGAAAATCTATGTTTCACCTTTCCACTATGTGATTGTATTTCCTTTCTGTTTATTCTAAAATTTATACTATATATTTGTTCCTTTGTGCAATTTTCCTATTTTTTGAAGTAAAAGAAACTCAAAACAAAATCTTATGAAATTAACACTACTTGTTATATGCTTATTTTAAAAGTTAATGCAAGATGCATATAATCCACCACTACATGTGAGACTGCTATTATAAGTTTTATGTCCAACATGGTCAGCATCTCCAAATTGCATGGAACAATCTGATTCCTTAGCTGCAGTAATTGAATTCTCCGTGTAATTACAGGTGATAATGGCATTTTAAGCACCCTATACAGGTGCTGCATCATTGGTTCTGTTTTGTTTTAATATGAAACAGTATTAATAAAGTCTAAATTCTTGGAATCATGCCATATTTAGAGCTGTTTTTCAACTATACATGGCAGTTTTAATTCTCACACTGCATGCTTAAGACCAAATATGAAGTTCAAATATATGTGTCTATCTGTGTGGGAACAAATGCTAGTCATTTCAGAGCTAAGTATCTTCCTTCATGGCTCATCTACTTATCCATTCATGGCCACATTAATTATCCTTCCACCTGTTCACATCTACAAGTGAACTCTGAAAAGAGACAACTTAAGAGTCTGAAGGGGAGGGTGGGAAGGAAGAAACAGTGGCTTCTGTGTATAAGGAGTTTGCTTCACCATTTGATGGCCAGACTGGGTGAGCTTAAGATATCACCTTGGTAAAACAATGGTGAGAACACAGTACTAATTTCAATCCTGGGAAATATTAGGTTGTTGACAATGACAACAACTGTTGAGATTAAGGAAAATGACATTGAGGAGACACACTCACAGCTGTCACTGTTTACACACCAACACAAAATGATATGCAGCTTCTCCAGTGATAAGTAGTGGGTAATATTGTTATGGCAGTGCATGGCAGATGACCAGTTTCCTATAAACATGGATAAATCCAGGATCTGCTGTGGATCCTGGGCCAAATATGCAGGATACTCATTGAATTCAATTTTAATTTTGCAAAGTGCATTCTTTGCTAGGCTTATTTCTTAATGTAATGGGAAAATACACACTGAGCTTGTAATGCCCTTTTGTCTCATTACTTATGTATCTTTTCCCCCTCTGGTAAATGTCAGACAGTTAAAATTGAAATATAGTTAATTTGGTACTGACTGTTCATCTGAGGGAGGCACTGCAGCTCTTTGGTTCTCTTGTTCTTCTTTCTTCACATTTTCAACTGCTCTCATTCCCAGAGCAGGTAATACTGGCAGTCCTTGTCTGACAGTGGTCAGGCAATCCCTTGACAGAAGTGAGATTAAGGAATGTTTGACCTGTATGCTGGGAAACTGATGGTATTTCTTTAGACAGACTCATCTTTTATGGGAGAACTTCAATTCCCCAATCAATGACTGCTCTTGTCTTATACCTTTCATAACAAGAAAGGTGAAGAGAAAGCAGGAGGCCTGTGAGACTTAATCACTTTAACAGAATTCCTATGACAAAGTATATAAGGTAAAAGCAGACTTAAAAGCAATGCATTTTTTTTTTATTTTCTGCATCTTAATGATGATTTAATATTCAGACAAGCATAAGCTATTTTGTTTTATCTTTTCAATGCTTCTGTTTTTAAACACTGAAGTTTTTCTGGTTCTATTTCTCAGGATATAGTTGAATGGTAAGTGTCAAAGATGCGAATATTGCTAGGTTTATGTATAGCATTATCTATAGTACAAAATTATAAGATCAGTGAACAAAGGTAGTTTCTTGTTTAGCATTTGCAATAGAAAGACATTTTCATACCTATTATTTTTATCCTAATGAAATAAGTGGTTTTAAAATAATTTTGTATGTAATTCTCATATTTTTGTTCATTAATACTATAATTACATTTACAAGATGCTTCTTCTGTAATTAGTGAAATATTATGGTATTATGAGTATAAATACCAGGTCAGGACCTGGTGATTTAGTTCGTACTGTTAGGGGGATAGAAACCTGGCCATTTTCATTAGATATCATGTCTTTTCTCAGAAAAGGACTAATAATGTTCCCCACTAGGAAACAGCAGTTTTCATAGCTGGCAAATCAGGTCAACTGTGTTCTATGAGGAAAACAGACCAGGAATTGTCTTGTATACTTTCCACTCTTGACTTTCCTCATGTGAGTTAATTGTTTGGTACATCTGTGAATGAGATGTTAATCTTTCATGCTGCTAGCTATGAGAAGCATTTAAAGGCAATGCAACTAGTCTAAAAGTTTATTCTTTATTCATACTTAGTCCCTTGTAGATACTATAAAGTAACAGTAATACAAAATGATATTATGGCCATAGATGGGTTTTAAATCTTTTCGTGCTTGCTATTCCCAATTGAGTAAGTACAAAGGGAAATAAACTGGTTTGTTCTATGATGTAGAGTTGCATGGTGATCTTACAAAGTTTGAATGTAGAAAAAAAAAATAGTGGTCCATAGTGCTGAAACAAACATTTGCAACAAACTGGAACGCAGGACATGTATTTAGTAGAAAAGGTGGATCTAAAGTAGAGAATTTGAGGTTTATAGCAATTATGGTGGTTTCTTTACACTCTTTGGCTAGGCTTAGATTTAACAGAGCAATGAATATGAGGATGTATAGCCAATGAATATATTGATGAGATTGGTAAATTATGGTTTTAAATTTAAAGTACATCATTCCAAAGGGAAAAATTCACTTGTATTTATACTCATATAAATCAGGCTTTGCTTCTATCAAAGGTCATAGTAAATTACCATACTTTCTTTTTTGTGGAGGAGGAAAGGGAATAGTACTCTCACCTTTGAGAAAATGTTGAAGGGAGGGTAGAAGTTGTCACACATGCTTATAATCACAGCACTTGAAAGTTAGAGACAGGAGGATTGCTTAAGTTTGAAGTAAATTCAAGTTCTAAATAAATTCTAGGCCACCAACAGAGCAAGATTCTGTAGAAAAAGAAAAAAAAAATATTGAAAACTGTAAGACAGGGTAAGAGGCTTCTGGTCTTCATTCACAGTGGTTTGTTGCTGAAACACTTGTTCAAGGCTTAAAAGTATTCTGTAATAGCCTGCTTGTTGCAAATAAGAAAATATGCTCTTTCCATATCCCTCCAAGTTTCTCTTTTCTCACATTTGGAAAGTCCTATCTATTGAGGATCCCTTTGTCATTTGATGCATTTTGTGGTGGTGGGAAATATTTCATATCATTCTAGAAAGCTGATCAATGATATCCTATCACGAGTGCTTAAAAAATGCTTTTATTATGACATACCTCTAACTGTGGTCCAAGGATCCAAGGCCAGACAGAAATAAATAGCCTCCCTGCCATGTGGGATATATAGCAGAGCCAGAAGTCAATGCCCAATACCCCACTACTAGGAAAAACCAAAGAAATCTTAGTTATGATGTTAGCTCTTATCCAGTGCCTCTATGATTTTTAGGGCAAAGACTGAGTCATGTGGACTAGGACTTTCTACCCTTCTCTAAAAACATAAAATTCAAGAAGTACCCCCTACTCTTTGTAAGCTGAAGGCCCTCTCTGGCTATGGTGACTCCATCATACTATTCCATGACAGACTAACCTCTACTAATTAAGCTTTTGTCTCAGGAGAAAACCTACTTCAGCTTTTCTCTCTACCAAACAGACTCTTATTTAATTTTTCTTTTATTACTTTTATACACCCAGAGGATTTACCTGTCTCAATTAGCTTATTTTCAAAAAATCTTGAACATAAAGAAATGTGCTCTGATTTCTTCAACTTCTTGGTATAATCTAGCTTCACAGAAGTCATGGATAACACAATAGACTGGGCTCAGAAAGAAAAAAAAAAAACCTAAGGTTAAAGCCTGACTCAAATTAAATCTTCATCTCCAATGCTAAAAGAGAAGAAAGTAAAATTAGCCTCTCAGTAATTATTCCTTCACAGGTGTGGAAGCAACTTAATTCTTGTTAGCCTGTCAGGTTAGATGAGGGATAACCTGAGGAAGGTAGAGGTGGTAAAGGTGGTGACAACAATCTACAAGAGATGCTGAGTCTCAGGCAAGGATGGCAAGAAAGTGATTTTCAATAAAATTAACTGATGAGATGAAGAATCTAAAAGAGAGCCCCGTGCTACAAAGTTCTCAAAGGTGTGAGCCAGACAATTGTTTAGACTTCAACATTAGACAGTGCATATACTTATTTGGAGGGATTAAAATAAGAGTGTGACATCCAGCCACTTTACTTTACTTTTCCTCTCTTCCCATACTGATTATTGCTGTGAGATTGTCAAACAAACACATAAGACCTAATGAAGCTCTTGTAGCTCCCAAAGAGTAGACAGCAGTTTCTAACAATCTTTGCAGTTTCCTCGCAGCTTCCATATGGGACTTGCAACAATTAGTGTCTTTTTGCTCAGAAGAGCTATAGTTAGCATAGAAAAGAAGTGGCACTGTGCTGAAATAGCTGAGAGGAGACAACTTGGATAACTAGGAGGATGGCACTAAGCTAGAGAGAGGCGCAGAGTGTAGGTAATAGAAAAGGCTGTATTGCCAATGCTTTTGGTTTAGAAGTGAAGATGGAAGAAAACAAGAAAGAGATACCTATGTGATGACACATGCAAAGGCATGATGAGACCATAAGAGGAAATACTGTTTTACAGTTGGCAAGCCTTTAGTAAAATTTTCAATATCTTATAACCATAAACAGGAACTGATGAAAACCTAAATCCCTAGTGACACTAGCATTTACTCTTTGATGGTACTAAAAGACTTAAAGTTCTGAATTTCTTTTCCTTCTGGTATTCCAATGACCCAGAGGCCCCCAACACCTCATCACTGAAGCAAACCAAAAATGAACCCAAAATGGCTCAGGGAAATTTTGCGGAAGAGGGGCCGTAAAGAATGTCAGAGCCACACGTTGGGTCATGATATGCAGAGACATTTCTCCTACCCATAACTGTGGGCTAACTCCAGAATACATAACCCATATACCTCAACAAGGAGAGGCCAGGGGGAGGAGTAGGACACGGATGAGCCTAACAATGGTACCAACTTGACTGTATTCATTGAGTACAAAATTAATTAATAAAAAAATAAATTAAAATTAAAAAAGTAAAAAATAAATAAAACAAAAACATAACAACAACAACAACAAAAAAAAGACTTAAAGTTAAACTTCTCCTCAGCCCACCCTCTCCTTGTGTAATAGGAGTGAGCAGAAACAGAACAAAGGCAATGCTACCATGAATGTTCTGGACATCACTTTCTGAGAGGCAGATTTGAGAAGTTAGCCACTCAATGTACACACATTCCATTGATGTTAGTAATGGAATTAGTCTAACTAATAAAATGTAAGCAGAAGATTCCACAGCTGTTCTATCCAGCTCCAAGAAACAGCACTTTCATGGTTGTATGTGACAGTGCAATGGTCTGTGGTGAAGCCTGTGTTAAAGATGAGGTCTCTGTCACATGGGCCTGCAATGTGCAGAGCTGGCATACAGTAGACATGTAGTAGAGTGAGAAATTCTTTTACTTTTCAGCCATTCTAACATTTGGAGGTCCTGACTGTCACAACAGGGGTTAACACATTTAAGTTTTATCAGTGGTCAACAAATTGGCCTTAGCACTTTAAAGATTTAAAATCTACTGTTTTTAAGAGGTAAAATTTTGAAATTTGACCAAAATCAAAAGTCAAGAGCAAGTCTAAAATGTGTGGACAAATTCTAGATTTAGGACAACAACCTTGGGAATGGATCATCATAAGATAGTTTTCTTAGCTATAAATTTTGTCTTTACAGTAGTAAAGATTATATAGTTATAATCTCAGAAAGCTCTGATAAGCTTAAAACATTCCTACCAAACACAGAATGTAGTTAGGTTCTTATATATATATATATATTTGCCAACTACACACAGAAACTCAGAACAGACATACTCATTCCCTTAATATACACTTAGGACTTGTTTGCCTGAAGACAGTATTTGGTCCTTGTTACTTCAGTTGGCACTGGGTCCTTTTTTCCCCTTGTACCTGTGACTGAAGAGTAGAGTGTGTTTATTGAGGTATTGTTTCATGGTGACTTTGTGTCTTGGCTCATGATTAGTTTTTATAACTTAATAGGTAAGCACATTTGAACTAAAGAAAGAAGCATGATGCTTTACTTTTAGAGTAATTGATGTACCATCTTCAACTTTTTACCCAAAGGGCCAGGTCCTCCACAGGATGACTGCACAGTGCAGCTTGTGCATATAAATCACAGCCTGCCTCCTGTTATTTAGTAGCTAGCAGCGCTGACTCAATAACAGCAAGATTCTGTAAAATTGTTCCCTCTAGCCCTGGGTGTTCCCCATAGAGGTAAACGTCCAGAAAATAAATTTCCTGGAAAAAGAATGAGAAGCTACATACCTAGGAACATTTTTTAATGTCTCAAAAGTTAAGTTTCAACTGTGCTAATGTATTATCTCTTAATTTTTAATTATTGTGGTAAATTTTTATCACACATAAATCTATTTACATAATTTGTTTTAACTAAAGAATTCTGGTCACCCTCATCTTTATTTATTTGATTTTCCCTTTTCCAGGTATGAAAATATACAAGTAATATATCAAATATAATGAAAACTACCAGTATAAACCAGTTTGCCACAGGGCTTATAAAATCCAGCTTTAAAAAATTATTGAGGCATCAAAGTAAAGAACCAAAGAGACACATATTTTTTTTTATCAGTTTCACAAGGTCAAAGATCTTACTAATTCGTCAAATCTCTTTCTGTGGAGGTTATATGAAAAGCCAACTAGTTCTGTGTAGATGTTGTACTTAGTAACACTAATGTTTTGAGGTAAAAAAGGCTGGAATAGAACAAAAGAAATTTTCTACCAATGTAAGAAATGCCTCCATTGGTTAGAAAAACTCTAATGTCAGTAATATCTGTTGACATGAGACATAATTACAAATTCTTATGAAAACTAAACATTCTAAGATCTATTAACTATCTTATAAATACATATTCAACTTGTGCCTTTACATAGATGAGCCAAGATTGATGTTACCCTTAAATGGACAGAACTCAGCTAGGCAGTCTTGATTCCTGTTATCATTACAGTGATGTATTTTAGGCCCTGGCCATGGGACTTTCTATCACTGTCCATGCAAAACGGGGCTTTAGTAAGTGATGACTATGGAATCCCTTTTAAAGTTTACCTATCTTCACATATTTTACTTACAAAAGACTTGCATAACTTTTTTGTTCATAGCCATGAGCAGAGGTGGGATGTTGTAGTACAAGTCACCTTTCTTATTGAAAGTGGGTATTGAAATAATTCAAGAAGGTGAACTAGTCTACAGATGAAAGAACATTTGTCAGAGAAGACCTAGTATCCCTCATAAGTCATCAAATGGATTGTCATTTTAATACATGATCTACTCCTATAAGAAAGGTGAAAGACATTAACCATTTTTAGTACTGATTCTGCAGAGTTCTGCATCACTAAAGAAGTGAAATAGCCATATTCTTCCTTATGTCCCATGGCATGAAGATGCTTGTTTGAGGGCAAATGCCTACCTTGAATGATTGATTTCCATCTCCACATGTGTTGGCTGTAGGCCTTTAGCAGTTAAGGTCATCTTCTAACCCAATCTTTGTGAGATGGCATTATCTGGTAGAATAGTCGCCTAATTCAAGCATTGGGAAAGATGGCTCAGTTGGCCAGATTTTTGTCAAGGGCAACCTGACTAAACATATATTCTAGTGATATTGACATTCACATGTCTTCTCTGACTCCCTGGAGCTCTAATATGATTTACTCTGCTGTGTCAAGCCTTTCTTCTAGGAAAACCTCAGGAGATGCCAAGCAATGCTCTGATCCAACTAGGTTTGCATCACACTTAGTATAATATTATCAGTGGCAGAATCAATGTGGAGTAACACACAACCATAAACTTTACTAAATATCTCCCATCCTCCCTTTACTACTTCATCACAGTGGAAAACAAACCACAAAAAGAAAAACTTCCATAGACTAATTGGAAGAGCCTGTGAAAAGGTAAAGCATCACCAGTGTGTTAGATGGTAATCAAAATTATAATCTCCCCCAAGTGGAGGACTTGATTCCCCCTAGCTCACTATCATAAAACAGACATTTTTCACTTCAATTCTGTGCAAAACAACTAATTTTGAACTGCTTTATTAGGTTAGTATCAGAAAGTTAGTGATTGTCTTTGTCTTTGTACTAAAGATCTACAAGGGCTTAGATAACAGCTATCTATCTAGTTTTTGTACACCACCTATCCCCTTTCCACGTGAAAACAGGCATGTGCATTTTTAATGGTGATAACAACAGAGCTACCTAGGTCTTTTGGTGGGCAACTTTGACTACACACTTGCAAGCAACCTTCAGGAGGACACTTTTTAGATTGCTGTGTCTGAAGCCTTCACAAAACACAAAGGGTAAATATTCACAGATGCAAAAGAATTCATTATAATATCAACATTTATTACCAGTTCTGCTTCAGACCTCTTTGGATTCACTGTTTGTAATGGACCTGACAGAAGGAAGAAATTGCCTGTGTTCCTGACTTGCTCTACATTAAGGGTTGTCTTTTTTTGCCTGGCTAAGGCAGATACCTATTTTCAAAAGACTCTGGCCAGCTTCTCCATCATCTTTTATAGCAGATTCCATTTCCTGTTAGTGATAGTTTCAAATGTAGCATCCAGATAGGGGTTTGGCGAAGTGTAATTCACATTATCCTAAAGGCAGTCCTAAAATTGCAGAAAAGTGCGATAAGTGTCACAGTATCCAGAAGACAGAGAGCAAGCCAGCTTACTCATACCAATAGTCATTCTTACTATTCCTTCCCACATAAAGGGCCCTTGAGTTACCAAATAATTTCACTCCTAATGGTCCCTGGTGAAACAAACTTTTTTGACTCGTAATGAAGTCTTTATTATAAAGCCTGGTAAAATGTACAACTTTATCTCCCTTAAATATTCTTAGAATAAACCAAGTGTGGTATCTCACACCTTTAATCCCAGCACTCAGGAGGCAGAAGTAGGAGGATCACTGTGACTTCAAGGCCAGCCTGGGACTACAGAGTGAATTTTTGGTCAGGCTGGGCTAGAGTGAGACCCTACCTTGGAAACAGAAAGAAATAATTTTAGAATAAATAAAATATAAATTTAAAAACTTACATAGGCTGGATTGGCTCACTGGCAAGTTCACTGATTCCTAAAATGGGGGATCACTATAACGATATACTTTCTTGTGTTCCTTACCAGAACTATGGATCAGAAGTTCTGAGGGTGTCCCTAGGACCATTTTTCTTTTTTATTATTTATTTATTCATTTATTTATTTGACAGAGAAAGAGGGAAGGGGAGAGAGAGAGAATGGGTGCACCAGGACCTCCAGCCACTGCAAATGAACTCCAGACATGTGCATCCCCTTGTGCATCTGGCTAACGTGGGTCCTGAGGAATTAAACCTGGGTACTTTGGCTTTGCAGCCAAACATCTTAATCACTAAGCCATCCAACCCTCCAGTGCTTTTTATTATTTTTAAATATTTTATTTATTTTTTTATTTTTTTTAAATTTTTTTTGTTTGTTTATTTATTTATTTGAGAGCGACAGAGAGAAGGAGGCAGAGAGAGAGAGAGAGAGAATGGACGCGCCAGAGCTTCCAGCCTCTGTAAACGAACTCCAGATGCGTGTGCCCCCTTGTGCATCTGGCTAACGTGGGTCCTGAGGAATTGAGCCTCGAACCGGGGTCCTTAGGCTTCACAGGCAAGCACTTAACCGCTAAGCCATCTCTCCAGCCCTATTTTTAAATATTTTATTTAATTATTTGCAAGGGGTGTGGAGAGAAAGATGAAAACAATGGGTGTGTCAGAACTTTCTGCCACTGCAAACGAATTTCAGATGCATATGCCACTTTGGGCATCTGGTTTTTACATGGGTACAGGGAAATCAAACCCAGGCTCTTAGGCTTTGCAAGCAAGTGCCTTTAACCACTGAACCATCTCTCAGACTATCTCCCAGGACTCTGTTTTTCAAAGGTCCCAAGTGAATATGATGCTCAGTAATATTTGTGAAGTACTTAAGAAATTGTATGCATTTAGTTTATTTTCTAAACTGTACTTGCAGGAAGTTATGCCACTAAGTGCATGAGTAACTGGTGTATTTTGGACTAAAGGAGGAAAGAATGCAACCTAAGAAACTTCACCATATCCCATCTCAGTACTATGTTAACCATATGTATCTGGCTTTTGTGGGCACTTTAACCATCCAGTGAAATATAAAACCCCTAGCACATTGCTGGGCACTAAGAAACCATTGCATGTTACAGGCCAACTTAGACCCTACTTTTACTTTAAGTATTTGTCTATGTTAACGTCACCTCCCCCCAAAATTTGATCTTTATGCTTTATATCCATTGTTATATAGTGCTTCACTTGGCCTTGGTCAGAGAAGTTTCTTTTTTGTTGTTAATTTGCAATTTTGTTTTATGAATGAAAATATGGCATATTGGTCATATTCCCATTAGGTGATATTTTTTGTTCCCTTGCACCCTATTCTACTGAAAGCCCTCCATGGTGGGGTTATTGGAATTCACTGTGGGGTCATGGATGCACTAGTCGGTATCTGAGGGACAAACAATGCCTCGGAGTATACTTCCCCACCTGGTGGCTATTACATTCTTTCCTCCTCCTCTTCCACATTCTTCCCTGAGCCTTAGAGTACACAATCCTCCTTTAGTATTTAGCTCTTGGCACCCTCCAGTTTTATGCTTGGATGAACTTTAAGTCTCCTCAATGTTTATCACCATCATTCTGAAGGAAATTCTTAGAGTAGTAGTGGCAGCATCACTAATTTTTATTTTATTTTTAAAATTTTATTCATGAGAGACAGTGATAGTGAGAGAGAGAAAGAATTGGTGCACGAGAGTGAACTCTAGATACATGCACCATCTTGAGCACATATGTCATCTCTTGCATCAGTCTTACATGGGCTCTGGGATAGGGTCTCACTCTAGTACAGGCTGACCTGGAATTCAGTATATACTCTCACAGTGACCTTGAACTCACAACAATCTCCTTTCCACTGCCTCCCAAGTGCTAGGATTAAAGATGTGAGCCACCATGCCCAGCAAAGTACTCACTTTTAATCTGTCACTACCTCTGCAATGTTTCTTGTGTTCTGGAAGATTCAATAGAGATGACTCATCTCATGCTAAGGAGTCTACTTTTTGTCTTGTCATGCTGATGGGTCTAGGGTCTCCTCAGTATTCACTGCCATTGGTAAAGAGCAGACTCTCTAGCCAATAGCAAAAGTATAATGGGTAAAGGAGTATAAAAATAGCCATGAAAACACTTTCTGATGGGCATTGGTTAACCTTCACTCCACCCACCATAGCTAATGAACACTGGAAAATTCTCTCTAGGGTCTATGACCATGTAAGCTGTAGGCTTCTAATTTGGTTCTCAGTACCAGAAGTATCAGATATGAAATCCCTCCCACTGAGTGGGTCTCAAATCCAATCAGAGGACCATTGATTACCCCCATAGCTTGTGTGCCACTATGGCGCAAGTGTTTATACCTTGCGTGGCTTTATGATTTCGAAACTTGCAGAATCCAATGCTTGTTCATGCTGTTGGTGACCTGTATCCCCCAGAAGCTCACATAGCACTTTCTAGCACTAGTGTGCTAGTCAGCAGGGAGCTGGCTTCCAGCTCAGTTCCAGCATGATATTTCAATGCCCTGCAACTATAACCTGTGATGTCTTCAGCAATAGGGTCTTACCATTTAGATCTGGTGAGTGACCATATGATTTTTCAATTGCCTACAATGTTTTGAGGGCCTCAGGGGTCTCCCTGACAATAGCTCACTGTGTAGGGTGACATAAGTCTTGCACTTGGGTCTACCAGCAAAAGACTACAAAAATTTCTTTCTGTACTAGGCAGCAGAGACACTAAGGTAATCAAAATTTCGAGGATAAGTGACTATTTTGTGTTTAGCCCTGGACCCCTGAATAGGACATATTTCTAACCCTCTTCAAGAATATCATGGAGAGGGTCAGAAAGAACATAAGATCCATAGCATGTATTTTCTTGCCTGAAAGGTGAGTATTAACAGCAATCAGAGTCCACTGATGGGTAAGATTATTGATTACTTATTCTCCTCAGCAGCCTATGTAGCATCTTCCAGCACAGTTCAGTTCTATGATATCTTCATGTCCTGTAATCAAAGAGTTGGGTATTCAGTAATACAGTCTTACCATATAGTCCTGGTGGGAAGCTGATAGCAATGGAACTAGCCTGTATCATATTGGGAGCCTCTGAGACAAAAAAAATACACAGGGAGGTACCCCAACCAAACAGGGGCATTCTGCTCATAAATTGTGGCTTCTGCAGCACCATTATCAACCCATACAAGTTATTATTGTTAACACTTTTTTTCCTTTTTATTGACAGTTTCCACACTTATAGACAATAAATCATAACAATTCCCTTCCTCCCCCACTATCCCTTTCACAAATTCACACTCCATCATATCCCCTCCATCTCTCCACTAGTCTCTCTTTTATTTTGTTGTCACCATCTTTTCCTCCTATTATGAGGGTCTTGTCAAGATAGTGCTAGGTACTGCAAGGTCATGGATATCAAGGCCAATTTCAGTCTGGTCAATTGCATTGTAAGCAGTCCTACCCTTCCTTTGTCTTACATTCTTTCTGCCACCTCTTCCTCAATGGACCCTGAGCCTTTTAAGGTGTGATAAAGATAATTCAGTGCTGAATATTACTCTGTCATATCTTCTCAGCACTATGGTGTCTTTTGGGTCATCCCAGTGATCACCACCTTCTGAAAAGAGAAGCTGCTCTAACCAAAAGTGGGAGTACCATTAATATATGGGTATGGGCATTAAGTAAAATGCTTACAGGGCAGTTCGGTGAGCATGATATATGCATTTAGCCAGACAAGAGCAAGCATTGCACTCCTAATACTCATGACCTCCCCCACTTTAGGCTTTTGATAAGGTTTTCAGTAACAGGCATGTATTCCCTACCATAGAGCTGGTCTCCAGTCCAATAAGAGAGCAGTTGGTTTTCTCCGTAACAGACATGCCACTATTGCACACATTGGCTCATTTGGCCTACTGGCCAAACTTGAGGCTTGCAGTGTCCAGTTTTTTTTTTTTTTTTTTCACCACTGATGGCTTCTGTCTCCCATAGGGCTGTATGCAGTACAGCTTTTTCCAGCTATCTGTCAGCTGGTCTTGGGTTATATTCAAAATGTCATTGCCTATACCAATATGTTGAAGGGTTTCCCCTACTTTTTCCACTAAAAGTTTTGGTTTCAAGTCTGATATTAAGGACTTTGATGGATTTGGACTTGATTTTTGTGCATGGAGAGAGATAAGGATCTATTTTCATCCTTCTACATATAGATATCCAGTTTTCTCAGCACCATTTGTTAAAGAGGCTGCTTTTCCTCCAATGCATGTTTTTGGCATTTTTGTCAAAAATCAAATGGACTCACACTGGGTCCTCTGCTATGTTCCATTGATCTGTGTCTGTCTTGGCACGAGTGCCATGTTGTTTTTGTTATTATGGCTTTGTAATATAGCTTAAAATCAGGTATGGTGATACCACCAGCCTTATTTTTGTTTATTTTAGAGGCAGTTTTGTATGGGAGTGATTCCTGGGTTTCATACTCACTATGGTTGTTGTTAGTATATAGAAAAGGTACTAACTTCTGTGTATTTATTGGTAAAACAGTTTATCGACTCTAACAGTTTGCTGGTAGAGTCTTTAGGGTCCTTTACGTATAGAATCATATCATCTGCAAATAATGATAATTTGATCTATTCCTTTTCAACTTGCAACCCTATTATGAGTGTCTCTTGTCTTATTGCTATTACTAAGACTTCCAATACTATATTAAATAAGAGTGGGAACAGTGGAAACCCTTGTATTGTTCCTGATTAAGTAGAAATATATTTCACCATTTAGTATTATGTTGGCTGTAGTTTCATCATAAATAGCCTTTATTATGTTGCAATATGTTCCTTATATTTCCAGTTTCTGTAGGACTTTTACCATGAAGAGATGTTGGATTTTTGTCAAATGGCTTTTGTGTATCTATTGAGATGATCATGTGATTTTTGACTTTCAGCCCATTTACGTAGTATGTTATATTTATCGATGTGCATATGTTGAACCATTCCTGAATTTCTGCCATGAAGCCTACTTGGTGGGGGTGAATGATCTTTCTGATATATTTTTATGTTCTGTTTGCCAATATTTTGTTGAGAATTTTTGCATCTATGCTCATGAGGGAGATTGGTCAATATTTTCTTTTTTGTTCTGTCTTTGTCTGGTTTTGGTATCAGGGTAATGCTGGCTTTGTAGAAGGAGCTCAGTAGAATTCCTTTCTTTTCTATTTTATGTAAAAGTTTGAGAAGCAGTGGTGTTATTTATTCCATAAAGGTCTGGTAAAATTCACCAGTGAATCCATCTGGGCTTGAACTTTTTTTAGTTGGGGGAGTTTTTACAGCTGCCTGCATCTCCTCACTTGTTATAGGTGTATTTAAATGGTTTCTGTTATCTTGATTTAAAAATTTCTTCTGGTCAGATTTGCTAAATGTTTATCAATCTTGTTTATTCTCTCACAGAACCACATCTTTGTTTAGCTTATTCTTTGGATTGTTTTTATGGTTTCTATTTCGTTAATTTCTGCCCTAATCTTTAATATTTCTTCCAGACTACTGATTTTTGGTTTGCCTTTTTCTTTTTTTTTTTTCCCAAGGCTTTAAGGTGAAGCATTAAATTGTTATATGAGAATTCTCTAGTTTCTTAAAATAGTCTCATTGGGGCTCATATCTGGTAGATTTACAATTTTGGTGGTATTTTATTGTCTGGATTCTTTGGGTTTCTTGTATTATAATGTAGTGATTTGTGTATCCTGAGTTGATTTGATGCTTGGTTTTTCTAATTATCTTCAGTGTTCTTATACATGGAAATCCAACTTTATATACCTTAAGGGTAGGAGCTTAGGGTGTCAAGTGTAGCTCTTGTACTCCAGTCCAACAGCAGAAGTAACCGTAGGTGTTGACTTTGCCTGCTAGTCAAGTATTATAGTGGGCTAGGTGGAAAATTTTACAGGCAAATTCTACAATTTTACTGAGCAATATATACATTCAATAAAACCAGCATACAGTATGCAAGTATGGGGTTTAAAACAAACATTAACCCTATAAAACCAAAATTCATCAGTGTGTATGTTGCTGTACACCCTTAATTCTGTCACCTTGGAGGTTGACATTTCTGTTCTGAAATGGGTTTCAGGTCAGCCTGTGTTTGAATCAGGCCCTGCCCCCAGTAATGACAGAAGAAAAAGATAAAGGCCCTATAAACCTGAAAGCATCAAAAGCAACAATAGTCAACCCCCAATTATAGCTTACATGATAATGGTAAAGCAAACCAAGAATATGTAACCCACAACCTGCCCTGAAATAGAAAGAGAGATTAGCACTTCCTTTGCAGGCCTATGTACCTGCTCTTTTGTTAGTAGGCCTCATTACCTTTTGGGGTAGCTTCCAGTCTCACCAATGCTGAGTGCCCACATTGATCCCTTTATGTTGTGCTGTGAATCTGGTTCTCTGATCAGCTGTGCTTGATGACCTGCTGCCAGGGGCTGAATGAGTTTTCCAGAGGTTTGTGGTTCTGATGGTTGGCAAATGGGAGGGTGCAGGAAACCTGGAGTTGTACTGGGACTGCTCAGCTGGTCCCACCTGTATCCCCTTCATTAGCAACTCAGCTGGTCTCTGCTGTCTCTTTTTCAGGTTTCTTGACTTTGAGAAGAGGCTGATGTGCTTGGAAAATCCCCTCGTTTTGTCTCTGCTCCTACAGTTAAGTGCCAGGCCAGTGGGCATGCAGATCTGGGCATCAAATGCCTCAGCGGAATTCTAGCAGGTTTCCTCCTTTCTGGTAGATCTTGGTCTCTTCCCTGTTGTGGCTGATAATAACGTATACAGCTTTACTTTTTGGAAGAAGAGTGTAATTTGCTGTGATTTCTCTTAAATCCCTGCCTAGGTGGGTTTGGTGGACTCCTATGCCACCATCTTACCCAGAAGTCAATACCTTTTTTAAAAATTAGCTTACAAAGTATGATGTTTCAGTATGGGCTTTACATACATGCTCAGTTTTTGTCAACCCTCACTCCACCCACTTCTCTCCCCCAACTCTCCAACTCCATCACTACTAAAACCTTTTCACTGCCAGTATTCACCTGTGTACTTTCACATATGTTCAACTATGCATTTGCAACCCCCCACCACACACACCTTTAAGACCTCTTCCCCTGTTTTCAGTTCCCGAGACTCTCCAAACATTCCAAGTTAAACTCACAAATCCAACAATTTGAAGCTAGGATCATTGCTCCCTTGATTCTCCAGGGGGGTGGGGATGTATCTTGAAATTTCAACTGGCCTTTGTTCATGATTAATACAGTGTGCAGTTTTATCTAATGTAGAACATACCAATGAACTACATTTTCCATTCAAGTCCAACTAGTTAATTAAACCACTTATTTAAGTAATAAAATTTTTAATCACATTAGCTATTTCATTGCTTAACCAGATGATTCAACCAATATATTTTATCTGGTAGACTTTCCAGTAGTATTTATGTCTATAATATTCCCTTATAATGAGGGCTTTAGATCTACCCACTTCAAACTATTTGGTTTGACAGATTTCTCCTTTGATTTGAGTAATTACTTTGAAAAGTAATAATGCTTCTTTCACTTGGGGACAGAACTCTGGAGTATTTGAGGTGGAATAAATCAAAAAATATAATCCAGAAGTTTGAAATGAGGCCAGTAATATATGTGAGTAGGGAGTGTGCTAATACTGGAGACTAGGAAGAAATATTTTGTAGGCTTTTTTTTCTTTTTTAAATTTACCCAGTTTTCCAAAGTCAGAATATAAAGGAATGGGTTTCATCACAGTTACTTCATATATATGTATTGTTATATATATTTTTTTCTTATTTTCCCCCATATATTGCCTTCCTGTGTGCCTCCTTTCTCCCCTCTAGCTCATTCTCTTTCTTCACTTATTAGGAACTACTTTTTGTGTTTCAATACACATTTGATTTCCCACTTTACTTATAGCTTCTTCCTCCCCTCTAATGATGTTTTTAGTTCTTGACTTACAGACACACACATGTAGACACAGATAAACACATACGTAGATATGTGTGTACAATTTTAAATTTAGGTTTTGCACATGAGGTTTAACTTGTGGTATTTGTCTTTCTGAGTCTGTCTGATTTTGGGTAACATAACAATTTCCAATTGCTTCTGTTTTCCTCCAAGTGTTATGTTTTCATTTTTCTTTGTGCTACATAGAATTCTGTGTGTATTTATACCACATTTTCTTCATCCATTGATTTTTTGGTAGACATCTAAGCTGAATTCTATTTCCTGGTTATTGTGAATAGTACAGCTATAAACACTGATGAGCAAGTATCTCTATAGTATGGTAATAGAGATTCCATCATATGATTGTGTGGCCATTCTATTTTTAGTTTTTTTGAGGAACATGTATACTTATTGCACAAATTTACATTCTCCCCAATAGAAAATAAGGTTTCCTCTTTCCCTATATCTATACCAATATTAGCTTTCATTTGTTTTCTTGATGATAGCAATTCTGACTAGTGTGAGATAGAATTTTATTTTGCATTTTTTAAATTTTGTATTTCCCTGAAAGCTAAGGATATTGAACACTTTTCACTCAGCTACTTATTAGCGATTTCTACTTCTTCTTTGGGAAGCTGTCTGTTCAGTTCATTAGCAAATGCATTTATTTATTGGGTGATATAGTATTTTGTTGTGTAATTTTTGCAAATATATATAATATATACATATATACATATATACATAGATATGCATATATATATATTAAATATTAATATTAATTCTGTCTTATTTGTAGTTACCAGGTACTTTACCCATTCTGTAGACTAATTCTTTATTGAATGATTTATTCCCTTTTCTGTGATATAGAGCCTTAACTTATATAATCCCATTTGTCCGTTCTATAGGCTATTTTCTATGTTTCCAGAGTCCAGTTTGGAAAAATCCTTCCCTGTTCTTATAGCTTGAAGTTATTTTAAAATTTTGATATAGAAATTGTAAAGATTAAAGTTATATTTTAAGGTCTTTGATTCATTTTTGATTTCTGTGTGTGATGTGGAATATGGATCTAGTCTTGTTCCTTTATATGTAGAAATACAGTTCTAGGAACATTTGTTAGAAAGGCTATCTTTTCTCCAATATATGCTTTTGATATCTGTGTCAAAAATGAGGTGGTTTTAACTATGAGTGTATTTTTGGATTTCTTATTTTATTCTCTTTATTTACACATATCTTTAGGTTATTATTCTGTGATATAATTTGAGATCCAGTATTATAATACTTCAAGCCTAGCATTGCTATTTATGTTAAGGATTGATTTAGCTATCTTAGCCCCTTTATTTTTTCCTGTGAATTTTAATATTGCTTTTTCAATTTCTACAAAGAATGCAATGGGGATTTTAATGGAAATTTCATTGAATCTGTAGACTGTTTTGTAAATATAGCCATCGCATAGTATTTACTACTTCTAGTATCATGGGAGATATTTCCATTATTTGGTATCTTTTTTTAACTTTCCTTTTTCAGTGACTTAGAATTCAATGTAGCAGTTTTTCATCTCTTGTTTTGGTTTATTTATAATTATTTTCTTTTTAATTTGAAGTTATTATAAAGTGGGATTATCTATTTCATTTATTTCTTGGAGAGTTCATTATTAGTATCCAATAATACCTACTAATTTGGGTACATTTTGTATCTTGCTACTATACTTAATAGGTTTATCAAGACTAATAGTTTTCTGGCCAAGACTTTTGGGTCTTTAAATTATAGCATCATATTATCTGAAAAGACGGATAAATTCCCATCTTCTTTCCTATTTGTATTTTTTATTTCATTTTCCTTCTTTATTTCTCTAACTAAGACTGTGTGCTGTACTGAACAAGTGTAGTGATCATGGGAAGCCATGTATTTTCCCAGATTTTAGAAGAAATGTTGTAATCTTCCCCACTTAGAATACAGGTAATAGATTTGTCATATATACCTTGTATTACGTCAAGATGGGTTCATTCAATGCCTACTTATTCTGGGACTTTTATCATGAAGATGTGTTGAACTTTATGAAGTATTATTCTTCAGATAATCAGATAATCAGATATATATATATATATACATATATATATATATATATATATATATATATATATATATATATTCCCGAGTTATGCTTACTAACTTAAGAATTTCAAACCTTGCATGCCTGGAATGAACTAATTATATTTATTCATGGTGTATGATCTCAACAATGTGTTCTTGAATTTAATTTGTGCTTTTTTAAATTAGTTATGTCCACAGTGTGTATACAGCCATGTTGGTACCATCATTAGCCTGCTTGCTGACCTCTCCCCTCTGAGAGGACCCTTCGTGTTGGGGAATGTGGGTTGTGAATTGTAGGGTTAGCCATCAGTTATGGGTAAGAGGCACTGTCTCTGTGCATAATTTCCCAACTTTTGGCTCTAACAATCATTTTTCCCTCTCTTCCACAAATTTCCCTGAGCCATGTTGGGTTTGTTTTAGGTCTACTTCAGTGTTAAGGTCTTGGGAGCTTCTGTGTATCTGGATATCTGGTTTGGTAGGAGTTGAGTGTTCTCTGTGTCTATCTTCTTCACCTTTGTGCTGGTACAAGGTTCACCAAGAAAGCAGCACTCTTGCTTGTTTCCCCAATTACTCTAAGGTTTCAGTAGGGGCCCTAGTGAGGTGCAATGGGCTGATTCTCTACTCAGGATCTGCATCCATCTGAAAAAGAGAAGTAAATTCTCCTACGGAGAGTGAAGTTAGAAACTTCTGGCACCAGATGAGCTGTCTGGGGACTGACTCTCTTCTAGATCCCGGCCAGGTCACTCCATGTTCCATACCAACAGCATATGGTGTCCTTGGCAGCAGCGTCTTGCCATTAACTTTTGGTGAGTCATCAAGTACTCTGACAGAAATCTGTCTTTTGGGAAATCTTGTAGGTCTCTCTCTGGTCAACAGTTCATTGTGGATGTTAACTGCATGCTGGTATTGGGAGTTACAGGCCAGAAACAAGGGAAAAGAAGGAAGAAAAAGATAGTTAATATAAAAGAGAAAGAGAAAGATAAAAGAGAGAGAAGAGATAGAGAGAGAGTGAGTGAGCAAAAACCAGTCTGTCTTTCAGGATATAGGTTTTTATAGTACCATTGCCATTTGAGTCCAGTTTTTTGTCCCCCCCCCCACCCTTACCCACCCCTTCTACCTCACCCTCTCTATTGTCCCGTGATGCTTGTTAGGTATGTCAGCATTTCAACCAGATTCAGGTTAGAAGTCCAAGATGAGTGATACCATGTAATGATTATCTTTCTGTGATTGGGTGAGTTTGCTGAGGATGATCTGTTCCAAATTTGACCATTTTTCTTCAAATTTCATTGCGTAATTTTTCCTTACTGCAGTGAAGAATTCCATCATATAGATATACCACATCTTGGTTATCCATTTGTCGAACGATGTACATCTGGGTTAATTCTAGCTATTAGCTATTATGAGTTGAGCAGCTATAAGCATGGTTGAGCAAATCTCTCTGAACTGAGGCATTTAGCTTTTAGTGTAAAAGCCAAGTAAGGGAATGACTGGTTCTGTTGGTACCTCTATACTCAACCTTTTTTTTTAGGAGTATATGCTTGCATATCCAAGGCTTTCTGTCATTCCATATGAATTCTGAGATAATTTTTGTATCTCTATGAAGAAAAATGTTGGGATTTTTATTGGAATTGAATTAAATCTGTATATTGCCTTTGGTAAGATTGCCATTTTCACAATGTTAATTCTGCATAAGCAGGACCATGGGAGGTTTTTCCATTTTCTCATGTCCTCCTCAATTCCTTTCTTGAGTGTTTATGTTTTCATTGTATAGGTGTTTCACATCCTTGGTTAATGTTATTCCAAGGTATTTTGTTTTTTGTTGTTGTCACTATGGAAAATGAGACAATGTCACTTATTTCTTTATGCCATTGTCTTTTGCATATAGAAAGACTGCTGATTTTTGTGCATTCATTTTGTATCCTTCTACTTTGCTGAAGGAGTTAATCACTTTTAAGAGTTTTAAGATGGAGGTTCTTAGGTCACTTATATATGGAGTCATGTCTTCTGCAAATAGGACTAACTTAACTTCTTCCTTTCCAGTTTATACCCCCCCCTTTTTTTCTTTCTTGTCTATTATTGCTTGATCTAGGACTTCCATTACTCTGTGGAAGAGCAGAGGCAAGAGTGTACACCCATGTCTTGTTCCTGATCTCAATGGGAATTCCTTCAGTCTCTCCCCATTAAGTATTATTTGGGCTTTAGGAGCTTTATATATACGCTTTATAAAGTTGTGATATAAACTGTTCATGCCTATTCTCTCCAAAGTTTTGACCATAAAGTGATATTGTATTTTGTCAAATGCCTTTTCTGCAGCTATTGAAATGACCATGCAGATTTTGTGTTTAAGCTTATTTATGTGGTATATTACATTGACAAATTTCCATATGTTGAACCACTCCTACATTCCTGGGATGAAGCCTACTTGGATCAATGTGGATGCTTTTGGTATGTTCTTAAAATCGGTTTGAGAGGATTTTGCTCAGGCTATTTGTACCTAAGTTCATGAGAGAAATAGGCCTATAGTTTTCTTTTCTTGTGGCATCTATTTCTGGTTTTGGTATTAGGGTGATACTAGCTTCATAGAAGGAGTTAGAAGAGCTTTCCCTGTTCCCTGTGTGGTACAGTTTGAGAAAATTGGCTTCAGTTCTTCCATGAAGGTTTGACAGAATTCAATTGAGAAGCCGTGTAGTCCTGGACTCTTCTTTTGGGGGAGTATTTTGAATACCTTTTCAATCTTAATGGAGGTGATAGACTTGCTTAGGAGATTAATCTGCTCTGAATTTAGCTTTGGTAGGTGTTATATGTCCAGGAATTCATCTATTTCCTCAATATTATCCTACTTTGTGGAGTAGAGGTTTTTCACATAAGTCCTGACAACTGTCCCAATTTCACTTATGTCTGTTGTGATCTTTCCTTTTTAATTTCTAATTTTGTTAATTTGAAGCATCTCTTTTTGTTGCCTGATCAGACTGGCCAAGGGGTCTATCAATCTTGTTTATTTTTTCAAAGAACCAACTCTTTGTTTCATCAATTTTCTTAATTGTTTTCTTAGTTTCCAAATCATTAATTTCTGCTCTGGTCTTAATTATTTCCTTTGGTGTGCAGCTTTTTGTGTTGGGTTCTTCTTGTTTTTCCAATGACTTTAGGTAGATGGTTAGGTTATTGATTTCAGATCGCTCTGCCTTTGTTATGAAGGCATGTATTGCTATGAATTTTCCCCTGAGGACCCATTTCATTGTGTCCCGTATGTTTTGGTAAGTTGTATTCTCATTGTCATTATTTATAGAAATTTTGAAATTTTATTTTTTATTACATATACTACCCATTTATTGTTTAAAAGTGTGTTGTTCATTTTACAGGAACTGGTGGGATTCCTGGAGCAACTTTTGTTGCTAATTTCTAGCAATAGAGCATTATGATCTTATAGGCTGGAAATTATGTCATTCATCCTAAATATATGGAGGCAGGCTTTATGACCCAGTATATGATTATATTATCTATTTTAAAGAAGGTTCCATGAGCTGCCTAGAGGAATGTGTGATCTGTAGATTGGGGGTAGAATGTTCTATAGATGTCTGTTAGGTCGAATTGCTCTATGGTTTTGTTGAACTCTCTTACTTTCCTGTTAATTTTCTGTTTGGTTGATCTACCTATTGCTGATAGTGTAGTATTGATGTTCCCAACTATAATGATGTTGGTGTCTATTTCTGTTTTGTTGTCAAGTAGGTTTTGTTTTATGAATTGCGTACCTCTGTTTGGTGTGGTCTGCCCATTACAGTGTAGGAATCTTATTTAATTTAGGAGGAAGCTGTAGTCTACCCTTGAAGACATTCAGTGATTATTCTCTTTTACGATTGCTTCAACTAGAATTCTGATGGTAATAGGGCTTGTCTGCTCAGAGGGAAGGTGCCCAGGAGGCTCTGGTGGGAGCCTGATGACCTGACGAAGGGACTTTTTGTTCAGTGGTTCAAGATATGGCACTGCATGGTCAAGGGGCCCAAGGGGAAAGAGGGTATAAGGGAATGGAACAGAGCAGACTGGTATTGTGGCTGGGCTGTGGAAGGGAGGGAGAAAGAGATTACAGAGTGGTTCTGTGATGCTGAGTGGGCGGGGAACAGGACAGTAGGGCCTTTGGGACAATGTATCAGGGGGTGGATGGGACTGCCAGGTCCTGTGACAGGCAGGATGGGAATATGCGATTTCTGTGGGTCAGTTGATGCATGGGGACGGGGGTGGGGGGCTGCATGTGGAGGTCCCCTGAGGCAGGAAAGCCTAGGGAGGGGAAAGCTAACCTGCTGGTTTTGGTCCATGTTTAGGGATCGGGCAGTGAGTGGGATGGTGCACATGCATGGAGCTTCCCTGTGGCAGGAAAGCCTAGGGAGGGGGGAATGCTACACTGCTGGCCTGGGTCCACACATGGAGGGCCAGCAGCATGTAGAGGTCCCCAGTGGCAGCAGGGGGAACACTAGCCTGATGGCCTTGGTCTGCACATGAGGGGGTGGGGAGCAGCAGTGAGTGGGATGGCATTCACATGGAGGTCCCCTGTGGAAGGAAAGCCTGGTGGGGGGAATGCTAGCCTGCTGGCCTGAGTCCATGCACAGGGGTGGGGGGATCAGTAATGAGTCAGGAAGCATTCACATGTGTAACTCCATGGTGGCAGGACCACCTAGGTGGGGCGGGTGGGGGGGACATGCTAGCCCACTTTCCTGAGTTGTGCACAGGGAGTGGGTGAGGGCAGTGTCAAGTCGGCTACATTCCCATATGGAGCTCCACTAGCCTGCTGGCCTGGGTCCACTTAGCCTGTGGTTAGTTGAGGAGGAACCTGTGGCTGGGACTTTTTGAGAATTTTTTGCATCTATGTTCATGAGGGAAATTGGTCTATAGTTTTCTTTCTATCTATCCCCTTATCTGATTTTGTTATCAGTGAAATGATTGTATCATAATATGTGCTTGGGAGTGCTCTGCCTCTTTCATAAGATGTGTCTGGTAGTGTTCCAACATCTTTATAAGATATGTCTGGTAACATTCCTTCCCTTTCTGTTTATGGAACAATTTGAGAAACATTGGTCTTAGGTCTTCACCAAAGCTTGACCTGCTACTGTATTTTCTTTATTGAAAGACTTCATATTACTCTTTTAGTTTCATTGATTGTTATTATGACTAAATAGTTTATATCTTCCTATTTTAATTTTGATAGGTCAAATTTATCTAAGTTTTTATTCACTTACAGATTTGTCTTTTTATTTTGAATATATTTTCAAATTATTTCCTAATATTTCTTTGGAATCTGTCATAACCTCTCCATTTTCATTTGTAATTTTGATTATTTTGGTTTTATCTATCTCTGTTTCGGTTAGTTTGGCTAGATGCTTGTCAATCATATTCATTTCTTTTCAAAGCACCAATGTTTTATTTAGTTGATTCTATATATTTTTATTTTGTCTACATTTTATTAATTTCTGACCAGATCTTTATTATTTTTGTCACCCATCACTTTTGGGGTTGGATTTTTAAAATTTGGTTATTTTGCTTATTAAGCTTTCCATTAGGTTACTTAAGTTCTGAATTTTTTTTATCAGTTATGAAATTACTATATAATGGTGTGTATATTCATCGTATTCCCCTTGTGTTATCCTCTTAAATTCCCTCTCCTTTGTCCCGAAGGCCCTTCTCAATGAAATTGTATTCATCATGGGATTATGAATGTAACAGTCAGTCTCTGGGATGTAGGCAATGCCTCAAAGTACTCTGTCCCACCCTGTGGCTCTTACAATCTTTCCAACCCCTCTTCCGCAATGGCTCTTGAGCCCTGGCAGCTGTGTTATAAGTCTAATTTAATGTTGAACTCTCTGCACCCCTGGAATACTGCTTTGATGAGTTTTGCGTGTCCTCAGTATCTTTTGCCACTTCCTTGGAGAAGGTTGTCAGGGTAGCTGGTTCCCAAACCAAGAATTAGAGCAGCATAGAAGAAAGAGGATATGCAGAGTTAATTAGGAGACATATCAAAGAGTGTAACCACTCTTTTTGGTCAAAGATTAGTAGGAGCTTCTCTCTGAAGTCTATGACCATCATATATATAGTTTCAGTACCAGGTATGAGTTCTCTCCCACTCTAATCCAGTCCGAAAGTTATTGATTTTCCATAGACTTTGTGCCATAATTATAATCATAGCTATAATATTTTCTCCTAAAACTGCCTTGACTACATTCCAAAGTTCTGCTAAGTTGCTTTTTCATTTTCATTTGATTTTAGAAAATTTTAAATTTCCTTCCTTTTTTCTTCAATGACTTATTCAAGTGTATGTGTTCATTCTTCATGTATTTTAAGTTTTTAGTAGTTTTTCTCAGTGTTGATTTCTACTTTTTTTTGCATTATGATCTGATATGTTGGAAGAGATTATATTGGTTATTTTGTA
Source organism: Dipus sagitta (assembly GCA_036346955.1). Taxonomy (NCBI): domain Eukaryota; kingdom Metazoa; phylum Chordata; class Mammalia; order Rodentia; family Dipodidae; genus Dipus; species Dipus sagitta. The sequence goes on along the minus strand of CM070774.1, from coordinate 101,647,231 downwards.
CTGAGTAAGACTTGATCTGTGGGCTAGGAAAGGCTCCATAGGGAAGTTGAGAACAATGTGTACTCTGTGGATATCTGTTAAGTCTATTTGATATATGGAATAGCTTAATTCTAATGTTCTTTGTTAATTTTATTTTGGATTTTTCATCTATCTACAGATAAGTGTACAGTATTGAAATTGTTTACTATTATTGTATCATGTTCTATATAGACATTTTATAGCTATTTTAGTGAATGCTTTATAAAAAATGGGAGCCTCAGTGTTTGGTGCACATATATTGACAATTGTTATGCATTTTTTATGAAGTACTCCCTTTAATAATACGTAGTAGCTTTTTTTATTTCATCTTGCTTTTGTTTGAAGACTACTTTTGCTTTATAGAACAGGTATACTTGCTTTATTTCAGTTCCTATTCACTAAATAGACTTTTTAAAACTTTTTAAAAATTAATTAATTAATTTTTTATTATTAATTAGTTTTGTATTCAGCAAATACAGTCAGTTTGGTACCATTATTAGGCTCATCCATGACCTACCCCTCCCTTTGGCCCCTCCTTGTTGAGGTATATGGGTCATGCATTGTGGAGTTAGCCCACAGTTATGGGTAGGATAAATGTCTCTGCATATCATGACCCAACATGTGGCTCTGACATTCTTTCCGCCCCCTCTTCCACAAAATTTCCCTGAGCCATGTTGGGTTCATTTTTGGTCTGCTTCAGTGATGAGGTGTTGGGGGCCTCTGATGCTCTGGCTCTCTGATTTGGTAGGAGTTGATTTTTTCTCTGTGTTGATCTCCTTCCCCCTTCTGCTGGTATCCGGTTCATCAGGAAAACAGCACCCTTGCTTGTTTTGCCAATTTTTCTTAGTTTCAGCCGGGGCCCTTTTGAGGTATGATGGGGTGGTTCTCTCCTTAGGATCTGCGTCTATCTGAAAAAAAAAAAAAAAAAAAAACAAGCAGATTCTCCCACGGAGAGTAAAGTTAGCACCAGACAAATGGGATAACCCTTATTTTATTAATAGAGAATTTTTTTTAATTTTTTTGTTTGTTTATTTATTTGACAGCGACAGAGAGAAGGAGGGAGAGAGAGAGAGAATGGGCACGCCAGAGCTTCCAGCCTCTGTAAACGAACTCCAGATGCGTGCGCCCCCTTGTGCATCTGGCTAACGTGGGTCCTGGGGAGTCGAGCCTTGAACCGAGGTCCTTAGGCTTCACAGGCAAGCGCTTAACCACTAAGCCATCTCTCCAGCCCTTAATAGAGAATTTAATAGGTGTCCGGCCACTTGTAGCCCACAATTGGTGGTAGCTTGATAATGGAGAGCCAAATCAAGAGCATTTGGTTCCCCACCATGGCTGTGTGCCACTATTGCACTTGTGTGGGCATCACAACAAGTTATTTGCTGCTAAGTAGGTTACACCATGAGTTTCTTGGACAGATATTGGTCATTTTCCCCCAGTCGCCCATGTAGCACCTTCTGGCACTAGACACGCTGACTGTCCGGGGACTGACTGTCTTCCAACTTCCAGCCATGCCATTCCATTTTACATGTTAATGACATAAGGTGTCTTCAGCAGTAGGGTCTTACCACTAACCTTTGGTGGTTAACAAGTACTCTGACAGAAATCTGTCTTGCTTTTAGGAAACCTTGTATGTCTCTCTGATCAAAAGCTCATTTCAGATGATAGCCCCATGCTGGCACTGGGAGTTACAGGCCAGTGCCCACTAAGAAAAGGAGGAAAAAGATAACTAATATACAAGAGTTAGAGAGAAGAGAGAGAGAGAGAGAGAGAGAGAGAGAGAGAGAGAATAAGGGAGAAGGAGAGAGAGAGGGAGGGAGGGAAGATGTAGAAGATTAAGTTTAGTGTTCATCATACCCTCTCCAGTATCTTGTGGTTCAGTTGTTCCCTGTTAGTGAAGGTTCAGTCACTTGGTCTGCCTTTTAGGAAGTAGAATTTTATGGTACCATTGCTGTTTGCGTCTAGATTTATGTTTCCCACCCTTTTGATGCCCTCCCCTCCCTCCCTATCCATCCTAGTGTCTAGTTTAGACTTTTTTTTATCATTTGACTCTCAGCCCATGGATATAGTAACCGCCCAGATGTGTCTTGGAAACCACAGACAGACTATGAAATATAGTTTATAAACACAGTCAGCTAGTTTGTGTCTCTTTATTTATGATTTTAGGTCTTTTACATTTATGGTTATTATTGAGAAATGTTTACTAATTCATGTATTTGTTATTTTTTTCTGGTTGGTTGGATTATTATTATTTTACTTTCTCTCTTATTAGTATCAGAGGTTTTCTAGTATAATCTGTTGGTCAGTGTTGCAGTCAGTTCCATGTTGTTGAGACAAACATTCAACCAGGTACAGCTCATGGGATGAACACTTATGGTACCAAATTAACTGTTGTACTCAGCTCCAGTTGCTCAAACATCCAAATAGACTCAGTTTATGTAAGGAAGGGAATTTATTTCAGTATTACAGCATTCAGAGAAACACCATCAATGGCAGAAGAAGCTGGCATGTTCTCCCTCTCATGTAGTTCCTAACATCTTGAGATGAGTGTAAGTGGTAGCAAGTGTCAAGCATTTTTATGAAAGTAGGAAATAGGGACAGAGGGGAGGTGGTGAGGAAGGACTACTTGAAAAGCAGTGGAGAGACAGAGAAAAAGAAAGAAAGAATATGGGGGGGGGAGTTTCATTGGGGAGCAATGGGGAAGAGAGGTTGGGGAGGGGAATTTTTTTACCACTTGACATTGGTTTTCTTGACATTCTCTCAAGGGAGAGCCATGAGAAAGAAAAGCAAAGAAACACTGGCAGAGAATAATGACCATCAGACTCTTTTTTTCCACTTACAAATATAAGCAATTATTTTTAACTATCCTTAGATATAATGATAATTAAGGAAAAGGTAGTATTAAAAAAAAAAAAACACCCAAGAAAGGCTTAATGGGTCCAAGGCACTGAATCTTCATTATTACTGAAATGTGTTTTAGTATCATCAGTGCTTTTTAAGACATAGGCCTGTAATGGGGACAGGGAAAAGGGAGAAGAGGGCATCAACACATGATGTACCCATATGAAATATGTTGCTAATAATAATTTTAAAAATAAAAAAAAATTAAAGATGGAAATAAAATCCTTTCAAAGATAAAAATTCATAGATAAAACTTTGACTTTTTTCAGATTCTTTTGTGTCTTATCTAATAATACATTAAAGAGTACAGATATTTATAAAATTCTATAATAATAGTCCATCCAGAATGCCCTACCTCAGTTAGTACCTCTACAGGTCTATAAGTAAGTCTGAGACCCAGGACTTCCTCTCTAAAGAGATCAAGCCCTCACTTAATTTGCCTTTGTGGGATCAAGGCTATTGCACTTACCATGTGGAAGAAGGAATTACTAATTACTTAGTTTTTAATTAAAGAACTTTAAGAAATTCCACCACCATCCTTTGTCCCCTTCTCCCTTACAACTCTCAACTTAAGCCCCACTTCTATCCTAGTATTCCTTCTTCCATATTTTTGCCTCCTCCATCATCCATGATAAGCTGTTGGTGGGCCCATTATTATGTATGTCTTGTGCTGGTAATGACAGCTGCTGTGAGGTCATAAATGCAAAGACCACTTTATTTATGGGAGACAGAATTCCAATGCACTGTTTTCCATTGTTGGCTATTACATTCTTTCTATTGCCACTTGCATTGTAGTTCCTGAGCTTTATACAAGTTTTAAATCTCTCCAGTAGTCACCACCATCTGAAAAGAAAAACTTCTCTAACAAAAAGTGAGAGAAGCACTAATGTAAAGTCATAAACATAAGTATTTAGAGGTCAATTGGGTGGACATAATATATTCATGTTGGTAAACAACGGGAGTAACTCTCACTTGTGCATTTCCAAGTGATAGGCTTTGGACTAGGCTTTCAGATTAAGACATTGTTTCCCTCTCGTGGAGTGGGCCTCAAATCTAATTACAAAGGAGATGTTACCACCATAACAGACATGCTGCTACTGGACTAGCAACACATCTTGCTTTGGTGGCCAATTGTGTCATTTCCAGGGTCCAGCTGCTCCCCTCCTCCACTGCGAGCACAAGCACCAACAAGCACCAGAGACCAGGGGAAAAGAGCTCACCTACACAGCACCTGGCACAGGTGATCAGGACACTGACCCAGTGACCCAGGCAGCCTACCTGAGCCCACAGCACAACAATGAGGGACCCAAGCAGGAGCACAGCGTAATTGAGACCAACATCATCCCAAAAGGTAACTGGGATTACTCCAGGTCAGTACCCACCAAATAAGCCTGGTATATAGGCTTGAATCAGAAGTACAAATTACACCTTCCATGTCAGGATAAATAATATATTAAATCTGATGGATGGTTGGATTTGTCATTCTTAAATAAGCTGTATTTTGGGCTTGTCATTGGTTGCTTCCTGATTTATAGTCCCTTTCTTTCCTCTTCTGTCATTCATTAGGGAAGGGTCTCACTTGGTCTCAAGCTGTCTTGAACCCTCAACAGACCAGAAATCTTAGCCTCTTAGTTGACAGGATTAAGGGTGTGGGGCAATACATATCCTAAGGGACTGTAACTTTGTTAGAGGATCTGGTTGTCATAATATCTACACTTGCATAAGTACTCTGTGCTGTTTTTCATTGAAAGTGTACATTATTTAGTTAAATTTTAGAATCTGCTTGTATTTTGTTCCACTCAGCCTACTTGAATATACTCATAGCAGTCAAACCCAACATCTAGGGTCACTTTTGTAGTTACTCTGAGAGTCTTAAGAGCCACATCTAGCACCTTAAGCTCCTACTTTGAAGATATATAACATAAGAATGATTAATATATCTATTAATAATGTAGATAATTAGAAAATCCAAGCATTAAATTAATCCAAGGTACAAAAATATGTACAGTGTAATACAAGAAACACAAAATGTCAAGACAATATAAATCCACCAAAAGTGTTAATGCATCAGAAATGACCTCCAGTGAGACTGATTTAGAGGAAATACCTGTGAAACATTTCAAAGGAATGATTATAAGTATGTTCAGAGAAATAAAAGAGGAAATCAAAAGAATGAAAGAAGACACAAGAAACCAATTTAATGAAATAAGGAGGTCAATACAAGACATAAATAAGGAAATAGAAATAATAAAGAAAATCCAGTCAGAATTACTATCAGTGAAGAATACAGTCAATGAAATAAAAAATTCTGTATAAAATCTCACCAGAATGGATGAAGGAGAGGATGGAATATCTAAACTAGAAGGCCAGGTGGCAGATCTATTATGGTCCAACAAAGAGAAAGACAAACTGATAGGAAATATGAATGTGAATTTCAAGATATTCAGGACAGTGTGAAAATATCATACATAAGAATTCAGGGTGTAGTAGAAGGAGAAGATTTTCAGTCCAAAGGCATAGTAGGTGTTTTCAACAAAATAATAGAAGAAAACTTCGCCCAAATTGGGAAAGAGATGTCAATGAAGATACAGGAAGCCTTTAGAACACCAAGCAGGCAAAACCTGGAAAGAACCCCTCCTCACCATATTATAATTAAACTGCCAAACATAAAAACCAAAGAAAATATATTGAAAGCAGCTAGAGAAAAATCAAGTCACATACAAAGGCAAGCCCATCAGGATCACAGCAGATTACTCAACACAAACTTTCAAAGCCAGAAGGGCTTGGAGTGTTGTATTCCAAGTACTGAAAAATAACAATTGTCAACCAAGGTTACTTTATGCTGCAAAACTATCCATTCAAATAGACAGAAAAATAATGATATTCCACAACAAATGCAGGCTAAAGGATTAGTTGAAGACAAAACCAGCTCCACAGAAAATACCTTAAAGGATCCTCCATGCTGAAGAGAAAGAAAAGCACACATATAAGGAAACTGCAATAAAAAAAAAAAACATACTCAAATACTACTTAATACAAGAAACTAAAGTTAAAACCAGAAGAACTACAAAACAAGAAAAATGGCAAAAATAAATACACACCTTTCAATCATTATCCTTAATATATAATGCCCCAACCAAAAGACATAGGTTTGCAGACTGGGTTAAAAATCAGGATCCTTCAATTTGTTGCCTCCAATAAACTGATGTTTCTACAAAGGATGGATGGACACTATCTTAGGGTGAAATGTTAGAAAACAGTGTTTCAAGCAAATGGGCCTAGAAAACAAGCAGGGGTTGCTATTCTAATATCTGACAAGGTGGACTTCAGTCCAGTATTAGTTAGGAAAGATAAGGAAGGTCATTTTATATTGATTAAAGACACTCCAACAGGAGGACATCACTATCTGAAACATATATGCACCTAACATGGGGGCTCCCAAATTCACCAAACAAATGCTGTTAGTACTAAGGTCACAGATAACACCAAACACAGTTGTAGTGGATAACTTCAATACCCCACTCTCATCAATTGACAGGTCATCCTGGCAAAAAATAAACAGTGATGCATCTGGATTAAATGAAGTCATAGAAAAAATGGACCTGACAGATATAGGCAGGACATTTCATCCAAATGCTGCAGAATACACATTCTTTTCAGCAGCACATGGAACATTCTATCAAAAAGACCATATATTAGGGCACAAAACTAGTCTAAACAAATAGAGGAAATTTGAAATAATTCCTTGCACTCAATCTGATTACAGTGGGATCAAACTACAAATCAATAGCAAGAAAAGCTATAGAGCATACACAAAATCATGGAAACTAAACAATACACTACTAAATGATGAATGGGTCAATGAAGAAATCAAGAAGGAAATCAGAAAATTTAGAGTCAAGTCAGGCGTAGTGGAACACACCTTTAATCCCAGCACTAGGGAGGCACAGGTTGAAGGATCACTGTGAGTTCAAGGCAACCCTGAGACTACATAGTGAATTCTAGGTAAGCCTTGACCAGAGTGAGACCCTACCTTAAAAAAAGTAATAATTGAGTCAAATGTTAATGAGAACACAACATACCAAAGCCTTTGGGACACAATGAAGGCAGTGCTAAGAGGGAAATTTATAGCTTTATGTGCCTATATTAAGAAATTAGAAACCACACAACTTAATGCTTCACCTTAAATCCTTGGGAAAAAAAGAACAAGGCAAACCAAAACTCAGTAGATAGGAAGAAATAATAAAGATTAGGGCAGAAATTAATGAAATAGAAACAAACAAACAAACAAAAACACAATCCAAGGAATCAATTAAACAAAGAGTTGGCTCTTTGAAAGGATAAAAAAGATTGATAAATCCGTGTTATTGGATCAGAAGAATAAATATTGTGAAAATGGCATTTTTATTTTCGAGGTAGGGTCTCACTCTAGCCCAGGCTGACCTGGAATTCACTATGGAGTCTCAGGGTCGCCTCGAACTCATGGCGATCCTCCTACCTCTGCCTCCCCAGTGCTGGGATTAAAGGCATGCGCCACCATGCCCAGCTTCGTGAAAATGGCAATCTTAACAAAAGCAATCTACACTTTTAATGCAATCCCTGTGAAAATTCCAATGGCATTGTTCATGGAAATAGAAAAAATAATCCAAAAATTCATTTGGAAGCCCAAGAAACCTTGAATATCTAAAATAATTTTGAGCAACAAAACTAAGGTTGGTGGTATCACCATACCTGATTTTAACCTATACTACAGAGCCATAGTAACAAAAACAGCATGTTACTAGCACCAAAACAGATATGTAGATAAGTGGAACAGAACAGAGGACCAAGATTTAAGTGCAGGTAGCTATAGCCACCTGATCTTTGACAAAACTTCCAACAATACTCATTGGAGAAAAGACAGCTTCTTCAGCAAATGGTGCTGGGAAAACCGGATATGTGTCTGTAGATGGATGAAGTAGGTCCTTCTCTCTCTCCGTGCACAAGAATTAAGTCCAAATGGATCAAAGTCCTTAATATCAGACCTGAAATTCTGAAACTGCTAGAGGAAAAAGTAAGGGAAACCCTTCAACATATTTGTCTTGGCAAAGACCTTCTGAATATAACCCCGATTGCTCAGGCAACAAAACCACAGATCAACTGCTGGGAACCTTGGTTTTTCAGGGTTCTGAAACTGAAACATGCAGTGTCTTGTGCATTAGGGTCTTGCCAACTTTTTCAGGAGGCTGTATTCTCAATTAGCATCTTTTAGTGAATGAGAGGAAGGGTGATGTAAAAGTCCACATGCAGGACTAGTGGATTTCATGGGACCTTCTGTTTTATCTCTGTTATTCAAAAATGAATCTGTTGGCCAGAGAAAATACTGCATGTAACACTGTACCAAGAAATCAAGAAATTCTGTAAGTCTCTTGAGAGTTGTTCTTGTGCTGTCAATCCTGAGATGGATAGGAAAAATACTATTATTATAAGAAATTTCAGTTTTGGTATAGAAAACCACTACATTTATTTTTGAGAGCAGTAAGAGTCCAACACAAGACCCTACTATTAAATGGCTGGCTATTCTACTTGAAGAATGGTGATGCATGGAGTTACCACCTTTGTTCTTTATGGCTACAAGGTTGAATATTTAGCAATTTTGGTAGCTATACTAGTCAACTATATGATGCCATTTAGCACATATGTAGCATTCAACCTAACCACCACCATTTTAGACCGTATGGGACCTATTGCATTGTCATTGCTATCACTAGAAAAAAGGCTTGTTACTTCTACAAGATTAATCTTATAATTATATCATTGTTAGGATTCTTCTAAACATTAGACATTTTCCTAATTGATTAAGATACAAAAATCTATACAGATTTTTATATTTTATTTATTTATTTCTGAGAGAGAGAGAGAGAGGGAGAGAGATAGAGAATGGGTATGCCAGGGCCTCCAGCCACTGCAAATAAACTCCAGATTCATGTACCAGTATGTATATCTGGCTGACATGGGTACTGGAGAATGAAACATGGGTGCTTAGGCTCCACAGGCAAGCACCTCAACCACTGAGCAATCTCTTCATCCCTTCAGGTTTTTATATATATATATAGATAGAAAGATAGATATAGATAGATAGATAGATAGATAGATAGATAGATAGATAGATAGATAATATTCACATACCTCTTCTTCCAATCCTCCTTGTTTCCTGGTCTACAAATCTCATTATTTCCATTACCCTAGCCACTAAATTATTCTTTCCCATTAATTCCTATACATATAAAATAAGGCTATCCTTCCATTTACAAAGCCAATGAGAAAGGGACATCGTCAAAGTTCTGTTCATTGGATGGATTTCTTTTTACTACATTCCTTTGTAGTGTTTTTTGTTTTTTCCTGAGTGAGGCTACTACATGTTAATAGTGCATTTGGGGTTAGGTTCAACACTAGTGGAATAAGTTGAGAATTTTCATTTTGTAATATATGAGTATTGTTACTCCTTAAGAAATTTATAGAAATAAATTGACAATAGGCAATGATGCAATAGTGGCAGTGAGCATGGGATTCTGAATTAGTCTTACATGCAATACCTTACCTATAACAAAATAGAGCTTATAATACTTAGCATATTGATAGCAGGGTGAGGGTCTAGTCTTTTTTCCCTGACAAAAATTACAGTCTTATTCTAGCACCATAGGTATCTTCATTGTGACTCTCATCTTAAGGATAAGCCCAAAGCCACTCCTACTCACATTCACTTAGCTGAAGCACTTGGCTTGAATAGAATCACCTTCTAAGGCCACCAGAGGTTCCACTGTTCTGTTTCTCCCAAATCAGGTAGCTTCCCATGCCATCTTATAGTAATTAGAGCTATATTCCCCAAAGTGTTACATGATACCACCAAAATCCTCAGAGATCTACTAAGAAGGTCTTTTTCTTAGCTTCACAGTTTTGTAGGAGAGTATAATCAGGAATAAATTAGGTCAACTTCTAAATCATTTTTCAATGTATCAGTCTATTGATTTTTCATGTTGTTTATCTCTCTTCTCTGACTTTTTTTTAACATATACCATGCTGAGAGCCTGGGTATGACCACATCATGTGCACCACTCCTGACATGGATTTTCGTGTATGGATGAACACCTTGCTCTGTGAAATTCCAAGATTCTCATGTTCATGAAGACACTGTTATGTCTGAAAGCAAGACATTTAACTATGAGCACATGAATACTGCATCACTGTCATGCGTCATGCATTCCTCTCACCTCTTTTACCAATGCTATCAGGAAATGAAGGACAGTGTCAGATTACTACCTGCAAACCTGATGTCACATCTGAGATAATAAAAGTGATAAAGTGGGGCTGGAGAGATGGCTTAGTGGTTAAGCGCGTGCCTGTGAAGCCTAAGGACCCCGGTTCAAGGCTCACTTCCCCAGGGCCCACGTTAGCCAGATGCACAAGGGGGCCCATGCATCTGGAGTTCGTTTACAGAGGCTGGAAGCTCTGGAGCGCCCATTCTCTTGCTCTCTCTCTCTCTGCCTCCTTCTCTCTGTCACTGTCAAATAAATAAATAAACAAACAAACAAAATTTTTTTAAAGTGTTAAAGTGGTTATATAATACTTACATGTCTCTGAGATCCCTCTTTCTTTAGTGCTTCTGTTTTTTGGGTTTTTTTTTTTTTTTTGTATGAGATGTGAGGAAATTTTTCATGATTTTTATAAAAGAAGTTCCACTTTTTTTTTTCTGTTTTGTTTCAGGATTTTCCTGTTCTAACAGAGGTCCTTACTACAGAAGGAAAAACAGATGTATTATAATATCTGCTAAGTATATTTAACATTTGAACAATGTGAAACATTTATGCTCTGCTAAAATGTACGGGGGCAGAAAATCCATTTATCATTTGGTTTCCTTAAGCTTCACTTTAACTACTGATTCATGATGGCATTTTCAGCTTTCTGGAACCAATCTTCGGTCAGACCTTGTATCTAACATTTCTCAAAGTGCTTGATTATTTCCCTTTTCTCACTGCATGTTATTTTGACAAATTGCCCTAAGTTCCTGCAGGGAAAGATTGAGAAAATAGCTATCATATTTACTTGTAGTGGCACTGCAAAGTTCTTCCACAAAGGCTTCTGACTTTATCTGTAGTCACTAGGTATTGTCTGGGAAACTAGGACATAAAGACTTAATAAATGTAGAAGCATGAGGAAACATTCTAGCTTCTCTCTGATATCGGCCTTTATCCTTCTTATTTGACTGGCTTAAATTAATATCATCACAAAAGACTACCAACATGTAGGTAGACTGCACCTTTTCTCACTCTCATGAATGCCATGGTCTACTGAGCCTTGACCCAGGTCCTTGTGGACCACATAACCCTTGCTGCTTGTCTGCTTTGTTGGTCATTTACCCGGATGTATTTACCTTACCTCATCTTGTGAAATGCAGCCCACAAATCTCTAGCATTCCATTATCAATAAATGGAGACCAAAATCAAAGCATCAACCCTCCTTTATTGTGCTTCAAAGGGCAAACTATCAAACTTTGCAAATATGCTAAGATAGTGCCTGCAGTCTTAGTAATGAGATGTTTTTCAGCCTCTTAGGAAACATAATAAGCAGGTTGTATGTTTTCAAGTATAATAGTGATTTTATTATCACATTTCCATCTCCCTTTATTCTACTGATAGTTTTCTCTATATTATTTCAGAAAGCCTGTTATCATTATTGGCTATCTTAAGAACTATACTTCAGGAAGCTATTGCCAAAAATGGAATATGCCCTTGCCAAAATATTGATGCCCAAGTCACGGATGAAAGCACAATATAAACAGACCATTCTATAGCCCCTTAGAGTCTATTCCAGATTTCTAACTCATAAGATTCATTCTTATGTTTGTTTATGTTTTCCTCAGCAGTATAGGGAAGTGTTCCTACATCATGTGAGTGACCTCATTTGTTAACAAGAGTTAACTTGGGCTTTTCTGAGAAATGACATCAACTGCCAGCATGAAAGCAATAGCGATTACATGTAAAGATGGCAAAGCAAGCAAATGACTTGCTGTCAAGGGCTTTCTGTCTTTCATAGTTTGCCTTTAGTTGGTAGTTACCTTCTAGAGCTTTTAATAAGGTAATTAACCAAAATGAAATGATGATTTTTTTGGATCCCTACTGTCTCATACTTATCTTTCACCTTTGCTATCATATATGTAATTCACATGTTTATTGAAGGGATATTCCTATATGAGATCTTCAATGTGTACTTTATGCCAATTATTCTTAAGTGAAGTCCTTATTCATTGTGATCCCATAAAAAAAATGAGGATATATTATATCCTGCTTCAGTCTGAATAAGATTTAAAGGTGTTGCCCACCAACATCAAGAACTTGTGTCTTGCAAGCATTATCCTCAACACCTGGGAGGTGATGGGCCTTTAAGTCTCTGGGGACGCTGCTGACCTCTGTAATGAATAAATTATATTTTATGTGACTAATGGGGGGAAAAAACTAGCCAAACAATCAAAAACAGATTTAATAACAGTGAAACTGACCTTTTCAGAGGCTTTCTGGTTCCCCATGTGGTTTGGTCTTGCTCATGCTCCTATCACTATAGTGTCATCCTCTGTGGGATCCACTACAGGTAAGTGGTTGCTGGTTTTCTGCTCATAAAATTTCAAAGCTGTGAGCAAAATAAATCACCTTTAAATACATTGCCTAAACTCATGTGCTTTATTATAATAATGAAATATACTAATTCAGAAAGTAGTAATAAATAGTTTGCTTTTTTTCCGTAACTATACCTAATAATTGGAAAGTAACTTTGGAATTAGGTTATACAATAGGTTGGGAAAGTTTGAAGGATCAGGCTTGGAAAGCATAGTCTACTGCATGCAGAAAATTCTACATAATTCTGGTGATAACTCAAAGGCAATGTGACTAGGACACTACACTCAGCTTGAATTGAGGATCTTACTGGAAATGGTAGATAAAATCCTCTTTGTTATACCATTATAAAGAACTTGGGTGTATTATGTCCATGTCCTGAGGCTTTGTGAAAAGCTGAGTTTAAGAAGTGTAGACAAGTTTATTTGGTACAGCATTCAGGTTATAACTTGGGTGTGATTCATTTTTTAGTCAGATTTACAATGGAAGTGGTAGGAGAAGGAAACAGCAGAAGGATTTGTTAAATGTGCCTTCTAACAGAGAAAAAGCACAATGAACGTGTGGTTGAGCTTCCTGCCCCTTGCTAAAGCATTTAGCATAAATATAAATGAGCCTGTGCTAATCAATAAAATGACTAGATGGAGGTCATATGATCATCTCAGGACTCTGGAAAGCTGTCTATCACAGGTTTAGAAGGGCAAAATCTGAGTTCAGAATGTGTTTCATGGACCCCATCCCAAAGACCACCTTATCCTTCTGACTTCCTGGTCAAGTGCTAAGCAGCTTGTCTACTACAGTTCTAGTATAAGTAGGCCAGACACATCTCATATTGTCACAGACCTGACATCCCACATAAAGCCAATTCTGCATGCATGAAGAAGGCAAGAATGGCAGGGTCATGGCAGTTTCCATTGATGTAAACAGAAAGGAAAATCAGGCAAAAATTTGCTGCTTTATTAGAACTGGATAATGCCTCATGGAACCAGAGGAGCAGAAACTCATTGGGTACTCCAGAATGGCATGACCTTTAGCAGCATATCAGCACTGTATTTTGCAGATATCAATCATAATAGGCATGTAAACTTTGGACAGCATGGGCCATCCAGGTGGAGGTACGAAGGGTCTTGGGAGCTCATCTCCCCACTACATTTGGAGTAGAATGTTTGACTTTGAACTTTAAGAAAATCCACCCAGTGGTTTTTGGTCTTGTCTTGAGCCTAATACACATTTCAGTTTTCCTTCTCCCTTTTTGACTTGGAGAGTTTCTTGAAAGTTGATAACTTGAATTTGATTTACAGAAAAGAATCATGGATGAAAAAGTATCCTTTGAATCTCTAGTGGGACTTTGAACTTGAACTTTTAAGTGAAATTGACACAATTTAAGACATTGGGACTATAAGGAGAGTCAACATATTTAATAATATAAGATGGGACATGATTCTTGTGGTTAGGAAAACTATGGTTTGTATATAGTTTGAGTATATATCTCAACAGATCATGGATTTTAAGTTAGTATTCATAGGGATAACACCAAGAAGTCTTATAACAGGTTGAACCTAACCTGAATTTATTGGGCTGCCATCCTCAAGAGAGGCTGAAATAGATCTCAGAGGACCTACAGTAAGTTCACATAAAAATTATTATAAAATGGAGAGACCTGACCCCTGAGTCACTATGGCTTCCCATTTCACTATGTAACCTATTATTCTTTCACAAGTTACCAGTACTGTGATGCCATCTACTGAAAACTCATCATCAGAGGTATGCTGATGTCAGAAACAAGTGAACCTCCAAAAGTTAGAGATAAATGTTGCTTTTTCAGCCATATATTATCAATGTAGCAGTTATAATGGACTGATTATACAATTATATAAGTAGGGTGCTATTTATCTAAAATCTGAAATTTATCTATGAGGAAAAATATTCAGAAAGCTGACCCATCATATACACTCAACACAAAGTATTATATTAATAATAAATAACAATATTCATGAATATATTAATAATTAATATAATATGTTTATTATATCCTATCTATTTTATATTATTTATTTATAATATAACATTAATAATAAATATTAATGGTTCCTTGGTTAAGGTACTTGTCTACAAAGCCTAACCACCTGGGTTTGACTTCCCATTACCCACATAAAGCCAGATGCACAAAGGGGCACATGTATCTGGACTTTGTTTTCAGTGGCTAGAGGTCCTGCCATGCCCACTCTCTCTGTCTTGTCTCTCTTCTCTTTATTTTTTTCTGCTTGCAATAAGTAAGTAAAAATATTTTTAAAAATAAGTATTAACTTATTCCCTCTGATATTAGGATGTCCATGGACCATATGCTTGTGTTTGCAAACACCCTATTCAGGGGAAACTAGATTACACATGATTAAACGGAACCCCTGCAATTTATATCACAAAGGAGAAAAATAATAAAATTGAAGAAAAAGGGAGAAATGCTAGGGGATTATGTGTAACAATGTGCTGATTCAAGAGCCTTCCAAGAACAATGACAATGTGTGATTGTGAAACCCAGTATGATTTCATCTATGATTCCTACGATGGACTAATGCAGATAATGAGTCTGGTCTAATAAATCACCTCAGGTCATTGAGCACATGTTCTTTTATGGCAGAACACTATAAAATACTTCATCATTAAAGGTAAAGTTAAAAAGAGAGTGTCATCCTTTGAGACTCTTTCCAAGACTATAGGTAACAATAAATACTGTATATTTTTCAAAAGCATAAGAATTTTCATGGTTTCACCATAAAGAAATGATAAATGTTTGAAGACATAAATATGTTTACCCTGAGGTAAACATTATATAGTGCATGCATGTACCAAATCATTAACGATATCCCAAAAACATGTAACTTTTTTGCATTTTCATATTAATTAAAAATAAAATTAAGATGTTCCTAACCAAAGTAAAACTAGTTTAAAATTTAAATTACTTTAGGAGTGAAAAGAAATACTATTTTGTCTTAAATGAGAGCTTTTTCACCAACAACAATGGATTAGAGTTCCTTTTAGTTCAGTTTTGAAATTTTCATATGTGCATTTTTTAAATCATATTCACTCCATTATCTTCTCTTGCCTCCCAGTTCCCACTGAACCCCTTCTTCTTCCCAAGTAGTATCCTTCCTAATTTCATTTCTTTCTTTTTTGTGATACCCTGACGATTTCTTGTATCAACATAAGGGGGGGGGTGTTATTTACTGGAGAATGAGTAAATGTTTTGAGACTCTGTCTCAAAAAAAAAAAAAAAACTAAAGTAAAAATAATTAACAGTGGCAAAAGGACTGAAGTAAAATGACCTACTGCTCATCAACAAATATTAACTGACAATAGATCCTCAGGGATGGCATGCCCCTCATGAACTATCCATGATGGAATCTTGACAGGCATAATGTTGTAAAGTCTTGTGCAGGTAAGCAGAACTGCTGTTAGTTTGAATGCAATGACTATTCCATGTACAGAAGATAGGATTCCACAGGGCTCCACCACAAACTCTGGTACATTCTTTCCCCTCCTGTTCTACAATGCTCCCTGGGTCCATTTTAGGTCTGAGCACTGAACTGTCATTTATTCTCAACATTTTGAATATTTATGAGTCTCTAATACCCACTACAAAAAGAACCTTCTCTGACCAGACCTAAGAACAGACTAATCTATGGATATAAAGAGAAATATTTACCAATGTGATAGCATGTCCCTTTAGCAAACAACAGTAAACTTCCTGATTCAGACCCACAACCTCCCTATCCTTGGGCTTTTCATCAAGTTTACAGTACTGGCATTAATCTCCTTCTGTGAACCAGGCCTCAAATCCAATCAGAGAACAAGTAGTGAACCACAAAGCAGTTCTGTTCTTATACCAGTGAATACATCTTGCATCCAGGTTGGTATTGTAGCACAGAGTCCACAGCTGGATAAAACCATTGGTGACTTTTCTCCCTCAGCAGCCTGCATAGCCCCATCCAGCACTTTGAAAACTAGCCAACAAGGAGGATGCATCCAAGTTCAGTTCCAGCTAGATTTCTGCATGCCTTGAAACCAAAGTGCAAGATCATTCAGCAGTAGCATTTTACCATGCAGATTTTTTTTTTTTTTTGGCAACAAAGCACAATGACAATAAATTGCTTTTATTGTTGGGTTGATATGGCTTGGGTGCCTGCCTGACCAATAACTTAACTCATAGGGAGGTATACCACAACTGGCACTAGAAGTTTTGTTTAATAAAACAATAAATCCAAGGAGAAACATAATCAACATATGGGAGGGTTTTAGGGTTCAAACCCCCTTTAAAAATTATATTATTTAGTTACCTTAGACATAGTAGGATTTCATTTTATTTTTAATTTTATGTCCTTAGGGGTCCATTTGTTGATTGTTGACCTTATTTTCTGAGTGACTAGAGTTATACTTTGAAAATTCTTAACTATGCCAACTGTTTCCTGTTATTGTTTTAGAGGTTCAGATCATTGGTTAAGGTATTTGATCCACTTGGATTTGATTTTATGGAGGGATAAAATGACCAAGATTCATTCTTCTACAAGTAATTATCTGGTGTTTCCTGAAACATTTGTTGAGCACACTGTCCTTTTCTCTAATGTGTAATTTTGAGACTTATTTAAAAAAATCAGGTGGCTACAATTGCATGTTCCATGAGCATGGGAGGTTGTTGTATATTTTAGTGTATTCCTAACTTTCTTACTTCAGTGTTTTAAGGCTTTCATTACATGTCTTTCACTTCTTTGGTTAGGTTTATTGCTAGGTAATTTTTGAGGTACATGAAATTATTTCTATGATTTCTTTCTCAATATGTTTGCCATTAGTAAAGAGGAAGGCTACTGATGTTTATATATTTATTTTGTATTCTGGCACTTTGCTGAATATGTTCATCCATTCTAGGAGTTTACTGGCACAGTCTTTATTGTATCTTATATATAGAATCATATCATCTGTAAATAGCAATACTTTGAATACATCCTGTCCTGTTTATATCCCTTTATTTGCTTTTCTTGTCTTATTTCTCTAGCTAATAGTTCATGAATAAATTAAATAGAAGTTTATAGAGTAGACACCCTTGCTATGTTCCTGATCTTAGTGGGAATGCTTCTGGTTTTTCTCTCTTTGACATGATATTAGTTATAGGCTTGTCATATGCTACCACAATTATGGTGAGATATGTTTCTCCCCAAGGGCTTTTACCATGAAGGTATATGGGATTTAGTTAAAGATTTATCTTAAATCTATTGAAATGATGATGTTATTTCTGTCTTGGTGTCCATTCATGTGATGAATTATGCTAATTGATTTAAATATGTTGAATCATAATCAACATATTTGGAATCTGGAATAAAGTCAACTTGATATGGTGAATACTATTTTTGTTGCATTCTTGAATTTAGTTTGTCAGTATTATGTTGAGTATATGAGTATTATATTATATATATTATATTGAGAATTTTTGTATCTATGTTCATTAGGGAAATTGATCTACATTTTTTTTCTTTTCTCTTTTTCTTTATTAGTTTTGTATTCAGCAAATACAGTCAGTTTGGTACCATTATTAGGCCCTTCCATGACCAACCCCCTCCCTTGGGCCCTCCTTGTTGAGGTATTTGGGTCATGCATTGTGGAGTTAGCCCACCGTTATGGGTAAGATAAATGTCTCTGCATATCATGACCCAACATGTGGCTCTGACATTCTTTCCACCCCCTCTTCCACAAAATTTCCCTGAACCATGTTGGGTTCATTTTTGGTCTGCTTCAGTGATGAGGTGTTGGAGGCCTCTGGTTCTCTGGCTCTCTGATTTGGTAGGAGTTGATTTTTCTCTGTGTTGATCTCCTTCCCCCTTCTGCTGGTATCAGGTTCATCAGGAAAACAGCACCCTTGCTTGTTTTGCCAATTTTTCTTAGTTTCAGCCAGGGCCCTTTTTAGGTATGATGGGGTGGCTCTCTCCTTAGGATCTACATCTATCTGAAAAAGAGAAGCAGATTCTCCAATGGAGAGTAAGTTAGCACAAGGACAAATGAGATAACCCTTACTTTTTTATAGAGAATTTAATAGGTGTAGGCCCTCTTATAGCCCATGATTGATGGTAGCTTGATATTTGAGAGTGGGCATATCTTTGGATATGGTTCTGACTTGTTTCCCAGCTCCTGCTATGGGACCTGTACCACTGAGGAGATCAGTTAGCCAAATTAAGAGCACTTGGTTACCCACCATGGCTGTGTGCCACTATTGCACTTGTGTGGGCATCAGAACAGGTTATTTGCTGCTAAATAGGTTAGACCATGAGTTGCTTGGACAGATATTGGTCATTTTCCCCCAGTTGCCCATGTAGCACCTTCTGGCAGTAGATACGCTGACTATCTGGGGATTGACTCTCTTCCAACTTCCAGCCATGCCATTCCATTTTGCATGTCAACCACATAAGGTGTGTTCAGCAGTAGGGTCTTACCACTAACCTTTGGTGGGTCATCAAGTACTCTGACAGAAATCTGTCTGTCTTTTAGGAAACCTTGTAGGTCTTTCTGATCAAAAGCTCATTGTGGATGATAGCCCCATGCTGGTACTGGGAGTTACAGGTCAGTGCCCACTAAGAAAAGGAGGAAAAAGATAACTAATATACAAGAGTTAGAGATAAGAGAGAGAGACAGAGAGAGAAAGAGAGAGGGAGATGGAGATGGAGAGGGAGGGAGGGAAGATGTAGAAGATTAAGGTTAGTGTTGATCCTACCCTCTCCAGTGTCTTGTGGTTCAGGAGTTCCCTGTAAGGGCCTGGTGAAGGATCAGCCATTTGGTCTGTCTTTTAGGAAGTAGAATATTATGGCACCATTGCCGTTTGCATCTAGATTTGTGTTTCCCACCCCTTAGATGCCCTCCCCTCCCTCCCTTTCCATCCTAGTGTCTAGTCCATGAGATGGTTTCTGGGTAGAATAGTTTGGGTTGGAAGGCATAGGTTCTTAGACTTTGCAGTGTTTCATTCCAGGACCTTCTAGCTTTCAGGGTTTCCACTGAGAAGTCTGAAGTAATTCTGATGGTGTTACCTTTGAAAGTGGTGTGCTGTTTTTCCCTAGTTGTTTTAGGATTTTCTCTTTGGTGTCAATGTTTAGAGTATTAATGACAATATATCTTGGGTAGTTTATCCTTTGGTAAAGTGTGTTTGGAGTTCTGTTGTCTTCTTGTATCTTGATGGTCCTTTCTTTTAAGAGACTGGGGAAGTTTTCTTCGATTATTTTGTTAAATAAGTTCTCCATGCCTTTGGTCTGAAGTTCTTCTCCTTGTGGTATTCCAATGATCCTGATAGTAAGATGTTTAAGTGTATCCCATAATTCCCTCATGTTCTGTTCACAGGAACTTTTGAACTTACGGAAATTTTTGAACTCTCTGTTTCTTCCATCTTGTTGTCCAGATCAGAGTTTCTATCCTACACATGGCTGACTCTATTCTTGAGAGCTTCTTTTATGAAATCAGGTGCACCTATATGGAGTGCATGAGTGTTAAAAATCATATCAGCCATGTGTGGTAGCACACACCTTCAATCCCAGCACTCTGGAGGTAAAGGGAGGAGGATCACCATGAATTCAAGGCCACACTAAGACTACAGATTGGATTCCAGGTTATCTTGGGCTAGAGCAAGAAAGACCCTACCATAATAAATAAATAAATAAATAAATAAATAAATAAATAAATAAACCATAATGTCAGCTTGATGTATTGTTCCCTTAATTGTTATTTGTTATAAAGTGGTCTCTTCTGACCAGCTTTAGTTTGAAGGCTATTTTCAGGTATTTGGAATATGACATACTTGTTTCCTACTTATATTTGTTTAGACAACCTTTTCTGAGTCTTTTCATCCTAAAATAGAGTCTAACTTTATTGTGAAGTGTATTATATGGTTTGGCATATTGGTGCATACCTTTAATCCCAGCACTTTGGAGGCAGAGTTAGGAGGCTCACAGAGAGTTTAAGGACAGCCTGAGACTACATGATGAATTCCAGGTCAACCTGTGCTAGAGTGAGACACTATCTCAAAAAACGAAATATAAACAAACAAACAAACAAACACAAAAACCTATATTACACAGAGGCAGAAAAGGCAATCTTGTTTTATAGGAAATTGAAATTATATTTCAGAGTTATAGCTTTAGAGATGGCTTAGTGGGAACACATTCTTTAGTCTAGTTTTGTCATGGAATTTTTTCTTCTTCAATTATGACTGTTCATTTTCCTGGGCATAGTAGTACGGTTAGCAGCTATATTCTTTGTGAACTTGAAATACATTATTGCAATCTCTGCTGGATTTTACTGATTTAACTGATACCTGCCTTTATATTTACTTGGTTCAGCTCTCTTGCAGCTTTCAATATACATGCTTTGTTCTGTTAATTTAGACTTTCAAATATACTAAGACACAGGGAATTCCTTTTCTGGTCTCACCTATTTTGTGTTCTGTGTGCCTCTTGTATGTAATAGTTCATGTTTTTCCCTAAATTTAGAAAATGGCCTTCAATGATTTTATTGAAAAATATTTGGCATTGAATATTTTTCATTTATGTTCCAAATGCATAGTTTTTATCCTTAGTGGTATCCGAAACACCTCCCATATTCTAGCAATACATTAAAAATGTATCATTTTCCTTGACTAAATGATCAAATTCATCTACCTTTTCTTCAAGTCCAATATTCTATCCTCCATATAATTCATTCTATTGGTGAGCATTTTCACTGAGATTTTTATTTGACTTAATGAGTGTTTCACTTGTTGCATAATTTTATCTGGTTATTGTCTCTTGCAGTTAATTTAAGACAATATTAGTGTACTTTATGAATTCTACAACTATATTTATAAATTTTCTTTTGTCTAGAAGTTTTTAATTTTGTTTTCATTAGTGGTAATTATAATATCATTAGTAATTTTAAAAGAATGTTTTATATTTATTTGAGAGAGACGGAGAGAAAGAGAAATAGAGAGAGAGAGAGAGAGAGAATGGGCATGCCACTGCAAACAAACACCAGATGCATGTGCATTTCACTTACATGGGTTCTGCAGAGGCAAAACTGGGTCCTTAGGCTTTGCAGGCAAGTGTCTTAGCCACTGAGCCATCTCTCCAGCCCAAGATTAGTAATTTTTGAAGGAGACATGTTGTCTTGGTTTTTAATGTTATTCATGTCTTTGTCTAGGATCTGTGCATCTAGGATGAATTACTTCCAAGATTGTGTATGTGTAATGTTATGGTGTATTCTGTTAGGTAGGGCTGTTGCAGGCTATCACAGTTAAGTGAGAAGTGCTCTTAGTCACTGAGCCATCAACCCAATCCTGTTTTTCTATTTTTATTCAAGTTGCTTTTCATTTTTCAGTGGAGGTATTTGTAATGTTCAAGAGAGATAAGATTGTAGAAAGTGTAATGTGTCATTGATTTCTGTTAAACTGGTGTTCAGGGCATATTTCTCTATCCTCAGGCCTCTACTGACAGTTGAATACTCTACGAAGCCTTAGTCACTACATGGTATAAATTGATTATAAAAAAAAAATATATTACTCAACAATCACTCCTTAACTATCAATTATTTTAGATAGTAAAGGAGGACTGGTAGTACTGCATGTAATATCTTGGTTATCATGTGTGAGTGGAAAAAGAAAGAAAAGGAAAAGAAGAGAAAGGCATGATAGGACTAGTGCTTAGTGTTGTATTTATGGGTAGGGAGTAGGAGAGGGAAAATTCATAGAAAGAAGAACTGTATAGGTGAAAATAGAAGAGATGCAGGAGTTTAGGTTAGAATTAAATGAAAAAGAGAAAGAGCTAAGCAATTTATTTACTTGTATTTTGCACATCTGTTGGGTTGGATATGTCTTTGATTTTACTTCTTTCCTTTTACCCAAGTCTAACTGTTTTTCTATGAGTCCTCTTAGAGTGAAGACTTCACTAAGAATTGTGTTCCCTATAGCATTTAGTGTGGAAGACATAGTGGTTTTCCTTTATTATTTATCAGCAGTCCCAATCTTGCCACATTGCAGGAGATCCTACTGAGTTACACTTGTGTCTCCATTAAGGTTCAGAGACCAAGGCTTTGAGATACTAGTTGGTGAACATGTGGCCTCTAGATTGCTTTAAGTATCCCAGTGTTTAGGAATGAAATAAAAAATATAGGGAAGAAAATAAGGGAATGCATATGAAAGTATGGGTTGCAGGAAAGGTAGAGATACTTAGGATAGGATTATATATGTGTGAATATAAAGGAGAAGATTGGTACATGTAGAAATGTGAGAAAAAGTCATGGAGTTTTATTCTGTTTAGATAAACATTAAAACAAGGTGACAAAAAATATTGTAGTCCCTGCTCTGGTTTCCCTGCTTAGACAGTCTATAGTGAGTAGGTCTGATCCCTGGTTCCTGGCTCCTCCCAGTTCCCTGGTCTGGGTTCCCTGCACTGGTCTGTGTTCAGGCAGGCACAGCAGTGTAGAGTAAGAAGGCCAGACCTTGTTTCCTGGTTCCTCCCACATCCCTGGTCCAGGTTCCATGAACCAGACTGTGTGGACTAGCTTTGCACAGAGTGAGGAGACCCCGGCTCCTCACAGTACCCTGGTTCTAGTAGGCCCCATTATGCCTTGCTTGAGGAGGCCTGGTCCCTGTGTGAGCTATATATTCAAGCCTTTTGCTCTGGTATCGTGACTGGCCACTGGGTACCAATATCTCTGTTCACCTGAGTCAGAGGGTACAGTGGCCAAAGGACAAAAACTTGCTCCCTCCTAAACAAAATAAACAGTCTTCCTAAAATGGGTAGAAAACAACGTGAAAAAGTCAGTGAAAGTCAGAAAATTCAGAGATATCCACCAAAGATACACTCATACAATGGAAGCCTCCAATGAAATCATAGAGAAATCAACAGAAATTCATTCCCAAAATGAAAACACACCAACCAATGAGACTCTGATCAAAAAACATTGCTGAACTGGCAGTAAACCATTAAAGAACCAGCAACTGTATCAATCAAATTGAACAGAATCACCTCAGAGCATTCAGCTTTTGACAGTAGGCTTAACTTGATGGAAGAAAATATTATAACCTTCCAAAGTGATATGAATAAATGAAAGGTAAATCAAGAAATGGATGATCTCAAAAAAACAGTTGATTAAGCTTAATGAAGACTTGATCAAATACAAGAATAAATTCCAGGAAGGATCAAGAAAATAAGAAACTGAATTGAACTTGTACCTCAAAAAAGAGATGGATATGATGCAAAATATCACAACAGACAACAAAAATCAAATAAAAATTAGAAAAACCTCTCTAGCACCCCTCATCTACAGAGTTAGTCATATGGAAGACAGATCCTCTATCCTGGAAGACAAGACAGAAGAAATTGATTGGGAGGCAAAAAAAACATTGCTAAGTTCAAAA
Organism: Dipus sagitta; assembly: GCA_036346955.1. Taxonomy (NCBI): domain Eukaryota; kingdom Metazoa; phylum Chordata; class Mammalia; order Rodentia; family Dipodidae; genus Dipus; species Dipus sagitta. The sequence continues at coordinate 101,623,252 of CM070774.1, read as the reverse complement.
AAAAATCAAGTAAATCGAATATGAGAAAACTGTGGGATACCCTAAAATGAACAAACTTGGGATCATGGCTATACCAGAAGGAGAAGGAATGGAGAATATATTCAACAAATTTATTAAAGAAAAATTTCCAAATCTCTCAAAAGAGAAGCCTGTCCAGATAGAAAAAGACCACAGAACAATAATCAGAAAGGACCAAAGAAGAAACTCTTCAAAATACATCACAGTTCCAACTCTTAACAACAAAAACAAAGAGTGAGTAATAAAGCAGCAAGAGAGAAACAATTCACAACATACAAAGGCAATCCCATCAGAATTACATCAGATTTATCAATGAAGACCCTGAAAGCCAGAAGGACCTGGCATGGAACACTTCAAAGTCTTAAAAACTATGGCTTCAAACCTAATATACTCTATCCAGAAAAAGTATCCTTCATAATAGATGGTGAAAGAAAACTTTCCATGAAAAAAGTCAACTCTATGATTATATGAACACAAAGCAAACCTACAAATAGTATTTGAGGGAATACTCCACACAGAACAGTCAAACAACCAAGTTCAAGAGCCAACAAGAAAAAGATCATAATAACCAAAATAGACCAGGCTCAAAATAGCATAAAACACAAGAAAGCACCAAACCACATAAAACACATTGTCATGGCTGGGATTAATTCAAACCTCACAGCAATAACCTTAAAGATTTATGGTCTTAACTCACACATCAAGGGACACAGGTTATCAGGATGGATCAAAAACCTTGACCCTTCTATCTCCTGTCTTCAAGAAACCCACCTAACCACTAAAGATAGACACCTATTCAAGGTTACAGGTTGGAAATTAATATTCCAAGCAAATGGAAATAAAAAACAAGCTGATATTGCTATATTAATATCTGATAAAATAGACTGCAAACTAAAAGTAATTGAAAAGGACAAAGAAGGCCACTTTATACTCATAAATGGAATGATCAAACAAGCATATCACAATCATAAATCTATATGTGTCAAAAACAGGTGTACCACAGTTATGAAACAAAATATACTCAACAATAAAATAGAAATAAACACCAACACCATCATACTCAGAGTCATCAGTACCCACAATCGTTAATAGACAGATCATCCAAGCAGAAAATCAACAAGGCAATAATAGAGCTCAATAACATCATAGATCAACTAGATGTAAGGGATATCTATAGAACTTTCCACACCAATTCTACAGAATACACATTCTTCTCAACAGCCCATGGACCATCTCCAAAATTGACCATATATTAAGCCACAAAGCATGCCTTCATAAAGTCAGGAAAATTGAAGTAACTTCCTGCATCATGTCAGTTCACAATGCTTTAAAGCTAGAAATTAACAAAAGAGACAAATCAAGAAGTCCACCAACTCCTGAAGACTAAACAACACACTTTTAAACAATGAATGTGTCATGGGAGAAATCAAAAAAGAAATTGTAAAATTCTTAGAAGTGAGTTATAATGACAACACAAACTTATGGGACACAATGAAGGCAGTCATAAGGGGAAAATTCAAAGCCCTAGGTGCCTTCCTTACAAAGACAGAGACTTCCCAAATTAATAAACTGACTTTACACTTAAAGGCACTGGAAAAATCAGAAGAATCCAACAAAACAGATCTAGATGGAAAGAAATAATGAAGATTAGATCAGAAATTAATGAATAGGAAATTAAGAAAACAATTTTAAAAATTGATAAAATGAAGAGTTGGTTCTTTGAAAAAATAAACAAGATTGACAAACCCCTGGCCAAATTGATCAAGCAAGCAAGCAAGCAAACAAACAAACAAAAAAAGTAAGTCTCAAATTAACAAAATCAGAAATGAAAAAGTATAGATGACAATAGACATCAATGAAATTGGAAGAATCATAAGGGCATACTTCCAAAACCTCTACTCCACAAAATTGAATAATCTGGAAGAAACGGATGAATTCCTAGACATACACCACTTACCAAAACTAAACACTGAGCAGATTAATCTCCTAAACAAACCTATCACATCCAAGGAGATTCAAAAGGTAATAAAAAATCTCCCCATTAAGAAGTCCTGGGCCAGATGGCTTCTCAGGTGAATTCTATCAAACCTTCATAGAAGGACTGAAACCAATTTCTCTCAAACTGTTTCACATAATTGGAGACTAGAGAATCCTCCCCAACTCCTTTTAGGAAGCTACCATCACCCTAATACCAAAACCAGAGATGCAATAAGGAAAGAAAACAATAGGCCTGTATTCCTAGCAAACTTAGCTGCAAAGATCCTGGACAAAATCCTTGCAAACCAATTTTAACAACACATCAAAAGCATTATCCAACTTGACCAAATAGGCTTCATACCAGGGATGCAGGGATGGTTTAACATATGGAAATCAGTCAACATAATCCATCAGATAAATAAAACTTAACCATAAAAAACACATGATCATCTCAATTGATGCAGAGAAGGCCTTTGACAGAATACATCACCCCTTCATGATCAAAACACTGGAAAGAATAGGCATGGAGGATTTATATCTCAATACAATAAAGGCTATATATAAATCTCCTAAAGCCCAAATAATGATTAATGGGGAAAAACTCCAGGAGTTCCAATTAACATTGGGAACAATACAGGGGTGCATACTCTCACCACTGCTCTTCAAGATAGTACTAGAATTACTAGTGTAAGCAAAAAGACAGGAGAAAGAAATAAAAGGGATTCAAATTGGAAAGAGAGAAGTTAGCCCTATTTTCAGATGACATGATCCTATGTTTAAGTGACTCGAAAGTCTCCATCACAAAATTTCTAAAGGTGATAAATTCCTTTAGCAAAGTGACAGGATACAAAAATCAATGCATAAAAATCAGTAGTGTTTCTATATGCAAAGGACAAATATACAGAGAAAGAAATCAGTGAGGGTGTCCCATTTTCAATAGCAATAACAACAACAAAAATACTTTGGAATAACGCAAACAAAGGATGTGAAAGACCTATGTTATTAAAACATAGAAACACTGAAGAAAGCAATAGAGGAGGCCTTGAGAGATGGAAAGTTCTCCCATGCTCCTGGATAGGTAAAATTGATATTGTGAAAATGACCATTCTACCAAAATCAATATGCAGTTTTAATGTAATACCAATAAAAATACCAGCATCATTCTTCACACAGGTTGAAAAAATTATCTCAAAATTCATATGGAATGACAGAAGGCCTCAGATAGCCAAACATATCCTCAAAAAAAAAAAAAAAAGACACCTCTGGCAGTATCACCATATCCAATCTAAAGGTTTATTATGAAGCCATAGTAGGGGAAAAAAAAAAAAAAAAACAACAACATGGTACTGGTATTAAAAACAAATACATAGACAAATGGAACAGAATTGAAGACCTAGATCTTAGGTCAAGTAACTATGGCTACTTGATCCTTGACAAAGGTGCCAATAATATAGACTGGAGAAATGACAGCATCTTCAACAAATGGTGTTGGAGAAATTAGATGACCATATGTAGAAAAATGAAATTAGACCTACTCATTTCTCCATACATAAAAATCAAGTCCAAGTGAATTAAAGACCACAATATAAGACCTGAAACTCTTCAACTACTAGAAGAAAAATTAGGAAGCACTCTTCATCATATGGGACTGAGAAAAGACTTCCTGAACAAAACCCTAGTAATCAAGGAAATTAAACAGGCACTCAACCAATGGGATCTCCTGAAGCTAAAAAGCTTTTGCACAGACAAACATACCATGCATACATACAGAGTCAATAGATTACTCACTGAGTGGGAGAAAATCTTTGCCAGCTGTACCAATGGCCAAAGCCTAACATACAGAATCTACAAAGAACTCAAGAACTGAACAACAACAACAACAAAAATATCAAACAACCCACTCCAAAAGTGTGGCAGAGAACTAAATAGGGAGTTTTCAGAGGAAGAATTACAAATGGCTAATACACACTTAAGAAAATGTTCAAAATCCCTAACCATTAGGGAAATGCAAATTAAAACCACTATGAGATTCCACCTTAGCCCAGTAATGATAGCAAACATTAAAACATCTAATGAAAGATAATGTTGGTGAGGATGTGGAGAAATGGGAACACTCATTCACTGTTGATGGGAATGTAAGTTGGTACAACCACTCTGGAAATCAATATGGAGATTCCTGATAAGGATGAATATAGAGTTATCAATAAACCCTCTTATTCCCTTACTGGGCATTTACCCTAAAAGCTCAACATCTCAGTTCAGAGATATTTGCTCAGCCATGTTTATAGCTTGTGAATTCATAGTAGCTAAAACCTGGAAGCAACCCATGTGCTCATCATTGGATGATTAGATAACCAAGATGTGATATGTCTACATGATGGAATTCTACTCAGCAGTAACAAAAAATGGCACAATGAAATTTTTAGAAAAATGGTCAAACTCGGAACAGATAATTCTAAGAGAACTCACACAATCACAGAAAGACAAGTGTTACATGGTCTCATTCATCTGCAGTTACTAACCTGGATCAGCCTGAGTTGCTGACATACCTGAATAGCATCTCAAGGCTTGGACAATAGGGATGGTAGGGCTTGAGGGAGGGAGAAGGGCTAGGGGGGGTCAAAAAGTGAACCTAAATTGAACTGGTACCATAGAAACATATATCCTAGAAGTTAGACTAAAAGCGGACCTTAGAAAGAGCATTTGAATCTAAGGGCCCTGAAGAGAGTGAGGTAAAACCTAACCTTAAATTTTTCCTGTTTCTCTGTCTTCTCTGTCTTTCTCTTTTCCCTTGGTAATGGCCTGTTATTCCCTTGTACTAGGAGGTGGTTTATCTCCACAATAAGCTATTGATCAGAAAGATCTAGTAGATCTCCCAAAACAAACAAGACAGACTTCTGTCAGAGCATTTGATTACCCACCAGAAGTTAATAATAAGACCATATTGCTGAAGACACAATATACTGTTAGCACAGACCATGGAGAAACATGGTTGGAATCTGGAAAACAGCCAGTCCACAAACATTTAGCCCATCTAGTGCTGGGAGGCACTGCATGAGCTACTGGGGGAAAGTGGTCAAAATCTGTCCAAGCAACTCCAAATCTAACCAACTCAGAAGCAAACAACCTCATGTGATGCTTACACAAGTGTATCACATAAGTGCACCACAGCCATGGTGGGTAACCAACTGCTCTTGGATTGGCTAACAGATCTGCTCACTGTAAAGAAAACCATATCTGGAACTGGGAAAGACATCAGAATCATATCCAGATAGTGATTCAGCTTTCCATTGTCAAGCTCCCACTAATTTTGGGCTATAAGAGTGTCTACACCCTTTAAGTTCACTCTAAAGTAATAATGGTAATTCCATTTAACCAGTTCTGCCTTCACTCTCCATTGGAGAATCTGCCTCTCTTTTTTCGATGGGAGTTGGACCTAAGGAGATACACAAACTAGTGCACTCCACCCCAGCCCTAGCTGAAACCACACAGGAATTGGGAAAATGAGCAACAGTGCTGCTTTCTTAGTGAATCTGATATCTGCACAAAGGTGAAGGAAATAGATACCAAAGACAATCAGCACCTACCAAACCAGAGATACAGAGGCTCCTAAGTGTCCATCACTAAAGTAGACTTAAAATGCTCCCAGCATGGCACAGGGAATTTTGAGGAAGGGGAGGTAGAAAGATTGTTAGAGCCACAAGTTGGGATATTTTGCACAGAACTTGCCTCTCCCTCCCATAATGAATGGGCCACAATCCCCATAGGGTTGACCTGCATACCCAATTAGGAAAGCTTCTTCAGAAAAGGGGAAGGGAGGAGGGAAAGGATGGTACCAACATGTGTTGTTTACATACTAAATATACCCATACTAATAAATTTTCTTAAAATTTTTGTATTGTACCAAGTAGAATAAAATAACTCAAAACCAAATAAATATATAGCCAAAATATATACAGAATTCAACAAAGAAGCCCACCCACAAGACCTTTATGCACACATGTGTGTATGCATGTGCACACACACAACACACATATATGCACATAAACCTTGGAATACAAAATATCAGTCCTAATTACTTTTTCCTCAGTGGGATTCTCTCGTTCTTCCGACTCCCAAGTATTGCCCTTTGTATCAGCTTTTAGGTATGAAAGAATAATCAGACACCAATAGAACAGATATCAGTACACCAGTCAAGTCTATGTGTGATTTGAGATGTGAAGGACTTCAATAACCCTAATTTTATTCCTGAGTCCCCCTTACCGTCCAGATAAAAACTGCCCATCTGTATATAAAAGGGTGTAATTACCACATACAAGTGTCTGAAGGCACGTGGTAGACCCATCCAGCCAGCAAGGTGTGCTGGCTGAGCAATGGGCTCCATAGCTCTGTGCTTGTTGAAACTGCACTGAGGATGGTGAGTGAGGGAAGTTGCTTTTCTCTGGCAAGCAAATTAGCTGTCAGGTGTCTTAGTCTTGTTTTGGAAGCCCTGCTCTTGGCACTTACCTGGCCTGGACCTGAGCTCTATGTTTATTTTTCAATAATCAAGGGTCCTTTCCAAGATTCTTTGAGCTGCATTACTCATATGTCTTTTGTAGTCTGTGAGAGGAGCCACCTTTAAGGTTGGGCTGCAGAGTACCTACGACAAGTGTTTGGCCAGGCATGGATCCAAGAAATGCAGCTGCTGGAGTTGGTGCCGAGTTAGCTCAAGGGCAGTGCCATAATGAGCAAGTTTTTTTTTTCAGTGATTCTTGGCAGGACAATTGCCATGAGTTGGCTGCTTCACTGACCCTCATCACTCAGGTGTGACTGCTGCTCTACCATCTTCCCCAGAAGACTTCAGATTAGTTTCTGAAGCTCCAGTGAAACTAGTGAAGACCAGCGGCTCTCAGGGTTGGAGTGAATCCAGAAAAGCCTGCTGTGAAGGAGCATAGGAAATTCTGCCCTTCCTTGGGGTCAGGAGACATAGGATTGCAGATAGCTGATTGTATTGATGTCTATACAGCATAATCACTAATCTAATTATGGACGCATGAGCAGGTACATGTCCCTTCAGCCAAAACTTAAAGAAAAACAAACCCATAACCCATGGGAAAAGCATTTAAAATTGAAAGAATAAAGTGGGACAGGATATTACACTTTGTTATTTTTAGAGTTGAAGGGCATCATTTACCCATAAAGTTTGAAAAAAGTGTCATTTCCTAAGCCTTTGAAGGTTGTGAATTCAATTGTAAGAAATAATACAGAGATCTCACATTTTCTTCCATTTCTTAAAATGACAAACTCTTTTAAACTACAGTACAATAGACTGTAGGGTGTAATTGTCACCAAGTCACTGAAGACACATTATTATCAAAGATCCTTCATATTGCTGTTTTCTAGCCAGTCACATTATGTGCCTTATCTATCCCCATTTTCAGCCCCTGGAAACCACTCTTCACTCTTCCATCCTCTCATCATCTGCATTTGTCATTTTCACAATTTTATATGATTGGGATCATACAGAGTGTGATCAGACCAGACCCGACCAGACCCGCTCTTGTTCACTCAGTGTGGCTCTCCATTGGCTAAAACAGGTTGTTGTATGTGTCTCTGGTTCTTTCTGTATACTGCTAGTGAGGAGATGGTGTGTCTGAGCCACAGTTTGTTTGCTTGCTCACCTACTGAAAAATGTCTGGGTTCTTTCCAGTATTTGTTCATTATAAATAATGAAGCTATAAATATTTGCAAACAGATTTCTATGTGAACACAAGTCTTTCTCTAGGGTAATTGTCAAAGTGTGCCATTACTGGACCATAGATGGCTGCTTTTTTTTTTTTTTTTTTTTTAAGAAAGCTCAAAATACTTTCCTGAATGACAGGACCAGTTTATATTCCAATAACACTTTATCAGTGCTCTAGATGATAGGCATGCTTGCTAATGCTTAAAGTTGTCACTGAAAGGTTTGAACCACACAACAGAAATGCCATGACACAACATTATGGTTTGAAATGTTGATTTCTCAAAGATGAATGATGCTGAATATTTTTCATGTAATTTTTCATCATATATATTCTTTAGAGAGATACCTCTTTATATCTTCTGCCTTCACCTATCAGATTGCTTTTTCTATGGATTTTATCCTCACATGCACACACACACACAAACACACATGTGTGTTTGTGTGTGTGTGTGTGTGTGTGTGTGTGTGTGTATTCCCTGTTCCCTATTGAAAATGTGGTTTGAAAATATCTCCTATTCTCTAATTTAACTTTTCATCTTCCTTACAGAATGAATGTTTTTGGTTCAAAATGATTCAGTTTTGAACAAGTTCAAGTTAGAAAAGTTCTGTATGTGAATGGTACCTTTGAGCATCAAATCTTGTAAGCCTGATCACAGTTGTCTTTTGCTTAAAAGGAAAAGAAAGGAAGAAATTTCAGGATCTAGGGGCAAGATTTTTTTTAAAATAATAAATTCCCAGATGATAAAATAATCACAACATAGGCTATATCGTTTAAATAATGGAATTGATGAAATATTCTATTCTGTTTTTTGTTAAAATTGCTTTAGACACATAATCATAAATTTCATGTTTAAAACAATGCTACTAATTATCTCATTATGTAAGCAAACTATGTACAACAGTGCTACATTTCATATTCCCTTCACACTGAAGGATCTTCTGATGTTGTCATATGAGACCAGAAGGCACAGCATCATCATTATTACAGTGAAGTTGTTTTCAGTCTGCAGTGACTAATATTATTTCTTACATTGCCTTGCCTTCTATTGCACTGTTTCTCCAACAAACAGTGTTACCAGCAAAGATTCCATGCTCATCTGTTTTGGATAGAAAACCTATCCAAAAGTCATTTTAGGACATTGTCTTTAATGTGTATGCTACTTTACAAGCCAGTTGTGTGTTTTTAACAAGTTTGAGAATTGCTCTCATATGAAGGAATTCTCTACTTAATATTTGGGATGTGAAATTAGTATTCAATAATAGAGAGTTGAAATTTTTTTAACCTGTCTTTCAACTACGGATCTTTCTGAAACAGATAAGAATCCTACAGGTTTTCTTTCCTAGTATTTTTGTAAAGAATAGGTTGGTAGTAGGATGATACGGCTTAGGAGAATCCTTCAGCACTATGGAACAAATGTTCTAATGTGTATTTACATGTGGCCTAACATAAAGCTCATGTTAACAGTTGAATGATACTGAATTCTTATATTTTGTCTTTAAAATACAGGAAAAGTGTGCTAATGTAGATTATAGAGTCTATTTCATCAGGAAAGTCATAGAACCTTTATTTATAATTTATGATGTATTTATCTATTACTGACTAAATCAGCTCAGCAAATAATGTCTTCAGTCAGTGTAACACACCATGATGAGAGAATCTGTCCACGAGCCTGCTGGTGCCATTAGAAGTATTAGTGATGGGCATTCCTAAACAGCCAGTGCTCATTCAGAAGTATGTGACAGCCTCATTTGTACCTTGCCAACACCAAGTCTGACAGTTTACAGCATCTGAGAATATAAACTTGGTGAGTAACATTTCTACAGAAATGCATCAATGTGGGGGAAATCTCTATGTACTATTTTAGTGGCCAAATAGACATTTGTTTAGTTTTGCTGATGATTTAGAGCATTACTCTTGATTCTTCTTCACACTCCTCTAATTTAGTATCTGAAGGATAAGAAACAAACATGGTGCTTTATGGATTCATTTTCAATAAACATTATTTCCTTTGAGGTGTTTCTTCTATAGTTAATGTTTTAAAGCTGACCTATGACTTTCTTGCACACTATTTATTCTTAGGAAAAATTGGTGCACTCACATTACCTACTAAATTTGTTACTACTCGGTTTCTATCTGTCTGACAAAAGTTTTCATTTTAAATCATTGCCAGTTTATGAGCAACACATTCATATCTATTACCCAGGCACACACTTGGGTTATGGATCGAGCTTCTCTCAAATGAAGGGCTTCTGCCTCTAGTAGATATGCATGGAATGTTAGAAAAAGAATGCAAACATATATTTAAAGGGAGGTAGAAACAAGCAAAGAAAGTATAGTTGTGTGAGGTCAACAAAGCAAGCTAATAAGAAAAGTATCCAATCTATGGTTTTCCCATAAGAATATTTGTTTATGGAAAAATGTCTAACTGGATTTCTGAAATTTGCATATAGTCTTTGATCATTTCTTCTCTATATTCAAACAATAGCTAAAATTTGAATATTTCAATTAAACATGCAATGGAGAACATTTTATTATTTGCAATTGCTTTAGGCTGGTAGGAATAGACCAAGAATAATTCTGAGTTTTTAAAGTTCAATGATTTTTCCACATTTAGTCTGTAGATTATTGCTATAGTACTAGTATATGTTTCATATATGATAAATAGCATATTATATATTAATAACTTTACATAAATAAAAGATCCCACTTGAGGCAGTATAATACACATAATTGTGTTTATATAACCTCCTGTTAAGTGTCTGAATGTGAATTTCAGCTTTGACTTGCAGTCACTTCCAAGTCTCAGATCTACTTTATCTCATTCAACATAACTTTTCTCATCTGAAAATGTTAGTAACAATAGCTTTGATCTTAAAAATAAAATGAGATAGAAAAGGTACTTAGACTGGTGACCAGACATAATAAAAATGGTTATTTAGGAATTAATCACAAAGTAAATTTTCTCTTCTTGTTTTGGACTGAGTTTTCTCATTTTCTTTCTCTGTACTCTGGGAGTTACAAGATAATCTCTTCAACCATATACAACAATATAAGAAATATTGAATAAAAGAAGCCACAATGAATCTTATATTCTGTGTAACTTATATTAAGCATAATATTGTCTTACTTTACCTATACTTTCACTGCCAAAATTACAAATGGCAGTTTTTATTCTTGTTTACTTATGGAAAACTTCAGTCACACTCTGCTGTAAGATATATCAGGTAACTTAAACCAAAACCACAAATATTCAGTAAATATAAATATGAGTAAAATTACAAAAATCAAAAAAATGAAAATAAAAATTATACAAATATGAATATAGCTTAGTTTTGTAACTGCTCTGTTTTGTTTCTTTAAAGTCACAGTGATATCTGTTCAGTGTCATGTGACCTGTTGTACAGGCTTCCCATTCACTTAGCACATACATATTGCCATAGTACTATGTGCAGTATCATAAAGTTGGAAGCAATGGAATTTCCAGAATAAGATTTCTTCTCATATTAAATTCTAAAATAATTTTTCATAGGAATTGTTACAAAAAAGGACAGGAAAAGTGTTATTGGCAATGTATTTAATATCTTTAATGAAAATGTGATCATTGTTTCTACTGTAGTTTTTCATATGACCTTTTCATATTGACAGAAGCTGAAAACAATCGAAATTTGATTATTTGAAGTACATAATGGTATCATCATAAGCATTGATATAGGTCCAATTAGATACTTGTAAATAAGAAGCAAAAATGGCCTATGCTACTAAGTTTTCTTCCTACTTACACAAGAGTCCAGTTATTTGCAGCTAGGATCCACATATGAGAGAGAACATGTGATGTTTGTAGACCAGCTGACAGAAAGCTGGAAAAATCCATGAGGCATGCAGTTCAATGGGAGAGAGAGAAATCACCAGTGAAGATACCCAACAGTGGACACTACAAGCCTCATATTTGGCCAGCCAGGCCAAATGAGCCAATGGGTGCAATAGTGGCATGTTTGTTATGGGGGAAACCAACAGTCCTCTAACTTGACTGGAGGCCCACTCCATGGGATGGAATACATCCCTGGTACTGAAAACCTACAACACAGGTAGTAATGAGCCCTAGGGGTGTAATGTCCGCTGGTTTCTGGCTAAAAGTATATACTATGCTTATCAAACTGCACAGTAAGCACTTCTCTTAACGTTCATACCCATATATTAAGGCTACTCTCACTTTTGGCTACAGAACCTTCTCTTTTCAGATGGCAGTGACCTTGGGATGACTCAGAAAGCAACATGGTTCTGAGAAGAAGTGACAGAGGAGTGCTCAGCACTGAAATATCTCAATTACACCTTCCATGGCTCAGGGTCCATTGCAGAAGAGGTGGCAGAAAGAATGTAAGGGAAGGGTAGGACTCCTTACAATGCACTCCTCCAGACACAAAATGGCCTGGATATCCATGATCTCACACAAGACCATCATAATAGGAAGAAAAGGTTATGACATCAAAGTAAAAAGAGAGACTGATTGGGATGGGGAGGACGTATGATGGAGAGTGGAGTTTCAAAGGGGAAAGTGGGGGAAGGGAGGGAATTACCATGGGATATTGTTTATAATTATGGAAGTTGTCAATAAAAATTGTTTTAAAAACTTAAAAAGAGAAAGAAGGAGAGAGAGAGAGAGAGAGAAAGAGAGAGAGGCGTCAGGGAGGTGGCTTACTCTCTTTCTACCATGTGATCAATAGTCTTCAACCTACAAGTGGGCTTTCACCATAACCTGACCATGCGGGCACTCCAATCTTGGGCTTGTAGCCTCTAGTAAAACTGTGAGAAATAAGTGTGCATTGCTTCTAATCCACCCAGTCTACAGTACTGTGTCATGGTAGCCCAAGCTAAATAATACAATGTTCTACTTACTTCCATATTCCCAAAATTTGGCACATGCCCGGCATATAGGAAAGAAACTTAGTGAGTGTTGATCATATAACATTTGGCTCAAGCTCAGATTCAGCTGAAGTGCAGATTTGCCCCAAGCCCTCTGATCCCTTTGGAAAATGCTTGCAGTTCACAAGGAAGAGAGAGACCCCACCCCAACTGAATCCTCTTCACTGTAACAAGTAAGTGACTAGGTAAGCAACCAAGAAGTGTCTGCTTTACTGTTGTGCAAAAGAAATTCCTGTAAACTTTTGAACCTGAAGACATTTTCTGCAAATGGTGATGTTATGAAGGTGTTCATGCACATCTAGAAGCCTTTCATTCATAAATGCTTTCTGAACAAATGGAAAAAAAAAGAAGTAAAAATGATTGCTTGTCATAGTACACAACCAAAATGACAATTCCTTTTATACATATCTATTCACTATCTACAGTGGATGTGGACTTTAGGTGGGTGTTGCAGTAACAAATTAATTAATCAAAGCAGAATTTGAGCAAGCAATTCTTCTTGGCTACAGTGAGTTTCATACAGGCTGATGACTTTAAGAAATGGTCATTTTCATGTGATTAAAAACCTAGTCTCACTAATCAATAAATGAAAAAATGTTTTTGCTGTACTATCAGTGATAACATGCAAAAGGCTAAATGGAATAATTACAGATTATTTACCCAGATATAGATTATATTTGTGCAATATTAAAAAACAAACCATATCAAAATAATATAATTTAAACAATCATAAATTAAAGACAAACTGACTTTGCTTTTAATGTCTTTCTCAATGTAAAGAGCCCTTCTAAGATATTTTAACTTGTTCCACCAGAACTGACTTGAACACTTATAGAGAAGCTATTGACTAGTTACAATAAATGAAAACTGACCTTCCTACCCTGGTTTTAAAAGCTCAGTAGTAGAGCACTGGCCCAGAATGCACAAGGTCCTGGGATCAGTCAATAGCACCAGTTTTTAAATGCCTTCTTGTAAGAATTGAGCTGATTTTAGTTGTTAAGAAGCTAATAATGCTGTTTTGAATGAGTTCTGATAGTAGTTTCAGGGTTGATTGATTTCTTCAATGAACCAGAGTTTTACATATTTAATTGCCATTCTCAGAATGTTTCATTTCATTCTGTTTGTGTACAGTAGTCAAAATGGCTTGGAGATATATAAGTTTTATTTTCAAAGTCAGAAGTGATTTTATTTTAATTTGTTCATATATATATATGCCAGATGTGTGGCACACTCCTTTAATCCTAGCACTTGGGAAGCAGAGGTAGGAGGATCGCTTTGAGTTTGAGGCCACCCTGAGACTACATAGTGAATTCCAGGTCAGCCTGAGCTAGAGTGAGCCCCTACCTCAAAAAATTCCAGGTCAGCCTGAGCCAGAGTGAGCCCCTACCTCAAAAAACCAAAACAAAACAACAAAAATGTATATTTATGTTAGATATTATGTTAGTAGGTGAAATAGCTTTAATCTATAATTCACAGGATCAAGGATTGATGAGGAAAGGAGCAAAACAGTCTAATGCTTTAAGGAATCAATGCTAACTCATTACCCTCTATTTTTTTGTTTTTTTGTTTGTTTGGTTTTTTGAGGTAGAGTTTTACTCTAGTCCAGGCTTACCTGGAATTCACTCTGTATTCTTGGGGTGGCCTCGAACTCATGGCGAACCTCCTACTTCTGCCTCCCAAGTGCTAAGATTAAAGGTGTGCACCACCACACCCAGCTTACCTTGTATTTTCAAATTAACATAAATCAATATGTTTTAATCAGTCATTGCTCAGACCCATTCATGAAATTCTGAATAAATTCTGAATAACTGTGAATTTTCATCTAAGACCCCAAATAGATCCTATACTGGTTATGTTTAAGTACTTAATAAAGTATATTAAATTATTCAAATTTTAAATGAAATGTCCTATTGTACTTTCCTATCATGCCAAGGGCTGCTTTTCTTGGCTCTGATTTCAGGTTCTGTGCTTCCTGGTCTGGCTCAGTTTCTGCTCTGTTCTAATTTTTCTAGTCAGATCATTACATTCATAAGGGCTGTAATGCAGGAACTAAGAAGTGAGGGCAAGTGACACCTGACAACATTTTGCTAATTCTACAATTGTCAAAACTACTTAAGGGAAGTCTATAGTTCTTGTCAAGATTCCCTGGATTCCAGAATTCTGAGACACACATGAGCTGTGTTTCTAATAGCCCCATTGGTAGAATGTGAATAGCTGTCTCACTGCACCATAAATAGTTGCATATCACTTTAGATCAGGGATCTTTACACAAGGAGACGAAATAAAGTCAGATTGTATCATTTAATGAGAAACCAAAAACAAAATAAAATAGAACCTTTAGGTTTTTAGACCTTGGGAATTTCAGAAATGTATTATAAAGGATTATAAATCTATTCTGTGTTATATACTTAGCTAGATACTTTAAAAACATTCAATAATTCATTATTTATTAAAATTTTAGAAAGATTGTTGAAATTATGTTTTTTGCATATGGGAAAAGAGAGAGTAAACATCTAAAGGTAATTTGCTAGAATGGCTATAGGCTTTCATACTAATCTTCTCAGGGTACACCAGATTACAAAAATGCATATAAGAAATTGGAGTGTCTTCCACTGTTGGTTTCATGATAAGCCTCCTTCAGGATTTTATGTAAACTTTGACCTTCTGTTATAACATCACTGTCCATGTACCATTTCACAAAATTCCCAGGTAAGGAAATCAGAGATCATAGAACATTTCTATGGCATAAAGTACTTTGTTTTAACATCCTTTTAAGAAAACTATAACTTTCTGACAATTCTCAAGCAATGACACAAACTGTTGGATTAATTAGCAATTTATCACTTGCTTAAAGAATATTTGCCTGTCAAATTAGGTTCCCATTGTCTTGTAACTGTGTTCCTTTTTGTGGAATGCAAATGTGTTTTTTATGATCATCATCATGCTTGGCTGCTTGCATTCTGTGGATCAATTCCATTCACACTTTTAATGACTAGACTGCAGGAAATGTGTACTGTTAATGAAATGCACATCAGTAATATTTACTGTGACAGAACTGAAATGATCATCTTTCTCTTCCTCCGAATGAATAGCAAATCGTGAGTCATTAGATTTGTCTCATACTTCTAGCTTGTTTATGTTTGTGGTTACTGATTTTAATAAGTGGGGTTGTTTATATGGATCTGCATTCTGTTCTTGGAAAACATATTATGTATATGAGTGATCCACTGACCATACGAACTATTGTTTTCATGATTTATCTTCTTTCAAACTTTATGGCACTCCTCACTCCTTGTTGTCTGAATTTGGCATACTTAACAGCTCTATAGTTAACTCTTCTCATTTCACTCTTGCCCGGCTATGACTCAATATCCAAAGTGTATGAAAAGTTATTCTTTTAGATTATAAATCAGAGAATAACATACACCATTTTCTTTCTTTTCCTCAAATACCAATATATTTTCCCCCACTGAGTTCCTTCTTTCTCCACTGCAGGAATACTCTTGCAGAGATTTTTACATGGCTTACATCATTTTATCATTCAAATCTGAGATCAAATGCTATTTCCTCATAGGGTCTTTCTTTACATACATGTTTCCCACGCCAGAATGTAGTCTCTGAGTATATATTGTTTATCAGTATCTAGTCTTCTTCCATTTCAGGCATATGATGACTGTCTCGTTTAGGCATCTTGCAGGTTCATAAGCTAATTGACCATTTCTGGGCAAAGAAATGCAAGGAAGGATGTAAGATATCACCACTAGTCTGAGGTCATGAAAAGTTTACTTGTGATGCTTAAGTTAATCTGACATCAGACTAAGAGAGCCAGCTAATTTCACTATAAGATAGTGGAGTCTATAACATTGAATTCCTTGGGTGATGCATCTAGACTATCCTTACTAATGAAATGTGTGAGAAGGATCTTGCTTTTGTTTTATTGGCCCTTCTAGATGGTAATTCAAAACAAGCAACTATAAATTCTATAATTCTATTTTTGTATTTTATTTTACCTCTAATACCCAGAATAATATTTTGGAGAATTCACAGTTTTAATAAATAGATGTACATGTGTTTTGGTTTAGATGTAAAATCCATCTCCCCTTGGACTATACTGCAGGAAATGAAGTACACATTTCCTGATGTCTAGTCTGTTTAAAAATGTGGTCTTCAGCTGGTAAAACAATGGGAAAGGTTGTGGAACCTTTAGAAGGCACAGCCTCAGTAGAGGAAATGGGTCACTTGGGTTGTACCTTGAGGTTATATATCCCACCAATACCTTCTGTTCACTTTCTGCTTTCTGACTGATATGTTACCAGCTCTGTTCCATCCTTCTACTGCCATGCCTTTCCTTCAATGGTGGACTCTACCTTTTGGAGATGTAAGCCAAGATAACCCTTTCCTTCATGTAGCTACTTCTGGCAGATCATATATTCACAGCAATGAGAAGGTAACTGATAGAAAATCGGTAGCAAGTGTTGGGTCAGTGCTGTGATAAACATGACTATGTGATACAAAAGCCTTTGGAACTAGTTTTAAGCGTAATGTAGAAGTGTATGGAAGTATGGGCTGGAAAGCTGCATGATATTAAGCTTAATGGGGCATTATGGTGAGAATATGAAAGACTAGAATGCTGAGGGAAACAGGAATAGTGGAGGAGGTTCAGCTTGTAAGGTTTCAGAGGGCAACAAGGACTCTACAAGGAACTGGGCTAGAGGCAGCATTTGGATCCTTTCCTGAGAACTTGAATAAGGCTGAATTTTAAAATGATGTACAAATTTGGTAGAGGAAATTTCCAGACAATCTAGCATTCTGGTTGTGGTGTGGCTTCTATTGAGTGTTCTGATTCAAACTGACAGTAAAAGAAAGCAACAAGCAAAGCAAAATTATTTGATATATGTTCCATTTGGTGAAGAAAGGAATAAGTTTGAAATTCTCTACAATAATTTTGCTGGTAGTGAGGAACTGTTGAGAACATTAGTGCCATTAAAGAGAAGTCTGCTGCTCTGCCCCAATACAATAAGAAAGAAGTGCTGAGGGCAAGAATGTACTCATGCATCAAAACTCCTAGCTTATGAGAATGCAAATTCTTCAGAAAGAAGAAAGATTGATGGTAAAACACCCCAGAAATTTTCTGCTCCTTGAAGTCAACTCCTTAGGGAAGTATTTTGCCAATGTAAAGGTCAGCCTGGAAAGCAGAGAGCAACTTCTATAACTGTATTTTTTATTTTATGTTGCACGGTTGTCATAGTTAAGAGATTACCTTGAGTCTGAGAGGTTGGACTTAGGAACAATATGGAGGCTATTAAAAAGTACAAATACCTGGAATGCTGGACTGTGTGAAAGCCTCAAAGCCTACAAGACCAGAGACTAAATGTTGAGGTTTGAATGTAAAATATCTCCCATTGCCACATATATCTGAACACTTGGACCCCAGGTGCAGGCACTGATTTTAGTAGGTTGTGTTCAGAGGTGGAGCCTTGCTGGAGGAAATGGGTTACTGGAAGCAGGACTTGAGATTTTACAGCTGGCCCCTGTTTCTATTTGCTCTTTGCTTCCTGACTTCAAAGTAACTATCACTGCTTCATATACTTACCACTAAACCCACTCTGTCATGATGGACTCTACTCTTGTGAACTGAACTAAAATAAACCCTTTCCTTCCTTAAGTTGCTTTCTATTTATTTACTTGAAAACAGAGAAAGGAGAGAGAGAAAGAGAGAGAGCATGATAATAGGCATGCCAGGGCCTCCAGCCACTGGAAACAAACTCCAGACGCATGAAATTTGTGCGCTTTGTGCATCTCGCTTTAGGTGACTACTGGAGAATTAAACCTGGGTCATTTGGCTTTGCAGGCAAGCACCTTAACCACTGAACCATCTCTCTAGCTCCATTAACTTTCTATTGGCTGGATATTTATTCATGGCATTGAGAAAATAACTACTATACCATAAAACCAGTTTCCTGTGTATGGCTATTGGCTAAAGTCTTGAGCTGTATTAGTCAACACTATGCTTTATCCCAGAGTCAAAAACGTCTTCATGGTTGAGGAGCCAACATATTCACTTGTGAGACATTCCTTAGAGAATCCATGATCTGAGAGAGAATGGGCATGCCAGGGCCTCCGGATATTGAAAATGAGTTCCAGATATATATGCCACTCTGTGCACCAGGCTTTATGTGAGTAATGGGGAATTGAACTCAGGTCTTTAGGCTTAGCAAGCAAGCACCTTATCCACTGAGTAATCTCTCCAGACCCCATTTTTTTGTTCATATTTTATATGATGCTGTGTGATATGTGCATGTGTGTCTGTGTGTTTGCTGGTGTTTGGAGAATATAACATGAGTTTTTTTTTAAGATTCAGATTACTTTTAAAATTATGTTGAGCTTATATTAAATTGACATTTGTTTTCCAACTCATAGTCAACTAAAATATGAAGATAAATCATCTCAAAGTATTTTATCATAGGAAAAATAGTTTTAAGTTTTTTTTTTGTTTGTTTGTTTGTTTTTCCAGTAGGGTTTCACTCCAGCCCAGGGTAACCTGGAATTCTCTCTTTAGTCTCAGGGTGGCCTTGAACTCACAGATACAGAACCTCTGCTTGCAAGAGCTGGGATTAAAGACATTCACCACCATGCCTCATTTAGTTTTGAGATTTTGTACAATAAGTTCTAGATAACTCTGTGGATAATAAAGGTACTCCAATTGTGTTTCAGTCATTCATTTTCATTGCATGTACATTACTCATGTTAAAATTATTATGGAAATATAAAAACAAAAGTTAAGTTCAGTTTATTGGGATATATAATCCTCAACTAAGGCCAAGGATCTGTTTTGATGAATTTTGTCCTTGAAAGTTATCCAGCAAGCTTCAGAAAATTTATTGAACCTTAGATATGTATACTGGTAATCTTTCTTTTAGTAGAAACTTGTTTTTCTCCTTAAACTCATTAATCTTGTATGAATAATTTTTCTTTTGACCTAAACCTCTTTCAGAGGGAAAATCATGCAGTTTTCCCACTCTAAGACATTTGCATTGAAGTTTCAGGGACTTAAATAAAGTTGTACAATTGAAGATGAGTTATTTTTCTCTCTGACATTTAAAGTATTTTTTTCCTCAAAAATTAGTGTTTTGGGTCCAACTCAGTTATTTATGCATTATGCATTTCTCCAGTGTACTATCTCAAAGCTACTTCTCCTTGGAAACATATACAAAAGGATTATAATTTAATTGCCTTTAAATGTTACAAGACGAGTATCAAATTATAGCCTTGCCTTCCCCACTCGTGTTTCTTAAAATAATGGCTGCTTTCAATATGAATTCATGAACATGTGACTACAGAGTGTTTAAGCAACACCTTGTTAGAATTCAGTTGTACGGTTGGAGAGATGGCTGAGTGGTTAAGGCATTTGCCTGCAAAACCAAAGGATCCCAGTTCGACTCTCCAGGACCCACATAAGCCAGATGCACAATGAGGCACATGCATCTGGAGTTAGTTTACAGTGGCTGGTGGCCCTGGTGTGGCCATTCTCTCTCTCTCTCTCAAATAAATAAATAAATAAGTTGTATATTAAGGATTCTATGAATATACTACAAAGCAATAAGTTTTCATCTTGCTTCATTTATTAAAATATTTACCCAAATGTTCCACTTTGCCCAAAGGTGAAATCCTTACACATATACTGGCACAAATACTGCAAGATCCTTGCTGTACTTAGGTCCCTTCAGATGGTACCATAAAATTCTACATCCTAAAAGGTAGACCAAATGGCTGAACCTTCACCAGGCCCTTAGAGGGAACACCTGAACCAAAAAACACTGGAGGGGGTATGATGAAGACTGACCTTAATCTTCTACAGTCTCTCTCTCTCTCTCTGTCTCTTTCTCTCCTCTCTAGCTCTTTTATATTAGTTGTCTTTTTCTTCCTTTTCTTAGTGGGCACTGACCTGTAACTCCCAGTACCAGCATGTGGCTATCATCCACAATGAGCTTTTGATCAGAGAGACCTACAAGGTTTCCTAAAAGAAAGACCCTACTGCTGAAGACACCTTATGCGGTTGACATCTAAAATGGAATGGCACGGCTGGAAGCTGGAAGAGCGTCAGTCTCCAGACAGCCTGTCTAGTGCCAGAAGGTGCTACATGGGTGACTGGGGGAAAATGACCAATATCTGTCGAAGCAACTCATGGTCTCACCTACTTAGCATCAAATAACCTGTTGTGATGCTCACACAAGTGCAATAGTGGCACACAACCTTGGTGGGGAACCAACTGCTCTTGATTTGGCTAACTGATCCCCATGGTATGGGACCCATATCTGGAGCTGGGAAACAAGTCAGAACCATATCCAAACATAAGCCTACTCTCCATTATCAAGCTATCACTCATGGGCTACAAGAAGGCCTACACCTATTAAATTCTCTATAAAACAAAAGTAAGGGTTATCTCATTTGTCCTGGTGCTAACTTTACTCTCCATTGGAGAATCTGCTTCTCTTTTTCAGATAGATTCAGATCCTAAGGAGAGAGCCACCCCATCATACCTCAAAAGGGCCCTGGCTGAAACTAAGAACAATTGGCAAAACAAGCAAGGGTGCTGTTTTCTTGGTGAACCGGGTACCAGCACAAGGGTGAAGGAGATCAACACAGAGAAAAATCAACTCCTACCAAATCAGATATCAAGAGACCCAGAGGCCCCCAACACCTCATCACTGAAGCAGACCAAAAATGAACCCAACATGACTCAGGGAAATTTTGCGAAAGAGGGGGCAGAAAGAATGTCAGAGCCACATGTTGGGTCATGATATGCAGAGTCATTTATCCTTCCCATAAATGTGGGATAACTCCATAATGCATGACTCATATACCTCAACAAGGAGGGTCCAGTGGGTGCAGGTAAGACATGGATGAGCCTGACAATGGTATCAAATTGACTGTATTTGCTGAGTACAAAACTAATTAATTACAAAAAAAAGTAAAAAAAAAAAATTGAAAGAAAAAAACCTGAAACTAGAAGGAAACAAAAGCAAATATTCCCCTTCCTCACAAAGGGTGAAAATTTTTCTTCATTATTATTTCATATCATTGTTTTTTTTATCTGGACATGTGAAATATTTAGTTGTTTTAGTCCCTAGAAGGCCAATTTATATTATGGGCTTTTCTTGCTTATTGAGGACTATATATGCTGTCTCCTTATTTTTGTACCACAGGAATAAGGGAGTTTGGAGCAAGAACATATGAATGATCAGACCTAGAATACCCCAAATCCTAGAAAAGCAATGTGCATAGAATACCTCCTCATCATCCAAAAGAACCGTTACCAGGTCAACCTTTGTAGATAAATAAGAGCACATTACTTCTCAGCTTGATCCTGTGAATAAAAACACTATGTTTATCATCTATTTAAACGTATTTCTTAGAATACTATTTTAAAATATGTAAAAACAAACAAACAACAACAAAATATCCTCTGAGCAGAAGAAAGTTGTATATTGCAAAACATAAAATATAAAAGTCCTACAGAATTTTTTTTTTCTCAAAGTGTCATTATTTCTGTACTTTTGTTTCTCTGACAGTTTTGGCTGCCATTATCTATGCCCTAAATTAAGGTTTGAATCCTTAATTTTCATTTTCTGACTTTGTTCATGTTTTTTCCTCCTCTGTAAATTCTTCTTCATCTCCTTTGTTTTTTCCTAATACTACTTTAAAGTGCTTTTAGTCTCAAATGACAACCTCAAGTAACTAGTTAAGTTACATTTACAATATTTACAGTCTATTCTTTTGGTTAGCTCCAAAAGTATTTATTAAATTCCAAATCATACACTATACTCTTGGAATATAACATATGTAAGTTTTTTTCTGACTTCAACTCTCTCAGATCAGAAATTAATTTTAATAATCTTATTTACTTATTTGAGAGAGAGAGTATGGGTGTGCCAGAGCCTCTTGCAGCAGCAAATAAACTCCAGGCACATGTGCCACTTTGTACATCTGGCTTTGTGTGGGTACTGGGGAATTGAACCCAGTCTGTCAGGTCATGCAAGTTATTTTAACTACTTAATCATATTTCCAACCCCCAGCAATTATTTTTTTTAAAAAATGCATGCAATGAACTTTGTTTTTAAAAAATATTTTATTTATTTATTTGAGACAGAGAGAAAGAGGCAGATAGAGAGAGAAAGAGAGAGACAGAGAAGGAGAGGGAGAGAATGGGCACACCAGGGCATCCAGCCACTGAAGACGAACTCCAGATGCATGTGCCATGTGCACCTGGCTTACACGGTTCCTAGGGAATTGAACCTTGGTCTACAGTATAAACTTTCTGACTAAACAGAAGTTTGAGGGTAATTCATATTTTTTTCTGTATTTTTCCTCATGGTGTCATAACACATAAAAGTCTGGGGAGCACATAATGGTTTGTCAACAGATATTTGACAATATGAATATAGAAAAGTGTAAATGAGTAAGTGGGAGTGATGGTGCAAGTGCTATAAGAGAGAAGTTTAAAGAGAAAATAAAATGAAAAACAGATGAGTAACTAGGAGGTAAATATATGTATCAAAAAATTGGACTTTAAACTTTGAGTTGGTGATGAGGGATAGCTACCTGAGCACAATAAGAAAAAAATATCTAACAGATATTAGTTAACTGAGAAGAATTTAATAGAATCTACACCAAACACTATATTTTCTTGATAAATTCCTGAATTTCTAGTATAGACAAGAGTTGTGCTTATGTATGTAGCACTTCTTTTTCAAAGCAGATCCAATTTATTTGCTTGAAACTCTTGT
Organism: Dipus sagitta; assembly: GCA_036346955.1. NCBI lineage: Eukaryota > Metazoa > Chordata > Mammalia > Rodentia > Dipodidae > Dipus > Dipus sagitta. The sequence continues at coordinate 101,599,827 of CM070774.1, read as the reverse complement.
ACATGTCAGGCAATGAGAAACAAATAGAATCAGGTGGGCTAGAAAGCAGAACCTGCTAGTAGTAATACAATAAGCCTTTAACTCACTGTATGCCTTTCAAAGCCAACTTCCCTTGTCAGCACCACAATTTTCACACAGACTAAATGAGAATGTTGAAATAAATATTCTCAGAAGTTCTTGCCATCACAGAACAGTCTGTGATCCTTGACTCTTTATGCCTAAAATATCCTATTTCAGTAGTCTGAGCAAAAGAAGAAAAATGCGAAGGAAAAGACATGGGAGATATAACATGGAGATGACATATTAAGATGGTATGGCACTGCTTTCTCAAGAAAATTGAATGGAAATGGTAGCTATGCATCTGGGAATGAAAGGTGCTATTCTGAAGCCAAAGAAGTCAGACCAGAGGGCCCAGAGTTATGCTACCATGTGATCATTTTCCTCTTAGAAAATGTACAACCAGGGCTGGAGAGATGGCTTAGCGGTTAAGCGCTTGCCTGTGAAGCCTAAGGACCCCGGTTCGAGGCTCAATTCCCCAGGACCCACGTAAGCCAGATGCACAAGGGGGCGCATGCATCTGGAGCTCATTTACAGAGGCTGGAAACTCTGGCGTGCCCATTCTCTCTCTCTCTCTCTGCCTCCTTCTCTCTGTCACTCTCAAATAAATAAATAAACAAACAAAAAAATTAAAAAAAAAAAAAGAAAATGTACAACCAGCTATTTTTTTTAACATGTACAGGACCTCAATAAAAGGGAAAAATGTACTCAGAATGAAAAATTTAATAATCCAAACAAAATTATCATTACTAAAATAACCACGTCTGGGATATGGCTCAGTCAGTTAAGAGCTTGCTGCACACACATGAGGACCTGAGTTCAGACCACACATATATAGTTGTAAAAACAAAACAAAAAGAAAAGCAACCAGGTCTGGTCATGTTTTCCAGTCATTCCAGAATTCAGAAGGTGGAGGTAGGTAGATTCTTGTAGGAAGCTGGCTAGCTGGACTAGCAGAATCAGTGAACTCTGTGTGTAGTGAGAGAGCCTGCCTCAGTAAATAAGGTGGAGAGACACTGAGGGAGGCTTCACATATGTGTACCCACTCATATATGAGCATATGTACACACATGTGCTCATACACTATTCATACATATGCATGTAAAAATAAATAATAAAAATTAAGAAAAATAACCAAAATGAGTGTATTCAAGAATTCAGGAAAGACTCCATGTTTCTTTCTATTTTACTTTACCTTGAAGAGAAATGCTTGTTTTTGCAAAAAGGTTACATATTAGAACATTCACTCTTGTGCTAGGAACAAGTTGCCACTATTGTGGTTACCAATCTGTGTGTGGTAGAAATTTCTATTTATTTTTTCAGGGGAGAGTGTAAACGCAGTCCTCCACTACCACAAATTATGCAGTCGAGTTTCCCGCATTTGGGGAAATCGCAGGGATTAGCACATCCGGAATGCAATGGATAAGCCTCTCCCTGGAAAAAGCACCTTCATGATCATGGTATCTCCCGTGCCAGGTAAGTATAAAATTTCTATTTTTATTTGTTGTTGTTGTTGTTATCTCTATCTTAAAGCTGTTACTATGGCAACAGTCTGGGGTTAAAAAAAAAAGATAAGCATTTGATAAAATCAAATAGGAAAAAAAAAAAAAAAAAAAAAAAAAAAACATCCTTACCTACAAGGTACAATAAATGTGACTTTTTCATGGGAAAGTTTCACAGCACGATACTGTAAAAGGATAGTCCTTAGAGGCTGTAGCTACCAGAAGGATTGTATAGCCTGCACAAGTCACTTGGTTTACTCATCACATACTTGCAAGAGCAACCATCATGTAGTCAACACTGGGCTCGGTTCTGAAGAGAGGAACTATCTCACTTGCTACTGTTCTCTAAATCTTAAGTAAAAAACAAAACAAAACAAAAAAAACAAAAAGGAAAGTAACAATTACTTGAAATATAAAAGTATAGGATCCATAATATAAAAATTGTTACAACATAAATTTCACAGATTTGCAAAGGAATAAAATATAATCTGTGATCAGGACATTAGGTGAAAAGGACAAGGGCATTTGAGTCAGTCCTTAAATTTTACTGTAAAATTTAACTCTTTATATAATTAAGTCATATGTTAAAAGTCACTGATACTGGGGTTGGACAGATGGCTCCGTGGGTAAGAGTGCTTGTTGCTCATGCCTCTGACCCCAGGATGAAGGCAGCTGAGACAAGAGGATTACTGGTGTTCTCTGATCAGCTAGTTTAACTGAAAAACAATGAGCTGCAGGTTCAGTGAGACTGAAATAAGGTAGAAGAATGATAGATGAGGACACCAGACATTTGCCTCCGGCCTCTGCACATTTGTGCACAGGTACAGGCATGTGCACACACACATACTACACAGAGCAAATAAGTAAAAAGTCACTGATATTCATTAACTGCAATTTCAAGAATATAGAAAAACAAACAAAAATTATCTAGTCACAAAATACAATTACTGCTATGGATGCTAAATATTTTATTTGAGTTATTTTATATATAAATGAAAAAAATGTAATCGTTTGTGTAATGTATTTAATTCTGAATTATCTGTTTGTCATTCTTTTTTAATTTTTAAAAATCTTTTATGTTATATATTTATTTTCAAGCACAGATAATTAGAGAGAGAAGAGGGAGAGACAGACAGAAAAAAAATGGGGAGCACCAGAGTCTGTAGCCACTATAAGCAAACTCCAGATGCATACACCAATTTGTGCATCTGGCATTACATGAGTACTAGGGAATCAAACCCAGTTCTTTGGGCTTTATAGGAAATTGTCTTAATTGTTAACCCATCTCTCCAACCCCTTCTTGTTATTCTTCTTTACACATCACTCAATTTTTTGATGCCTTAGTGAACATAGTTTTGGGAGGGGGCATTTTGAATGTATAACTGTGTTGTGCCTGCATGTGTGTGCTTTCACATGTGGGAGTGCATATGTATACAGATGCACTTGGAAGGCATAGTATGATTTCTGGACTCTTTCTTCATTATTCTTTATCTTCTCCACTAAGGCAGAGTTCTGACACTTGAACCTAGGTATCACTGACTTTACTAGTGTAACTAGCCAACTTCTCCCAGGGATACCTTGTTCCCAAGAGCTGACATTACAGGAGGGCTTCCACATTCACCCGGCATTTACATGGGAACTCTGGCTTTCAAACTTGTGCAGCCAGTGTTTTACCCACTGAGCCATCACTTCAGCACCATGAATACTATTTCTTATGGATAACTCAGATTTTTTGCACTAGTGGTTCATATTTCCCTGGAATTTAGGAGTAGTAAAGAGAAGCTGGTGAGCAGGAAGTGTTAAAGAACTGGAGGAAACTATTATATTCATAATACTACTGGCAAGGTAGGAAAAGATAATGTAATTTCCACAGCACAGCCTATGGAGTAAAACATTTCTCTTTTGATAATATATCTTCTGAATATCAATCAGAATATGGAACTAAATAGAGAATTCTCAAAAGAAGAAATATGGATGGCATATAAGCATCTAAAAAAATATTTTACATTCCTAGTCATCAGGGAAATGCACATTAAAACTGCATTGAGATTCCATCTCACTCCTGAAAGATTGGCTACCATCATGAAAACAAATGACCATAAATGCTGGTGAGGATGTGGAAAAAGAGGAACCCTTCTACACTGTTGGTGGGAATGCAATCTGGTCCAGCCATTGTGGAAATCAGTGTGGAGGTTCCTAAGACAACTAAAAATAGATCTACCATATGACCCAGCTATAGCACTCCTGGGTACAAATCCTAAGGACTCACCTTAGAAATACTTGGAAATACTTAGAAATACAGAAATACCTTAGAAATAAATAAAATAAATAAAATAGCTGAGAAATGGAACCAGCCTAGATGTCCCTCAACTGATGAGTGGATAATGAAGATATGGCACATTTATACAATGGGGTTCTACTCAGTGGTAAAGAAAAATGAAGTTATGAAATTTGCAGGAAAATGGATGGATCTGGAAAGGATTATACTAAGTGAGGTAACCCAGGCCCAGAAAGCCAAGTGCCGCATGTTCTCTCTCATATGTGCATCCTAGCTACAGATGATTGTAATTCTGTGTGAGTAGGAAGAAAACTCAGTAGCAAAGGCCCATAATCTAGAAAAGAGATAAAAAGGGAAGAGAAAAGAAGGGATGGGGCTACTTAATAGGATGGTATTATATATATGTAAGTAGAAGAATAGATTAATGGGGGTGAAAAGGTCCAAGTGAGGTCAGGAGAAGATATTGAGTAAAAGAAAGGTGGAGGGAGGGCTAATAAAAATCTAAGAGGCTATAAATAAATCATGTGGAATCCTACTTTTTTGGACAATAGAACACTCAGGAGCCATAGATTGTTGCTAGAAAATTTTCAGTGCCAGGGACAGGATACCTTCCAGTGAGTTGTTGGCCAGGGAGGTTCCTGATGCCCCCAAAACATAATAGGCCATTGCTGTGGCCCTTGGTTTCCCACCAGGAATAGATGGTAAAGCCCTATTGCTGAAGACTCCACATACTTGGGCTGCAAGGTCACTGAGAAATCCTGTTGGAACTAAGCTGATAACCTCCTCCATGTAGACAAACTGACAGAAAGCTGGAAGAAGCCATTCTGCATGAAGTTCAATGGGAGAAAGATAAATCACCAGTGAAGATACTCAACAGTGGACACTGCAAGCCTTATATTTGGCCAGCCAGGCCAAATAAACCAACAGGTACAATAGTGGCACGTCTGTCATGGTGGAAACCAACTGCCCTCTAATTGGACTAGAGGCCTGCTCCATGGGCGGGAATACATCCCTGATACTGAAACTTATAACAGGGGTAGTCATGAGCCCTACAGGTATAACGTCTGCTGCTGTCTGGTTAAATGCATATACTATGCTTGTCAAACTGCCCAGTAAGCACTTCTGTTAATGTTCATACACTTATATTAATGCTACTCTCACTTTGGGTACAGAATCTTCTCTTTTCAGATGGCAGTGACCTTGGTATGACTCAGAAGGTATCATGGTACTGGAAATAAGTGACCAGGGTGAGCAGTACTGTAATATCTCTATCATACCTTCCGAGGATCAGGATCTAATGTGGAAGAGGTGGCAGAAAGAATGTAAGAGCCAAAGGAAGGGTAGGACTCCTTACAACGTGCTCCCCCCAGACACAAAATGGTCTGGATATCCATTACCTCACAGTGCCTGACACTACGTACACAAGATCATCATAAGAGGAGGAAAAGATCATGGCATCAAAATAAAAGAGAGACTGGTTGAAATGGGGAAGGGATATGATGGAGAATGGAGTTTTAAAGGGGAAAGTGGGGGGAGGGAGGGTATTACCAGGGGGATCTTTTTTATAATCATGGAAGTTGTTAATACAAATTTGAAAAAAAAAAGCTTATTTTCTTCATCTTCAATACAACTCTACCTAAGTAGATATTTTACATTATTTAACAGCAACAACAACAACAACAAAAAAAAAATTCAAAAAAAAAAAAAAAACAGGCAGGGAAATGAAGTTTTGAATTCATTTTGTGTATGTGTGTGTGTGGATGGGGTTTCACTTGAGGCTCTTCTTGGAATGTATGGTCCATAAACATGATTGATGCACTTAGGGACTTCTGATTAACAGGTGCCCAGCATACTGACACGTGATGTGTACTGTGTGTCTATGTGGCAATCTCAGGCAGAATGGACATATCCAGATATAACATGTCTGACTTTAATATTCAAGATGACAAAGTGAAGTCTACACTTCATAGTTCTTTGCCAAATTCATACCCATATTGACAAAAGTGAGCGCTGAAAGTTCTCCTGTAAATAAACAAGTGAATGCTTGCAACTGGCAGCTTGGGGAGAAAGCAAATGGAAAAAATGATAAATAGCAATAAGGAATCTAACCAAACTATTTGCAAAAGAAATATCAATAAGATGATTGAATTTCCCACTGATTTTATGTAAAAGCTAGGTATTAATTATTTGGTAATTGCAGGTACTGTGATTGGTGGGAATGAGATAGAAAATAAGCAACATTTTGAATATAATGTAAAGAAATAGGTCAATGCCCAGTCTTTGTTTCTGTAACCCTTTAGACTTGATTTTGTTTCCCATGACAGAAATGAATCAGAAAGACTTCTGACATGAGGTGATCAGTATTATAGGCTTGTCAGGTAAAGTGTAGGACCTCTGGATACTGAAGCCCTAAATAAAACTCTCCTCTGAGTAGCTCACCCCACAACAGCTTCTCCTCAAGGTAGCTCCAGAAAATGTATATCCAGGTGGATTAACCATTAAGCAGGATGGAAAATCCTTCTCTAAAATATCTGGCAACTGCTAATCAAAACCATCCAGCCAGATAATTGCTGTAAAAAGAAAACTCTGTTTATAAGCACCATGTAATCACACATAGATTTAAATCTCAGCTTTTTAGTGTCTCTTTCTTACATTTACTGGATGGCTTATTTCTAGAAAGATAAAAGTGTCACAGGATTCTCTTGGGATACTCTTTACCTGCCAAGGGTAGTATTATGTTTTAGATGTAGCTTGCTTCCAGATGGAAGCCTCCTGTTGTAACTCTTGTTCTGTGAGCCTATATTCATAAACTCCTATTATGAATCTTATTACGTTCTAGCTTTGTTTGCTAGTCTCAACCAAACAGATCACAATTCTGTTTTATAAGCCCCAAGAAACATTCAGTTATTATTTTATATTTAAGTAATACGTGAATATTACAAACATAATACTTTTAAGCCACGAGCTTGTACCCCATTTTCCTATAGGCTCATAGTCATGTCATAATATAAGATGTATTCAATCCACCTTCAAAATTTCTCATGGTACTCAGCAATCCCAATACTCTTCAAAAGTGTAAGTGTATAGCTTTCTGAGATTCAGATAAATTCTTAACTACGGCCATCCTTTCCCATAAAAATGAGTTACATACTTCTAATATGCATTGGCAACACAGTAAACATACCTTTTCCAAAAGAGAAGAATGGGTGTGTAGCAATGAATAATCAGATCAAACCCAACTGGGAAAATTAAATCTTGAAGCTCCATGCCTGGCATCTCTGACTCCTTGTGAGAATTATCTGTACTCCAAAGTGCTTGGGTAGCTCCACTCTCCCAGCAGTGATGTGTATAGCCCCTCTTGTTATCTAAATCCTCTCAGAACCTGGAGCTTTCCTTAGCAAATGCCCCATGGTTATGGGGTTTCCAACATCCTGGAGTCTCTATTGTAATTTATGACTCATCTTCATAATTCCATGAAGCAGCCTCATAGGACCACCTTACAGGAACTCTGACCCTGCCTTACATTGGTTAGGTTTAGTAGGGTTCTAGAACCGTGGTGAGATACTCCATGACCTCCTGAATCTTGTATCTTTTCATCAAAACCAGAACCATTTTGTGGAGGTGCTTCCAATTGTACTTCCAGGTCAGGATGAAACCTGGTTCTCATAGAACAAAATGGTTGTTATAGCCTATATTGGAAAGCAGAGATTTCATTCCTTCACACCTTTTCCTTTTGAAAGATTCACATTGTTACTAGAACCTTCAATGGTTGGACCTTGCTATTCAGGTGTCCCTTTGGTCCCAGTGCAGAGTAGTTGCTTATCTTTAATGATTGTAATCCCTGACACAGCCAAAGTTATCTATAGTCTCTGGACCTGGGATTTTAAATTTGATTGTTTTCCTTTTTCTTCCCAACATTATTTTTCATATATTCTGTATTTTGTTACCTTTCATTGTGGATATGAATCAGCACAGATTGAAAAACTACATGCTATAGATACAATGCTATTCTGCTTTGAAATTTCCTCCACCAAACACAATAGCTCACTTCTAAATTGAATTTTGTTCAAGTTCACAGGAAGCAGGCAGACCACAGTCAGTTTCATTGCAAGAATATCACAGGAACTGCCCCATCCCAATTCCCAATAAAGCTTTTGCTCTCTAAAACATTATGAGCTGAGCCTCCACAGTCCACATGTCTCCTGGCCTTTTCGTCTTCCAAACTCCCACCAGAATGGCCCAACAAGCTCTGCTCACAGTATTTACCATAATTTCTGTATCAGTTACTTTATTGTAGCTGGAACAAAACACAAAACCAGAAGCAGTTTAAGGAAGGCTAGGGTTATATTTGGCTTATAGTTTTGAGGGGGAGGACATCATGACTAGGAAAACATGACTGTAGCAGGAGGTTGGCTCACATCACATCAGCAGAGGGAGAGTAGACAGCAATGAATGTTGTAGCATTGGCCATCTGGAACCCAGCCCATGGAGTGGTGCCACCCATCTAAAAAATTCATAATAGACGTGGCAAGAGATTTGTTTCTGTAGTAATTCTAAATCCTGTCAATATGATAACCAGAGATTAACCATCATAGAAACCTAGAACAGTCCATTTTGGCATATTCACATAGTGAAAGTGGTAGGAAAAAAATAGTTTGTATTTGTATTGGGACTAGCTAAGGAAGGCTTGATTGAGACTTCTTAACATGTACTGATAGCCATTGCTTCTTTTCATCTTTAGATTTTTATTTTTTTAGTTTTTAATGAGTAGAAAAAGGGATTTTTTTTAAAAAAAAATCTTTTAAATTTGTGTGTGCGTACATTTGGGTCCCTTGCTTCTACAAACAAGTGTCTCACTGGCTTTATGTGGGTGGCTGGGAAATTGTGTCTGGCCCAGAAGGCTTGGAAGACTTTGCAAGCAATCACATTTAACTGCTAACTATATAGCCAGCCCCAGAAAAAAAAAAAAAAAAAAAAAGAGCAAATTTTAACATGGGACTTCTAACGACAAAATTTAACTTTCACTTTTCTGTTTTGTTTTGGTGGTGGTGGTGTTTGTTTCTTTGTTTTTCAGTTCAAAAAAACATTGAATCTTGCCACTACAATGTATCATGAGATAAACTGCAATGTAAAGTCTGGCTTATCTAGAGTTTCTGAAGTTATATTAATGAGTGTTTAAATGAACGTGTATAAAAAAAAATAGCCAGGCACAGTGGCTTATGTCTACAATCCCAGCACTTCGGAGACCAAGGTAGGAGGATCACTGTGAGTTCAAGGCCAGCCTGAGGCTACACAGTGAATTTCTAAGTCATCTCTGGCTAGAGGAGAACCGACCATGAAAACCAAAGGCAAAGAAAGAAGAAACTAAAGAGTATGCACATCTTCTCTTCTCAGGAGGATGGAGGTATCCACAATATAAGAAGGGTAATATGCAAAAATTTCCACCATTAGGTTGGGGACAGAAACATTATATACACTGGGACAGTTGTTATGCGTACATGAATAGCATACTGAAGAAATAACTTATAAGAGGATACGGATTGACTCATTAAGATACGTTGGCAAGGAATTCTAGCCAGGTAAAGAATCTGGTATAGTCACTCTAGAAATCAGTGTAGTGGTTTCTCACAAAGCTAAAAATAGAAATATCATGTGGCCCAGCAATACTACTCCCAATCACATATCCAAAGGGTTCTATAATCTAGTTCAAAAATATTGCTCTTTCATTTTCATTTCTGCTTTCTTTACAATAGTAAGAAAATGGAATCATGCCATATGCCCATTAAGGGAGAAAGAATCATGAAAATGTGGTACATATACACAATGAAATTCTATTCAACTATAAAGAAAAAAGGAAATTATAAAATTTGCAGGAAAATGAATAGCACTAGAAAATATGTTAAGTTAGGTGACCAGGAGTTAAATACAAATGCCACATGTTCTTTCTCATATGCAGAGTCTAGCTTAGAACGTTTATATGCATGTGTTTATGTGAAAGTTAGACTGTAAAGAAACTAGGAAACTAGATAGAGGCCCATGAGAGGGGAACAAAAGAGGATTCAAAGAAAAGGGGTAAGGGAGGGAGCAGATCATAAGTGATATAAAAGTCAAAGGGTTTGGAGGGTGAAAGTGGGGAAGGAGGCAGAAAAACAGACAAGGTTATAAAAATAAGAACAAAATTAATTTTTCAAAGGTCTGATTAAAAAATATATAAGAAAACATATAAAGGTAAAATTTGAATGGGTAGGCTTAGCAGTTAAGTGCTTACCTGTGAAGCCTAAGGACCCCGGTTCAAGGCTCTATTCTCCAGGACCCACGTTAGCCAGATGCACAAGGGGGCGCATGCATCTGGAATTCGTTTGCCCTGGCACACCCATTCTCTCTCTCTGCCTCCTTCTCTCTGTCTATCACTCTCAAATAAATAAATAAAAATAAACAAACAAACTAAAAGAAAATTTGGCTAAGTGAGCAAAAACTTTTCTACATAGGAGAAATTGAAGGAGTTTGTGGTCTGAGGAAATTTTATTTACTGACCATTCACAAGCACCTTTCCTAACCACCAAGGGTGTTTTAGCAGCACATCAGAGCAGCTGGCTATATGGCAGGGCTGCCCAAGCCTCAGCTGGGCAGACTGTTTGCAACTAAGGAGCTAGAAAAGCTCTCTGCTCTGCTCAGGTCAGGCACAAGTCAGGCTCAGGTCAGACACAGGCCCACATTCTGCTCAGGCAAATGGCTGAAAAGTTTTGAATCCTTCACAGTGCTCAAAAATACCTAGAAAAGTTATAAGATAAAAGTAGGGCTCATAATTTTGATATAAAATACTTTTTGTACCCCCATCATATATCTTGTCCCTTTATTTGCTCCTTTTGTATCATAATCATGATTTGCTTTGCCTATGGGAAAGTAAGTGACGATAGTTTGGAACTTTTACAAATGTTTTGACTTTTTCTTTATTCAAATCCTATACAAATACATTTTCTCTTGAAAACTCTGAATGCCCTTCAGGAAATGAATCATTTATTTCATTTTAACTACCATCCCACACAATAAAGCCATTTTAAGTGGATACTTTAATGAGTTTGGGCAGATTCAAATCTTACTGGGAATGTAATAATACATGTGGCATGGGACTTTTTCATAGCCCCAGAAAGTTACCTTGAAAGCTGAGTCAGTCACCCCTTTCCTCATTTTTATCTTGGCCTGGGAAACCTGCTTTTCTGAATCCTATCACAATGCATTAAGTGTTTATTCCTAGAAAGCTATGTAAAAAAATCTTCCACATTGTGTTGTTTTATGCATAGTCTCTTCCATTCAGCATGCTTGCTATTTTTTTGTTTTTATGCAACAGCAAAGAGCTTTATTTCGGGCTTAAGCTCGGACCCTTGACTTCACCAATGCAGTGGATCTGTACAAGAGCCCTGAGCTGTGGGGAACCATTGGGCACCAGGAAAGCAAAAGTGCCTCCATCTTAAATAATGACTCCATTTTGTAATAAGTTGTCTGTTCTGGAAAGTTGCAAGGTCTGCAGTTGTTAACCCATGCACGGAAAAAGAATAATGTAACCCATAAAGAATGAGAAAGTCGTTATCTCATGGCTTTGGGGCTGGGGCCTTATCCTGTGAAACATCTTGTGCCTTTGGGGCCAGAACCTTATCCTATTGAAACGGAACTGTAGCAATACCTAAACTGTTGACAAACTTCCCTGTTCTGCTGTATAAGAGGCACACTGAGAAAAATTAAAATTGGCAGCTTGATCAGACTCCTGTCTTGCTGTCGGTTCCTTGTGTCTCTTGTCCCTTTCATTCCAGGTTTTCTGGGGTCCGTGCTCCCGTTGAAGCCCCGCTGGCCGGGGCACTGAGCAGCAGAGGGCAGGATTTTTTATAGGGATTTGAACAAAGAAGTAGGGAGAAGTAGGGGAATGGTTACAAAATTGGTTGATTTAAGCAGTAACTGTACTTGTATTTTTCTGATAGGCTTAGGATACTGGTGGGCAAAGCTGGTGGGCAGGGGGCTAGGGGGATGCCAAGCAGATTAGGTAACGTTTATTGTAATTGGCTATGTATATTTGAGGAACTTTAAACAACTTATTTTAAGCAAACTTTATCTATGACCACAGGAACACATGGTACAGACAGTCTGTTCCCCCTTATCAGGAAACTGACCTTGCTGGGAAGCAGAAACTTAGGCTTATTGATGATTCTGAGGCTTAGTATGGCTTCCTGAGTCCTTCATCCCCCCCCCACTTGTAACTTAAGAGGACCCAATCTTGGGTCTTTATTAGGGAAGACGTTGTAAAGGATGGTACTGGGTTCTTAGCACCATGAGTTGTAGTGCGTTAATTCATTCCCTGACAAAAGACATTAGTTTATTGATTATGCAGGGTCCAAGGGTTAGTAACAACAACAATAGAATCAGGGTCCAGCTAGGGCAGAAAGCAAGGTCGTAAGCCATGGAGACCAATCAAACATGGATTCATATCAATTTTGATTCTGCTGTCTAGCTTTAGCCCTTTCCTGTAGTTTCTTGCGGACCATGGCTAAGCTATCTCTAAGGACACCTGAATTGTTGATATAAAAACAACATTGTTTTCCCAGGGCTTGGAATAGTCCTCCTTGTTGTAGGAAGAGTAGATCTAATCCCCTTTTATTTCTCCCTCTCATGAGAAGATACTCTAACTGCTTTAGGGGACTGAGATGAAGACATCAGATCACTTATGATTTCCTGCTGAATGGGACACAAAGTGGGGTTTTTTGCAGTTAGAGAGTCTCTCCCAGAGAGGGGAACTATTTTAATGGACCCCAGAGTGTAGGAAGATAGTCTCAGAAGAGAAAATTGGGGAGAAACAATAAAAGTAAGGAGTTAATGAGAAGTGAGCACATAGCAAACTGGTCCTTTTTGAAGGTCAAGGGAATTCAGGTAGACAGGCTTGTATTGTCTCAGGATCATTTGAGGATGAGCTGGCTGAGATTTTTTTCCAGAATTGTTCATTAAATGGCACAGTAGTATTCAATATGGCTTGTAAAACAGATGAAACATTAGCAGAATCATGAGAAACATATATACAACATTTAACCTTGATAATAGAGTGTTATTGGGTGCATTAAAGGCTTTACAAATATATATATTTTTTGTTCTCAGAACTTATTTACATATTTTAGATTTGAAAACAACCCTTTGAACATCTATAGTTGGTTTTCTTTATTATAGAATTAGAACGATGGGGAAAAGATGTCTTAATGTTTGTTTGTTTCCCTTCTTGGAAAGCTCTTGTGTTACTTAATAGGCCATTCATATATTTAAGGTAATTTTTTTTATCTTTTGTTATACATTTCTTTCTAAGTGTTTAAGACCAACAGATAGCCAAAATTTAATTAAGGATTTATTTTGGAGGTAATTAATGGCTCTCCAAAGACACTTCAGGGACCCAGGAGTAGCCATATAGTTTACTGGTGTTTTCTGTCTGTTAGGATGAGTCAGGGCCGTGCTGGCCAAGTAAATTTCCCTTCTTTGGGAAGTCAGGAGGACTGATTGCTCATCAATTGTGACTCTCCTGTTTCAGACTACTCCAATTTTGTTTGGGTCTTCGTATCCTCCCTGCTCAGGAAGACAGATGACTTACCCGGGGGGCCAGTGTATGCTTGCTATTTTTGTTTGTATATTTCTATTTGAAGGTTTATTACTTATTTATTTGTGAGTGGCCAGAGACAGAGAGAGAAGGAGAAAGAGAAAGAATGGGCATGCCAGAGCCTCTTGTCACTACAAATGAACTCTACATACGTGTGTCATTTTTTTGCATCTGGTTTTACAGGGGTATTGTGAAATTGAACCCAGGTGGGTAAGTTTTGCAATCAAGTGCTTTTAACTGTTGAGCCACCTCTGTAGCCACTGGTTGCATACTTCAATGCAATTTATATATTATATTCCACTTCCAAGTTCTTTCTTTGGTAACCTATTCTTGCAACTGTAGAGCAGCTGGGATGTAGATCTTGAAAATGTAGTAACTTTGATATCAAACAAGTGGTGTCTACTTCCCTGGGCTATAATCCAGGTTCTCTTAGTTTTATGTGAGTTCTGGGAAATAGTTCATTGACTGTTTCATAGTCGTTCTTGTTCCACGTAATTTCATTTTACAAAATCATGGTATAGAGCTTAATATAACACAAAGGGAATTTTTGCTAAGTTTCTGGGCATTTTTCTTTGTTTAGCTCTCTCATTTTCATTATCCAGAACATCTTATTGGCCCTGAACTCCTGTCTCTTGCAGTGGTATACCTTGGGTTTTGCTTGCCTTCTCATTCACTGAGCTCTCAAAATGTGATTGCAGGCAGGAAGTTATGGAACTTGCACCTTCTTTAGGCTCCTCAGGGGGTCACAGTTTTCTGATGCTAAATGTCTGAAAACAGTTGTCTCAATGTTTTCCTAGGTTCTTTAGATTTTAATTATAATAGAGCAAGACAATACTTGGTCACCCTATTTAGAATTAGTATAGGTAAGTAGTGTTATTTGCTAATTCTGAATTTTGGATTCACTTTATCTGTCCTATTGGTGATTTTCCTCCATACTGAAATTCATTGCATTTTCCTGAGGATTTTGATATGCATCTCTTTTTTTATTGTTGTGTGTGTTTCAAGTGCTATGTTAAAGAGACTGTATTTTGTTATTCTCTTCTAAACTATTAAGTGTTCTTTTATCAGTTTATTAGTAAATTATTTTGATTTTATGGAGGTCTATTTTTAAGTTACAGTTTATCTAGGTTATCCTATTTCCATTTTTTTTTACTAAACCTACAGAATATTTCTTGGTTATGGCACATAAGTTTTAATTACAAGATGCAGCTCTTCTGAGGAGTTTGGAGAGAACCTGAGATGGTTACAAATGCCCTTTAATTTGCCATGAATTGAACATCAAACTGGCTCCTTAGAAGCCAGGATGAACTTAAATCTCTGCTCAGTGCTTTCTTCCTTTTCAGTTGGTGTTTCTCTTGGGTTATATGGTGTCTCATCTTGAGTGTGGTCAGCCACAAGTTTATGAGAAAGCTTATGTTTACACTATCTGGACTCCATAAGAATTTTTTTCTTCTTCTTCAAATTGCAGTGTCTATGGTAATATTAAACTTTATTATCTGCCTCCTTATCCAACTTTCCTGCTAAACTTTATCTCTAGCTAGGCCCCAAGTTTTTCTCTCCTGGTCTATTTGGGTTGTTTCTCAGCTCCTGTTCACTGTTGTTTCACATATATTGTCCTGAATTTAAAAAAAAAATAGTTTTTAATAAGAGGTCTAATATGATATAACCTGTGAAAATTCCTTTACTACTACTCTCATAACTGAAGGAGGAAGGAATCTTATTGTTAAACTGAACTAAGTTGGATATATGATACAATGCTATACCTTATTTGCTTTTGGAAACATGTAAGAGTTCAGACATCTATCACAATGTGGGATATGTCTCAAATGTTTCTTTGTTTAGGAATTTTGGCTTTGAGTATTGTTTAGGAAATAACACAGCTTAATGTTTCAGTCCCACTTCTGAAGATGATTCTGTGGAGTCTGATTATGAGCATGTAATGAGTTAGTTCAAAAGTAAAAGTTAAGGTGGTTTGTGGGCAGACTAATGCCATTGATGAATTTTCTTTCTTTATCTAGCACTTCAGACCAGTGAATATTCCTTAGATAGTGTTGGACATACATGCTTTCCTGCTTCAACATTCATTCACCATCTATTGTGTATTTACTATATTCCAGATGGTATGGATTAATATAGCAAATTCAGTTGGTATGTAATTACTATATAGCATGAAAGGCAAATAAAACAGAAATTCAGGCAGTGACCTAAAAAAAAAAAAAAAGGACTATAAAAAGAATAAAGTATTGTAAGAGAGTAGAGAAAAAATAGTTCTGTTTAAAGGAGAGAAGTAAAAGAAGGCCACACTGAAGACCTGGTATTTAAACAAATGGCTAACTGAGAGAAGTTAAAAAGAGTCATGTATACAATTGAGGAATTGAGGAAGAACATTCCAGACATAAGAAATAGTGAGGACAAGTGCTTAACAATGGACTATCACTGGCATGTTCTACAAAGAACACCAGGGCTGGGGAGATGGCTTAGCCATTAAGGCACTTGCCTGTGAAGCCTAAGATACCATGTTCAACTCTGCAAATCCCACATTAGCCAGATGCACAAAGGTCAGGCAAATGCAAGGTCTCACATGCCCATTAGGTGGCAAAATCATCTGGAGTTTGTTATCAGTGGCTGAGGCCCTGGTGCTCTGATTCTTTCTCTCTCTGAAATTAAAAAAAAAAAAAAAAGAACATTTTAAAACAGTACCAAAGTCAATGTGATACAGACTAGGAGCAAGATAGTTTTTTCTTTTAGTAGGTAGTTAGGTAGGGACTGATTCACTGTCCACCTTGCCTGACTTGGTAGAAGTAGGACCTCTGTCTAATCCAGTGTCACCCAAGATGGCTATAAGCAACAATTCTACAGTAACAGTTTACTGCTTTTTCCTCAACATTTCCTGGGCTTAGCACACCTGTGGGCCAGCACTTCCTGAGTAAGCCTTCAGCCCACCAACCAATTAGGATTCTTTCTTACACACCTAAACCTGGTGATCAGGCTCATTCTATTTGGATGTATGGGTCATATAAATGGGCCTGAAACTAATCTATAAGCCCTGTTTTTTGTAACTACTCTGACTCCTCTTAGCTCTCTGAGCCCCTTACACTTATACCCTCTTCAACTCTCTTGACTCTTTTTGCCTCATTTTTACCCATTTTCCTCTGCTCTCTTAGCCCCTGTATGAGGGGAATCTTTTCTGTCTCCATGCTGGGAAGGGGGAGGAGGCCTTTGTGCCTGTGAGCTTTCCTGCTTTGTTTTGGGTGCTTTCTTGCTTGCTTCTCATGTGTGCATGCCCCTTCCCCACAGGTTTATTCCCTGAAGAGAAATCTTTGAAAACTATGTGAAGGAGATGTTCTCCATCTTCCCTCTTCTTTCATAGTCACACTGGGAAAGGGAGAACTTTTGGCTGGACCCGGCATTGTTTGTTTTGATTCCCCTCTTCATCATAATTCTTCCTAAAAATCAATCCCATATTTCATAATTTTACTCTTTTCTCAGTCCCTATTTTCAATTTTTTTGATAACTTGGACAAGGAACTAAAGTTGGGGTTCACAGGCCTGGAGGTCTCTTGCATCTTGACAGAGATCTAATCTTTTCCAAGACCCCAACCCCACATCATGGTAATGCGGCAAAATAAATTGCAGGAGTGAAGGAACAGATTATGGAAGTAGACAAGAATAGACTATGTTGTCCATAATAAGAAAGTTAGGTTCTTATAAGTATAATATTAAATCACAGAGCATTGGAAGCATGTGAGGATATTATCTGATTTACATTTTTAGTAGAATTTCAGGCTGTTATGTGAAGAACAGACTTTACATGAGCAGCAAGGAATAATGAGATTATTTTCTATACAAAGCTATTACAGGAGGCTATCCAAAAGATGAAAGTGCCTTTAGGCTAAAATGAAAGTGTAGGAATTCTTCATTTATGATTTTCCCCACATACCTGTAGCATGCTTCAAAGGGATAGTTTCTTTGTTTTTCCTCCAATATCAAAGAATAATCAAGTCCATATGTGATCTCTTGTCAGAGTATTAGGACTCTGGGTGCATAATAGCAATATGAGTTATATAAAAATAGCATTGCTATGCCATTCATAGTACAAGTGGAGAGAAATCAAGTGTGGATAAGAAAATATAGACCTATTATTAAACATATAGAATTCATATTAGATATATTCATGTGTATTTAGGTATAGGAAGTTGTTCTATCAGAGTATCTTTGGATTACCCAAAAAGAAATCATCCTATGTGCTATAAAAAACAACTGTAGATTTCCATGTGAATATTTTACCTTTTAACCAGACAGGTAAGCATCTGGTTGAAGTATTACCTTGAACAGGTACATCTTGGGTTTTAGCTTGGCATTCGTATTGTACCAAAATGAACAGAACCATAGTAGTAGAAATAAATTATGTTTGTAAGAGGTGACAAGGGAGAAAAGGCACAATAGAATCAGTAGTCATTTACAAATACTCATTGGTCCTAAGCACAAAAGTCATATCATAGGGAAGTAGGAACATTCACTCTAAGAGAATGGGGCTTAAGTTTATCCTTTAGATAGTCAAGAATGCTCTGTGTCAAAAACCCAGCAGACTGTTTATCCACATATGTACATTATCTTGGAGACTAATATTCTTCCCTTAGTTTTATTCTTCCAACATGCAAAAAAGGCATGTAGTATTTGGAGTCATATAATTACTGGTTTATGTTGTTGATTAACATGTTTGTCTATGAACTTTATTTCAAAGAGTTCAAAGTGCAGAGTGGTGAAATCCTCAGCTATTGTTAGTGGTAATGATTGCTATGGGAAATGGAGATGCTGAGACTACCTTTTAGGATGCTTGCCAGCACTCAGCTTCCTCTGTTGCTTCCATGCTGAGAACAGAGAAAGCATTAGCTGATCCCTGCAGAGAATTTCAGATAAGACTGTTGTGGTGAGTGGAGGCTGATCACAATTTTCTGTTTTATCTTTTATCTCACATACCTCACCCAACTTCTGATCAAAGTGTCCCTGAGCATTTCCTCACACAAAAAGAAATGACATTTGCTTTCTTTGCGTGTGCTAGAGCTTCATGACATAGGCCTGGTAGGATTATTTGTTATGTGTTTTTATTCTCTTCATCTGGTGACAAATGTTTGCAAGTTTTACACTGTCATAAAATAGAAGTGAGACTTTTGAAAATTATGCAGCTGATTGTTATGCAGTGTTTTTCAGTTCTATTAGATATTTCTCAGTTATATTTTTTTCTTTAGATCTCATGAAAGCACAGGAGGTATAAAGACAATGGGCTCAATTCCTTATTAAGGAAATAAAATAATGGAAGTTTGTGACATGTAATGGTGGGAAAACATATAACACAAACGAAAAGACTACTATGAGACTAGACAATGAAAGAATGGAGAAACCTTTGTTATAGACTTGAGTTTGTTGGTTTTTATATTTGACTAGATCTCATTAACCCAGTTTTTTAATGCTTTTGTAAACAAGGAAGGAAAGCTGTTCTCTGTGATTTGGAAAAGTAAATGTGATGATTATAAGAGAAGAATTTCTCTAACTCCATAATTTTTGATAATTTTTAATAATTGAGAAAATGAAGTATGTAGATAGTAAACAATTTTTAGATCCTTCCTGGCCTACTATATTAGTGTGAATGTGAAATGTCCGCCATAGCCTCAAGTGTTTTGAATACTTGCTCCCCAGCTGGTGTTAATTTTGGTGGTGTAACCTTGTGGTGAGTGGATATAGGGTTATTATAGTCAGGTCTTCTTGTCAGTGGGAGCTCAGCTTACTCTCCTGTTCTCTTCTACCTCCTATGGTGAGATGTGATGTCCAGTCTCTGCTCTGCCGTGCTCTCCAGCCATGATGGAGCTTACCCTTCAGACTGAAACCTTTCCTCCCATCAGCTACTTTGGGTTGGGTGTTTTGTCCCAGCCAAGTGAAGGCAAGTACAACAATGACTTAGAATGTCAGCTATAAAGGAGAAGCAGCCACAGGTGTGGGAGGTCATTAGAAATAGAGGCCCCCTGGCCCACTTCCAACCTCCTAATTAGAAGTTCAGGCTAGGAGCAAGAACGTGTTTTGTCTGGATTTCCTTATTATTCTGCATGCTAAATTTTAAAAAGTTCTGTGTGAGTTGTGTGGAGGCATTTGAGTTTCTCCAAGTTTAAGAACTCAGATTTTTTAGATTCTCTTGATTTACACATGATTCTCTGAGATGTCAGGCTCTAAGAGATGAATACAGATTTATGTGGCCTTTTTTATGCTTTTTTTTTTTCCTGTTTTCCTTTATTCTCTAGCAGTTCTCTAAAACACGCCAATTTGTTCCTCTCTCCATCCACATGCAATAGCTTGATTCAACAACTGGAATCCAGTAGGCTACAAATAGGCAAGAGTTTTATCTTCCAATAGTTATTTTATTCAAATTGGCTCTTATATATTTCTCTTTCCTAGATCTACACTAATATTCAGAATACATCCTATAGCTTTCTCAACATTCTTAACCACTGTAGTTACCAAGTAAATTATTTAATAGTTTATTCTCATTATATCTTCTTCCAGCTTGTACTTAACCTGTAAGACATGTTTAATTAAAGTAATTTGGGTTTTCTTTCTGAGAGGGAGTCAGTGTAAGGTTTGAGAATAACTAAGACCACATAAGATCACTCTGAAGCGAAGTCGAAGTTTTATTTGGGAAAGGCATGAGCTGCCAAGGTGTCTTGTGAAAAATAAAGCACAGCATCTCCCCTCCCCCCACACACCAAGTTTGCAAAGGTTAGGTTTTATAAGGCCTTTCTGTGGGGGGGCGGGGGGGTAGAGGAATGGCGGGCTTGTTGGTGAAGTTAGGTAGAGGAGTTTCTATCAGGGGATTTTTTCTGTTAATCACAAGATTGTGTGGTCAAGCACTTAGGGTGTGCCACTAGAACAGGGTAAGGTGGCTCTTGAGATAAACAGTAAACTGTGGGCTAGGTAAAAGGGGAAACAATGGGTCAGGTGGTTTCTGAGGAATGTAGTCAGCTTGGTTCTTGTACCTTCTTCTCATAGCCATTTTGTCATCTGTAGGGTCAAACCCAATAGTCAGGGAGCTTTGTTAGGTAGTTTAGGGTGACTTGGACACAAAACTTAAAGGCAGGAATATCCTCACAACTCTACTTTGCTAGAGATCAAAGAATGATCTGCTTTCTTATCTCTTTGCCTAAAGAATTTCCCTAGACCTGTGTTTTTCCCTGAACAACCTGAGTCCCTCCCAGAGAGGGAGTTCCCCTTTCCTAGAATGAAATCTGATCCTAACATCATAGTTGCTTACATCATGGCTGACATCTTCTTTAGCTAGTCCCTGTCCCAGACTGACCAGTCCTCATTCTGGCTTAGTTGGGCCTGAAAGTGAAGCCTATAACAATAAAGTTATACATAGACACTTACCTGGGGTGAGGGGTCTCTTGGATGCTCTCTTGGCTGGCTCCTGAATTTCCAGGTTCTGATAAACTTCCCTCTTCTTGGCCAAGCTGTGCCAAAACAGGGAGAAACCCTCCCTTACTCCCACATGGGATCTCTACCCCCTCCTGCCCTGCACATGGCAGGAGCTGTCTGCACTTTCTTCTTTCTACTTATCTTCATCTAATAAAGTCTCCGTAAACCTTACCCTCTGGTCTATGGATTTTGATTCTTTAAATTTATAAGACAAGAATCCATGGTATCCTAAATTTTGGGGGGCATTGATATATTGTTCTGTCGACAAGGAACCCCAAAATTCCATTACATTCCCATCTTCCAGTTGTAATTCCTCTGAGTTAGAAAGATGGATGAGAAAAATGAGTCTGTTCTCCTGGTTTTCATTGTGGTAATGGTGAGGAGCCTGGCTTCACTTATCTCTGCTGGGTATACTTTCTGAGAATGGAATCTTTGAGATGCTCAGATTCTCGTCTTTGATTTTTAAAGGAAGAGCTCTTGGGTGCCAAGAAGAATTGCTGACATCTTTTTCCTTAGGTAAAAAGTACATAATGATCTAGTATTTCTCCAGCAATGAAGCCTCTTTCCAAAAATTATTTCAGTACACTCTAGAAGGCCATGATGTTACATGTAAATGAAACCAGATTAAAGAGATAAATTTCAGGTACATTTTATAGTTATTTCACTATACCTTGTTTTAGAATTAAAACCTGTGTTGAATTTAGATCTTTCTTCAGTTGAGACAAAATCCAGACACAAGAGAGACACCCAGTCTTCCCCCAGTCATTGCTCATTGTCTGATAACTGTCTTTGATATTAAGAGTACACAGAAACAGAAATATCTTCTCAAATGGCCTCTACCTATCAGTGAACAGACTGCATAAAGTGCTATGAGAATGGAGTAATGGCTAAATACAATCAAACTCAGAAAACTTCTTAAGCAGTGTTAGCCCTTGTGAGCTCTTTAGAGAGAATATAGGTAGTTAATGCTGCCTTAACATTTTGTTGATAAATAGATCTCAATTATTAGACAATTAGAAATGCCCTATTATATACATATTATATATTTCCCAGCTCAGTACAAATATGAATATTCAAGTTATCCTATCATGCAGTCGTGGTGTCCTCCTCTTTCACATAAATTTCATTCATTAAGTGGAGGTTTCCATAGAAGGAGCTATATTCATGAGCTTTCTTTTAAGGTATTCAGAATCCAGAGAACTATAAAACAGACAATGTCAGAAAGGGCCCTGGGAGCCAAAGATAAAATTCATTAGCATCTATCTCCTTTGTAAAAGTATTTTAGAATCATCATAAGTCATTGTATATAATCTTGCTCTTACACTGTATGAGGCATCTTCCTATGAGCATTCAAAGACAGAGCCATCCCCTTAATTAAAAATATTCAAATTATCTTTATGCATTAGTTTCTTGGACATTTATTACTTGGCTTTTACTGGCAAGCCTAAATTTTAAACTTTTTCCTCAGAACCTTAGTTGTTTGTGAAGGTGTTTACTTCCTGAGCTCTGCCTGCCTTGTACTTTTCAAGATTTAAAAATGCCCCCAAATAACCTTCCATAAAGCAGAATCCCTATTTTGTAAAACAGATTCAACCATAAAACTTAAACAGAATGTCTTAAATATTGCTCAGGAAATGTCTCATGTAAATATAAAATTAGCCTTTTGAAAAAGCTATTTCAGTTAAAGTAATGGGCTTAAATTAGAGTTGATATTACTATTTCAAAATTCATCATATTATTTCCAAATATGCCACTTATCACCTCTTATTAAGTCACAGTGAGGTGCCAGTGCCCACTTAATAGCACTTCTGGATTAATCTGGGAATGCCGATGTCATTATGCATAGCAGCTCATATTACTTCTGACAAGTAGCTGCACCTTCCAGGATCCAAGGACTCTGCTTCCCCTAAATGTGGCCACAAGGGTGAGCAATGTGATGGAAACACATGCCCACCATGCTGGTAATGAGAGCTTATCACACCTGGCATCTCTCTAACAGCTGTAGGGTGACCTGTCAACCATGGGCCAAATCTAGACTGATTACTATGAGGTGAAAAGTCTCAAATCCAATCAGCTATCCCATGAGCTGCTCACCACCTGTACATGGTAAACATCTGTTGTCTGAAGTTTGTGCTTGTTGATTTCTTTTCAGGCAATGAATGTTTTTCATTGGCCATATGAAAAATGGAAGGTGGTGATTAATCCAGAGAAATGTCATTAAAGTTTCTGTAACAGAGTGGAATTTCCCCTGTAAATAGTGCTGGTTTTAAAGTGCACATTTGGCTAGTAGATAAACTATTCAATAGTGAAGCATTTGGTAAGTATTACATGAGGAATGTTGAAAGTTAATTGAGTGTAACATGAAATGACTCATAAATATTATGAAGAAATTATAACCATTTTCTCTGTGTTAGACAAAGAGTTCATAATGCAAATGAAAAAAGTAAGTGAAGATTAAATTTGTGCTAATTGGGAGATTATTAGTGCTTCAAAGTACAGTATAATTTTATGAACTGAGGAGGTTATTGAAGGCAAGTTTCAATGGCAGGTGATTTTTATTGTGGTTAAATAATAGGTCAGCCTCAGTGTAAACAGAAAAAGAGTTCAAAAGTAAATCAGCATAGCAAAAAATCTACAGTAACAAGAATTAGTTAGTTGTATATGTACATAAGGCAAGAGGACTTTATGAAGCCAATGGAGAGCAGTTGAAAGGCAATTTATTCAGGGTAGGGGGAATCAGAGCTTCCTGCATTAGTACAAGTAAAATATAAAAACCAGTAGAAATTCTAGAAGGGACCAACGTCAAGCCAGAAGTGAATGATAATTAAAGTAGTAATAAAACAAAACACATGTTATTTGGGACAATTGGCAATGGGAGAAGAGACCTCAATCTCTAGCTATGCTCACTTCTGAATGAAGGATGAGGATTTATAGCCAAGTAAATGGATGGAAGTTTCTTTTCACAGAAGTTTTGCTGCAGCAGGAAGGAAAGTAATTGATATTGAAAATTGATAAAGATGGGGGTAATTTGGCTCTGAAAAGCTCACTGCATGATTCTCAGGATTTAGGAAGTACTCATAAGAGGAGTGTGAGAAAGTTTGGCACTGCATAGTAGGGAAAAATAAGAATGCTCTAAACAAAGCTTAGTGAGCAACTCTGGTGGGAGTTCAGAAGAACAGAATGCTGCAAAAACTGTGTAGAGTGGAGGCCTAAGATTGGATGCTTTGGTAGGAATAGGGCCTATTGGGAATCGGACTAGAGAACTTTCAAGTTACATTATGTCAAAGAATCTGGCTTAGTCTTGCCCATGTTCTGAAATTTTGAGTGACACTAAATTAAAAATTAATGTGATAATTTTCTGGCACAGCACATTTTAAAATAGCATAACATTCAGGCTGAACCATGGTTACAACTCACTGCTTTAATCCAAGTTAACAGTGAGAGAGAGAGAGAGACAAAGTGAAGCAGAAAGATATGACAATTATAAATTTGTTGAGGAAAGGAATGTAAGTTTAATGTTGGTGACAAGGAGGGTGTAGAGAAAGCAGCTGTAGTTGTTACAAAAACTGGCATAAAAAGGAGAAAACTTCTACCTTTTACTGGAACAACAGGAGATTTTTTGTTTTTTGGAGGGCGGGGAGCCACACCTATTAAAGGCTATATCTTGTAAAAAATGCAAACTCACTTGAAGGAAATTTACAGGATTGAGAATGACACTGAAGGGATTCCCAGGTGGCAAACAATAACGTGGGATGTGTTTTGTTTGGTTTCAACTTGCCAGGTGCACAGAGGCAACTATGGGTATGGTAGAGGTATGAAACTTGGTAGGGTATGGTATGAAACATGGTGTTCAAAAATTCTGGTCAACACAAGCTAGCAGTAGAACTTGACAGTGTCATCTAAATGGTACAGATTTTGTATGCATGCAAAATACAAGAGTTGTGGTCCTTGAGGTTTTCACAAAGGTCCCAGAAAGTCACAGAGGACAGGTAATGCATGACAAATGTAGATTTTCTGCAAGGAGGCATTATAGGCCATTGTGTAAAGCTGTTAAGGTGAAGACAAAGTTGCAATGGAGACCCAGGATTTTGGAGGTACCAATGAAGGAGGATAGAAGGTAGCTTATTTTTTCAGGCAGTTTCTGCTACAGAGTGAAGCTCAAATTGAACCATGAGATGCCACCTCACCCTGGATCAAGAATGAAACTTTAAAAATTTTTTTTTGTTTATTTTTATTTATTTTTTTGAGAGCAACAGACAGAGAGAGAAAGAGGGAGAGAGAGAGAATGGGCACGCCAGGGCCTCCAGCCACTGCAAACGAACTCCAGACGCGTGCGCCCCCTTGTGCATCTGGCTTAAGTGGGTCCTGGGGAATGGAGCCTCAAACCCGGGTCCTTAGGCTTCACAGGCAACCTCTACCCCATCTCTCCAGCCCAAGAATGAAACTTTTGACAATAGAATTCACCTGATCAGACCTACCTACAGCACCCCCTGCTTCACTAACTGGGTGGCCTAACCCAAATAGGCTGACCTTCAAGCCCTTCCCCTAAATTTATGAACCAATCAGGTCTCCCCTTACATAACTGAATCTAATGCTGTAAAAGCTACATCCTTCCAGCCCCTCCCTCTCTCCTTCCCTCTCCTCTCCTCTCTTCTGGTCTCATCTCATCTCCTCCCCTCCTTCCCTTCTCCTCCACTCTTTTCCCCTCCCCTCCTCTTTTCTTCTCACCAACTATAGACTTGCTCCCTGTGTACTTCTTACTCTAAACTCAGGGTAACCATGAGTGTGGCCCTCTTCTTCGCTCATTTCCCCTCAGAATTTCTTGGTCTCTGCTTTGATACTTTTTCTCAAGAGGAAGGTACATGGCGGATATATATCAACATATACATCTAAGTTCTGCTTTCCATAAGCTTGCCACTCTGCTCCTGTCTTCTCCTAAAAATCTCAGTTTCTCTTAAATGAACTTTATATACTATACAGTGTTTCCACATGAGAGCATGTTTCCTATTTCCCATGTGTTTAGTCTCCCTTCCTAGACCCCAATCTCCCTTAAACAGACCGCATAATTTGTAATTTCCCCCTAAAAACATAATTTATGGTTTATCCTTCTTGAGTCAATTTTTATTAATTATTTATTTAAAGGTAGGACAGAACCCAAAACTTGGGGTTCAAAAGTTCTGGGAGAGCCCCTCCTGAGCCTCAAAATTCTGCATCACAAAACCATGGATGTTTACTGAAGAAAGCTGTAGTTACAAAGAACTGGCCTAAGAGGCTATATGTATTAAGGTGAGAAACTTGGAGAGGTAGGGTATTCAAGGCCACTGGAGACCAGGTGTTTTTTTTTTTTATCAAGAGCCCAAGATTCAGAACATGGAGCTTCAGGAATTGTTTACCCTGATCAGTTCTGGCCTTACTTTGACCCTACTATAGAACTCTTTCCTCTGAGCCTAACAGCCACATCCATCTTTATCAGCAGCAGCTGTGACTCCTCATTTAGAGGCACACTCAACTGAGCTCTAAGCTAGCCCCTCCTGCACTTCCCTGACAACTGTGTGTGATTCTGCCTAAATTGTACATTGTCTCACTGTCTGGGATCAGTGTGTGTGTGTGTGTGTGTGTGTGTGTGGTAGAAGAAGCAAAATTGAGTAATGTGATTGTGCATATCTCCTTGAGACAAAGGCTATATGAGGCAATACAAACGAAATTAATTAATGTCCTGGCTCAATATGCCATTAGGGTATTTGTTTATCACTGTTTGAGGTCCCCATGAATATTAGGGAAGGGGGAAAATAAAAAAAGGGAAGGTATTACTGACTTAATTGAGCCTGAGGGAAGTGTTTTTTGATTCCCAGTTCACTGGGCAGATAGGACTGAGTTTCCTAGAGTGAAGGAAGTAGGGACTTCAGGGACAGTATTGGACTTTTGTGCTACTGTTGCTCCTCATTATGGCATATAATTTTTGTGAGGTAGAGAAGCTCTGGAGTAACTGACTGGCTTATACTAGTGTGTGAATTGAAGTTGGTCTGAGTGCATTTTGCATTATGAGATGGACATGAGCATTTGAGGGCCAGGGATGGAAAGTTATGATTGGTTATCAGGTTGAAAAGAGTGGACTTGTATTGGTTAATCTTCATTTTCAATTTGATAAGATTTCTATGATGGTGTTTTCAAAAGGATTTAAGTGAGGTAGGATGATATGTCCTGAATGAGGGTGGCACCACCCGTGGGTCAAGATGCCAGACTAGATAAGCATGCAAAGCAAGGGGGGCAACAATGTTCATCTGTCTGTTCCTTCTGATTGTGGCTGCAGAGTTAGCTGCTGCATACTCCCACCAAAATCCTGGTGTACTTCTTTGCCATCCTGCACTACACTTTTGAACTATGAACAAAAATAAACCCTCCTTTCCTTATGCTTCTATTTTCAGGTACTTGAAATCTTTCTTTTGCTATATTTCATAACGGTTTTAATAATCTGAACCTGGTATATGTTAGCACTTAGTAATGGGAGTGTAGTCTAGTCTATGTCATCAATAGAACAATCCTAAAGCCAATATAATGAGTTTCAAAGCCTTTCATGAGATCACAGTGTCAGGTAATTCAGGTCAGGGAGTTACTATAAACTATTAGGAATGGAGCAAGGAAGCACAAGGACCTGTTCAAGGGCAAGACTGGACTAAGAGCATAATAAGTCTGAGACATTGGTTGAGCATTGCTCAGGGCTTTTGGTGCAATAGGAAGAGTGAGTTGAGTCAAGACCCCTTGAGCCTATTTCCCTCTCCATGTAAGCTTTAGTCATCTGAACATGGGGCATATCAGACATGATCAGGTTAGCTTGTTGGGTCTCAGCTCTGTCTTTTGGAACCTCATACTTTAATGCACAAAATTCTGTGCCTCTGAGTATGACATGTTTACAGTGTGCTAGTTGTTTGAGCTATATAGGAAATCATTTTGCTAGTGTCCAAATAGCTGTCCCCCTTCAAATAACTGTTGAATGTTTCTCAAATTATTTTCAAATATGTCATGGACTTTGATGATATCCTTCATCTTCCCTTTTACTTCTCATCAACAGATGAAAAGTTAATACACATTATGCTATATATACACAATAGAGTTTATTTCAGACACACATTACAAATTATGAAAATTACTGGAAAATGAATACAACTAGAGAGTATCATATTAACTAAAATGACTGAGACTCAGAAAGTCAAGCATTGAATGTTTGCTGCCATTTGTGGATCTTATAGTTTTATAGAGATAAATACAACCACATTTATGAATAAGCAACAGGGCTTTTTTGTTTTGTTTTGTTTTTGCTTTTGTGGTTCAAGGGTGCCATGAAATCACATGAGAGAGTAGAGGAAATTTAGTTATTTACTTAAACTCTAATAATTTTATTTTTGTTCAATATTCCAGTTAATAATTTCCAAAAATATTAGATTTGAATGAAAGACCATTTTTGTGAAATAAGCCAAGATATATTTGTCAATTTTCTTCAAGACCCACTGCATGTTGAAATTTAAAGCCTTCCATTATTTATGCTAAATTTATTCAAGGTGAAGCATGTTTTCTGCAGGTCTGCCAACCATAACTCAGAATGATACTATGGGGACATCAAGACATGAATCCTGTTCTAGAGAAAAACCCAGACAGCAGATGGCTATATAGCTCTTCATAGAACACATTTTTTTCAAATCTTGCTAATATATTACCTTATAGAATTTTAAATTCTGTTTTCATTTGATATACATGCCTTAATATATTCTGACATACATATTTAAGTACAGTCAAATTATTACAAAACATTTTTTTTTTATTTTTACAAAGCTGATGTGGAGCTATATTTAACCAAAATCCTGTATATGCCAGTGCTTTTATGTTTGCTACCTAGAATGAGAACTGCTGAATTTAAGTGAATTTTGTGGAAATGCTATTTTAAAATACAGTATATTTAAAAAAATATTTTTTATTTATATAAGAAAGAGAGAAAAAAGATGCAGAGAGAGAGAGAGAGTATTGACATGCCAGGTCCTCCAGCCACTGGAAACAAACTCCAGACACATGTGCCACCTTTGTTCCCCTAGCTTATGTGGGTACTGGGGAATTGAACCTGAGTCCTTAGGCTTTGCAGTTAAATATCTTAACTGGTAACCCATCTCTCCAGCCTCCCAAAATACATTATATTTTGAAAGATTATGTAATATGCAAAAATGAATCACAAATGAGGCCTGCACTATGAATATTGATTTAGTAAAAAAATGATAAGATACTTGAATGCGACAATTTAGGACAGCTCATGTAGCTGAAGTCATCACTGTCTGTTTATAGACCACTAACATGTGGTCACAACAATATCTAAGACATAGAATGTGGGGTAATTCAACTCTGAATGGCATAAATTGAGGTTGGATTAAGAACATGGAGTTATTAGTAAATAATTATACATAATGTTACATGTAATATAGCCTATAGATTTCGGAGAGAGAACGTTAATAGTACTTCATCTGATGAACTGAAGACTTCCATATAAGATGGTAGAAGTGTAACCAGTGAAACCCAATGAAAGAAAATGGTCAAGACATTACACAATAAGCTTTTTTCATGCAGAAGTCATCATCTATAAGTACATTCATTAAGCCAGGTGAGAGCCATTGTGTATTAAATCTGCCTGTATAGCCAGCTCAGTGTCAGGATGAGGGCAGTAGAAACTGCCCAAAAGTCCACCCCCACCCCCTGCCCAGTGCACCATGCTTGTAGAAAGAGAAGAGGCTGAAGCAGAATATGGGGACCAGCTGAGGTCCCTGGGTACCACCAAGCAACATTTTTAACCTCACCTTTCTCATATGCCAGCATTGGGTATACAGAGACTACTGTTAAACCCAAACACTTCCTCTTGCCCCTCCTTCACATAACACCAGGCCACACCAAGTCTATAGAGCATCAAGGATGGAATTATTCCTCAAATAAGTGCAAGTGGGTCAGTAACTTATTACAAAAGGATAATATAAGCCGGGCGTGGTGGCGCACGTCTTTAATCCCAACACTCGGGAGAAGAGGTAGGAGGATCACCATGAGTTCGAGGCCATCCTGAGATTACAGAGTGAATTCCAGGTCAGCCTGGGCCACAGTGAGACCTTACCTCAAAAAACCAAAAAAAAAAAAAAAAAAAAAAAAAAAAAAAAAAAAAAAAAAAAGGATAATATATACTCCCAATCTGGTTCTGTAGGTTTGAATTTGAAGTGCAATTTGGAGCTGCTTTATTAGTGTAGGTTTTTAAATGAAAGATCACAGGGAGAAAAATAATTCAAAACCCATATCAAAATGAATAACAATACTGATGAAAGCAATATTTTTAATTTTTAAAATTTAATGTACTTTTACTACAGTTGGCCCTTTCTAACTATTTATGCATGTTATGGAAAACTTTTATGATGTTAACTATTTTTATAATTTGCACTCAGGCATATATTTCAGCACAATTTTATTTTTTTGCATATTTTTTAGTTAGGTTTTATAATTGCTTTGGATCTTTCTCCATCCAATCTACAATTAGGAACTCTCTACTACTCTTCCAATATATAATTCATATACTTGCCCTCTCATTCAATTATATTTTCTCTTTTCATTACCTTCTCCTCTTTACACCTCATAGCTATAAACATTTATACATTTAATAACCTCTGAAAATTGGTGGATCCTAGAAATATCCCTACTTTTCCTTCCAGATACATTTCCTGCTTCAATCTTTTCCGAATGTGACCTAAGATTAGTCACTATTACAACCTACCCTACCCTTCTTACCTCTAATATTATTAATCAAATCCTTATATATCTCATAAAATACTTGGGATACAGGATTTTTGGTGTTCCTCCTCAATATATCAATATAAAATAATACATCAATAATTTTGGTGTTAGCCAATGTACTAATATATGGCAAAACACCAATAATTGAGATATCCCCAGATTCTTATCCTACAAATTCAAAGAATTGAATTCCACACACTAAAGATTAAGGGTTAGAGAGACTTTGTTAGAGTATGAGTAGAAAAGAGAAGAAAGTACAGACTTCTGACCCTGAGAAGATGGGAGAGGTAAACCTGTGCTGTAACACAAATTGGAGCCATTAATAGATTCTGAATGTGAACTGAGCTATCCAGCCATAACTCCAACTTTGGGGGCAAAGCTCAACCAATTGCTTAACCCTTCTAGGAATTGTAATTCTAGAAAAGGGGAACTCCTTCCTAGAGAGGGACTTAGATTATGCACAGAAAAACATATCTAGGGAACTCCTTTGGGCAAGACAGAGGAAAATGCTAGATCCTTCTCTGATCTCTAGCAAAGTACATACTGCAAGGACAGGCTCAAGGGCAGACTCAGAATCCTAGCCCCCCTAAACTGCCTCATTGTTTGTTTATCTTCCAAGTACCATGGAAGGTAGTGAATCCACAGTTGTTAATTGGCTAATATGGCATTGAACAATGGGCATATCCAGCAGTTGTGGTTCCTCCTGTAATATTCTAATATTACCGGAGAATATTACTAATATGCTACTCTGCGAGTAGGATAGTGACCATACCAGACACAAAATCTCCTGGACTGAAAATGCAACATCTGAATTATACACCTCAACAATAACAATGCTCTACTTGAACATTGTGAGTACTTCAAATAAAAGAATATAGTGGATAAAATTCCAAACAACTAAATAATCCCAAGTATGTAAATTCAAATACAATAATATAGCAAGCATTAGAAATCAAGGGAACTTAATTCCTCCCCCACTAGCCAACCCCAGAGGAATGGTATCCAATGACAGTGAATTAAATGAAATCTCAGATAAAGAATTCAAAGGACAAGACTTCCGGTTAAGATGGTGGCTTAGGAACCACACCAAAGGAGCCTAGGGGAGAAAAAGCCAAGGAATACACACTTTTACTAAAAAGTGAGGTGTATAAGAAATTAAAATGGTAGCAGAGAAGTAGGAGAGAACCAGAGCATCCAGAGCCCACACAGGCAGGCCTAAGCGGCCCCAGCACAGCAGTTCTAGCTTCGGCTCCAGCAGCAATGGCTTTGGATATGGCAATGGCAGCTCTAGCAGCAGCAGCAGCAGTGGGAGTGGTGGCTCCAGCTCTAGATCTGGCTCTGGCATTGGCAGCACCGGCTCCAGAAGTGGCGGATTCAGCAGCAGCAGCAGCAACTCCAGCTCCAGCCGCAGCAGTAGTGGCAGATCCAGCAGCGGTGGTGCCAGGTCTGTGGGGCCATAGCTGCCAGGCTCTCAGCTTGCCCCACAGGAAAAGCCAGTGCCCAGCTCCAGAAAGCAGAACAGCAGTCCAGTGACCCAGCCAGCCTACTTGAACCCACAGGGAACCAAGAGGGACGCAAGCAGAGTGCAGCATAACTGAGACCAAAATCATCCAAAAGGTAACTAGGATTGCACCAGGGAAGGGTCTCACTTGGTCACAAGCTGACTTGGAGTCCTCAACAGATCAGAAATCTTAATCTCTTTGTTGATAGAGGATCTGCTTGTTATAATACCTACTCTTGCATAAATACTTGGTGCTGTTTTTCTTTGAATGTGTACATTGTTTAGTTAAATTTTAGCATCTATCTGTATTTTGTTCCACTCAGCCTACGTGAATACTCCCATAGCAGGCAAACCCAACACCTAGGAACACCTTTGTAGATACTATGAGAGTCTTAAGAGCCACATCTAACACCTTAAGCTCTTACCCTAAAGATATATAATACCAGATCACTTGATACAGCTAAGAATACCCAGCTAACTAGAAAATCCAAGAAGTAACTTAATCCAAGATGCAAAAAATATATACATTATAACACAACAAACACTAAAACTCAAGACAATATAAATCCACCAAAAAGTATTAATGCATCAGAAATGACCTCCAGTGAGAACGAGTTAGAGGAAATGCCTGAGAAAGATTTCAAAAGAATGATTGTAAATATGTTCAAAGAAGTCAAAGAAGAAATCAAAGGAATCAAAGACAAAATCAAAGAAGACACAGGACACCAATTTAATGAAATAAAGAAGTCAATGCAAGACATAAATAAGGAAATAGAAATAATAAAGGAAAACAAGTCAGAATTACTACCAATGAGGAACACAGTTAATGAAATGGAAAACTCTGTAGAAAATCTCACCAGTAGAATGGATGAAGGAGAGGACAGAATATCTAAGCTAGAAGACCAGGTGGCAGATCTAATACAGTCCAACAAAGAGAAAGACAAACAAATAGAAAAGTAAGAATGGGAATTTCAAGATATTTGGGACACTATGAAAAGATCAAACATAAGAATTCAGGGCACAGTAGAAGGAGAAGAATTTCACTCCAAAGGCATAGTAGGCATCTTCAAAAAAATCATAGGAGAAAAATTCCCCCAAATTGGGAAAGAGGTGCCAATGAAGATAAAGGAAGCCTTTAGAACCCAAGCCAGACAAAACCTAGAAAGAACCTCTCCTCAACATATTATAATCAAACTACCAAACACACAATCCAAAGAAAAAATATTGAAAGCAGTTAGAGAGAAAAATCAAGTTACCTACAAAGGCAAACCCATAAGGATTACAGCAGATTACTCAACACAAACTGTAAAGGCCAGAAGGGCTTGGAGTGATGTATTCCAAGTTCTGAAATATAAAAACTGTCAGCCAAGGTTATATTATCCTGTAATGCTATCCCTTCAATTAGATGAAGAAATAAGGACATTCCATGACAAAAGCAGGCTAAAGGCATATTTGAAGACAAAACCAGCTCTACAGAAAATACTTGAAAGAATCCTCCATGCCAAAGAAAAGGAAAATTACACATATAAGGAACCTGGAAAAAACAAACAATATTCAAATACTAGTTCACACAAGAAAGCAAAGGTAGAACTGGACCTCCAAAAAAAAAAAAAAAAAAAAAAAGACAAACATAAATGCACACCTTTCAATAATATCACTTAATATCAATGGCCTCAATGCCTCAAACAAAAGACATAGGTTTGCAGACTGGGTTAAAAAGCAGGATCCTACAATTTGTTGTCTCCAAGAAACTCACCTTTCTACAAAGGATGCACATTATCTTAGGGTAAAAGGTTGGAAAAAGGTATTTCAAGCAAATGGGCCTAGAAAACAAGCAGGGGTTGCTATCCTAATATCTGACAAGGTAGATTTCAGTCCAAAGGTACTCAAGAAAGATAAGAAAGGTCACTTTATATTGATTAAGGGCACACTCCAACAGGAGAACATTATAATCCTAAACATATATGCATGTAACATGGGGGCTCCCACATTCATCAAACAAATGCTATTTGAAGTAAGGCCACAGATAACACCAAAAACAGTGGTAGTGGGGGACTTCAACACCCCACTCTCATCAATTGACAGGTCATCCCAGGAAAAAATAAACAGAGAGGCATCTGGACTAAGTGAGGTCATAGAAGAAATGGACCTAACAGATATATACAGGTCATTTCATCCAAATGATGCAGAATATACATTCTTTTCAGCAGCACATGGGACATTCCCTAAAATAGACCATATATTAGGACACAAAGCAAATCTTAACAAATACAGGAAAATTGAAATAATTCCTTGCATTCTATCTGACTACAATGGAATCAAACTACAAATTGATAGCAAGAAAAGCTATAGATCATACACAAAATCATGGAAACTAAACAATACACTACTAAATGATGAGTGGGTCAATGAAGAAATCAAGAAGGAAATCAAAAAGTTCATAGAGTCAAATGATAATGAGAACACAACATACCAAAATCTCTGCGGCGCAATAAATGCGGTTCTAAGACGTAAATTTGTAGCATTAAGTGCGTATATTAAGAAATTAGAAAGGTCGCAAGTAAACGACCTAATGCTTCACCTTAAAGCCTTGGAAAAAGAAGAACAAGGCAAACCAAAATAAGTAGATGGGAAGAAACAATAAAGATTAGGGCAGAAATTAGTGAAATAGAAACCAAAAAAAAAAAAAAAAGACAATCCAAAGAATCAACGAAACAAAGAGTTGGTTCTTTGTAAGGATAAACAACATTGATAAACCCTTAGCAAATCTGACCAAAAGAAAGAGAGAAGAGACACAAATTCATAAAATTAGAGATGAAAATGACAACATCACAACAGATACCAGAGAAATTCAAAAATTCATAGGGACATACTATAAAAACATATACTCCACTAAGAATGAAAATCTGAAAAAAGTGGATGATTTCTTTGATTTATATGACCTACCGAAATTAAATCAACATGAGATTAATCACTTAAATAGACCTATAACAAGCTTGGAGATCCAAGAAGTTATCAAAAATCTCCCAACTACAAAAAGCCCAGGCCCAGATGTATTCACTGCTAAATCTTACCAGACCTTCAGGGAACAACTAATGCCATTGCTTCTTAAACTTTTCCATAAAATATAAAAAGAAGGAATCCTACCAAACTCCTTCTACAAAGCCAGCATCACCCTGATACCAAAATCAGGCAAAGATAAAACAAAAAAAGAAAATTACAGACCAATCTCCCTCATGAACATAGATTCAAAAATTCTCAACAAAATATTGGCAAACAGAATATAAGAATATATCAGATAGGTCATTCTCCTGGACCAAGTAGCTTTATACCAGAGATGCAGGGATGGTTCAAAATATGCAAATCAATAAATGTAACACATTATATAAAAGGACAAAAATCACATAATCATCTCATTAGATGCAGAAAAAGCATTTAACAAAATCCAACATCCCTTCATGATAAAAGTCCTACACAAACTAGGAATAGAAGGATCATATCTCAATATAATAAAAGCTATTTATGACAAGCCTACAGCCAACATTTTACTAAAAGGGGAAAAACTGGAAGCTTTTCCACTAAAATCAGGAACAAGACAAGGGTGTTCACTGTCCCTATTTTATTTAATATAGTACTGGAAGTCTTAGCCATAGCAATAAGGCTAGAGACACACATAAACGGGGTAAAATTTGGAAAAAAAGAGATCAAGCTATCCTTATTTGCAGATGACATGATTCTATATATAAAGGATCCTAAAGACTCTACCAGCAAACTGTTAGAGCTGATAAACACCTACAGCCATGTTGCAGGATACAAAATAAATACACAGACATCAGTATTATTCCTATATGCTAACAACAAACACATAGAGAATGAAATCAGAGAATCACTTCCATTCACAAGTGCATCAAAGAAAATAAAAGTACATTGGAATAAACCTAACCAGGGAAGTAAAGGATCTCTACAATGAAAATTATAAAACACTCAAGTGAGAAATTGCAGAGGATACTAGGAAATGGAAAAACATCCCTTGTTTCTGTATTGGAAGAACCAATATTGTGAAAATGGCAATGTTACCGAAAGCAATTTACACATTTAATGCAATCCCCATCAAAATTCCAATAGCATTCTTCACAGAAATAGAAAAAAACCATCCAAAAATTCATTTGGAATCACAAAAAAACCTCAAATATCTAAAATAATACCCAGCAACAAAAATGCAGCTGGTGGTGTCACTATACCCGATTTTAACCTATACTAGAGACATAGTAACAAAAACAGCATGGTAAAGGCAGAAAAGCTGACATGTAGATCAATGGAAGAGAATAGAGGACCCAGATGCAAGTCCAGGTAGCTATAGCCACCTGATATTCGATAAAAATGCCAAAAATACTCATTGGAGAAAAGACAGCCTCTTCAGCAAATGGTGCTAGGCAAACTGGATATGTATCTGTAGAAGGATGAAAATAGATTCTTCTCTCTCTTCATGCACATGCATTAAGTCCAAATGGATTAAAGACCTTAACATCAGACCAGAAACTCTGAAACTGCTAGTGAAAAAAGTAGGGGAAACCCTTCAACATACTGGCCTTGGCAAAGAATTTCTGAATATAAACCCAATTCCTCAGGCAATAAGGCCACAGATTGACTGCTGGGACCTCAAGAAATTACAAAGATTTTGTACAATAAAGGACACTGTGAACAAAGCAAAGAGGCAACCTACAGAATGGGAAAAAATCTTTGCCAGCTATACATCTCGTAGAGGATTAATATCCATGATATACAATGAACTCAAAAAATTAAATTATAAGAAATCAAACAAGCCAATTAAGAAATGGGCTATGGAAGTAAATAGAGAGTTCTCGAAAGAAGGACTATGAATGGCGTAGAAGCATCTAAAATAGTGTTTTACATCCCTAGCCATCAGGGAAATGCAGATTAAAACTACCTTGAAATTCCATCTCACTCCTATCAGATTGGCTATCATCATGCAAACAAGTAACCATAAATGCTGGCAAGGATGTGGAAAAAGAGGAACCCTTCTACACTGTTGGTGGGAATGCAATCTGGTCCAGCCATTGTGGAAATCAGTGTGGAGGTTCCTAAGACAACTAAAAATTGATCTACCATGTGACCCAGCTATAGCACTCCTTGGCATATATCCTAAGGACTCATCTCATTTCCTTAGAAGTACATGCTCTATCATGTTTGCTGCTGCTCAATTCACAATAGCTGGGAAATGGAACCAGCCTAAATGTCCCTCAACTGATGAATGGATAATGAAGATATGGCACATTTATACAATGGAGATCTACTCAGCAGTAAAGAAAAATGAAGTTATGAAATTTTTGTAAGAAAATGGATGGATCTGGAAAGGATTATACTAAGTGAGGTAACCCAGGCCCAGAAAGCCAAGCATCACATGTTCTCTCTCATATGTGGATCCTAGCTACAGATGACTGGGCTTCTGTGTGAGAAGGAAAAAAAAAAACTCAATAGCAGAGGCCAGTAGCCTAGAAAAGAGATAGAAAGGGAAGAGGAAGGAAGGGAGGAGGGGGTACTTAATAGGATGGTATTGTATATATGTAAGCAGAAGAATAGGTTGATGGGGGTGAAAAGGCCCAAAATGAGGTCTGGCGAAGAGACTGAGTGAAGGAAAGGTGGAGGGACAGCTAATCAATGTCTAAGAGGAGATAAATAAAACATATGTAATCCTACGTTTTTAGACAATGGAACACTCAGGAGCCGTAGATTGTTGCTAGGAAATTTTCAGTGCCAGGGATGGGATATCTTCCAGTGAGTTGTTGGCCAGGGAGATCCTTGATGCCCCCAAAATATTATAGGCCATTGCTGAGGCCCTTGGTTTCCCACCAGGAATACATGGTAAGACCCTATTGCTGAAGATTCCATATACTTGGGCTGCAAGGTCACTGAAAAATCTTGCTGGATCTGAGCTGATAATCTCCATGTAGACCAGCTTACAAAAAGCTGGAAGAAGCCATTCTGCATGCAGTTTAATGGGAGAAAGAGAAATCACCAGTGAAGATACTCAGCAATGGACACTGCAAGCCTTATAATTGGCCAGCAAGGCCAAATGAGCCAACAGGTGCAATAGTGGCACATCTGCTATGGGGGAAACCAACTGCCCTCTAATTGGACTAGAGGCCCACTCTATGGGAAGGGAGTACAACCCTGATACTGAAAACTTAAAACAGGGGTAATCATGAGCCCTAGGGGTGTAACGGCTGCTGTTGTCTGGCCAAATGTATATACTATGCTTATCAAATTGCCCAGTAAGCACTTCTGTTAATGTTCACATCCTTATATTAATGCTACTCTCACTTTTGGTTGAGAATCTTCGCTTTTCAAATTGCAGTGACCTTGGGACAACTCAGAAGATATCATGGTGATAGAAAGAAATGACCACAGTGCTCAGTACTGCATTATCTGTATCACACCTTCCAAGGCTCAGGGTCTAATGCGGAAGAGGTGGTGGAAAGAATGTAAGAGCCAAAGGAAGGGTAGGACTCCATACAACATGCTTCCTCCAGACACAAAATGGACTGAATATCCATGGCCTCAAAGTGCCAGACACTACCTGCATAAGAGCATCATAAGAGGAGGAAAAGAACATGACATCAAAAGTAAAAGAGAGACTGACAGAGATGGGGAGGGGGTATGATGTACAGTGGAGTTTCAAAGGAGCAAGTGGGGGGAGGGAGAGTATTACCATGGGGTATTTTTTATAATCATGGAAGTTGTTAATAAAAAAATTTAAAAATTAAATTAAAAAAGAATTCAAAAGAATGATCATAAGAAAGTTCAGACAAACAAATCAACAAACCAACCAACCAACTAACAAACAAACAAAAAAAGAAAAAGGAGCTACTGAATGAGTCTCAAAAGTACACACACATACTGGTGCTTACCTGTGAAGCCTAAGGACCCCGGTTTGAGGCTCCATTCCCCAGGACCCACGTTAGCCAGATGCACAAGGGGGCGCACAGATCTGGATTTCATTTGCAGTGGCTGGAAGTCCTGGCATGCCCATTCTCTCTCTCTCTCTCTCTCTCTCTCTCTCTCTCTCTCTTTCTCTGTCTGGCTCTTTCTCTCTCTGTCTGTCTCTGTCAAATAAATAAAATTAAAAAAAAATTAAAGAAAAAGTACACACACACACATAGAAAAAAAAACTCAAATTGAATGAAGTTGGTACAAGATTTATAAGAGAGATTTGGTAATGAGATTAAAATAATGAAAAATCAAATCAAAATGCTGGAAATGAAAATCACAATATCTCTTTGCTTGCCCCTTAGCGCTCTTCCAACTAATGTAATATCAATATGCAGGTATAGATAGGGGGCAAATATTGATAAATCCTTGTAAACATAATTCTGTTTATCAATTTTGCAGATATATGATTCATTAAAATTGCTCTGGTAACATTTTAGAGACAAAAGTGAAGAGATTGGAGATAATCTATATAGGAAGGATAAAAGTATGAGATAAGGCAGATTAATGAAGAAAACAATGTTTATACACTTAGAATGATAGTGCTGATATTCAGCATGAAAAATCATTTACATTTCTTCTGGTTCATGAAAACTTAAAGTAGAAGTGTCTCTAATGTAATACAAACTATTAGCATAACTACTACCAAGAGTGTATACACACAAACACACACACACACACACACACACACACATATATAGTATTATGAGGAGCCCATAGTACTCTCATTATAAAATTTTTTAAAAAATTATAAAAAGATAGAAATAAATACATTCTTTTTCTTGTGTATATAAATGGTCTCAATTCCCCATTCAAAAAGAAAAACTTGTAGAATAGAAAAA
Organism: Dipus sagitta; assembly: GCA_036346955.1. NCBI lineage: Eukaryota > Metazoa > Chordata > Mammalia > Rodentia > Dipodidae > Dipus > Dipus sagitta. The sequence continues at coordinate 101,559,744 of CM070774.1, read as the reverse complement.
AATATGTGATCTTTTGGCCTGAAAGGAATGCACCATATGATAAAAGATGGATGATACCCTAACGTAAAATGATGCAAAAGATATTACAAGGAAACAAAGTGAGGAAATAAGCACTGCCATGGATTTAATAACTGACAAAGTAATTAAAGTAAGAAGTATTTAGAATAAAGAATATGATTTTATAACTAACAAAGGGAATAATCAATCAGGATGATAATACATTTCTAAGCAAATGTACACCAAATATAGGGGCATCCAATTTCTTAAAATCAGTTTTACTAGAGATAAAGTCACAGATTAATCACTGAACAATAACAGTGGTCAACTGCAATAGCCCACTCTGATCAATTGATAAGTCATTCCATCAAAAGTTAAACAGAGAAACATCTGGATTTAATGACACCATAGAGCAAATGGACTTAACAGATATACAGGACAATCTATCCAAGCATACTTCTCAAAAAGCCATGGAATTTTCTCTAAAATAGGTCATATATGAAGACACAAAGATAACAAAAATAGAAATAGTAACATAATTTGTTAAATCTTATTTGATCACAATACAAAAAAAAAAAAAAGCTACAAACCAAAAGAAAGAGAAACTATAGCCCATTTAAAAATCATAGGGATTAAACAACACACTACTATGATAAACAAGTTACTGAAGAATCTGTAAGGACAGAAAAAAATCACTGCAATTGCATATTAGTGAAAATAGAATGTAAAAATATTTTGGATGGATACAATGAAAGCAATCCTAAGAGAGAATTCTTCTTGAAGTACCTACTTAAGCTATAAGAGAAACCTCAATGGAATAACTTAATGTTGTACCTCAGGTCCTTAGAAAAAATGAGAATAAGCCAAGTTCCAAACCAGAACATGGAACAAAATAATTAAGATGATGGCAAAATTAATGAATTATAAATGAAAATAAAGCAATACAAAGAAACAATCAACAAAGAATTGGTTCTTTGAAAGAAGAAGAAGCACAACAAACTCTTAAGTAAACTATCCAAAAGAAAGAGAAGATCTAAATTGACAAAAGTAAAAATTAAAAGGGAACCATTTTGGGAGATAATAATGAAACTCAGAAAACCATTAGGACACACTTTAGAAATATAAACTTCCCTAAATTATAAAAGTAATGGGTGAATTTTAAGAAACACATGACCCATAAAAATTAAACCAAGATGATAAAAATAACACACATACACATATATAACAAGCAGTGAGATTGTAGTAGTAATGAAAATTCTAATTAAAAAATGGCCAGTCTCTTATGGATTTCCCTAGAATATTTTAATAGACCCCTGTGGTACCCTGAATAGATGGCCCCAAATATATTCAGTGTTTTATTAGTTTGCAGTTTGCACCTACAGTCACCTGGCTGGAGGAAGTATCACTGGACAGATCTCAAAGTGTGATGGTGGGTATGAAATTTCAATCTAAATATATATATAAAGTATGCCTAGCTGGAGTTCCTAAAGTTTGCTGTGCTGTGTGGCTTTTGATTTTGAGGCTGGTGTTCTTTTATTTTTTCTTTGCGTTTGGTCCTGTAAAAACAGGTCAACTTATTCTGCCATTATGGAACTGCCCCTGGATCTATAAGAATCAATAAATCCCTTCCTCCTTAACTGTGCCTGGTCTGGAAGTTCATCTCAGTGAACCAGAAGCTGTCTACTACAGAAGATGGTACTGAGAGTGGGGTGAGATGCACCTGACCATGTGGATGTTGGTCTTTTTGAACCTGTGTTTTGGAGGAATGGCCATGGACTTGGTACTTGCAATTAAATATGCCTTCTGGAGTGGTAAGCCAGGTTTTATGGACTATTCTGGTGAGAGTTTGGGAATGCTCAGTATAGACAGTATTGAACTTTTAGGCTTGACTTGTGAGCTTTCTAAGGGGAAGGAAAGACCACAGAGAACTTTGTTGGAACTGGACTACTGGCATAAGGGCTGGCTGCATCCTGGTGCCCAGGCTCAGAGAGTTTGACCAAGGTAAAATGTGTAATGGACTGATGTGCTTGGCTAAAGATATTCAACTGAGAGATTTAAGATTTTGAGGTGGGTGGGCATGGTGGTGCATGCCTTTAATCCCAGCACTCGGGAAGCAGAGGTAGGAGGATCGCCATGAGTTCGAGGCCACCCTGAGACTCCACAGTGAATTCCAGGTCAGCCTGGGATAGAGTGAGACCCTACCTCGAAAAACAAACAAAAAAAAAAAAAAAAAAAAAAAAAGATTTTGAGGTGGAAAACTTCAAACAAGTTAAAATTACAGGCACTGAGACTGGTTTTAGGTTACTGAAGTCACTATTTTTAACACATTAGCAATCTTAAGGAAGATGACCCAACTTTACATTAAAACAATGTAGAGGATGCCTGAGGAAAGACTATAATAAAAATGCAAACTCTTTTGGAAAGAGTTGACTGGAGAAGGAACCTGTTTTTCAAGTTACAGTTTATTTCATCCCTGAATTAAGAATATGGCTGTGTCCTGCACACCTGATATTGGTTTTAGAAGCATAAGAAAATGCATGGAGTGGTCATGCATTGCACATAGTTCCCAGAGCCACTGCTGAGATGCAGCATGAGGCAGGGTGTAATAACCCTGATAGGATGGAAGAGCCTTTGGAAGATGGACTATGATTTACATGGAGACCTGAATATGTTTTGGATAGACCAGGACTGTGCAAGGGCTACCACAGAGGGGTCTGTTGGCCTGGGATGAAATTATTCCCTGTCTTCTCAGCCAGCTGGAGGGGGAGGTGGCTGGAAAATCTGGAGACTGGCAATCTCTGGGTATATTGAGCTTGAACTGCAGAAGTTTAATGTTTGTTTGATGGTGGTTGAGTCTGCATTATTTTAATCTCATCTTGCTATGCATTACACCAGTTGAAAATGTTTATTCTGTGCCTTTATATGTTGGAAGTATTTAACTTGTTTGATTTTACAGATGGTCAAGGTTGTGGGGACTATTGAAATTAAACTGAGTACAGTTTACAATGCATAATGGTTATAAATCTATTGGGATCAGGGGAAGAAAGTGGTAGTTGGATAGCCCCCAATATATTCAGTGTTTATCAGTTGGTAGTTTGCATCTACAGCCACCTGGCTGGAGGAGCTGTCACTGGGCAGATCTCAAGGTGTGGTGGTGGGTTTGAGATTCCAGTCTAAAGTATGCAAAGTATGCCTAGCTAGGAGTTTTGTTTTGTTTTGTTTTTCTCTGTGTTTGGTCCTGTGAAAACAGGCCAACTTCTTCTGCCATTATTGAACTTCCCCAGGATCTGTAAGCTTCAAAAAATCCCCTGCTCCATAACTGTGCCTGGTCTTGAAGTTCATTTCCGTGAACCTGAAGCTGTCTACCACAATCCCAAAGGATTACTAATGTCCCTCAACTATTCCATAAAATATGAAAGCAAGGCACACTTCTAAACTCTTTTTATGAAACCTGTAGTATTCTTATACTGAAACAAAATAAAGACACATGAAGAGTGAAAAGTACAGGCAAAACTTACTTATGAATGTAGATGAAATATTCTTAGCAAATACTTGAAAACCTCATAATAGAACACATAAAAATATTCATCATAATCAAGTTAGCTTCATTCTAGTGATATAGCAATAGCTCAATATTATAGATTGCTAAATCAACACAAGTACAGAAATTCCATGATTGCCTCAATATATATTGAAAGGCTTCCACCAAAATTGAAGCATTGAAGTGGCCAATTGTCTGCCAATTAAGGAATGGGTAATGAAAACACCATATATATATATATATATCTTTCAGCCATAATAAAAACTGAAATATTCAGGAAAATGAAACTGAAAAATCTTATTGGGAGGAAATCTAGTGTAAGAAATACAAATGAAATGAAGAGGCATTCAGAAGGGGAGAGAGTAGAATACATGGGATATGAAAGTTGAGGTGAGAAAATACCAAATCTGGGATGGTGGTGTAGATGGAAATGAGCAGTTATGCAGGAGGTCATTCAAAACAAACAAACAAACAAAAAATGGTATTTGAAAGAAATATAATAAAACCTACAACTTTGTACTCCAATTTAAACCCTAACTTTAGAAAGACTGTTACAATGCAGGTAAACCATGCATGGGCGAATAATCCTTCTCCCAGAAGTGATAGTTTATCAAGTTAAAATATAAATGTCAGGGCTGATATATCTCACTATCAGTTGTTGGTCAGGCACATCCCTATCCTCTTACCCAACAAATAATACAGGCTATTGCTTTTTTTTCTTGCTTGCTTACCAGAAATAGTGGGTAAGACCTAACTGCTGAGGATACTTCATGCTTTGCCTGCAGGACATAGAGACATCAAGCTGGAACTAATCTGAAAGCTTCCTCCCTGCTGGCGAGCTTTTCTAGGGCAGTTGGTATTATGTGGGCTACAGCTGGTGTGGGGGTGGGGAGTCATCAGCAGTTTTACTTAGCTATGAATCCTGTGTGACATAATACCAATCTGTTAGGTAAGATGTGCCTGCCAGTGTGGTAGTATCCTGTTATGGGGATTATCAGCTACTTTTGGATGATATTTGAGGCCAACTCTACTATGACTAAGTGATTATTGAGTCTTCAACTGTAAATCTCACCCCTTCCATGGCTTAGGGACTATCACAGAAAAGAACATAGAATGGGTGTCATAGCATGAAGAGGATATGTGGTAGGAAATTGTTTTCTGAATATTATATTGCACTTGTCCTTATGAATTTACTGTAAAATGTTTGTATAACATTGGACCATTCAATATTCTATCATGGATGGAGTAGGGGCTCACAAGGTCCTACCATTTTGTGATGAGTTATTGGTTACTAATGGTTGCTCAGGAAAGGCGAGATGTTTTCTTCAGTGTTATAGCCACTGATAAGTTGCCCATTGTCTGTTTAATAACAGTCTTCACATTCATGCTTATGTAAGCAGAGTTAGTTAATTTTATTGTGTCAATAAAAAGTAAAGAAAAAAAAAAAAGGAAAAGGAACATGAAAGTAGGAGAGCAACTATTCAAGACAAAAAAAGGGTTCCAGAAATCTAAATCTATTGTAGACATGATAAAATGTCTTTACTTTAAAGCCATATGATATGGTTTATTCTTTGGATACTAGGGATGGAGGATAGATAATGAGACGGATTAGGATGACTGCACCCCTGAAGGTAAAAAAGGCAGGAAAGTCTGCATTTGCTAGAAATCAAAGATGATCTGACTTCTTATCTCTTGCTTAATTCTCTAGACCTGTTTCTCCACAAACAACCAGAAACCATCCTGGGAGACAGAACTTTCACAGGATTTAAACACTGTGATTGGACAAGTTTATCCACTGGAACTTGGTGCCAGGGCTAGCCTCTTCTTGAGACAGCCCCTACCCCTGACCAACCAGCTGGCTCTTTGGTTCACCTGAGCCAGAAGACAGCCCACCATAATAAGGTTATAAATACTTTTTCCAGAGGATGGCAGGTTCTCTGACCACTTGGGAACTTCCAGCTGTGGGTGAGTTTTTCTCTTTGCTGGCCCTGGGCAGGTTCAACCCAGGCCCAGGAAGGAGGTCCCCCTAGCCCTTACTCTCCACATGGGTTCTTATCCCCTCCAATTACCCACAAGCTCCTTGAACTTTACTTTCTGTTTTTTTTTTTTTTTCAGCCCTCCAAGTGGGATCTCTAGTCATGTGGGTGCCTTTTCTTGGTTCCATACTTTCCTCAATAAATATAATAATTTAAAATTTATCCTTTTCACTTTTTTATTCAATTCTTTGATTAAACTTAGAAACAAACCTAGGGTTTGTGGTTCAATGACATTCCTGGACCCCTAGTGCCCCATTACAGTAGGAAGTTAGATAAATTTTTAAATGTTTTCTATTTGAATTATTAACTTCTTTAGGAATTATCAGTCTGGGAGATTTCAGATAAATGACTTCAGTCCTTGAGGCTCGGATATCAAAAACCCAAAGTGTCAAGGAGAATCTGGATTATGTGTTGCCAATTCTGGTATCACAAATTTATCTTTTTGGGGATATAACTCAGTGGTAGCATGCAAGGTGTGCATTTGATCTCCAACATTTGTAACAAGCATAAGAACAAAAAGAAAAAAAAAAGAAAAAGAAAAAGAAAAATATTCTTGGTAGTGTAGCCAGAAGCAGGATACATGTTCTTCTTTGTTTGTTTGTTTAATTATTTACTTAAGAGAGAGAGGGTGAATTGGCATGCCTGGGACCTTTGCCACTGCAAATGAAATACAGACACAAGTGCCTGTGTGCCTGGCTTTATGTGGGAACTGGGGAATTAAATTCTGGCTGACAGGTTTTGTACGCCACACCTTCAATGGCTGAGCCATCCCCCTGGCACAGGATGCATTGTTATAGTCCATCAGAGAGAATGAAAGACCACCAATCTTTTGTTGTCAATTGAGAGTCCTTTCCTCTTTTTCTCTTTTTTTTTTTTTTTTTTTTTTGTTTCAATTGATGTTCATTTACTTTGAGAATGAGCCTTACTATGTAGCCCAGGCTGGCCTGGAATTAACAATGCACTACAGGTGGGTCTTGAATTTGTGGCAATCCCTCTGCCTCAACCTTCCAAGTGCTGTGATTACAACCATGCACCACCATACCAGCTTCTGCTTGATTTTGATAGACACCATATCAATCCTTTTTTTTAAAAAAAAATTATTCATTAGTTTTGTATTCAGCAGATACAGTCAGTTTAGTACCATTATTAGGCTCATCCGGGATCTATCTCCCCTTTGGCCCCTCCTTTTTGAGGTATATGGGTCATGCATTGTGGAGTTAGCCCACAGTTATGGGTAGGATAAATGTCTCTGCATATCATGACCCAACATGTGGCTCTGGACATTCTTTCCACCCCCTCTTCTGCAAAATTTCCCTGAGCCATGTTGGGTTCATTTTTGGTCTGCTTCAGTGATGAGGTGTTGGGTGCTTCTGGCTCTCTGATTTGGTAGGAGTTGATTTTTCTCTGTTGATATCCTTCCCCCTTGTGGTGGTACCAGGTTCACCAGGAGGACAGCACCCTTGCTTGTTTTGCCAATTTTTCTTAATTTCAGCTGGGGCCCTTTTTAGGTATGATGGGATGGCTCTCTCCTTAGGATCTACATCTATCTAAATCAAGAGCAGTTGGTTCCCCACCATGGCTGTGTGCCACTATTGCACTTGTGTGGGCATCAGAACAGGTTATTTGCTGCTAAGTAGGTTAGACCATGAGTTGCTTGGACAGATATTGGTCATTTTCCCCCAGTCGCACATGTAGAACCTTCTGGCACTAGACAGGCCAACTGTCTGGGGACTGACTATTTTCCAGCTTCCAGCCTTAACATTCAATTTTACATATTGACCACATAAGGTGTCTTTAGCAGTAGGGTCTTACCACTAACCTTTGGTGGGTCACCCAGTACTTGGACAGAAATCTGTCTTTCTTTTAGGGAACCTTGTAGGTCTCTCTGATCAAAAGCTCATTGTGGATGATAGCCACATGCTGCTATTGGGAGTTACAGGTCAGTGCTCACTAAGAAAATGAGGAAAAAGATTACTAATATACAAGAGTTAGAGAGAAGAGAGAAAGAGAAAAAAAAAAAAAAGGGAGAAGGAGAGGGAGGGAGGGAAGCTGTAGAAGATTAAGGTCAGTCTTCATCATACACTCTCCAGTGTCTTGTGGTTCAGGTGTTCTTTCTAAGGCCCTGGTGAAAGTTCAGCCATTTGGTCTGCCTTTTAGGATGTAGAATTTTATGGTAACATTGCCATTTGCACCTAGATTAGTGTTTCCCACCCCTCCATTGCCCTCCCCTACCTCCCCACCTATCCTATTGTCTAGTCCACAAGATGCTTGCTGGGTATATAAGGCTTCTTGGGTAGATTCAGGTTAGGTGCTGTAGATGAGTGAGACTATATGGCGATTTTTTTTCTGTGATTGCGTAAGTTCACTGAGAATGATCTGTTCCAGATTCACTCAACCAATGGGATCACATGAAGCTGAAGACTTTCTTGACAGACAAGCATACAGTAAACAAAGCCAATAGATTGCCCAGAGAATGGGAGAAAATATTTGCGGGTTATCCAACTGACAGAGGCCTAATCTCTAGAATCTACAAAGAACTCAAAAATCTAAACAGTAAAAAATCAAACACCCCACTCACAAAATGGGGCAAAGAGCGCCACAGGCAGTTCACAGAGGAAGGAATACAAATGGCAAAGACACACTTAAGAAAATTTTTATCATCCCCAATCATCAGAGAAAAGCAAATTAAAACAACTATGAGATTCCACCTTACCCCAATAAGGATAGAAAACATCAAAAAATCAAAAGAAAATAAATGCTGGCGAGGATGTGGAGAAGTAGGAACACTCATTCACTATTGGTGGGAATGTAAGATGGTACAACCACTTTGGAAAACAATATGGAGACTCCTGAAAAAGCTGACTATAGAGATACGAACAGACTCAGATATTCCCTTACTGGGCATCTAAGCCAAAAACCTCAAACCACAGGCCAGAGAGATATGCTCAACCATGTTTGTAGCAGCTCAATTCATAATAGCTAAGAGCTTCATAAAAGGAGTTTGGTAGCTTTTCCTGTTTTCTAATTGTGTGGCACAGTTTGAGGAAGATTGGTTTGAGTTGTTCCATGAAGGTTTGATAGAATTCAGCTGAGAAGCCATGTGGTCCTGGACTCTTCTTTTTGAGGAGGTTTTATTTTTAATACGTTTTCCATCTCCATGAGTGTGATGGCTTCATTGAGGAGATTAATCTGCTCTGAGTTTAGCTTTGATAGATGGTATGCATCCAGGCATTTATCCATCTCCTCCACATTATCCAGTTTTGTGGAGTAAGGTTTTTGAAATAAGTGCAATTTCACTTATGTCTGTTGTGATCTCTCCTTTTTCATTTTGAATTTTGTTAATTTGAAGCACCTCTGTTTTGCTTGATCAAATTGGCCAGGGGTTTGTCAATCTTGTTTATTTTTTCAAAGAACCAGCTCTTTGTTTTGTCAATTGTCTTAATTGTTTCCTTGCTTTCCAGTTTATTAATTTCAGCTCTGATTTTAATTATTTCTTTTCTTCTGGAACACTTGGAGTTGGATTTTTCTTGCTTTTCCCGTGCCTTTAGGTGGATGGTTAGGTTATTGATTTAGTATCTCTCTCTCTTTTTTTATGAAGGCATTGAATTTTCCTCTGAGGACAGCCTTCATTGTATCCAATAAGTTTTGGTATGATATGTTCTCATTATCATTCAATTCTAGAAATTTTGCAATTGCATTTTTTTATTTCATCCACTATCCATTTATTATTTAAAATTGTGCTGTTCAGTTTCCAGGTGCCGTTGGGATTTTTGGTGGGTCTTTTGTTGTTGATTTCTAGCAATATAGCATTGTGATCTGATATCATGCAGGGAATTATGTCAATCTTCCTAAATATGTGGAAGCAGTCTTTGTGACCCAGTATATGGTCTATTTTAGAGAATGTTCCATGGGCTGCTGAGAAGAATGTGTAGTCTGTGGATTTGGGATGGAAAGTTCTGGAGATGTCCATTAGGTCTAAGTGACCTATGGTTTTGTTGAGCTCTCTTACTTCCCTGTAGAGTTTCTGTTTGGATGATCTGTCTATTACTGATAATGGTGTATTGAAGTCCCCAGTTATGATGGTGTTGGTGGTTATTTCTGAGTCATTGTCAAGTAGGTTTTTTTTTTTATGAATTGTGGTGCCCCTGTGTTTGGTGCATACAGATTTATGATTGCAATATCCTCTTGATGGACCATTCCCTTGATAAGTAGGAAGTGACCTTCTTTGTCTTTTTTGATTATTTTTGGTTTGAAGTCTATTTTATCCAATATTAATATAGCTACGCCTGCTTGTTTCTTCTTCCCATTTGCTTGGAATATTGTTTTCCACCCTTTGACCCTGAGGAGCTGTCTGTCTTTAGTGGTGAGGTGGGTTTCTTGAAGGCAACAGATTGAGGGGTCTAATTTTTTGACCCATCCTGTTAGCTTTTGTCGTTAGATGGGTGAATTAAGGCCATTAATATTTAGGGTAATGACTATGAGATTTGATTTGATTCCTGCCATATTTTGATGGTATATGTGGGTTGGTGTTTTCATGGACTTTGAAGTTTTTTGTGCCTGCTCTGAGTTTGGTTATTGTGACCTGCTTCTTGTAGGCATTTGAGTTTCATTATTTGTTTCTTCTCTGTGGAGAATTTCCTGAAACACACTCTGTAAGCTTGGAGTTGTGTTCATATAATTGTAAAGTTGACTTTTGTCATGGAAAGTTTTTCTTTCACCATCTATTATGAGGGATACTTTTGCTGGGTAGAGTAGTTTGGGCTGGAAGCCATAGGTCCTTAGACTTGGCAGTGTTTCATTCCAGGCCGTTCTAGCTTTCAGGGTTTCCACTGAGAAGTCTGAAGTAATTCTGATGTGGTTACCTTTGAATGTGGTGTGCTGTTTTTCCCTAGTTGTTTTAGGATTTTCTCTTTGGTGTCAATGTTTAGGGTCTTAATGACAATATGTCTTGGAGAGTTTCTCCTTTGGTCCAGTCTGTTTGGAGTTCTGTTGGCTTCTTGTATCTTGATCGTCCTTTCTTTTAAGAGACTGGGGAAGTTTTCTTCAATTATTTTGTTTAATAAGTTCTCCATGCCTTTTGTCTGAATTTCTTCTTCTGATATTCCAATGATCCTGATATTAGGACGTTTATGTGTATCCCACAATTCCCTCATGTTCTGTTCACATAAACTTTTGAGCTTACTGAAATTTTTGAACTCTTTCTTCCATCTTGTCTTCCAGATCAGTTTCTATCCTCCACTTAGCTGACTCTATTCTTCAGTTCTTCTAGAGAGTTCTGGACTTGTTCAATTAGGTTTGCATTTTCTATTAGTTTTCTATGTATAGTTTCCATCCCTCTGTCAAGCTCCCTTTTCACATAATTTTCTGATTTCCTTGATGATTCTTGGAATTCATCCATACATTTCTTTATGTCCCCATTTAGTATGGCCAGCTGATTTTTGAGGTCTTCTTTTTTTACACTCTCTCTCTCAAATCTCTTAACTCTCTTTGAACTCCTTCCATTTTCTTATCTATCAGTTCTAGTCTAGTGATGGCAGCATCCACATGATTATCGGTCCTTTGTTGCTTTTCTGCAAGTGCTACCAGTAGGTTTGTCAGGGCTGCATTGCTCATAGCTTCATTTTGGTGTTCTGATCCTATTGACTCTTCTATGTTTTGATTAGACATGTTCATTGTAGACTGGGTGATCTAACTGGATTTGCTTGCATTTGATTTTTCATGTTATTTCTTTTGCGCTGTGGTCTGCCCATTACAGTGTATGGACACATAGTGTGGATCCACCTGGGCTCAAGCACAATGGGAATCTGAGGCAGCCTGAGGCAGTTGCCAAGCAGCCTGGGCTTTGGCTCTCACTTGCCAAAGCCACCTGATCTACTGCCTGGCCAGGGCGTGAAATTTGCCCTGAGGTCTCAAGCAGTAATGTGCCAAAGCTGCCTGTGCTCACACTAGGAGGGACACTGAGGCACCAAGCACTGAAGCAGCCCAAACTCTGTCAGGGGAACACTGGGACTCGGAAGCAGTCTGTGTTCCTCTGCAACAGGATAATGGCAGATGGCTGGCCTGGCAGACAGGTATGGGATGGCACCTGAGCTGGCACAAGCGACAGACAGAGTCGAGCTTGCATGGTAGTTGCTGTGGGCCTGGAATCACTGAACATATGGCAGCTGGAGCAGTAAGTGAGCGGGTGGGTGGAGCAGTCTAAGCTTCCACATGCAGGGATCGATGGTTGCAGTGGTGCCGTGGATACGGTGGTGACCTGGGGGCTGGGGTGGGCTACACGCCCAGGAAGGAATCAGCGATTCCCTCTTTTTGCCTGGACTCACCCAACATGAGGTGGCCAGAGCAGTAACTGAGTGGGCAGAGCAATCTAAGCTTCCACACACAGGGATTGATAGGCACGGTGAAGTGGATATGGTGGCTACTTGGGGGGAGGGGTGGGCTACCCGTCTATGAGGGAATCAGCGATTCCCTGGATTCCCCCCTCTGTGCCCTCCCACTGGCAATCTATTGGAGATTTCTCTCCCCTAAAAGACCCAGTGAACCCTTAATGCCTGGCCTTTCTTTCCCCAATCTGCAGTGCAGCTAGGCAGTCGCCATCTTGGCCAGAAGTCTCAAGAGTCCTTTTTTCTTAAGCTACTGACTGAGAGGAGCTCATTCCAGAAAATGCTTTCAACTACAAGCTCAGGGTATACAGCATGTTTAAAGGTAAAAGACCATAAAAATTACAAGAATACCAGTGTGCCAGATGTAAGCGAGAGTATCTTTGGAATTGCAGACATTCCACTCCCCATCCTGGAGTTTTCGTGAGTAACTGGGCCACACTTGGGGGTCTTAGGAAGCCCTAAGAGTGTTAACAATGCAGATAGGCCCCTCCAGGGGAGTTTGCAGCTGAAAGGCATCCTAGTGTTAGCTTAGCTATTTTATTACCACAATAAATGGAGCCCTGGCCTAGTTAGGACAGGATAGCATTCGCTTTGCTGTTTCAACATGTTCTTATAAATAAATTCTGATTTTAACATCTTTTCCATGCCATATAATTCTTGTGACTATTTTTCCTTTTCATGTTTTAAAAATTGGTGGAAGTCTTATTTTACCTCATACAGACTTGGAAGTGTATACACACATTAGGACTATTTCCTCTTGTAATTAAAACTGCTCTTACTAAATGGTAACTTTTTCATAAGCATTTGGTTTATGACAGAAATGATTTTAATCCAATTATTGGATCATCTTTAAGATTATAATTAGTTTTGTCAGAAAGCAATGATTAACATTGAAACATTAATCTAATGAGAATGACCCTGTTTGGCCTTTATATCACTTTGACTCCATTTTGGTGAAGACTGAGTTATAGAACATTTATTTCCCAACCATTATAAACTTGTGTGCTTGCCATACATGATGTAAATGATATATAGTAAGTATACATATATATGCAGACATATACATATGTATATACATATATATGTGTCCATATTAATGAACACTTTACATATATATAAAATCTGAGCATTTCATAATGGATTATTGAGGAAATACACTTAGTCCTTAAATGTGTGGGAAAGCATAAAAATATAACTATACATATATGCAAAAACATGCTCCTATCCTACTGGTTTCTTGTTCCCATTTTCATATATCTTCTACATCATGTATGTGACTGACTCTCATTGGTTCTTTTCAGACATCTTAAAATATCTTAAGTTTTTGAAAGTCTGAGGTTATTGTTCATCTATTTTCTCATCTCCTATGAGTATCCTAAATACAGAATTTGGGAAACAATAACAGTTGCCCTGAAAAAATATGCAGATGGAAATTTCCCATTAAATCTCATTTAAATTCACTGTTTAATTTAATATCATTTTATATCCATTAAGATTTACATAAGAAATTAGACCCAGGTGAGCAATTTGATATAATTTTTAGTGCCGTAACAATGATCCCTCACACCCACAATGCCATCTGATATGTTCCCAAACCCCTCCATTTTTTCTTGTCATTTGCTAAAACAGATGGCCATACTTGGGGAATTGTAATATTCATTATTCATTCTAGGCAGGTTAGTATGACACCTTCAAATACTTAGCATTTTCCAAGGCATCATGGGAAGTGAAGAAGGTGAAGTTTTTGACCTGAAGGGACATAGAATTATTTGAATATACAGGACATATCAACAGGAATGCTTCGAAGACAGGACAAGAAAGGAAAGTGCCCTGACATAAGGAAAGAAAGCAAATATCTAGAGATTTACAAAATGATTGAGTTCTATGCATTCTAATGAGAGAAGGATCCAAGAGTTGGATTGAGTCCTTCAATATTTATCACTCCATAATGTGCAATGTACACAGGCCCTGAATTTCCATCATTCACTAAATCTATAAATAGTTCTCACTCATCTGTGGTTAGCTGTGTGAGCCTCAACCATAATCAAAAACTTACTGTTATATCAACATATTCATTTGCTTCCATTGCAGGCTCCCAAATTTACTTGAGAACAACTAAAAACATCTAACTTTTTCTGATTTTTCAAAGAGCAGCCTAACACCATACTGTATACCCAGCAGTTTGTAGCTTAAATATGCTGGCCCAGCTATCAGCTTAGGTATTTGCTTTGTTCTACTTTTCCATTTTGTTAAATTTCTCTACTGTTCTTTTGGTAGTTTTGACCTGCATATTTTATTTGCTTTAAAGTATCTAAGGCCTCATGATGCTAGCTGTCTTTCTGTCTTTGAATGATTTTTGTTCTAAAGACATTTCCTTAGACCTCTAATCTATGAAGTATCACACTCAACTTAGTTGCAAGTTATAATTTATTCTCCTGCCATGTGTAGATCTCTCTTCAACAGGTATGTTCTCAGAACTTTAAAGGTCTTGGATTCTTTAGGAGCTCAGCTCTATCTCCACTCAGTTTGTCAAGCCTGAAATCCCCTATTTTCTGTGTAGTCTGGAAGTTCCACAAGCTGATATCATAGTACAGCTTTTATCTATTGGGAAACCCCCAGGTATGTTGTTGTAAATATTGTATATGAAACAGAACCCCACAACAACAAATCATCCATCCTGAAATGTCAATGGTGCCAAATTAAGCAACTGTGGCTCAGGTATACACAACAACTTGGGGTTGGAGCCACATGTTTTTTCATTCCTCTCTTGGTTCCAAAGACTGATTTTGTGTTGAATTTAAATTTAATTTCTACATGTTACCTATAATATTAAGGTAAAATCAAGAGTACTTTTATGCTAGTGATTGGCTAAAGATTAAAATAGGATTTGAAAGAGAAAAGGTAATAAGAGAAAAATATAAGTAAGATATAAAATGTAAAAAAAATATTAAGCTTACTGTTACCCTGTAGCAATAAATTCAACTGATATGTTCAATATTGAGTCAAACCTAACTTATGAATATTTAAACACTCTACATGGATCCACGAAACCAAACCAGATGCTTCTATGGCTGTTTTGCAAAAGAAGGATCAGAGAAGTTAAGTGGCTTGTCTGAGGTGGCATGGGTGATGTGGGAAGAGATAGAATTGGAACTCAGCTCTGTTCAGCCTTTTGCTATCATTTTTTTCACATGTACAAAACAAGAGACAGGTTAATATGAAGACTCCAGCTGGTAAACGAAAGAATTCATTTTGTTTTGTGACTGCACACTTTTGGTTCTGACGCTCAGAAAAAAATAGGGCAATACACATTGGTGAGAGATAGCCAGAGAATATCCTTTACCTCAAGATGTTCTGATATTTTTAAAAGAATATCAAGTCTTATGAAGATAGCTTTTAAAATCTGGTGAATTAATTAAATTTTTAGTTATGTGTTTATAGTGTTATTCTCTAGAATATTATGGGTCAGAGATCCCTATATTCCATGGGGGAAAGACCTTTGCTTTTTCAGTTTAAGGCATTCTAATGCAGGGGAAAAAAAGTATGTTGAGAGTTGTTTAAAGTTGTTGATGATTATTGAATAATGGAAAGTAGATAGCAGAAAGAAAAACAAAAGAAATTACACTTCAGCTTTTAATTAAGATAGTTGTCTTTATTCCTTTGGCACAGCATTTGTTTAGAGCTGTTGAGCATCTTGCCTGCTCTAGTGGCTTTTTTATGATACTCACACTGTATTTTTCTCCTGACTTTTTGACAATCTCTGTAGAGAAAGGTGTGCTCAGGCTGAGCCAGAGTATCCAGTCACAGAAAAGTTCTAAGCTTCACTTATGTCCTTATCCCAACTCTGGTTTCATGAAAGAATTTGCAATTGAAATATTTGTGGGGAATATTTTCTTACCCCGCAAGCATTCAGTAATTGATTGTTTTTGTTATGAATCATCAAGAAGAGCTGCATAGGGCTGAAGAGATGGCTTAGCAGTTAAGGCACTTGCCTGTGAAACCTAAGGACCACAGCACACAAAGTGGTACATGCATCTGGAGTTTGTTTGCAGCAGCTTGAGGCCCTGATCCTTCCCCCATTCTCTCTCTCTCGCTCTTTCTAATTAAATTATATATATTTAATAATATAATGTATATTTAATAATATAATATATTTATTTAATATATATATATATATATATATATATATATATATATATATATATATATATATATTAAAGAAGAGCTAGATAGGGTTGCAATTTTGAATATTTCTGTCACCAATTTACAGTTTATTCCTGAGGTCTTTGCCTTAGATAATAGGCCTCTGCAGTACTTCATAAAGATCAGTTTATTATACTCCTTTTGATGGAAAATATGTACATGTTAGAGAAAACCCACCTTCAGATAACATAGACTAAAGTTTGACAGTTTCAAATGTGTTATATAGTATATAACAGTGACGCAGCCAAGTATACTGATTATTTTAGTCAAATATAACACTGTTAAGGACAGTAAAGTCAATTTATTCATTTTTTATTAAAAAGAAGACAAAACAATGTAAAGACAAGTAAGTTTCATTGCCCCGGCCAGCAGGGCTTCAACAGGAGCACGGACCCCAGAAAACCTGAAATGAAAGGGACAAGAGACACAAGGAACCAACAGCAAGACAGGAGTCTGATCAAGCTGCCAATTTTTATTTTTCTCATGGTGCCCTTTATACAGCAGAACAGGGAAGTTTGTCAGCAGTTTAGGTATTGCTACAGCTCTGTTTCAATAGGATAAGGTTCTGGCCCCAAAGGCACAAGATGTTCCACAGGATAAGGCCCCAGCCCCAAAGCCACAAGATATCGACTTTCTCATTCTTTATGGGTTACATTACTCTTTTTCCGTGCATGGGTTAACAAACAACTGCACACCTTGTGACTTTCCAGAATAGACAATTTACCACAAAATGGAGTCATTATTTAAGATGGAGGCACTTTTGGTTTCCTAGTACCCAATGGTTCCCCACATCTCCTCCCTTTCTATTAGTTTTAGAAGGTGTTTTCTGTGGCGGCCAATTTTTGTAAATGACCTGACTCCTCCCGGGGGGTTCTTACCCCACCTTGGTTGCTCATGGTACCTTTTGGGGAGGGGAGGCAGAGCCAACACAGAAAGTACAGTACCAATCTCCATGCAAGTCAGGTTTGACTCTCAGGGAATTCAGAAGCAGTCAAAAGGGACCTTCCCTTGTGGTGCTATGCCTCGCACCCATGTTGGTGCCCATATTGTACTCACACATTTGTGAGTCAATACGCACAGGTCTGACTCCTATGCAGTTCCTGTCAGTGGGGAGTCACTCAGATCATTTTAAGTTTAGACAAGTGCCAATAAGGGAGAGGATATGGGGTACACCTGCCAACTAGGGCGAAGGTTCAGCACCTAGGCCAGGGGCAACATAGAGGGAGAAAGACTGTAAATAGGACCTGTGGTAAGAATCATAACATCCCCCTTCACCACAAGAGTGGTGAAGATCAATTTCAGGAGCAGTATGTTGTGTAAAAATGGTGCCAAGTCCCCAAGCGTTCGGGCTGCCGAGGGCCATTTTGCAGAGGTCTGGACTTAGGGTCGGCCAAGGGATGGTCTGAGAAACCATAGAGTGGGCCCAGATCACATCACCGACTTCACTGAGCATGGTCCAGATGAAATTCATGGGTTGATGGTCAGCGGTGATCAATCCAGATGCCAGAAGCAAGAGGCCAACGAAGGCAGGGGCAGTCATAGTCCTGAAAAGGAAAGGACAAAACCTCAGGGGGGTGGAGAGCCTTCCCTGGGAGAGGGTGAATTTTTAAGGGGTGAGGGTGGTGTCCATAGATGAACCAGACGTTCTGGGAGCCAACGAGGCCCATATGATTGCAAATTGGACAGTAGGTGCTGGAGGCAGGAGGAAAGCAGGATCTGGTCACAGGCTGCTAAAAGAATGTCATCCATGTAATGAAGAATGTAGACAGAGGGAAAAGTCTCCTTGAGGGGGTCAATGACCATGGCCACAAACTTTTGACAGAGGGTGGGGCTGTTAGCCATACCTTGTGGTAAAACCTTCCATTGAAAGCGAGGCATAGGGCCACAAAAACTTACTTGCGGGATGCTGAAGGCAAAGCAGGGCCTATCCTCAGGGTGTAGAGGGATGGTAAAAAAGCAATCCTTTAGATCAATAACTATTTTGAAGGAACCATAAGGAATGGCCACCGGGGAAGGAAGTCCTGGTTGGAGTGCCCCCATGGGGACCATGGCTTTATTAACAGCTCTCAGGTCCTGTAGCAAGCGCCATTTGCCAGATTTTTTCCAAATGACAAAAATAGGGGAGTTCCAGGGGGAGGTAGAAGGCTCGATGTGGCCAGCGGCAAGTTGTTCCTGCGCTAACAACATTGCAGCCTCTGTTTTCTCATGTGAAAGCGGCCATTGGTCAACCCATATAGGGCTTTGGGTTTTCCAAGTAATTTTATCAGCATGGGGTGCAGGGATGGCAATGGCTGCTAGGGAAAAGAAGACTCAGGGGCATACCCAAGGCCAGAGAGATCGAGTTTCTGGGGAGGAGAAATGGGCTCTGTTATGCCTTGTAAATTTTTTCCAAGTCCTTTCCCTGGAATAAAACCCTGACTAAGCAGTTGGGAAGTGACAACACTATTGGGGCTACAAAGAACCATATTCATTTGTGAAAGAATGTCTCTTCCCCACAAGTTGACAGGCAAGCCTGGAAGAACAAAGGGGGTGACTTGTCCTGAGTAACCCTCCTTGTCAGCCCAAGTAAGGACACGAGAGCTTTGTTGAGGGTTATTGGATTGTCCAATGCCCTGTAAATGGGTATGAGAGGCAGTAAGGGGCCAGGACTTAGGCCAATGTTTGAGGGAGATTATGGTGGCGTCAGCATCAGCATGCACACTTCCATCAAAGGGCTTGCCATCAAGCAGCAACCTTAAAGTAGGGCGATCCAGTGTAACAGAGTGCACCAATAAGTGTCAGAAGAGCCAGGTTGATTGTTATCATGACTTGGGGACGTATAATTATTGTTAAGAAAAGTGAGAGGCAACAGGACAAGTTGGGCCACTCGATCCCCAGGCAAAATTAGATGGGTTCCTCTCTGGGAGGTAACTAAAACTTGGATATTGCTGGCAAAATCGTTATCTATAACTCCAGGGATGACTTGAATACCTTTGAGAGAAGCGCTAGCCCTGCCTAGGAGAAGGCCAAACATGTTGGGGGGGGGGGTATAGGGCCGGACACATTTGTTGCGATTACTTGAGGGCAAGTCTCAGGGGTTAATACTATGTGGGAGGTGGCACAGAGGTCCAGTCCTGTGCTGCCTGCTGTGGCGCGCCAGAGGGTGGACACTGATTCTCCGGTGGGTTGGAGGGAGGGACAAACCTGACCGCCCCAAGATTTGTCCATGGAGTAGGGGCCTGGAGCTGGCCCCGTTAGAAGTTTCCCTGGATAGGAAGAGGTTTTCCCTGAGAGGCCGACAGAGGATAGCCATGAATGTCAGTCCTGGAGCGACATTCAGAGGCCCAATGTTTGCCCTTCTGGCAATGAGGACAGGGTGTAGCAGGGGGAGGGCGAAGAGAAGCAGAGAGCTGTTTAGGAGTGGTGCATTCACGAGAGAAGTGTCCAGGTTGTTTACAATTATAACATGTTTTCGTACCCTGAGTGAGACCAGCAGAACGGAGAGCAGCTCCAATTGCTAAGCACATGGCGTGGGAGGAGCCCACGCCTGCACATAACTTGATATAATCAGATATGGTCTCCCGCTTGTGAGAGCGGAAAATAGACTGACAAGCAGGATTAGCATTCTCAAAGGCCAGGTGTTTGATAAAGGGGCTGTTGGTTTCCCCAACACCAAAAAGGCGCTCAGCAGTTTCATTAAGTCTACTAATAAAGTCACTATAAGGCTCTTCTGGACCCTGTCTAATATTAGCTAGGGAAGCGGTGGCGGCCCCGTTAGGAGGGAGGCGCCGCCAGGTGGCAAGGCCTGCCTGTTGTATTTGGGCTAAAAGTCCAGGGGGGTAGCATGCTTGCCATTCGTTGGAATCGTAGGGATGTTCCCCCAACAATTTTTGTTTTGTCCATTTTTTAGAAACAGCCTTTTGTAAATTACGGCAAGCAAAGTCAGAGCAGTTTTCATTAAATTCAGTGTGCCATAACAGGAAAAGCAAGAAGGCCAGTATTGCGGGTGTGTGCGTCTGCTTTTGTTTTGCACCTATGGCTGTCAGAGGAAGGATTAGAAAAGGCAGCAAGTTCTTTTGTGACAGAATCAAGTTCCTGGAGAAGCTGCAGCTGAAGTTTTTTATCCTGAAGTGCCCTACGGTGGTCAGAGACAGAAGCTAATGTGGCAGATTGTAATTCCATGAAGGGAGAGTCAGCAAGAGGTTCAGCAGGCGCAGAGGGAAGCAGGGCAGCAGAGCGGTCGAGGACTCGAGCGCAGAGTGGTGGACAATAGGGAGGAGGTGATACTAGAGGAGCTTTACTGGTGGGGCAAACATCAAGCAATGGGGGGGGGGGCAGCTTCAATATCCATTAGTGAGGGATAAAGGTGACAGGAAGGCTTTTCAGAGGCAGGAGATTTAGGTCTCTCTTGAGTTTTATCTTCAACAATGACAGAGGCACAAGCAGAAGGGGGCCTAGAAGAGCGTTTAAGAGCAGCCTCTCCCTTATTGACAAAGGCCTGTACAGCCATAGAATGATTGTGGACCTTAAGAATATCATTTATAAAATTCCAATAAGAGTAGGCAGAAACAGGGACCTTCTCAGGGCCAAAGGCATCATAATAATCACGTAAGCAATCTCCAACCCTTAACCAAGTTTTTTTTTATTTATAGTCCCTTCTTTTGGGAACCAAGGACAGAGATCACCAATATAATCTAGGAATATTTTTAAGTCTTTTCTTTTAACCCTAGTTCCTTGTACCTTGAGAGCTTGTTTTAGCCCAGTCACAAAAGAGTCTTCTTTTGAAAATGCTTGTCCCATGGTAAAGAAAAAAATCTTACCTCACTGTCCGAGTGTTCGAGTGGATCTGTCTCACGGGTGGGCAATTCCGTGGTGATCACCAGCGGGCCAGTGTCTAACCCCCTCTTCGGGTCACGGCGGCCTCGGTGCGGGATCCCAATGGGTAGGTAGCAGACAGTGTTTCAGGCGATCCTAGGTTCATGCCCCACGTTTGGGCGCCAGTTGCCCCGGCCAGCAGGGCTTCAACAGGAGCACGGACCCCAGAAAACCTGAAATGAAAGGGACAAGAGACACAAGGAACCAACAGCAAGACAGGAGTCTGATCAAGCTGCCAATTTTTATTTTTCTCATGGTGCCTTTTATATAGCAGAACAGGGAAGTTTGTCAGCAGTTTAGGTATTGCTACAGCTCTGTTTCAATAGGATAAGGTTCTGGCCCCAAAGGCACAAGATGTTCCACAGGATAAGGCCCCAGCCCCAAAGCCACAAGATATCGACTTTCTCATTCTTTATGGGTTACATTACTCTTTTTCCATGCATGGGTTAACAAACAACTGCACACCTTGTGACTTTCCAGAATAGACAATTTATCACAAAATGGAGTCATTATTTAAGATGGAGGCACTTTTGGTTTCCTAGTGCCCAATGGTTCCCCACATTTCATTGTCTGTTTCTAGGCTTAAACTTTCCTATTTCTTATGTGAAGTTTTACCTTTCTGTGCCTGACTTACTTCACTTGTCATAATGCACTCCAGGTTCATTCATGTTGTCATAAATACAAGATTCTTTTGGCTTTAAAGCTGGTTGGTATTTGTATTTGTATTCCACTCTTCTCCTGGTGTAAACCAAGGTTGACCCCACATCCTGGCTGTTGTGAATTGTGCTGCACTGAACAAAGGAGTACAGACATCTGATTAATGTGGTCTGGTCTACACAATTAATACAATGCTTGTAAATATCAGCTAAAGTCTTGATTCATTTCTCTTGGAATTATGATAGACAATGATCTTTCTCACAAAATCCTCTACAGAAAATAAAAGTGAAATTTCAGTCACTGATAACAAAAGCAAAGGATGTATGGAGAATTATACATAGTGTGGTATGGTATATTAAAACACAATCATTTTTATCCATTTGCCTTTGGCAGGGTGGGCTGTGGCAATGGGAAAGGAATAGAACTGAATAGGCGGGGCAGTATTTTCACGCAATTTTGATTACCAGCCCAAATAAAATACACCTTGTTATAAATAAGCCTACTGATCTCCTCTGGTTCATTTATTTCCAATTATTTTCTTCTCATCACCAGTTCTGTCTGATTCCTCCTATTTCATTCCATTCTGTTCTTATTTTCCATGTCTTTCCATTTTGTCCATTTCATCTTTATAAAAATGCTGGTAGGGGCTCGCGACATGGCTTAGCAGTTAAGGCATTTGCCTGAAAAGCCAAAGGACCCAGGTTCAATTACCCAGGACCCATGTAAGCCAGCTGCACAAGGGTGCACATGTGTCTGGAATTTGCAGTGGCTGGAGCCCTGGCATTCCCATTCTCTCTCCCTTCCTCTCTCTCTCTCTTTGCCTCTCTCTCTCTCTCTCTCTCTTTCTTTCTCAAAAAAATAAATAAATATTTGTTTTTAAATGCTGGTAGAATTAACTAAATCAATACTGTGAACCAGTAAGGGATCATGTTGGCCTCTGAAAGGCCCAGGTGTGAGGCCTAGTGGAACTTCCTGAGCCTAGCTAAAGTTTGGTGATCTGCCTCTGGCCAGACGTGACTCAGCAAGATGCCTAATGGCTTCTTGCCTGCTACTTCCACATGGGAGTTAGAATTATCATTTCAATAGTCACAGTTTACTATTGGCCCTTACCTTTCCCCACCATCCTAGAATCCCCACCTTCATCCCCAACATTATATAGGCAACTGCTCATAGCAATAAATCGAGTTCCTGTTTTGACAAGACTCCCGACTCAGTGTGGTTTTTCTCCGGTGGCCAGGAGAGGTCTGAGTCGTCAGACACTCATCTCCTCCTCAACCCCTTGGGAGGAACCAGCGGGCCTGGTCCTTCCCTCGGCACTACCTGCCCCCGCTGGCGGAGCCCAGCAGGATCATGAACAAATGCTGTAGACTGATCAATGTAGTTTCAGTTACTAAGGCAGCAATTAAAAAACAGTTTTTGTTGCAAGTATGGATTTTAAACCTCATTACTTAAATATAATTCACATTGCTCAGAATTTACCCATTTGAAGTAGAAAGTTGGATAATTTTCAATATATATATATATATATATATATATATATATATGTATGTATGTATTGGGGAATTGAACCTGGGTCCTTAGGCTTCAAAGACAAGTGCCTTAGCCACTAAGCCATCTCTCCAGCTGAATAATTTCATTTTAAATATTTGAGGCACCTTAATACTTTTATCCATATTACATGAACTAACTAAATGATGAAGTCTAACTTAACTTTCCATTTTTCAATTATTTTGGTGTCATATCTAGTAAATAATTATCTTTAGTACTATAAGAAATACTCCTATATTTTCTCTTTTTTATTTTTGTTTATTTGAGAGGAACAAAGAGAGAGAAAGAGGCAGGTACGTAGAGAGAGCATGGCTGCATCAGGGCCTCCAACCACTACAAATGAACTCTAGATGCATGCGCCCCCTTGTGTATGTGGCTTACGTGGGTCCTGGGGAATCTAGCCTCAAACCAGGGTCCTTAGGCTTCACAGGCAAGCGCTTAACCACTAAGCCATCTCTCCAGCCCAATTCCTATATTTTCTAAGAGCATTGTTGTTTTAGCTCTCACATTTAGATATCATATCATTTTGATTTAATTCCCAAGCTTATTAACTTTTAAAATCAAATTTACTATTAAATCTAAGTGGGTAGAAAATAGGTTCCAGAAATAACACTAAATAACCTAATAGGAAATAAAGGCGAAAATAAATAAACAACACAAAGATGTGTGGACAGAGACAGCTGACATTTCTCCTTAGGAAGCTACATAGGTGAACCCATGGAAAGATAGCTATGCCAAGCTGTGACAGAGAGAGAATTTAAGTGTCAAGCTGATTAGAAAAGTGTGATGTTACTAGCAAAGAAAAATGAACTGAAGAGAATGATCAATGCCTCTAGCTGGTCAGGATTAACTGCCTTCAGAAAACTGTAACTTAATGTATTTGGACTTGATCACAGAGTGTTAAAAAGAGATAGCTTCTTAGCTGTAAGCCAATTTCCATCTATAAGCAATTGCTCTTCTGAATCCCTCCCAGTTTTGTGGTTGATCACAAGTCTTTCCTTTTCAGCATTTTTCATTGACTTTCAAATCAGAAATCTGGTCTGGTTCTTTAGCAGCAACTTTAAGAAAAATCTTCAAATTCACGAAGTTGAGTGTTGTCATTTTAAAATATATTAATTTTCAGAGTTGTTACTAGACAAGTTGACAGGTGACAAGACAACTTTAGTGTTCTTATATGGAATTAATCTCAAAAAGGAACTTAGTCTGTAAATTTACCCAACCTTCTCATGCTCAAATATAAAAACAAATTCTGCATTAGCTAACTGTAAACCACTCATCAGCCCCATGATGGTGAGGTGAAATATTCACTGTCCATCAAATATGAAAAATTTTAGATCAGTTCCAGTGTAGCTCTGCCTTGATAGAATGTCATGAACTGTGACCTGATTAAAAAGAAAAGCCTAATGAATAGAATCTATGTGGCAGCTTCCTTTCATTATTCTTTCTCCATA
Organism: Dipus sagitta; assembly: GCA_036346955.1. Lineage (NCBI taxonomy): Eukaryota > Metazoa > Chordata > Mammalia > Rodentia > Dipodidae > Dipus > Dipus sagitta. The sequence goes on along the minus strand of CM070774.1, from coordinate 101,535,074 downwards.
TAATGTCACTGGCAGCATCTGGTGTCAGGAACAAATCACACTCTGACTTACATCCCCATTAAGCACTTTTGCAGCCATAAAACATGGAGCAAACTGGCTCATAGACATCCATTTTTAAACAGCTGACATTAATGATGTATATAGAGAGAGCAAAAAGCTGTATTTTGCCCATCTCAGTATATTATATTTTCTGAAGATTTTTTTTGGAAGAAAAACGTGTGCATCAAACTTCCTTTTAAGAAGAAATGGCCCTGTAGAATAGGATATGCTCTTAAAGTAGTAATTCTACATTTAAGACACTGTGAGGCAACATGCAATTATATAGTGATAGTATTATTTTTGAAACCAGTAAAAATCCGAGAGTATGACCTTATAAGTTACCATACAAAACTTGATTAATTAACTTGTCATGCCAGTTACTAATAGTATTCTTAAAGTAGACAATAAAAATGTCAAGTGCAAAAAAAAAGCAAAAACACTATGAATTCTTTTAGCAGCAAAATACCTCTCTACTGGGCATTTGCATGTACTGGGCATTAAACAACAAACTAAAATGATGTGTGAGGATAAACCTAGAAAGTGTGATAATAAATTATTATTTTCCCCATGTAAGTAATTAAAAATCTCTTAAAAGTAGACATATAAATTTAAAGATAGATAAGGTTATATTAATTATGGCACTTGAACAATATGTTTTTAGGCATGTGTGTATGTGTAGTATGGACTGTGTGATTTGTGTATGTATACTCTGTGCATGTGTGTGTGTGTGCTGATGTTCACATGCCCTGTGTGCACACAAAATGGAGACCAAAGAACAACGTCTAGTGTCTTCTATCTTTTCTCCATTTTATTTCCCTCAGACAGAGCTTCTCATTGAAATTAGAGCTGCTATTTTCTATCAGACTGACTGACCAATGAACCTTAGCAGTTCTACTGTCTACCTTCTTTCTACAGGACTGGGTGTTACAGGTGTATGTGTGTGTGTGTGTGTGTGTGTGTGTGTTTGTGTGTGTGTATGTGTGGGTGTGTGTTTGTGTGTGTGTATGTGTGGGTGTGTGTGTGTGTGTGTGAGAGAGAGAGAGAGAGAGAGAGAGAGACTGCCTTCTGCAGGACTGGGTGTTACAGGTGTGTGTGTGTGTGTGTGAGAGAGAGAGAGAGAGAGACTGCCTTCTGCAGGACTGGCTGTTACAGGTGTGTGTGTGTGTGTGTGTGTGTGCGTGTGCATGTGCATGTGTGTGTGTGAGAGAGAGAGAGACTGTCTGCCTTCTGGAGGACTGGGTGTTACAGGTGTGTGTGTGTGTGTGTGTGTGTGTGCGTGCATGTGCATGTGTGCATGTGTGTGAGAGAGAGACTGTCTTCCTTCTGCAGGACAGGGTATTACAGGTGTGTATATGAGTGTATGTACGTGTGTGTGTGTGTGTGTATGTGTGTGTGTATGAGAGAGAGAGAGACTGTCTGCCTTCTGCAAGACTGGGTGTTACAGGTGTGTATATGAGTGTATGTACGTGTATGTGTGTGTGTGTGTGTGTGTGAGAGAGAGAGAGAGAGAGACTGCCTTCTGCAGGACTGGCTGTTACAGGTGTGTGTGTGTGTGTGTGCGTGCATGTGCATGTGTGCGTGTGTGAGAGAGAGAGACTGTCTGCCTTCTGGAGGACTGGGTGTTACAGGTGTGTGTGTATGCGTGAGTGTGCATGTGCATCTGCCTGGGTGTGTGTGAGAGAGAAAGACAGAGACTGTCTGCTTCTGCAGGACTGGGTGTTACAGGTGTGTGTGTGTGTGTGTGTGTGTGTGTATGTATGTGTGTATGTGGCTCTGCCCAGCTTTTTACATGGGTGTTGGAGGTGAAACTCAGCCAATCTCAAGTTATCTCAGGTGTTCATTTTTGTGCAGAGAATGTTCTTACCAACTGAGTTATTTCCCCAGAAATGAATAATATGTTTTAATAAAACACTTGCCTAATATTGCAGCATATAAAATGCCCTTGCATACATGTGGGGAATGATATAAAATGGACTATAAAGGTTTTATTAAAATATTTTTATTTATTTATTTGCAAGCAGAGAGTAAGGTAGAGAGTCAGAGAGAAAGAAAGGGAGAGAGAACATGGGTGTGCCAGAGCCTCCAGCTACTGCAAATTCCAGATATATGTACCACTTTGTATATCCAGTTTTACATGGATACTGGGAAATTGATCCAAGGTTTTAGGCTTTACAGGCAAGTCCCCTAAGTGTTAAGCCATCTTTGCAGCCCAGCTATTTAAAAAAAAAATCTACCTATAGATATAAAATCAATTTTGAGGAATTTGCTTAAAACCCTACTTTTATTATCTACATGATCTAAATCTGTATGAATCAGGTATATAATTTAAATTATTTTATATAATGACTTTAGTTTCATAAAGCATAAAACTTTGAAAAATACCTTAACATAACATTAGGGTGGGTGTGGCATGTGTATATGTGTATGCATATGTGATATATATATGTATGGGGGATGCTCATGTCTTCATGTTTCCAGGCTCCAGAGGTTGCCATAAGTTTTATTCCTCAGTAATTCTCAAATTTTTTGAGACAGGATCTCTCAACTGAACCCAAACCGAAGCTCTCCTGTTAAGCTACAGAAACAGGCAAGCACTCATTGTGGGTCCTCTTGTTTTTCTCTCTCCAGTTCTGGGATTACATGCATGTGCCACATCCCAGAACTGCCACATGTCCCGGGCTTTTTTATGCATGCTGGGATCTGAACTCAGGACTTCATGCTTGTCAAGCAAGAACCTTCCCAACTGAAAGATTATTTTGTTATTTTACTGTTGCCTCAAGATTCTCTCAATTATATCCGATGGCATGCTTTATGTATCCAAGAAACGAGGAGATTGGAGAAATGATCTATGGAGAACATTATAAATGATTGGTGATCCTCAATTCATTTACAAGCCTGAAAAAGCATGTGGCGATGTGTAACACTGCAGGTAGAGTGTCATTGGTCCATTGTGCAGTGTTTTCATGAATAATTCCACAGATCAGGAAGTAGACCTTCAAATCTCAAATTTCTATATAAAATGGTTAAATATAGGGCTGGAGAGATGGCTTAGCTGTTACGGCGTAGGCCTGAGAAGCTTAAGGACCCAGATTTGATTCTCCAGGTCCCACATAAGCCAGATGCTCATAGTGGCACATGCATCTGGAGTTCCTTTGCAATAGCTAGAAGCCCTGGCACACACATGCCCCCCCCCCGACTGTAATAAGTAAATAAAAATATAAAATATTTTAAAATGGTTAAATATAATAATATGTGAGAGTTCAGAAATCTAACAAATCATACCATGGTGTTGTAGACAGTTCTACATTGCTGGGATGAATATCCAAACCAGGTGCAGTTTATAAGAGGAAAGGTTTATTTCAGTTTACAGATCCAGGGGACGCCCCATCATGGCAGAAGAGGCTGGCCCCTTACTCACAGATTCAAACAAAGCAGTCACCACTAGGCAGCACACAAACCTGCAGCAAACAGCAGGAGCTCCAATAGAGTTCAGATTTCTCAGCATACCTTTGGCCTGGACTTCAGTTCCACCCCCAGTAACACCTTCTTCAGCCAGGAGGATGGAAATCAAACTTAATACCTGAGTCTAATGGGGGACACATATTCAAACTACCACATCGTGAATCTTTGGATCTATTGTTCGCTCTAAAGACTCTTGGTCAGAGTATACCGTTGTATAGTCAATTTCAGCTATATAGATATTAATGTTTTATCCTTGAAAGACTACTATATGGGATAAGAGAGAAAATCAGGTCTGAGAAAAATAATAAAGCAACTCTGTTATTCAGGTATGTTTTAGGGATAGAACTGAACTAAACAAAGCTAGATTTTAACTATGTTATTAAAAAAATAAAAAAATAAAAAAATAAAAAAATCCATTCCTAAGTAATACTAACAAAATACCAAATTAAAACAAAGGTAGAAGAAGCTAAGTTGTAACACAAAGTTTGGACAATAAAGAATTAGATAAGGTAATTCCATTAAGTTGGGAAAGAGAAAGACAGACAGGTAATACAATTTGAAAGCATCTAACTGGAATAATGACACAGTATATCAATATGATGTTTACAAGAAATAGCACTTAAAACTTATGATAAAATTTAGAGTTTTCTTTTAAAGGATAAGAATTTTAAAACTGTAAAATAAGAAAATAAATATGTAGTAATAAAAAGCACGTTTATAAAAATGCTGGCTAAACAAAAAACTCTATATAATGTTTTTGGAAATTCCTAAAGGTCATACCCGTGAAGACAACTTCTAAAGAATAATCCTCCAGGACAAAGTGATTGGAAATCTCCAGGAAAACTCTTTGCTGGAGGTTGACAATCACTCCATCTTAGTTCATGAGGCTTTGGTGGCAAAATGCCACTAGTTTAGTGGATTATAAACAATGTTTCATTATTGAGTTTGGGACCTCCATGATCACAACACTGGCAGAGTTCTTGACTGGTGATGACCTACTTTCTGGTTCGTAGATAATACTGTCTTTATGGGTCTCCACATGGTGTACAGGGTGAGGAATTTGTGTTGAAAATTTTTTATAAGGATAAGCTTACCATGTTTATAGCCTAACTAACCATCTCACCCCCTAATGACAGGACAGTAAAGAATAAGATTCCAATGCAAACATTTTAGACAGACCTAGAACATCTACTGCCTGGCTTCAGGCTCCTCAGGATTAGGTAAGATGCTCCAGACTTGCTGGGCTCATTTCATTACAGTTTTAACTCAGGTGTGGAGACAGAGAGGGCAGGTTATAATATTCACTACCTCAAATCTTTTCTCTCCTTTCTCCTTGAAGAACATTAATATATAAGCAAAAATCTATTTATTAAGTTCTCCATCAATAAAGCTTCAATGAAAAATTTTGAAAAATACAGATAATTTTAATATAGTACTGATATTTCCAATTAAAAGTATTATTTGATTTTGTTACTTATAAAACAATGGCTGTGTGTGGAATGATTTTACAAACAAGATTTTCTGGAACAGTCACTTTCAAGTACTATCATATCAGAACTCAAATTATGTTCCTCAGTAGGGGCTTATAAAAGTACAGAATTCAGTATAAGCTATTCGTATTTTGTTAAATACACTAAGACTGGGGTTGAGGATATAGCTCAACTGGAGAGTTCTTGCTTGGCATGCTTGAAGCCCTGGGTTTTATCCTTGATTACATAATACATTTGAGGCCATCTTGGAATATGCAAGACAAAAGAGAGAGAGAAAGAGAGAGAGAGAGAGAAAGAGAGAAAGAGAGAGAGAGAGAGAGAGAGAGAGAGAGAGAATACTATCATCAAAGTAACTGTAAAAATTGCATTGTGAAATGTTAGCTAACATGATTAAGATAGCACACCTAAGCACCTTGCTATTAGAATTCACCTTACATTATTATGATCCTTCTTAAACATCACACATCTTTGCCTGCATGCTTCCCTAGAATTGTAAACAAAGCTTGTCAGCAGCATTTATAATTTCTTCATCCACAGAACATTTCTTAAATCTCTTCCATTCAGGAAGAAAGTCTGAAATTTGAGAAGCCAGTTACATTAATAACAAATCAATGATTTTACTCTTTAAGCAAAACTCCCAATAAAAAGTAAATGATCATTAAATATATTGAACTTGAATTCTTTTTGTTCTGATTCTAAATTTTGGGGGGAACTTTTTTTAAGTTACTTTTAAGGGATCTTTCACAGAGTTTGGTTTCTTCTAAGCAAGGCTCATGAATCTAAAGAGCACAACCCATGGGTTGCAAGCAGGTGATCCAGATACTGAATATCAAAAGACATTTTCTTTTTTCTTCAAAAAAATATTTTATTATTATTTATTTATGTGTGTGTGTGTGAGGGAGAGAGAGAGAGAGAGAGAGAGAGAGAGAGAGAGAGAGAGAGAGAGAGAGAGATTGAGAGAGAGAATGGGAGTGCCAGGACCTCCAGCCACTGAAAATGAATCCAGATGCATACAACACCTTGTGTATCTGGCTTACATGGGCCCTAGGTAATTGAACCAAGGTCCTTCAGCTTTTCAGGCAAGTGCCTTAGCCACTAAGCCATCTCTTCAGCCCCAAAGATATTTTCTATAACATTGAAACAAGTGTTATTCTACCTGACTTCCTTTATTCTGAGCATCAGGGAGATTTCATCCAGGTCAGAGCTTTTGACAAGTGAGCTTTGGAAAGGAAGGTGGTAGTTAAGAATATTATTTAGGAACAAAATATGGCCTGAAATTTGTCTTTCCAGTTGCCATTCAGCTGTATGTGGTTCTAGGTACTGACCAGAACCCAGTGCTTTCCTCCTGCATTTGTGCATCTACTACTGCAAACGAGCTACTTAGGGAAACAGTTTTCCCACCCAGATTGTCAGTGAGTAAAGCTTTGGCAGTAATTGAATCAATCCTGGCATTTAAGTCCCCCAAAATCATCCGACCAGATAATGAACACAAACTCTGTTTGCAGGACAAAGATTATATTGGGAGCAAACAACTCTATAGGCATTGGTAGAACCTCAGTACTCCTAACAAGGAGCATGGAAAGTGTGAGCAACCCTTGTTAACCCTACTCTAATTTTCCCATTATTACCTCAAAAAATGAATTGCAACCATAAATATGAAGAAATTACAATACATGTTTGAGAAATAAAATAAATCTTGCTCTAAAGAGAACATTGCACTTAAAAACTCATAGATATTCACACATACACTTCTTATTCTTGGCGATTAATTTTTTTCACTTTTGAGAGAGAGAGAGAGAGAGAGAGAGAGAGAGAGAACCAGGCACAGTTTATAGGAGGAACAGGATTTGTTGAAGCTTACAGATCCAAGGGGAGTTCCATAATGGGGGAAGAAGCTGGTCCCCTTTCACAGATCCATGCAGAAAGAAATACCACAACCATAACCACAAGTGAGCGCACTCCTGGAGCCCAGGCAGAGCTCAGGAACGCTAAATACCTTAGGCTGGAATTCAGATCTGCCCCAAACACACTTTAGTGCTGGACCCTAGGATCCACCCAATGTAACATCTCCAGTGAGGCATCTTGGAATCCAATAATCATAAGTTTTAATAAACTCATGATTACATTGGGGGACATCCATCCAAAGTGCTACAGGGTTCATATGGATATGCACTTATATTTGTATCTATTTAAGTGCTATAAGTATAAAATATCTATATAAAAATTGTTTTCTTTGTTCACAGTTGGTCTACTCTGTCCTTGAGGCAATACATGCCACTCACTGAGTGAAATGTTAGGAACAGAAAAAAAAAAAAAAAAAAAGAAAAACTTTCTCACTTTGGCAAAACATTACTTTGGCAAACTATTTCCAAGACATTTATGCTCTTTGCATATTAGCTCTCAGAAATTACAGTAAACACTCATTGAAACACCTCTAGGGCCAAGGAATTGCAGAACTTTCCCTTCCATATCTTGCTCTGAGAACTCACTGCTTCAGCAAGCATGCTGATTTGTTACAGCTTTCCTTCATAAAACTATTCATTAATCTATCTTTCTCAATTTTTTCCATACAATCAATTTATGCTTCCTATTTGTGAGCATTGGTCTTTGTAATAGGGACTGAGACATCTAGAATAAGTCTCCTGGTACTTACCAACTCTATGCCAGTCTGGAATAATCTTTATGCGTAAATTGTGCTGTCTTTCCCAGTAAGATACAAATCCATGCTAAGAAGATGAAGAACATATACCTTCAGCAACAGCATTATCTCCGTTGAAACAAAACCATCCACCAGAGGATTCTACATTGCTCATTAGTCTGCCACACCAGCAGGTGTATAATAAAAGAAGATAGGTGAAAGAGGAAAGATATGGTCAGAATAGAAGCATGACAAAGCAGTTAGGCTTACATAATACAAAGTAAGGAATGCTGGGAGTGGAGAATCTTTACTGCTAAGTACCAGCATTGGTTCAATCAGAATGTGGTAGAAAGGTCAGAAAAAGGAAAACTCCATTGAGTGCACAGAAGCCCATCCTGCTGACATTCTGCCACTACACTCTTTAAGCAATGGGACTATTGTGACCATGATATCCTCAACTTCTACAGATACACTGACATAAAACTGAAAAAATTGAACATCTAAATGCTTTATCATGATCTTTGGGAACTATATCAATACTCATGTTGAGGACTTCCAGGTAAGATGGCAGCATAGGAGCCATGCCAAAGCAGCCTAAGGAGGGATTTAAGCAAAACCACAGTAAAATACACTCTTCTTCAGAAAGTGAAGGAGTATAGGTTATTCTTAGACACGATGGAGAAGCAGAAGAGACCAAGATCCACAAGAAAGGAGGAAAATGACCAGAATCCCACTGAGGCACTTGCAGCCCACTGATCCGTGCTATGCTTTGCACCCACAGAGCACTGCCCCTCCAGGCCCACCAAGCAGAGGCAGCAGCAGAGCCCAAACAAGGGGATTTTTCAACTTCATCATCCTTCTTGCAAAGTAAAGAAATATGAAGAAAAGACACCTGAGATCAACTAAGTTTCTGAAAGGGATAAAGGCAGTCCCATCCCCCAACCATCAGAACTGTGAACCTCCAACATTCAGCCCCCAGTGGCAGCGCAGCCAGCATACCTGATCACAACTACAGCTCCACAGCACAAGAGGGAGGGATTGAGGCGGGCTCTCAGCATTGGTGAGATTGGCAGCATCCCCAAAAGTTAATGAGGCTGACTGATACACACACACATACACAAAATAACAAAAAGCAGGTACATAAGCCTGCATTGGAAGAGTTAATTTCTCTTTCCATGTCAGGGCAGGTTATGAATTACATATTCTTGGTTGGCTTTACCATTTTCAAATAAGCAGAGTATGCAATTGTGGGGATTAATTGAGGGTTGTTGTTGTTCTACACCCTTAATCCTGTCAGCTCGGAAGTAGAGATTTCTGTTCTGAAATGGGTTCCAGGTCAGCCTGTATCTGAATCAGACCCTGACCCCAATAATGCCAGAAGCAAAATACAAAGGTCCATAAATCTAAAAGCATCAAAGGCAACAATATTCAACCCCCAAATATGTTAAAGACACCTATGAAAGAAAGATGTGGCCTGCAAATATGACTGAGAAGACCATGGCCAGCTAGGAAGGCTAGGTCCTTGGCTGCAAGCCATTCCACAGACAGATGCACAGGCTTCTGTGCACGCTGCTCTCAGTAGGTTAGCTGCAGAAAATGTCCCTCTGACCACCTGGAGTCAAGCATAGAAAATCACACACATGTGTTTCACTCTGACACAAACACCTTGGATAATAGATGTCACTAAAGCCTGCTTGAAATTATCTCTTTGATGTTCATTTAAAATAAGTAATAAAAATAACTAATACCATTCAAGCAATATGCTAAGTATCCAATAACTGCATAGAAGAAAGGAATTTTAGAATTTAAATGAATATACACATCATAAGTATCTGCTCATATATTATTCAGGGGATTATTCTTCAAGTGGAGCTCTCAAGGGCAATGTATTATTAGGTTAGGACACAAAATGTAAAGATTAGAACTGACAGACACCCATGACTCAATCAAAGACTTTTTCTTCATACAGACTGCTGTGTTTAGTTGTGGCCCTACTCTGAGAACTTTATTTAAATAATGAGAGTGACAGTATCATATCAAAATATTCACTTCCTATGGATCCAAGAGCCAATTTTTCACAAAATTCCAATGGAAAACCTACTCCAAAAATGTCATTTGTTGAAGAATCTACATTAAGCATGAAGTAGATTTCTTACCTTTGTCTGACAATACTAGTCTTCACAAACATATTTCAATCTGTAAGCATTTTTGTTAGCAAATGTTGATACATTATTTCTCACTTAATTATAAAAAATATACTGACAAATTAAGAAAAATGTCATGCAAAACTTAAGCAATGTACCACTTGGAATATGCAGTTGTAAAATAAGAGAAAATTATTTGATCATAATTAGGAATTGTTGTCTGTAGAAAGGGTGCCATGGATAACTATTTCAGTTACCTGCATTTTTTAGGATTTCTATTCTCAAAATGTAGAGATTAAAAGGATGAATGGAATAAGAAGTTATGTACTTGATTTTGTGCTTTTGCATGTTTCCAAGTTTCTCCATTGCTCATAGGTTATCACTTTTCAGGACACTCGTGAAACTGGGAGTCACATGAGGTATCTTCAGTCCTAAATGTGAAAATCTCTGATGTTGAAAACCAGTTTTCCAAGCTGTAGCAGACAGCTTCACATTGCTTAGATGAACTTCCAGACCAGACACAGTTATGGAGGAAAGGATGAATTGAATCTTATAGATCCAGGAGAAGATTCATAATGACAGAAGAAGCTGGCCTGCTTTCACAGGTCCAAGCAGAGAGAGAGAAACCACAAGGTAAAAAACCCAAAAGCTATACCACACACAAGCACACTTAAGAATTCCAGGCAGAACTCAGTCACTTTGTACCTTTAGACTGGAATTTCAAATCCATCTCTACACCTTAGGGATGGACCCTAATATGCATAGTGACACCTCCTCCAGCCACGTAACTGGAAATCCAAGATGTTTCAATAAACTCCTGAATCTAATTGGGGGGCACTTTTTCAAACTACCACACAAGCCTTTTAGAAGTGGGTATAGAATAAAAATAGTAGTACTTGTTTATTGAATAAAAGTTTAAGGGGCTCTTCTATCAGGAAGTAAAAGTCTTGATAGCTAGAGGTCATTTTGGTTTTCTTTTTCTTATTTTGAGACACTTGAAGTATTTGTAGCTTTTGGATATCTTCCATCCCTTCCTTTGCCTCCTTTCTTACTTTTTCTTCCCCCTTCTCTGTTTCTCTGTTGAGATAGATGCCATCTTTGATTAGAAAGTAGGTAAGGGACTCTGTTTCCATATTCCTATATCCACTCTTAGTTTTGAACTCTTAATAAATCATTATAATTGTCTAGGATGCTCTTGAAGTATATCTGTATGATAGGAGTAGGACATTGATGCTTGATAGTTACTAATTCCTGCAGCTGAAGGACATTGACACACCAATCTACGCCTGAGACAGAAGCTACCTCCCTGCTGGCTAGCTGGAATAGTGCTGGAAGGTATTATGTGAGCTGCTGGGGGGATAAAGTCACTAACAGTTTGAACAAGCAATGGATCCTGTGAGCTACAAAATCAACCAGCCAGGCAAGATGTACCCACCAGTGCAATAGTGGCAAGTAGGTTGTGGGCATGATCAACTTCTTTCTGATATGACACCTCTTATGTGGGAGAGGATTCATTTCTGGTGCTGAGAATAAAGTCAAAAGTCTATGACTTGGAAGATCATAGATCCTAAAGGGAAGCTTCCACTATTCTTGGTCTAAATGAAAAGAGGTCATACCTGTCAAAAATCCTTATACGTGTATTTGTTTAGACCCTTTGATTATTGCTTCTATGACTCTTGTTTAGAGAACCTGCTTTTTACATATGGCAGTGAGCATAGGAAGACCTAAGACACAACAAAATGACAAGAAACCTAAGCACTCACCACTGGACAAGTCATCTTTTTCACACTGCCCAGGCCCAGGAAACATTGCACAGGAAGTGGTGGATTAAATATGACTGATGCTGTTACTGCTAGCTGACAATATTCTCTATGGAGGCAGAAGTAGACACTGAAGAATCTCAAAACTCATCAAAACAGAAAATAAGAGGAGTCAAAAGCTTACCACTAAAGATATCTAACATGCCCTCCAAGGCTCAGTGGACATTGTGGAAGATGGGGATAAAAGAATGAAATAGCCACAGGGTGTGAAGGTATACTGTGAGGCACTGTCCTCCCAGTAGGTTCTGAAATGGTGCCTCTGTGGCATCACAATTTTAGTGATACCCTTACTGAGGAGGGCACTTAGTAGAATGGGGGAGGGGAAAGAGGATGCAAGAGGATAACCTGATGATAACACAACTAATTTTCAGTTTGCTCATATACTTATGTTCCTAATTTAAATTTATTAGAAAAATACTGTGTTCTGTATCAAGCTAATTATAAAATCAAGTTCTGTACCATAAACATATTAGCCTATATTATAGTTTTTTCCTCTTTCTTTTCTCTTTCTTTATTTTTTGAAACAAGGTCTCACTTCAGCTTGAGCTGGAACTCCTTATGTAGCTCAAGCTGGCCTCAGACTCATTACAGTTCTTACATCAACCTCCTGAGGACTGGGATTATGAACCACAATATCTAGCTGCTTTCCATTTTTAAGGGAGTAATTCTCAAATCTAACTTTAACTTTCAAAGAAACTCATACATTTGTGCAAATTAGCCAAGACAAACCTAATAGGAGATGAAAAGACTTCTGAGAGTTTACTGCAATGGGGGAGCCAGCCACTGCCATGTTTGTTTGTTACAGCAGAATTGGAAACATTATAATAGAATAAGAACCACTCGAACTATGCTTTAACTGGAAGCCTTTGGTACAAAGATGTTGGCAAGGAAGCTAGAGGTATGATGTCATATGGAATAGCTAAGGGCATTTATCTGTCGTTCCATGGTTGGTCTGATACTGGACAATGGAACATAAATTAATAAGACTGATTAAGGGCTGGAGATATGGCTTAGCGGTTAAGCACTTGCCTGTCAAGCCTAAGGACCCCGGTTCGAGGCTGGACTCCCCAGGACCCACGTTAGCCAGATGCACAAGGGGGTGCATGCGTCTGGAGTTCGTTTGCAGTCGCTGGAGGCCCTGGCAAGCCCATTCTCTATCTATCTATCTGCCTCTTTCTGTCACTCTCAAATAATTAAATAAAAAATAAAAATACGACTGAATAAAAAAACAACAACAACAAAAAAAGAAAAAAAAAAAAAAAAAACAAGTCCTGGGCTGGAGAGATGGCTTAGCAGTTAAGCGCTTGCCTGTGAATCCTAAGGACCCCGGTGTGAGGCTCGATTCCCCAGGACCCACGTTAGCCAGATGCACAAGGGGGCGCACATGTCTGGAGTTCGTTTGCAGTGGCTAGAGGCCCTGGCGCACCCATTCTCTCTCTTCTCTCTCTGCCTCTTTCTCTCTTTCTGCCTGTCACTGTCAAAATAAATAAATAAAAATAAACAAAAAATTAAAAACAAACAAACAAACAAACAAGTTCTGGGGCTGGAGAAATTGCTCAGTGGTTAAGCCACTTTCATGCAAAGCCTAACAACCTGAGTTCAATTCCTCAGTACCCATGGAAAGCCAGATGTAAGAAGAAGTGCATACATCAAGAGTTTGTTTGCCGCAGCTAAAAGCCCTGGCATTTAAAGTCTTGCTGTCTCTCTTCTTTCTATCTCACTCTGCATGCAAATAAATAAATAAACTAAAAATATATTTTTTAAAAAAGTCCTGTCATTTGTAGATGGTTGTTATAGAACATCTATTTCTGATGAGGGAAGGTATTCAGGCTCCCTGAAGAATGGCTGTAGCATTTTGGATTGACTAGTACAGACAAAGGAGTGCATTTCCAGGAAAATTTGCTGCTGTTGCAGTCAGGTTCACATTGCTGGTAGGAATCACCCAACCAAGAGCAGCTTCTGGGAAAAGAGGTTTATTTTGGCTTACAGACTTCAGAGGAAGCTCTACGATGGCAGGGGAAAACGATGGCATGAATAGAGGGAGGACATCACACCCTGGCCAACATAAGGTGGACAATAACAACAAGAGAGTGTGCCAAACACTGGCATGGGGAAACTGGTTATAACACTCATAAGCCCACCCCCCCCCAAAATACACTCCCTCCAGGAGGCATTAAATCTCCATCAGCTGGGAACCTAGCATTCAGAACACCTAAGTTTATGGGGACACCTGAATCAAACTACCACACTTCCCTTATGGGGCATAGTTCTGTTTTGACCATGATATATCCATGGACAATTTATTAATTCAGTCTTTAAAATCTCAATTTCTGTTGACAAAAAGTATGTAAAAAGAAAGTTTAAATCTTACCTTATGTAAGATCTATTGCTCACCACAAAATCATAATTAATTATCTCCTCCTCAGTGTCCTGTGGGAAGGGGGATTTTCTGTGTCTACCTCAGAGCATCTGCAATAGGATCTCCTGTAATTTCCTACCATATAAGCTTGACATCAGACCCTAGGAAATGCCACCATTGCATCACTGGGGACCATTTGAATGAGCTCTTCATTTTCCTTCCAACAGTAGCATGGCTATAAGAATTTGCTATTATTGAAGTTTTGGAGATTACATAATAGCATTAGGATAACTTTACTTAAAAAATGAATAAAAAGTATACTTCTAAAAGCCATTGACCAGGAAATTCTTATTATTTTAGATTCTACTTGATACCATGCTACAGTATAAACGCTCCGTGTCTACATATCCATTAATAGAATTTTCTGATTTTGTGTACCCTGATTTTGTCCACCACACTGGCTCTTTCATTTTTACTGGCATTGCAGGTGAAAAGTGAAAATATATCTTCTAGCATAATACATTAAAAGTGGATGGTTGGCATAATGCTATTTTAATATATAATATATTTAATATAAATTAGGTCACAAAACTCTTAATATTTTCAACCAAAAAGAATCATTAAGACATTTATTGGCCAAATAAATTGAACAGTATATTAGAAGGATCATATCACATGATCAAGAAGGATTTATCCATAACATACGAGGATGACTCAGTGCATGAAAATAAGTATGCTATAAAAATTACCAGAATATGGGCTGGAGAGCTGGCTTAGCGGTTAAGTGCTTACCTGTGAAGCCTAAGGACCCCGGTTTGAGGCTCGATTCCCCAGGACCCACATTAGCCAGATGCACAAGGGGGCGCACGCGTCTGGAGTTTATTTGCAGTGGCTGGTGGCCCTGGCGTGCCCATTCTCTCTCTGTCTCTATCTGCCTCTTTCTCTCTCTGTCACTTTCAAATAAATAAATAGAAATAAACAAAAAATACCAGAATAAAGGACAAAAACATGTTTATTGCAATGGATTCAGAAAATGCACTTGACAAAATTAAACATGTTAGACATACAATGTACTTCAATATAATAAAGGTCATATGTAAAGAGTCCACAGCTAATATGGCACAGGAATAAAAAATTCCTCTAAAATCAGGAATGAGACAAAGATATCCACTGTATTACATATAATACCAGAAGTTTTAGAGCAATTACATAAGAAAAAGAAATAAATGTTATATGATTTGGAAATGAAGACATAAAAGTATCCCTAGAGTTGGGAATAGTTTCACATGACAGTAATCTTACCACTTGTGATGATGAAAAGTTTCCTAGAAAACAATTATTTGTGTGTATTTCTTTCCCTAGTTGAACTGTAAGTTTCTTAAAGATGCATCTTACTGTTTTTATTCTTTACTCAAACACAAAAGTTCATGTAGATTAAGTTATTAGCTTTTACAGAATGCATGCATTAAAAATTCTTATATCTTTATGCATTTTGAGATTGTTGGCATCTTGTCATATTAGTGCATGAAAATAAGTGTAATTAAAATTGCCGTGAAACTTCATTTTATTAGCACTTAAAGGAAAGATAGTTACTTGGGATAATTAAATCTTCAGTATTTTAAGAGTAGCCAATGTCTGGAAAATATCCCAGAAATGATTAAAAAATAAAATGAACAACTGGCTCCACAACTATTTAGTTTCCCAAACTTACTTCATAACAATGACAAGTTTTATTTTATTTTATTCTTTGAAAAGTAAAGTTGACTGCTGGCTCACCAGTCTGGTTTCCAAGACCATGCTTCGGCATCTTTTCATGATGATGATGATGATGATGATGATGATGATGATGATGATGAGAGGTGACTAGAACACAGATGATTGGCAGATTTTATACATATTACACTTAGATGTGCATTGCCTTTAAACTTATACCAAATACTTCAATTTTTAAGGTACATCTCTGCATTTTTGTAGCTTACTCAAAATTAAAACAACAGGGCTCCCAGAATTATGCACTTTTAGGTTGCATAAAGTTCTTCTCTTACTTAAAAGCTAGCAAACAAAGAAACTAGAGAACATGGACAACAAAATTAAAATTCAATCTTACCAGAGTGTTTTATATACTTTTTTAAATTTTTCATTTTTGTTATTTCTATTGTAAAGGGAAAGTTACATAACTGGATGTCAAAAGACATAATGATCACAATAAATATTTGTCCAAAATATATAATGACATTCATTACAGAAATTATGTATTTGGAAAATGAAGTACTTGTAAAAGGTCACACTGAAATGTCTATGCTGTGGTGAAAGACCCTAGTGAGAGATTTTTGACAGGGCAACACATACTGTGTTACTTCACATACACTGCTGTTCATGAGTCCACGCTCATGCTTTCAGTTGTAATGTATATAGCTTTTCTGTGGAATCACTACTACCAAATTAAATTTTTTAAAAAATATTTTGGCTTTGTAGCCAATGTTATTTATTAGTTAATAACAAAGTATCTTTTAGTCATTAAAGAAGTGACTTAGAGCCAGTTGTGGTGGCACACACCTTTAATCCCAGCATTTGGTAAGCAAAGGTAGGAGAATCTCTACAAGTTCAAGGCCAGCCAGAGAATACATAGTGAATTCCAGGTCAGCCTGGCCTAGAGTACGGCTCTACTTAGGCTGGGGGGTGGAGGTGGGGGGTGGGGAGGGATTGTGGGGGGGGAGGTAATTTAGATATATTGCTCATGTAAATGTAAACATTTTTTTATAGTGCTGGGTACTGAACTCTAGGTTTTGTACATGTTAAGTATGCGCTTTGCCACTGAGCTGTACCATAATCCTGTCCTTTCAGTGCATAAAAATGGTAACTACAGCTGGGAGTGGTGGCGCACACCTTTAATCCAGCACTCAGGAGGCAGAGGTAGGAGGATTGTTGTGAGTTCGAGGCAAGCCTGAGATTACACAGTGAATTCCAGGTCAGACTGGGCTAGAGCAAAACCCTAACTCAAAAAAAAAACAAACACAACAAAACAAAACAAAACAAAAGGTAACTACAGGGGAGAGAGAAATTAAAATTCGTAAAACTAGGGCATTCATTGTAAATCCATTGTGAAAGTGAATGAGTTCAGAACTGTGCAGAAGTAATCACTTCCCCATCTCTCTTCTGCTGAGCACGAAAGAATAAACAGGAGTGAAGGCACCGTATGCTTTGATGTAGGAGCAATACTGTCAGCTACAGAAAGGAGAGATCCTGTCATCCATTGCTGCATATGCCTTCAGAAATGGCTGCTAAGGATCTCTGCTTCTTTGCACACACTCTACGACATCAATTCTTCCACTTTGAGTGTCATCTGGGCTGAGAGCTGATTCTAGTAATTATAATTCATCAAAAGTCACAAGAAATCACTCACCCAATAGAGTCACAATAAGATAGTGGCTTCCATAGTGGGTACCCCAACCCAATGTCTTTTACCAGTTCTGGAGAAAAGTAATATAAAAAGTATAATAAAGGTGTGACCTTGCTAATGGAAAAGCAATAATATACTTAGAGAGCCTAAGATCAGGCACTGAGGTTGTGGTGGTAAACATAATTGATATAATCTCTTTCTTTTCAGTGTTACCATTATTTCTTGGCAGAAAGGAGCATGGATTATTTTTCAGGTCCACCTGGAACTTTACCCTAGCTTTCACATATATTATCATGACTTGGGGCAAGTTTCTTAAATATTTTGTACTTTAATTTCTTTCTCTATAAAATGGGGCATAGAAGTTCTTGTCCCTTGAAATTGCTAGTGGTTATATCAGATAACAGCAGTAAAGTTCTGTGTAAGAGATCATGGTAAGTACTTAATAAAGAGTAAGCACTGCTTTTCTTTTCTTTCTCCACTATCAATATCACCATCAGCATCATTGGTTAAAAAAGGTGAACACCTTTTTTTCAATTCCTAATTCCTAGAAAGGAATTTTGTTACAGAGAATATTAGATATCATTTGTATGTTTCTACTTTGTGGTGGTTGATTCAGGTGTCCCCCGTAAACCTGGGTGTTCTGAATGTTAGGTTCCCAGCTGATGGAGATTTGGGAATTAATGCTTCCGGAGGGAGTGTATTGTTGGGGGTGGGCTTATGGGTGTTATAGCCTATTTCCCCATGCCAGTGTTTGACACACTCCTGTTGCTATGGTCCACCTTATGTTGGCCAGGGGGTGATGTCCACCACCTGCTCATGTCATCATTTTCCCTGCCATCATGAAGCTTCCCCCTCGAGCCTGTAAGCCAAAAATAAAACTTTTTTTTTCCCCACAAGCTGCTCTTGGTTGGGTTATTTCTACCAACAATGGGAACCTGACTGTAACAGTAAAGTTGTACCAAAGAGTGGGATTGCTGCTAGACACCAGTCTGTGTGGATTTGGCAGTTTGGAGCTGATTTTCAAGAGGAATGGGGAAGGATTTGAAAGCTTTCCCTAAAAGATGCCTTGCAGTGCTGTAAGTACAGCTTTACGGAGTATTCTGGTCAGAATTGAAAGACTGAATGCAGTAAGAAATATGAACATTGAGGTTTTGCTTATGAGAGTGAGAGAGAGCTTTACTTGGACTGGGCTAGCAGTTTATGTGAGAAGGTTGCTGTTATTCCTCTGTCCTGAGAAGTTGTGCAGGATGGTTTGTGTAGAAATGAACTGTGTAAGCAGAGAGATATGGCACAGAAAAAAAAAAAAAAAGGTTGAACTGCTGCCCATTCAGCTGCAATTAGGTGAGAGATTATAACCATTGAGATTGGACCAGCTGACCTGCACTGGGGCAAAAGGAAGAATGTAAACTCTTTGGAAAGGGGTCAAACCTAACTTATGAATAAACACTCTACATGGATCCATAAAACCAAACCAGATGCTTCTATGGCTGTTCTGCAAAAGAAGGATCAGAGAAGTTAAGTGGCTTGTCCAAGGTGGCTTGGGTCATGTGGGAAGAGATAGAACTGGAACTCAACTCTGTTCAGCTCCTAAGCCTTTTGCTATCATTTTTTTCACATGTGTAAAACAAGAGACAGGCTAATATGAAGACTCCAGCTGGTAAACAAAAGAATTCATTTTGTTTTGTTCTGTGTTTTTTTTTTTTCTTTATTAGTTTTGTATTCAGCAAATACAGTCAGTTTGGTACCATTATTAGGCTCATCCATGACCCCCTCCCCTTGGCCCCTCCTTGTTGAGGTATATGGGTCATACATTGTGGAGTTAGCCCACAGTTATGGATAAGATAAATTCTGCATATCATGACCCAACATGTGGCTCTGACATTCTTTCCGCCCCTCTTCCACAAAATTTCCCTGAGCCATGTTGGGTTCATTTTTGGTGTGCTTCAGTGATGAGGTGTTGGGGGCCTCTGAGGCTCTGGCTCTCTGATTTGGTAGGAGTTGATTTTTCTCTGTGCTGATCTCCTTCCCCCTTGTGCTGGTATCCGGTTCATCAGGAAAACACCACCCTTGCTTGTTTCACCAATTTTTCTTAGTTTCAGCCTGGGCCCTTTTGAGGTATGATGGGGTGGCTCTCTCCTTAGGATCTACATCTATCTGAAAAAGAGAAGCAGGTTCTCCAATGCAGAGTAAGTTAGCGCCAGGACAAATGAGATAACCCTTACTTTTTTAATAGAGAATTTAATAGGTGTAGGCCCTCGTGTAGCCCACGATTGATGGTAGCTTGATAATGGAGAGTGGGCTTATGTTTGGATGTGGTTCTGACTTGTTTCCCAGCTCCAGCTGTGGGTCCCCTACCACTGAGAGGACAAGTTAGCCAAATCAAGAGCAGTTGGTTTCCCCCATGGCTGTGTGCCACTATTGTACTTGTGTGGGCATCACAATAGGTTATTTGCTGCTAAGTAGGTTAGACCATGAGTTGCTTGGACAGATATTGGTCATTTTCCCCCAGTCGCCCATGTAGCACCTTCTGGCACTAGACACGCTGACTGTCTGGGGACTGACTCTCTTCCAGCTTCCAGCCATGCCATTCCATTTTACGTGTCGACCACATAAGGTGTCTTCAGCAGTAGGGTCTTACCACTAACCTTTGGTGGGTTATCAAATACTCTGACAGAAATCTGTCTTTCTTTAAGGAAACCTTGTAGGTCTCTCTGATCAAAAGCTCACTGTGGATGATAGCCACATGCTGCTACTGGCAGTTACAGGTCATGATGAAAACTAAGCTTAATCTTCTACAGCTTCCCTCCCTTTCTCTCTCTCTTTCTCTTAGTGGGCACTGACCTGTAAATCCAAGTGAAGTTTTTGAGGACTGTGAGTAGCCTAGCTGGAGGGGTGGAATTGGAACTTGTTGCTGGTTAGAATTATTAGACTTGGAAATTTGTCATTGGTTGGAGTTGTAGGACTTGAAGCTACAGAGTTTGATGTTTGCCCTTGCTGTTTTAAATCTTATATTGGCTTAATGTTTCTTTGCTATGCCCAGTGCCATCTTTTGCAGTGTGAACGCTTATTCTTTATTATTATGGTTTTTTGGGAGGGATTTTTTGGTATTACAGCTCAGTTAGAAGATCGTGGACTATAGGTATGTATGAGCATCACTGAAATTGATAAAAACTATGGGAACTTTTAAAGTTGGACTGAATGCATTGCATTTTACCTCCTGTATGGATATCAGTTTGTGGGGGACAGGGGCAGAATGTGGTGGTTTGATTCAGGTGTCCCCCCTAAACTTACTTGTTCTGAATGGTAGCTGATGGAGATTTGGGAATTAATGTTTCATGGATGGAGTATATTGTTGGGGGTGGGATTATGGGTGTTATAGCCAGTTTCCCCATGCCAGTGTTTGGCATACTCTCCTGTTGCTATGGTCCACCTGAAAAAGAGAAGCACATTCATCAATAAAGAGTGAAGTCAGCACCAGATAAGTGGGATAACCACTGTTATTTTAGAGATAATTTCATAGATTTAGGCCCTCTTATAGCCCATAATTGGTGGGAGGTTGATAATGGAGAGTGGGCTCTTTTTTGGATAAGGTTCTGACTTACTTCCCAGCTCCAGCTATTGGTTCCACTCCACTGAGTGGGTCAGTTAGCCAAATAAAGAGCAGTTGGTTGCCCACCATGACTGTGTGCCAGTACTGAATTTGTGTGAGCATCACATCAGGTTTTTTGCTGCTAAGTAGCTTAGACCACGAGTTACTTGGACAGATGCTGGTCTCCCTCCCCCACACACACACAGTCTCTCATGTAGCACCTTCTGGCACTAGATGAGCTAACTGCCTGGGGATTGACTCTCTTCCAAATTCTACCCAGATCACTCCGTATTCCATACCAACTGCATATGTTGTCTTGGCAATAGGGTCTTACCACTAACTTTTGGCAGGTCATCAAGTACTCTTACAGAAAGCTGTATTCTTCTGGGAATTGAGCAGCTATAAACATGGCTGAACTCTCTGAAGTGAGACATGGAGCTTTTAGGGTAAATGCCCAGTAAAGCATAACTGGGTCTGTTGGAAAAGTCTATAGTCAACCTATGTAGGAGTCTCCATATTGCTTTCCATAGTGGTTGTACCATCTTACATTCCCACCAACAGTGAATGGGGGTTCCTACTTCTCCACATCCTCGCCATCATTTGTTTTCATTTGATTTTTTAATGTTTGCTATCCTTAATGGGGTAAGGTGGAATCTCATGTTTTAGTTTGCATTTCCTTGATGATTATGGATGACAAACATTTTCTTAAGTGTGTGTTTGGCATTTGTATTTCTTTCACTCAGAACTGCCAGTTTTTTTTGCCCCATTTTTTTTGAGTGGGTTGTTTGATATCTTATTGTTTAGGTTTCTGAGTTCCTTGTAGATTCTTGACATTAGGCCTGTGTCAATTGTACAGCCAGCAAAAAGTTTCTCCTATTCTGTCCATAATCTATTGGCTCTGCTCTTTGTATGTTGGTCTGTGAATCAACTTTTCAACTTCATGAGATCCCAGTGTTTTTTTTTTTTTTTTCCTAAGTTCTTGAGTTACTTGAGTTTTGTTCAGAAAATTGTTTCCCATTCCTGTGTCATGCAACGTTCCTCCTGTTTTTTCTTCCAGTAGTAGCTGAGTTTCCAGCCTTACACTGAGGTCTTTGATCAATTTGGACTTGATTTTTGTGCATGGCAAGATGTGGGGATCAAGTTTCATTTTCCTACATATGGTTATCCAGTTTGTCCAGCACCATTTGTTGAAGATGTTGTCTTTTTTTTCTAGTCTACATTGTTAGGGCCTTTGTCAAATATCAAGTAGCTCTAGTTACTTGACCCAAAGTCTGGGTCCTCAATTCTGTTCCATTGGTCTATAATCCTGTTTTTATGTCAGCGCCATGCTATTTTTGTTACTATGGCCTTGAATTATAGCTTTAGATCAGGTATGGTGATGCCTCCAGAGGCATTTCTTTTGTTGAGGATGTGCTTGGGTATCTGAAGCATTCTCCCATTCCATATGAATTTTGAGATCTTTTTTTTTTTTTCTATCTGTGTGAAGAACAATGTTGGGATTTTTATTGGTATTGTATTAAATCTGTATATTGCCTTTGGTAAGATTGCCACTTTCACAATGTTCTACCTATCCAGGGGCATAGGAGGTCTTTCCATTTTCTTAAGCCCTCCTCAATTTATCTCTTGAGTGTTTTGATGTTTTCATTGTATAGGTCTTGCACAACCTTGGTTAATGTTATTCCAAGGTATTTTGTTGTTGCTCTTGTTGTTGCTATTGAAAATGGGACAATATCACATTTCTTTCTCTGCATCTTTGTCTTTTGCATATAGAAAGGCTACTAATTTTTGTGCATTTTCTATCCTGCTACTTTGCTGAAGGAGTTAATCACCTTTAAGACTTTTGGGATGGAGGCTCCCGGGTCTCTTATGTATAGAATCATTTCATCTGCAAATAGAGCTAACTTAACTTCTTCCTTTCCAAATTGTATCCCTTTTATTTCTTCCTCCTGTCTTATTGCTTGAGCTAGGACTT